>CM028759.1:34211572-34811572 GCA_016801395.1 Leptodermis oblonga
TTCTTAGCTTATGCTTCTTGTTGCTTGGTGTTGGTATTGATATTGACAGGGACGATGACATTTGGTGAGCAAAATACGTTGTCTCAGTCCTTTCAATTGCTAGACAAAGCTTTCGATGCTGGAATCAACTTCTTCGACTCCGCGGAGATGTACCCATTCTAACTCACTTTATCCCTTTCTCATTTTGAGTTTTCTTTTTGTTTCACAATCTTTGTTACTAACTCCATTATAGTTCAATTGCTGCGCACTCCTTTAAACTTTTGACCGGTTGCAGGTATCCAGTGCCACAGCGGGCACAAACTCAGGGAAGGAGTGAGGAGTATTTTGGGCGTTGGGTGAGGGACAGAAAAATTCCCCGGGATCGCATTGTATTTGCTACCAAGGTCAGCTCATCCTGCTGCAGGCACTGCACTGCTTGTTTCACGTTCACTTGTGCTTTTCATAACTTGCTTGTATATAGGTCAGTGGGCCATCGGGACAAATGAGTTGGATTCGAGATGGACCTGGTAGTTTGGACGCTTGGAATATATCAGAAGCCATTGACAATAGGTTGATCATGCTCTCTATTCATATTTACGTTCTATCCTGAGATTCTGTTGTTGGTCATTCGTATAAATCACCATAAATCAGATGTGCCATAAGCTGGTAACTATGAAATGCTTATGTTTTCTTTTGAGATGGCTGATTGGAATTCTCTCTCACTTGCTTGTAAAATCAATGCAGTTTATTGCGTGCACAAACAGATCATATTGACCTGTATCAAATCCACTGGCCTGATCGGTTTGTATGTTGATCCTACTTTTTCTGCTGTTACGTACATTCTTCGTTCAAATTAGTAATATGAAGGACAAGGTTTTATTTTTCTTAGGATAATGCTCACGTATACTAAATTGGTAACTTGGGCTCTTGCAGAGAATAAGCGAAGAAAAGAAAATAATTTCCTTCTTTTAATTTTTATTTAAAATGTCCATTGCAATTCCTTGCAGTTATGTGCCCATGTTTGGTGAAACTCACTATGACCCCAACCGGTTTATTCCATATGTCAGTTTTGATGAACAACTTGATGCTTTAGGCAGAGCCATTGAGGCAGGTAAGGTTAGTAATAATAGATTAAGTCTCCCCTTTTTATTCATCAATTTCTCTTTCTACCAGGATTTATCTGTTTCTGAACCGAAACTGTATCTGTAGGTCAGATATGTTGGACTTAGCAACGAAACTCCATATGGTTTGATGAAGTTTCTAGAAGTTGCGCATAATAAACCACACTATCCCAGGATAGTATCTGTGCAGGTTCTGTTTGGTTAACTTCCTTTGTAATTAATAGTTTCAGATCTTGTTCTCATGTTTGCTTGCATTTCTATGTTTTTTCTTTTGCGGTTGGGCCTGTATTTCTAAAACTAATTTCGAATTCTTTTTGCTTTTTAGAACTCATACAACTTGCTCTGCCGAAGTTTTGATTTGGGGATGGCTGAATGCTGTCACCATGAGAGGTATTCGTCACTCATATGTGTTTATGATCTAGCTGAGTTAAAACCTTATAGTCATTAGTTCCATTATGTGCTGTGCCATGCATGCAGTATAACTGTTGAAATTTTTTATTGAACTGCAAGCTATTTTGACAAGCAAACAATGTCAAAACAAATAAAATTTCAGAATTTCCGTAATGATAAGTGAAATGATCGTGTAGATTTTACAGGTTCTTATACTGTTTTAGATAGAAAGGCTTAATATTTGAAAGGAGTTTTGTCCTATTTGAGCTAATGGCCTCCATTGTTGCACCTTTGGAAAACATTTGGTGCTTTGTAGAATATGCTACGCTACATTCATGCATTTTGTGAGATATTGAAGTTATCTTGTTTATGCACATGCACTGTTTTCCAATGCTTGTATAGGGTCAATTTGTTGGCATACAGCCCTTTGGCAATGGGCATTCTTTCGGGCAAGTATTTCTCACATGACAAGGGTCCCGCTAATGCTCGCTTGAATCTTTTCAGAGGTCAACTGGCTGCTACTTTAAAATTGGATGCTGGACAGACTACTGTTCTTTTTCTCAGAATATTGTTGCGTTCTTGCTCCTGCAGGAAGATATGTTGAAGGAGAGTCAAGATACAACCTATCGAGAACCAATGTACGAAAAGCCACAGACGTAAGGCAATTCTCATCCTCAGCAACCTAGTTTACTCATTCTTTTACTGATTGTAAAATTTAGACACTGGGCATGCAATCTTACATGATTAAATGCCTATTGCCATCATCATCCTGAAGTTCTTGACAATAATTAAAATATTCTCAACCCAACTCTTAAAATGTGCCCCTTAGTTAGTTTCTTTCTTCTTTTTTTTTTTCCTTTCAATCACTTTATTTGGCAGTGCCTGGTTGTTTTGAAAATTTTAAAACTAATTTTCTGTTTCTGGTCTTTAATTGAACAGGTATTCATTTTACATAAAATATGAATGTTGATCATGGATTTTATCATTTTAGAACCTAAGAGTTAAAATTTTTACAAGTGTTGTTCTTTGTCTTTTATGCATGGTGATAAATTTCAGGACTCTCATAGAGTGCATAGCAATACTGAGATGTAATTTTGTGGACAAGAAATTATCACGGTGATAACTGTGTTATACTCAACCTTTAGGATATTTGGACAAGCAAGTTATCCTGATCTGAACTTCTTTTGTTAAATATTGAGGATCATTCTTCAGTGATACACATTTTCTGCTTCCGTGACAGAAATTTACTTTCTGGTGCAGGAATATCTTGAGATTGCAGCAAAATATGATATCCACCCAGTGTCTTTGGCAATTGGTAGGATACTCTCTCTCTCTCTCTATATGTATGTCTCTTGGGTACTATTTGTGTGTGCTCATCCTCCTATTTAGAAGGTGATTAGTCGAGATAGATATGATTCATCCATATTAATCTTTAATTGTATTTCCGTCTAATTTCTAAGCTGTCACACAAGGGTAAAAAAGAGGCTCCATATATCATTGTTCGTGTCTTTTTTTTCCTAGTTTAACTATCGAATCAAACAGGTGAATGGGAACTCACCAACCAATAGTTTTATATTATAACCTATTATGGGGTCCAAAAAAAGCATTAGTTTATTCAAAGGATACCCCATGAGAAGATCTGTGAAAGTTTCAACACGAACACCTTTGAGTCGGGCTGGTGAAAGCTTATTCACATTGAACTGTTGATTCTTCATGTAAAAGCTTATGCTTCATGACTAGCCCCCATCTATGAATATTTTACTGTGATTGGCTGTTCTTTTGAAAGAATCTGAGCCACTAGAACATTTTAGGTCATGTGAAATGGTTTCTTGTCTGTTATTAGGGCGCTCATATGTTAAGACTTGGGGTGATGTTATGGATATGAAAGGGAATTCACTTGATACAAGGGTCTTGATTTGATATCATTACCATATGCATATGTATGTACTGTGTTTCATTTTGGAGCTTATGAGGATATATCCTCATATCTTTTATGTGGCAGCATTTGTAATGAGACACCCTCTTGTCGCGAGTACCATTTTTGGAGCTACAAAGCTATGGCAACTCCAAGAGGTCGTGGATGCCTGCACAGTCGATCTGAGTCCTGTAATAGTTAGCGATATGAATGAAGTGCATTCAAGGTTCCCAAATCCCTGTCCCTGATCATTTCTATATTCTTCTAGCACTAGCATTTCTGTTTCTGGGGGAAATTGTAACAGAGAGGCACCATTCGGAGTTCTTGTACAGGTACTAGATGCATTAATGTCTATTTTTTGTTCTTTTCGTTTCCCTGCCAAATCTGTACCAGATTTTGCCCTCCAAAGTTTTCTTCCATTTGGGGTTTGATGGAGAGCATAGAGGAAATGTCATGTTTTGTAACGTTAAAAAACAAAAAAAAATTTAAAGGACAGTGTCATTTTGTGCAAAGGTCCGCGATCAATTGTGCATTTCACTCCATAGCATGGTCTATTTGACGGGATGGAGGCAGCCCCGTTGGAGTTGTGACTACATTCAGAAACTGATCTGTTTTGGAATATCTGTTGTTTTACATTCCATGGTCATTATGTGAGCCCCAGTTCCATTAATTTCTGCAACTGTTGTATCCATTTTCATTTGGTACAGTCACATTTTTTTCTCAGCATCAAACAACTGTAACTCCATTCCTTCTTGAGGGATTTCACCTTGTAACAACCACTCATCGATCGATCTGGTTCTTCCATTCATCGGTGACTTCTTGAAAACGCAGCTAAAGCTTTGAAATCAAATCTTTGTGTGTTCCCGATTGTGTTGATTCCGTCATTGATGAGTAGGATTCGGTGTCTTTGATACTACTTGTTAGAATTCACACCGTATACAACTTAAAATTACAGAAAAATTTCTCTTTCCCGCTAATTATATTTTTTCCCCCCCTTCCGTTGTAAGTACTATATTACTGTTATTACATTACAGTAATTCAATGATTCTCTCCACTGATTTGCCATGTCATTTATTTACTCTGGCCATGTTTGGATCATAGTTCAAACCTTAATTTGAACTCTCTTTTGTATTTTATAATAATTTTTTATTATTCCCTATAAGTGTTTTACATTTTGAATACAAATTTTATATTTTCCATGCATTTTTTTACATTCTCAATATAATTTTAACATTTTAAAATTACAGTTTAAATTTGAACTAAACCTTCATACCAAACAGGGCCTAAGCTTAACTCAATTAAGCTTGACACAAGTCTGTCAGGATCTGAAGTATTAATAGGGAAAATAGAGTTAGTCGAAATGGTGCTGTTTTGCAATAAATTTACTCATTTGGTTCGTCACTAGAATTTATGTTAAAATTGTTATTGGATATATAATGCACGAGTTGCAAACGTCAAGGACATGTAATTTGTGACAGATTCCATCCTCTTAAGAATGGGCTTACCACTTGATCAGCCCTTTAGTATTGGGTTTCTATCCCTGTTTAGGCCCAGTGATTCGAATCTTACAAAGTACAAAGTAGAGTTCAATAAAAATAAAAAAATGGATTCGAGAATACGTATACATTACGTCACCCACCCTTTCCCTGCGCCAGAGCCAGCTCTCTCTGTTGTAAATTTGTAGTCCTCCTCAACCCGTCCAAATGGAAAAGATTGAAAAAAAGAGTCCAATGGACTCAACAACATCGAGGCTTCCGCGCCCGGCACCGGCTCCGGCCATTTCCGCCTCCTCGATAGTCTCAATTCTGAGAGCCTACTCTGTTCCTATCATCCTCTTCGTCGCCGCACTGTTTTTCCAGCTCGTCGTTACTCCTCGCTCTTTTCCTCCTTCTCATTACGACGGTATTCTACTTCTTCCGCAATCAATTTGCTGATTTTCTCCCAGAAACAAGCACTAACGCGCGGAGGATCACTCCGTTTGAGTGTGAATTTCATGTGTTTTTGGTTGAATGAATGCAGTTTTGGGAGTGCGGAAGTATGCTTCCATTGAAGAAGTTACCAAGGCTTACGAGAATATTATTTCTCAACAGTAATTCCTTCATATTCTCTTGCATTTCATTGTTGCCTGTTGGAGCTTTCGTATTTCATTTTCTCCTTAACACTCAGTTAATCATTATCTAATGTCATTAGTGATACTGAAGGCTTTATTAGTTCTATTCCTTGTAACTATTAGTTCAGTAGTCTAAAATTTTGCATCATAATCTTAATATATGGTTCCTATGTTTAAATGTGAAGAATCTGTAGCTGATTAACTTTGTGCTTTATTGTTTGAGGTCTTAATTTATGTTGATAAGTTAAATTAAAGTTTGTATATAAACTAACATCTTTTAATTATTCAGGGACTCCGCTGCCTCAATTACTCCAGTGGTTGACATTATCAAGGTACATAATAAGCTTTTATCCTTAAGTATCAGGTTTATGATTTGGATATGCATAACTTATTGTTCAGTTTTCAAAACTGTTTTGTGCTCGTTAATTGGGACGTTAGGGTTAAGTGGGTTGTTTAAAGGTTACTAATAAGTTCATTTGATGCAAGAAGATGGGGCTAAGAAAGACCAAAAACGAACGGATGAAAGTTATTCATGCATTTTATAATGTGTTTTGTTTGCTAAATCACACTTGGCTTAGCATACTAGTATCTCACCTTGTGTTGGGGGAACAAGGAAAGAGGCCAGAAAGGATCCCTTGAAGTTATGGCAATGACTAACATGCGTTTAATACGACCATAGAAAATTTAGCTTTTGCAATATTCCAATGACGTGGCTCTTTCCTTACCATTTTGGATTAGTTTATTATTATTTTTAGTTAAGGATAGCCACATGGACTTATGATAACATAGGCCCAAAGCAATGCTCACTTTCTGTGACTGGTGCAATCAGTTTGTAATTTATCCACATCCTCAATTGCCTATGCCCTTAAAATCGAACTTTGGTTATTTTCGGGTCTTATCATATTTCCTTCTACTATCGAAGTCCTTGGTGATTTTTTCAGGCCCGATATGCTTTTGAGTTGTTGACAAATGAATTATGGAAGCGAGATTATGACATTTTTGAGATTGATGAGCAATTGGTGAGTTTTTAATTCAGGCTACATTTTTGTACTCTGTATTTTCCTTTGCAATGTGTTATATCTTATTCCACAAAATATGCTTTATTACTTCTGTAGCATGTGATTGACAAGGCCAAAGTGAAGTATGGTGATGGTAACTTTTCTGGAATTAACAATGCATTGACGGAGCCCAATATTTTTGGTTGGTGATGCCATTCTTGTGCTTTCTGTTGATGTTTTTCATTTCAATCTCCTAATCAAGACGTTTCAATTGCCTAACCTCCTTTTAGTGTTAAATGCAACTTCCAATACATTGATAGAACCTGTTCTCTGAATACAGATCCTGCAAAGCACTCTTTTGGTGTCATTAACTCCGAGAACTATCTGTCCCAGTTTGAAAACAGCAAAGGATTACTTGTTCAGGTATCTTTTCTTTCCATTTTTCAGTGCATAGGCATTGTCCTGGATCAAACATACAGTGGCTCAAAACAGTGCTAGAAACAATCTCTCTGAACTGCCAATAGACACAATTTCTGAAAAGAAGAACAAAGATATTTTGAGCAGTCATACCTGATGCCTGATATTTCTAGAAATCCATATGTTGATCATGCAGTGTTTGTAGAAAACGACATGTTCAGAATGAAGTGTTTTGAGAAACCCACATGTTGAATTTGTTTCATGAGGCTGGGTTGTGTAGTTTGATTATTGTGAGGCTATATTCAGTTCAAAATTCAAACGTTTCTGATTATGTGTTAAGAGATGATCGAAACTTTGTTTTGCGTTAATGATGTAAAGTTGGTGATGGGCAATTGCATCACTTTTGGGCTCTAATGCTAACTGATGAACTTCACTTGCTTTATTGAAGCATACACCTTTGACAAAAAGGAGTTTGGCTAAGTAACTTAAACTGTTGGAGTTGGAGATAAAACATTGTTCATTGAAAATTTTTGCTTTGTTATTGGGTGAAAATAAAATTAACAGCAACAGTAACAACTAAGCCTTTATTATCTCACTATATATCTGACCCACATAGTAGGATAAAGGCTTAGTTGTTGCTGTTCTTAATTTTATTTTCAATAACCCTG
Organism: Leptodermis oblonga; assembly: GCA_016801395.1. Classification (NCBI taxonomy): domain Eukaryota; kingdom Viridiplantae; phylum Streptophyta; class Magnoliopsida; order Gentianales; family Rubiaceae; genus Leptodermis; species Leptodermis oblonga. The sequence goes on from CM028759.1 coordinate 34,219,171, forward strand.
TTTAGTAAATGTGAGCAGTTAGGAAATTGATTCTACTTCAGTTGCTTAGCCAATTCTCAGAGTAAATTTCATTAAGAGATGATTTACATATATTCCTAATGTTAATTGAATTTTTTGCTCGTCTATTGCATTTCGTGAGTGCTGGGGCCACTTTGCCTTGTTCTTCTATGCATAATTATGCTATTTATAACTTGACTGTTTTCATTGTTCTTGCTGTTTAGCATGTAATGGTTTCCATGAAATCATTTATAGTAGTTGCTTGACATCACTGCGAATTACAAGTCATGAGCAACTGTATATAAAATCTCATTCTTGTTATTAGTCAGAGCTAGCACTAAATATTTGAAAAAGTATTCTGTAGGCAAACAGGTAAATGCAACAGAAATAGTCCTCACATTGATATAATTATTAGAAGTATAAAAATGATGGAGAGTATAGTGGTTGTCTTTGTAGTACTTTAAATAGAAGAGGGATCATTAGTTAACGAAAAAGAGAAATCAAATGAGGAGAAAGCTTTTTGGCTAGAAAATTTGCAGAAATGCTGCTGAACAGGTACAAGTTGACTTTGAGGGGCCCTAATGAAGGGGAACTGAAACTCTACTTATAAGCATTTGGTTTCCTGTTAAACAAAGTCTGCTGATGAGATAAGGGTCGAATTCTTATGCAGTATTTTATTTTATCTAGGTTTGTAGATGGATATCTTAATCTATCTATGATGCATTTGAAAAAATAAAAAAAACGATGTGTAGGATGACATCTTACACTTGTGAAGTTCACCACTTGCCTGGAAATGGATTGTATAAAGAATATTCTTATTCAATTCCAACCTACTTCTCTCTCAGTCTTGCGAGTTTTTATGTCCTTTGCAAGACTAAATTATACCTTGTAGTGACTTAAGTCTTTTGCTACTTAACTTTCACTTGCATTTCCCTATTTAACTATAGAAATGCTCTTACACATTGTAGTGTGATGCCTGACTATTTTTGTATGTTGACATGACACATCAGGTTTATTCAATTGGGAGCAACCGCTGTGCTAACTTTTCTGAAAGCTGGAAAAGAATTGGTAAGTTATCTCAGTTTTCTCTAGTAGGGTTAAATTTTATTTTTTTTAATGTGTGTATGCTACAGTTCAATTGTAAAGTGACAGTCTTTGATCTTTATCCACACAGTTACTTTCTTTGATGGGGTCGCAAATACAGGAATGGTTGAACTTGGTGATGCTCGACTTATTGCACACTTGGCAGAGAAGAAATCTAACGGACAACCTTTCTTCCGAACTGGTGAGCAAAATTCTCTTTGTAGGGAGCCTCTCATTACAGTTTCTTTTTTAATCTCTGCAGCAGCTTAGTTAGTAATATCTGTGGATTGTTATTCTCCCATAAAATACTTGTGTTCCCAAATTCCTAAAGCAAACACAGTGTTGTTTCCATCTTTTTCTCCCTTGCTCTTTGTGGATTATTTAAAATTTTTAATGTTTTACCAGCAGAGAAGTAGGGTTTTGAACAATTTTGTTTTTAAGAATGATTCTACTCTATGTGTTGAGGTTACGGTCAAGTATATAATTGATTAAATTCTCCCTTTTTTAATGGTCTCTTTTCAATTCGGTGGAAGTCCCTTTTGGTCCACTCGGGCAAGATATATATGGATAACCTTTCCACAGGATTCCTGGTTGGAACCTGATGCCTTTTAACCTTTGCTGTCAACTATTTCTTTGTAGAAAACCTAATTTTAGATTCTCATTTTAGAACTAAAGGAAACTGGGATTTTACAAAGAAATGATTGCATTTTCTTATTCAGGTGTTAATTTCTTGTGTATGTAATCTTGTGACTTCTAAGAGGATTAATGAGTTAAGAGTAGCAGTAGTATTAGTTTTTCTTATTTCATTTGTGACCTATCTTTCATAATATACAGGACTTCCTGCACTTCTGGCTTTCCCCCTTGGCTGCCGTGGTCCCCAGTGTCTTCATAGGTGAGTTTCCCCGATTGTTGAACTATTAAAGGTGGGAGTTAATATTTTTCATTTGGCTAAGTTTTGGTACGCTTTGCTCTTCCTTCCCACAGTCGGTGGAGGAAGTGTTATGATCCAGTTGCACCCAAGTGCTTTGTATAACTTAGGGAATGTCAATTTATAACCTACTATTTTGATAGGTACCGGGGAGAACTTTCTGTCGATGCAATTGCTGATTGGTTTGCCACAACCATCCTAGGTTTGCCACGAATTTTGTACTATACAAAGGAGACAATGGTAATTAGGCAATTTCTTTTATCAATGTTACAAATGGCAACTGAGTTCTTTTCTTCATTTTACGTTATCCTTCCAGATTTTGCTGCTTGATTTACTGTTCATAGCACTATACAACACTGATGAATGCTTTAATAACATAAGAGCTCTCCTGTTTTAAACTATGAAGCTTGATAATAGGTTTTGTATGCTTGCCTATTTATTGTGTGAACATTTATGTCTACTAGAATTCTGGGCCTGATCACAACTGTTTGTGGTTTAAACCTAACTTTTAGCTATCTTTGGACTCAACTGAGAGAATAAGTTCTTCAAGGAATTTTTTCCCTCTTTATTATGTTAGTTTCCTTGTCATAATAGATTTGGGGGTGGTTTTGGTACTGTAACAGGACCAGAAGATGGTATTTTTTTTGGTTTACCATGATATAATAAAGATGGGCCACCAAGTTTTTGTCATTTTCTTTAGCTTTGCCTTGATTAAATTATAAGCAGAAACTTCAGGGTGGGGGATGCGTGTGCTTAGACAATTATAAATAGTGAAGAGAGGGATAAGCAGGTAAATGTCCCAGTTGATTGGGTAGCCATGCCGTACATGGCGGGCAAATTCCAGTTAAAGATCTACCATTGTTTATTAACTCAATTCTTTATTTTGGTGTACTTGGTCAATAAGTTCTTTCTAAGAGGTGTTGACCCCTTGTCCAAGGTTATTAAATATTTTTACTAAATTTCAGGTGCAAAATTTTCTATCTAAAGTGAAGCCTCACAAGGTAAAATTTCTTTCTTATTGTCAGGGGACATCCGTTCAATTTATTGTGAATTTTTTATAGTTATTATTATTTTGTTTATTTGTTCTAGTGCATTCTGAATTTGCATTCTTCCAACTTACTTGCAAATGTAACCTTCTGAATGGAAAGTTTCTACTGGCTTCTATGATGAATTACTGGGTCACCTTCTAAATTTCACTGGATTGTTATCATGTTGCACTTTTGGTTTCTCATATAAACTGACTTAATTACTTTCAATTTGTAATGGTCCTTGAAATGGATGCAATACTTAAAATGTGTAGTGGAAAGGTCTAGTGGTCACTTTAAATGCTATGAGTAATAATTTTATCTGTTAGTGTTTTCAGTGTGTGCTGTTTTCGGGAGAATTATGAACTTTCCCTAATAGTCCATTGCCTTAAAAATTAAAATTGCAGGATTTCACCTAGAATTAGATGTGTGGTTTTATTGCTATTCTCTGCCTAGTTTGTGTTCCCCTCATATTCTTATGTGATAATAGAATATCTTTTAGTACTAAAGAAGCGTGTTAATGATTAATGAATCCGGGGACAGTTATGGCGTTATCAAATGCGACTAATTGCCAGGCGCTTGGCATTCAATTTTATGACGCTCTATGGTTTATTGTGGAATGAAAACCAAACTACTCAAATGTTTGTAAAAACATTTTTACTCCGTAAGGCTTAGCATTCTTGGTTTACCACAAACATATTTGAAGTTCATTTCCTCTAGGACTTGTACTGTGTGACCTTTGACAGTTGTAGTAAGGTCACTCAGAAAATGGTTACCAGCAGAGAATACTGTAAGGATGAAATTAGATTGATGATTCATGTATCGGAAGGTGGCTATGGTTAAATTACATTCTGAAATGAAAATCGTAACATGCTTAATTGGAAATGAGTGAAAAATAATCTACTCATATAATTCGCTTAAGCTTTCTTTTACTCAAAAGAAAGATCTGGAGTCTGTTTTGTCTGTACATTACTCTCCATTCACTTCATGTCCTTTTGTGTATTGTTTGTGACATAGATGTTGATTCCTCTTGGCTTCTCTTAGATCTGTACATCCTATACTGGACCAAGCTTTTGGTAGTATTTAACAACATATGATGTATAAAATATACTCCCTCCGCCTCATTAAAAGAGTCCGGTGGTACAACTGATTCTAAGTCACAAAGTACAACTTGATACCTGACTCTTTATATGGGACGGAGGGAGTAATAGCTTTAATAGTCACATTATTTGAAGTCGTTTGTACATGGTCTTTTTGACATATACTCATTGACAATTTCTTAAATTGGCCGGTGCCTAAAAACTTTTTTTCTTCTGGTTGATAGGTTAAAGTTATATTCTTCTCAAGAACCGGAGAGCGGGCCTCCCCATTCATCCGTCAAGCTGCTAAAATGTACGGGACTTATGCAGCTTTTGCATTTATACGATGGGATGAGGACGACTATTCTCTTTGGTGGAATATGTATGTTTTCATGCTTTTCTCTTCATTCACTCTTGGATTGGAAAACCTTTTCCTTCTTCTGATTTGGTTTGCATTTTTTCCATCCCTTGCTAGGGAGATTTTGGTCTATTTCTCTCTGGTATTCTGTGTTATGTTTATTTGGTATATCATTTTTCAAGTTGATCTTAGGGCAAATGACATAAATCCCCCTGTGGTTTATCCTTAGTGACAATTACCTCCGCGTGGTTTCATACTACCATGTTACCCCTTTTAGTTTTGTATTAAAGTGTCACAAGAATGGAAAATGTCAAAGTCAACAGCTTTAATGTAAAATACCTAAAATATCCCCTTCACCTAAATAAAATTCTTAAAATACCCTTCTAGGAAAGGGAAAAAAAGCAGAAACCATTAATGGTTATTTTCTGGCAGCTCTTACTTGAGAAGCCCTGCCTCGATGGAATATTGGAGCCCAACCGCGAGAATCAAATTACGGGAGATGGTTTAAAATTAAAATACAAAGCTAAAGAAAACATGTAAAAGCAGCATCTTGATTCCACAGATTCAACACTGTTAATGGTTAAGAATAGCTGCCAGAAAAGTTGAGGAAATATAATTCTTTCTAATATAGTTGGATTTTTTTTTCTAAGTCAAATTATTTGTGTCGAGTGTATTCATGGGCATATGACTAGTTCTTTGTATTCTTAACAGGCTTGGTGTTGAATCTGCCCCTGCAATTGTTTTCCTTAAAGATCCCGGTGTCAAACCTGCTGTATACCATGGAATGTTCTTTCTCCTTCTGGTTTTTTTTTTTATTTTTTATTTTTTTTATTTTAAAAATTCACCAAGCTCAAACGATGATCAAGCCCAATTAATATTGGCAAGGTGGCTCCTTGAGCCAACCGAGCAACATTATATAAATATATGTATATATATATTATTTTCGTTATATTATATATTAATTATTGATTTATCAATAGAAATTTATATAGCTCGGCTTGTTTATGCCTCTAATTTCTGTTATAGTTACACTCAGACATTATGGCATATCTTTCAAATGACAAACTTCTGAATGGCTATATCTTGCAGGTTCAATTAACAATTCAATGTTTCTGGATATTATGGAGAAGAACAAATATCATGGTGAACCTTTATTTTCATTTCTTTTATATGTTTTGTGCAATTTCAGAGTATACCATGCCAAGATATCAATCGCCTAAAGCATCTCTAGTAACTAAATCTGATTTTCAGTTTGCCACTAACTCAAGCTATTTTTGCTTGCAGTACTTCCACAATTAAGGAGTGTGACTGCAGCAGAGTTGGGTTGTGATGCTCGAGGTCACTCCCGTGCTGGAAGTGGGACTAATATTTGGTACTGTGTCATCCTGGCGGGAAGGTTGAGCCAGGAATTGAATGCAATGCGTGAAGTAAGCCTCTCTTCCTTGTAACTTGCTACTAAATCTTTAGATGGTAATTGGCGATTACCTTTCCCGCTAAGACAAAAAACTGATTGAAAGGAACTTATAACTAAATAGCTCATTAATTATCAATTACAAACTCATTGAATCAACTACAATAAACTCTAAACTAAGTATAGGGGCTGGAGGATACTGTAGTTATGTTCAAACTGGGGTTCTCATTTTGCAAAATGTTTTTTATTTTTTGGGTAAATGGTGTAATAACATGTTGTCAAAGACCATGCGTAGGGTCCAAGAAATTCTAACCAGCAATGAAGAGGTGACTGTTGATCAAGATCTAGCTTTGGCACCTGCAATACTTGCTGTGAAACAGAAGCGGTTAACATTGACTTGGCTTGATGGGGAGGCGCAGCAAGTTAGTTTCCCTTTATTTTAGTCTCTTGAAAAATGATAATTTTGCTGAGTACACGTGGTGAAAACTTGATTCAGAAGTTCATTATATTGTCAGACTAGTCCGTACCATTTTGAAGGATTGTATTTTGTCATTGCATCTCTTTGTTACTCATCTGTTGTCTTGGTTGATAATTATTTTTTTAATTGAAAAGATTTAGAGGTAATCATATTCTTTATTCTTTGTTTCCCTTTCATATTAGACATAGTAGGTTAATGATATTCTGTCTGTAGGTGTTCAATTTGAATGTAATTTTGAATATTGGTGCCGTGTGATCTAGAGCGCGAAAAAATATATCTAGGTGTACTACTTGATTCCAGGTTGAGATGAGATTGATTTAGGAAGCCTGTCGATGGGTATCCTGATGGGAAAAGGTCTTCCAATTGTAGAAACACTACCATATTCATCAGTAATACAAGTGTTAGATTGTTGTTCTGTGAAAAAATTAAATAAAATTGAGCTCCTCCCCTCTAAGAAGAGAGAAATTTAGATTTGTGCGTAGATCAGCATATGCAAGGATTTATACCAACAAATGGGAATTTTGCACTTCATATTTGATGTGTTCCCTTCACTGGATATTTCATTTGATTGAATCTTTCTTTGTTACAGTCTATTTTACTTAATATTCTAGGCCATTCAATTTTCTTCTAAATTGATATTATTTATGCAGAAATATTGCTTCTTCTGCATTAATTCAGAAGATAGCTATGAAACTTGTGGACCGAGAAAAGCTGTAACAGACATACCACGACTACTTATTGTTCGTTATGAGAGGAATGAGACTGAAGAAGTCATTGAAATTCCAAGAAAGCCAAGAAATATTTTTGAAGCATTGAATCATGAAGAGCCTGATCCTGCATCTCAATTAGTGGCCAAATACAACGGTTCAGATGAAAGTTCTGAGGTTTGGATTCCTTGATACATTCATATGTAGTGCTTGAGCTGCTCTTTTTTCCCCTGAATTTCCTGGTTTTTGAACTCTTTTAGCCGATTGTCTTGTTAATATAAATATGCTGAAACCACTTGTAAAAATTGCAGCAACTTTCATGACACTTATTTCCTAATTTTTCAGTAAGTTGGATGGTTTTTTCGCAGATCATAAGTTGGATTTCCAAGATAATAGAAGATGGAGACTCAAGAAGTTTCCCAGCTTTTGTAAGTCATCTTGCATAAAAAAAAACTCACTGCTACCTGGTTGGAAATTTTGCACCGAAGCTTTTTACCTGTCTTCTTGTAGTGGTAGTTAGCTTGTCCTTCTATTGATTATGTAATCATTTTGTAGTGGTTTTATTTCTTCTTGCACTCTACTTTTGTTCTGTTATTGTGCTCATGTTCATCTTCTGGATGTCATTTTTTGAAACTGATCTTACTATTAGGCTTCTTTACAAAGGGTAATAAGATCCAAGCAGGTTTTCTCGTATTTTAAGGAGTTTCCGTGGCCACTTAGAATTCTATGATTTTCCAAGTCCTAACCCCATATTGGCAGTAGCCTCATTGAGACTTGCCTTATGAAATCCTTTTCTAATCCAAGTGAGGCTACTGCCTCATTGAAACTGGCATTTAAGCGAGATATTTTCTGAAAGGTCAAGGTATTTTTGAAATTGCAAGGAGTTCTTTTTTCAAACTGTGGATTATGTTGTTAATTCATGGATATGTAAAGAGCTCCAAAGATAGGTTTTTCCCCTGACTGCTTTTTGATGCTAAAGTATCCATCATGCAGAAAACAAAAAGTCCCGAGCTAGTCCCAGAGGATGCAGATTCCACGTGGTCAGCTGGCCCGCAGAAGTTTGTTTCCTCAAGCAAGGAAATGAAGCAGAGGATCAGCGACTTCATCGATGGCATGCGCGACCGACTAGGTGATCCCAGAATTGGACCAGTTTTGCTTCTAGGAGCATTAATGTTGTTTGGTCGTGTCTGGCTGCAGAGAAGTCAACCAACTCAAAAAGATGAACCAAACTCTTCAAATCAAGTAACTGATAAGGTAAGGTGATAGTGATGATGTATTTCTTATGGAGCATCTTTTATTCACTTGGGATCCTCTGTCGACCGGACATTATCCACTCTCTTGCTAGATGTGACATGTAGATTTCACTTTCTATTGCGAGAGAGTGGACAAGGGTACACTATTAGACCGAGATTCATATTTGTCTTTTGTTTCAGATCAATTTTTAAGTTCTGTCCTTCGTATCAAATAACTGATACTCTCAGTGGTATAATCATGACGTGATCGGGTTTCAGTTGAACTACTTTCACAGTTTCACTGCGCACTTAGAAATGGCTTTGAATAAATTCATGAAATTTGATTGTTTCATTCGCATTAATTCTTGCTTTTGATGAATTTTTGTATCACAGAAGGAAAGGGTAAGGAGACCAAATGGGAAAAGTCAACCACGTAATAGCCTTTTCCCTTCGCCTATGACGGATGTGGCACCAGCGAATGCTGCTCAAGTGCAATTTTCTGACTCAGATTCCGACAATTAGGGTATAGAATAGAGTCGTGTTCTTAATTGATGGGAGAACTTTTGGGGAATATACATAAGTTATCCATTATTTTGAAGGGTAAATTACATTTACCTCCCTCGACGTTTGTGGAAACTACCAAAACCCTCTTGTAGTTTTACCAACACCCCCTTGGACATTCAAATTTCAGCAAAATTTGTATTCAATCTGTCAAATGGTTTAACATGCACCACTTTCTCTTTAAGGAATATTTCATCATCCAATTTTTTAAGGGTGAAAGTATCAGTTGTTTTGCCTAATTACAAAAAAAATTTGAGTTTTGAGTTCAGTTTTTTGACTCAAAAAGGAGCAAATGTAATATTATGATGCCAGAAGGGGTAATTGTTATATTTTAACTCGGTCCAAGGGGGTATTGGTAGTTTTATGAAACCACATGGGGCTTTTGGTAGTTTTGACAAACCTCGAGGGAGGTAAATGTAATTTACCCTATTTTGAACCTTGTTTGCAGTTAAATTGCGTCCCTTTTCTTTTTCCTTTATTTTTTCAAACATTTAAGTCTTACTTTCTCCGATCCATTAAAAGAGTTTACTTTCTAATACTATTTTACGTAGTAGAAAGTGACATCTTTTAATTGAGCAAGGAGTACTATATTTCATAGAGAATAGAGACTAACTTACATGGATTATACTATAAGTACGCGACTCACAAAATGATGAGATTTTCATAGCTTAAAGTGACAGCTCTTCTTGCACACACAAATATCTTACATTTAGCGGTCGAGTTTTTTCAACACTCTCAGGGTTCACAATATGCCAGTGCAAGTACTCGTTTTGTCCTTTACCGGGACTGGGTTCACCTACTCAAGTGCAGACATTGGTTTTGTTTGTTGATGTGTTATAAGACCTCCTCTCCAAGGGTGACGAACTTAGAAAATCCATGGTTGGAATTCAAGTAAATGCCCAGAATCCTTATTCCTGGACCAAGTCTTGGGGCAACCACACAAACTATTAAAAGAGACTATTGTTGCGTTAATGGTAACATAACTTAAAGGGGCATGCTATTCACGGGAACATTTTCCTGTGAATAGTCTATTTTGCCCCTTAGGTATAAAAAAGAAAAAAAAAATCAGTTTCACTCAATAATAAAAGGGCTGTCCAAGGAAAAATCATCATCAACCTCGTAACTCTCTGTCCATTTAAACAAAAAAAAACCCTGTCTGGAGAAAAATCTAGTTCGGCCCGGGCGAGATTTTTGCTAGAATCTCGCCGGGCGGTATTTTCAGGAAAAATTCAGCCGGCTGTAGACGATATTTTTCCCGAAAATACCGCCACAGGATGGTGGTATTTTCGGGCAAAATACAGCCCGGTGTTGAATTCCAACTTAACATCAACTCGGGTGACGTCGGCCTTCACCTTCTGCTCTCTGCTTTTGGAAAGAACTCCCCTATTCAATTCCGATGATTAAGTAAGAAGAGAAAAAGTGTAATATCTCAAAGCTAAGCTGTCACGCACCCACGATACTGTAGCCCAGTCTGGCCCGGATGGGGTCAGCTATAATTCACCTCGTACTTAATCCAATATCCAACATCGGCTACGGATGAGGTCAGCCCCAGATCGTCCACAGATAAGGTCAGCCCCCCGGAAGTTCACAGATGAGGTCAGCCCCCCAGGTCGTCCACGGATTCGGCCACGGATGAGATCAGCCTCCAGGTCGGCCACGGATGAGGTCAGCCCCCATTCACCTCAGTATTAATCTACAATCCAACACCCGGCAGTATTTTTTTTAAGGATTTTTTTAGATACACTTTATAGGATTTTTTTTTAGACCTAAGGGGTATTATATACTATTCACAGGAAAATGTTACTGTGAATAGTAAAAATGTTCCTGCATATAACAATTCGAACTTAAAATGGAAGTTGTTATTCAAAGGACACCCTTTACTATTTGCAGGACAATTTTAAAATTTTTTAAGTAAAAAGATTGAAGTGCCCTTCAGTAATTGTGAAGGGTTTAGGAGTTTTTACCTTTCCTTCTCCTACTGCTTCCTTCTGTAAACGAGAAACGAATAGGCGGAAGTCGGAGAAACGATGAAAATCAGAAATCGACAGAGAAATGAACCGGTGACGTTAGAAGCAAATCGGAGAACTGCGCAAGTCAACAAAAAAATTGACCTTTGCTCACCTTCATCGGACGGGAAAGTCGACGGACTTCATCAGAGGTTCCATTACCGATTCCAATTCAGTTTTCCGTTATCAGTTTTGCCTTCTTTTTTTCTTTTTTTTTTTCAGCCACAGGCCGTTCTCCGTTCTCAGCAATCATATTATGTCCGTTCTCAGTTTCTGCCTTCTTGCTGAATTTTCGCTAGACGGAGGCGGAAGCTTTTGAAACTTCTACCACAGGAAGCACAAACTCTTGGATCGTTTCGCTTTGAGAGCGAAACAATCCAAAATTTTGTGCATCCTGTGGCTGAAGTTTAAGACTTCCGCCACAGGCCGGCGGAAGTCTACAAACCTTCGCCAGCTAAGGTTCGGGCAACTATGGTGTTTTTAAAAAACAAAAAAATTAAAGTAAGAAATTTTCTGTTAAAAGTAAGGGCATTTATGTCTTTTCGTCACTTAAAAATTTAAAATGTGTCATATGTTTAATAAAATGGGTCTTGTAAATAACATGCCCCCTTAAAATTATGCACTTGCGAGTTACAAGTACAAAAATGAGGAAGAGATTAGTAGTGTAGTAGTATAACTTATAAGCGCCGATCACATTGAAGCTAGATCGACTCCCACAACATTAGAAAGAGTAATGATACAAAGGTGTCTAAGAAATTTTTTTTTACAAAAACCCTAGGGTCCGTTTGAACAAGTACTTTTAATGTTCTTTTAAAGTATAAAAAACTTTAAATATTGTTTGGACAAAAAACACTACAAATTTTGAAAAATATTTTTCAAGAAAGTTGTATTTCAAATACAGTTTTTGAAGTACAAATAAAACATGTTTTATAAAATTTTTTAAAATTATTATCAATTAAAATTTTTTTTTGTGGCTTTATATTTTTTCTTAAGTATAACTTCCATCCATTCCTACCAACCTTCAACCCGCCGCTAGCCCCACCTCGACCCTGACCCCAACCTTGCCTATGCCCCCGGCCCTAACCCCGACCCGATCTCGCATCGTTGTCCCTGTGAACATCTTTTCTTAATGTAGGGCGTCCACTAACGACCATTCATGGCTCGGCTACGATAATGCAATTTGGCCCCCCAATTGTTGTATTGGCAGTAAACGAGCCGAACTGAGCCCAATCTGTGGTCTAATCGAGCTGAGTTTGATAAAAACTAGTCAGGCTCGAGCCTAAATATTTGGGCTCGAGCTCGGCTCGCCCAAATTAGCTTGAGTTCGAGCTCAGAGTAGAGCAAGCTTTTGAGCTCGAACTCAAGCCTGAGCTCGAGCTCGTATTAATTTTTTAATTTATGCTAAAAAAATATTATCAAATTATATATAAAGTGGGACTCGATAGGCTCGACGAGCCCTCGAGCCAGTTATAACTAGGCTCGAGCTCGGCTCGATTATTAAACGAACCTGCTCGAACTCGAGCGAAGCTTTGACTGAGCTGATTGCGAGTGGCTCGCCTCATTTACACCTCTAGGCAGGAGGCTCACCCGCATTGTGTGAGACATGTTAATTATGGCTAGGTGAACTCCAGTACATTTCCTTCCAACAAAGTAGATAAACTTTCCAAAAAAAAAGAAAAAAGAAAAAAATAAAAAACTCATTCACAAAAATAAAGAAGTAATAAATTACAGTTTATGAGGGCAAATCAGTAATTTTACTACGAAGAGTATAGCATCACGCACAGCAAGACATTTGCTTTGTTGCTGGGCAGTGGATGCTGCGGTTGCTGACGGCGAGGAGCCTGTGCAGCTGCGTTCGTCTTTCTCCCTTTCTTCATAAACCCTTCACTGAAATTAACAATTTTTAAGGTAAATTTCCTCAAACCCATCTCAGATTATACGCCAAAATCAATTATAAACCAATTATTACCCAAAAATGTTTTCTTTTTTTTTGCTTTTATCTGTGTTCTTCAAAAAATTCCCTGTTAAATTTTGTAACTTTTGGATTGATTATTGTAATTTATGAAGGCAGTTGGATTTGTTTCTTAAAGGAACTTGTATTGGAATAGAGTTCACATGATTATACAACAGTCTGATTTTAAGTATATCGGAATTTCTTTAGGTACTGAATAAGTATAGGTGAATGAAGATAGGGTTGGGTTTGATATTTTTATGATCTTTAAGATGTTTTTAGGTGAATGTTGGCTCTATTGGTAGATAAGAGAGGAATTTTTACTTCTTTCCAATTTCGCCAACCGGACTAGGATAGTCTTGATTTTCAGCACTATGTGCCAGCTTTTTGAATTGTGTCGATTCTTGGCAAGATATGATCTGTATAGTTGACCCGCATGAAGATTTGGTTATTGTTGTTGTGATTTACAATGTTTGTGGGGTTATTATGGGTTTTGACTTTTGAAGCCATGTGCTCTGGTGTCAGGAGTGAGATGTGAGATTTGAGATATTAGGATTTCTGGCCTTTAAACTGCTTCCTTAACATGTCAGGAAATGCCAATGCAATTTCTGAGAGTTCTATTTTATAATCTCTTGTATTGGTTTTTTATAATTTCTGTTAATTCCGTTGTTTTACGACCTCACATAGTGGGACAAAAGTTTAGTTGTTGTTGATTCCATTGTTTACTATGGTTTTAGGACAATTATATGATAAATTGATAGATTCGTGGGTTTGTTGCTATTTCGAGGGAAAATGATACTGTTGTTGTTTGGTTGGAGTATATTTGAAATTTACATTTTTTAGTGGTCGTTCTGACTGGCTGTTAAGAAATAATAATTTGTCTGCCTGTTAAAAGTCTAAATTTGAGCTTACAATGATCCCCTCGTTGTCTTCTGAACAATACTGTCACCAGATATGGGGAAGGATTCCAAATCAAAGGATTCCAAATCAAAGGATTCTAGTGGGAAAGGTAAAGGGAAACAGGCAGCCGGTGGAAGTGACGACGGTGCTTCCAAAGGTAAAGGAAAAGGTGGTGGAAAATCAGATGGCCTCGGGACTTGCACATATGTCAAAGGTTACTTCTCCCTCCTGCTTCACTGTGATGAAAATGTGTTTGAAATGTTCAGCAGAATAACACAGTTTTCGTTGTGAGCTCTTAAGATTTCTCTCTTTTGACAGCTAGGCATATCTTATGTGAGAAGCAAGGGAAGATCAATGAAGCATACAAAAAATTGCAAGATGGCTGGCTCGGCAATGGGGATAAGGTTCCCCCAGCTGAATTTGCTAAGGTATAGTCCATTTAGATCTCCATTTGATATACTCTTGTAAAAGTATCAGTTCTATTATTCTTTCTGAGCTACATATTCTGTAAATGCTAGAAATACTTTCCTGTTATTAAAGTGACGCTCGGTAAAAAGGGTTGCTGCTAATGTAACATCAGTCTATTTTATGTAATTCTGCATGATTTACAGTATGACTTCCCTTTACCTTCTTCAGCTAGCTGCAGAGTATTCTGAATGTCCTTCTGGGAAAAAAGGTGGTGACCTTGGATGGTTTCCTCGTGGCAAGATGGCTGGTCCGTTTCAAGAAGTTGCTTTCAACACGGTGATTGGAGCTACAAGTGCGCCATTCAAATCAACGTAGGTCCATAGGTCATTGTGACCTTGTTTACTCTTGTTGAATTTGTTGTACAATGAATGATCATCTGAGACTAATACTTGTCTTTCACACGCTGCAGCCATGGGTATCACATTATTTTGTGTGAAGGGAGGAAAAACTGAGGCATCTCAACATTTGAATTCTCAAGGTGGCATCAACAATCTATCCATAAAGTTAGCCGATTATCTCCCAGCAATTGCGGCGATATCACTATGTTCTGAACATGAATGTTTGATGATAATTTCACTATAAAAATTGTGTAATGGTATTGTGATTATTACGTAATGCAGAGTATTGTGGTTAAATAGCCATGAGAATAGTTGTTTCTTTTCAAAGCTTTCTTGGATTAATTATGAGTTTTAGCAACTCAACAGCTGAAAAGTTGATCATCATTTTTAGTGAATTAACGTGACACAATATTTTTAGTTTAACTTGATATGATTTTCTGTATTACCTGTTTCTGAAAATAGATTGAAGATTTTCCACTTCCAAAACAGAGAATTGGAGATGGATTCTAATGTGCAGGCATGAATATGATGTTCATAATTTATTCTCTATCAAAAAGTTTAAGACCCCAACTCCTATCTTCACAATGCTGGACATGAGGAACAATCTTGCCTGTGTCGACCCCTTTTTGGCTTCCACACCTATGAGATGGAGGGGCATGGAAACAAGGTTCCATTGACCCGGCATGACAGCAAGGTGGATCCGGGACTGTTTGATTCTCAGATCTCGAAAGAATCCATGGCTTCAAACCTCCAAGACTTTGAGCAACATAACCGAAGGTTGACCATGAGCTTGTGACCAACTTATCAGTGAAACTCAGCAGGTATATTTCCGCCAATGCTTTCATATTGTGCATCTTATTCTGAGTGTGCTGAAACTGTTCATGGCTTGGCTGGAATACTTCAATTTTATCTCCTGTTACAGTTTGATGTTCATAGTACATGTCTCTTAATGCCTCAAAGTATCCAGAGCTTAAAGATGTGATTAGCACAGCTTTTGTGGACTTATTAGGTTCTTTAGAGAATTGGATGATAGGCTTCTTGTCATTGATTTCAGGTAGCAGATTTTCCTTTCTTACACAAGCCAAAATCTGATCCGTCACGTACTTAAAAGGGCCAGGACCGCCATCAGTGAGGATTCTTATCTGGATGCCTATAATTTCATCTGCTCTGGCTAAATATGCCTCATAAAACCTGGTGATTAGTCCCCAAACAAAGTTTGTGGGATGAAAGAGGTACCGGCCCAAAAGATGGAAAACAGCTGATTTCTCTGGAAAGAGATTTTCGAGTTCTTCTTCGAAAGATTGCATCAAGAAAAGAGATGGGATGAAGTAGTTGTTTGATTTGAGGATCAGCCATGGTACTTTCTGGAGAAGAGTTTGTTCTTGATCACAGAAGAAAAGCTGGTCATGATAAGTATAGTCATGAAGCAAATTTAGATACACATATGGAGGCCGGAATGAATACCCTGTTGAATTGCCAGAGACATTGTGCCTTAACATATTCCCATAACTGTCCGGAGAGCTCTGGTTAAAAGTACTGAACTTATCGTTGATTGGAAAATCCGAGGGAAGTAACCAGGAAACCTCAGGAAACGGCTCGCAGAAAAGATCAGGGATGTATTCTCCAGGATCAACCAGAAGAACCCTGTTTGTTAGGAGAGCATAAAGGAAAGCAGAAGCCATTGTAAGCATTTTGTTTCCTAAGCCGCTGAACGTGATCCAGACAACATAGTTACAATCTGTTGTTGTGCCATTAATGTACTGCCCTGATTTCATGTATTCCAACGTTCTGTTGTAGGATTCTGTGTATGGTCCGCATCGTTTATGCAGGGCTTCGTAATTTCGTAACCTGGATATCAGATGGGAAGAAGGCTGATGCTTTATTTGCTGCTTATTATATAAGAGTGCTTGATATCTGCTCAGACATGAATTTTCATCAAATCCTTGAGGAAGAAGGCCACCAAGAAGCCTATCCTTTGGTACCTGACCAGGCTCATCTAGCAAAAAGAAAATGAGTGGAAACTGTATGAATATTTGGCTTCAGAGCACATAAAAGAGCTCAAGGTACACCTTTTTCCAGAGTTTTTTACATTTATAATTCCTTTTTAATGGGAAATTAAAAAAATTAGACATGTTAGGATTTCTTCCCAAAATAGAAAAATGGCTTTCTTTATTTATTTATTTTTCCAGTTTGTGAATTTTCAAGTTGGTGCACAGAGGCAAAATTGCCTCTGCAGGTTCAGAGGCAATTTGTGAAGAAAGCGATTTTTTGACAAGCAGAGAAAAATCTGTGAAGAAAGCGATTTTGGCAATTTGTGATCGCTTTCTTCACAAACTGAGAAAAAAATCTGTGAAAAAAGCGATTTTCAACAATGGCTTATTCACAAACTAAAGATAATAATAAAATCCTGATAGGCCATATTTTAGAATTTCCCATTAAAAAGGAATTATAAACGTAAAGAACTCCCTTTTTCTACCATGAACTTCTAGCTCATATTCTCCAATATGAACACTTTATTCTACCCCATCAAAAGTTGAAAACAACCAAATATTCTGCATATTGATTCAGCTTTTTTTACTACAGCAAAAGCATAAACCATAAAGAGTAAGGTAAAGTAATAATTTACTTACCTTTCTTGAAAAGTTTGAAGTCACTTAGAGCATTCCAGAGCCCAGCATTAGGGGATGGATCCTTCATTGCAGAAAACACAACAGATCCCACAGAGCAAACAACGAAAACCAACATTGCTTTGGTGAGATTCCGCACGCATTTAGACTCTTGATCGCCCCGCGAAACCACGACATTTTGCGCCGGTGGCGGCTCGTCGGGCTCGGTTTGATCACCGCCACCCATCGCGACCATGGCTTTCTTCGTAATCTTCTGCAGGTTCATAGAGAGATGATGTAGTCGTTAATTAAGTGGAGTTAAAAAGAGTCAAAACTCACATTTAGTAATGATTGTGTGTGTTGTTTAAATGCGGGAAAGACCGAAGATCGACTTTTACTTTTAAGTGCCTTAATTAAGGGTCGGATCGCAGGAATTGCGGAGGTTAACATGCCAGATCGATCTTTAGCCTTGGAGAAAGGAACAAAACAATTTATAAAATTTTTCCACAGTTTAATCAAGTGGAGAAATCTTAATTGCTCAAATAAAAAATAATATAATACAAATACAAGATTTTTTATTTTTTATTTTTGGAAATATAGAACGTACTCCAAGATTTTGAGCCGTTAGCTTAATTAGATTACAATTACCTTTTATATTTCTTTCTCTTTTTAGTTTGTTACTTATTCGGTTTGTACGTAAACTCTTATATAAAGGCTATTCGTCTCTCAATATTAAACAGAATATATTATTCTAATATTATCAAAGTCAAGTTTAGAAATAGTTAAACCCTGGGTAAGGAAAACAGAAAATAACAAAAATTAACACAACCGAGAGGATTGACTTTGCTCAATGTCCATTATTTATTGGCTGTTGTTGTAATTAGATTCCTTTTTCTTTTTTTAATGTATAGAAATAGCCTATTTGCTGTTGGCTCATTAATATCATTAATGGTACTGTTAGAATATTTTAATAAAATAGGTACGGTAGTAATTGATATCATTAACTTTCATAAATTATAACGAATTTCTTTTTTATAACTTGATTCTTTTTTCTTTTTTTCTTTTTCTTTTCTTGCAATCAGATCTTCAATTTTATGTTCTTAATGTCATAGTAATTGATAGTGTAACGGTTTTTCGTAATCAATTGCATCATATGACCGCGTAATGATGTAACGACAAATAATCTCCTTTTGGTTTTTATAATGACATATAATGAGTTCAACGTTTAGCCACATTTGTATAATAGATAGATAGTAGTGGTCGATATTTGAATAACGATATCTATTTCAATTAATTTTATTTTTATTTTTTTCTCTTGAATCTCTGCAAGGTTAATATTCATGGACAAATATTTTCAAGGAAAAGGCGGTTTGGGTTCACACGAGAAAGGAATAGTTCCCATCAAAAAGTGGAACTAAGCTGTTTTGACTTTTGACTCGTAAGTATAAAATAAACGTTGTTTCTAAAGTTGCTAATTTATCTATTTTTAAATTGACATATGTTTCGATTTGATGACAAATCCTTTTGAAAATAGAAAAAATATGCAAAAATTCAAAATTAACGCAAAATGAAGCCCACACTCAAAGGCCATTTTTCGAGTAAATAATTTGAAGACAAAATGGAACTTTGTGAAAAAAGTTGAGTATAATTTTGTTCTTCTTTTAATCTCAAAAGTTTAAAATAAGGTTATGTATTTCGTTTTTATCGTTTTTGTTTTCTATTTTTACAGTAAATTTAATATGTTATACTCTATCCCTTTCATTAGAAGAGTCCATTTTAAAAAATATTTTTCTGTTCTAATATAAGAATCCACTTTCAAATTTTGTACTTATCCGACCCTTACTAATATAATCATATGTGGTTTATCATTAGCCATATTTAATAAGTAAGGATATAAATAAAAAAGAATGTCAAATTAACTAATTTTTGGTGTTGTACTTAATATTCAATAATAATGTTGTACATTGATCGTTGTTGTTGTTGTAGGTAACAAAAAAAAGGAGCCAAAGGGTCGTAATGACTTACTTTGGGAATACAAACTAATGCAAATCCAAATGATGAATGAAATTAAACTAGATACAATAAATGAAAAAAATCATATTTTAAGATAAGGAAAGCTATGCAATCTAAACAAACCAGACCTTGAAGCCGAGTAGGCGGGGAGATGTGGTTATAAATATTGGAATCGTAGAATCACTTGCCAACTGATCGAGCCAAAGCGCCTGCAACCGCATTAGTTTCTCAGTATATATGCATGAAAGAAAACAGTTGGAATGAAGCCTGTATTTGAATAATCTTCTCTAAAACTGTTGTCTCCCACTAGGTTCAAACCCCTTTGGAAAGAACATCCAATAAGATTTGAGAATCAATCTCAACCATGATAGATTGAACACTCTGTTAGGCCCAATAGTATAGCGGCCGTCTTGGCTTGAAAACTTGTCGAAGAACTACATGCAAGAACCACGTACCTCCTATAGTCTCTCAGAACAAAATCTCCGCCCGAGGGCACTGAATTCCACCAGCCATCTACATTTAACTTGAGCACCTGCCGTCCATTCCACTACTTAAGACAATTTTCTCTCCTGATAAGCCCATCGCAAAATAATCCTATGTGAAACCAATAAATCACTTCCCCTTATTGGAAAATATTATTTAAACCAAACTTGTATTTATTAGGTAATTATATTTGTTGTAGGATTTATTATTTGTCTGTTTCCTATTTGGTTTAATGTTTGTTTTGGAAAACCCAATTGTTTTAGGAAATAATTATGAATCAGATTAATGGTAGGATTCAAGGATACTTTAGCCTATAAATAGAGGTATTGGGTAATCATTGTAATCACAGAGTTATATACAGACAGATACATAGAGAAACTGAATAGCCTTCTGGTTGTTTCTCAACCAAGTTTCGGCTTTGGTGAGCCGCATAGATTGTGTGCGTGTGGGTTTATTTATTATTTTCTATTACAAAGAAGTTTTATTTCGCTGTGCGTTAATCTCTTTAATATTATTTTGGATATATATTATTTTTATATCCTACAAGTGGTATCAGAGCCAAAAAAATATTGTGTTCGGTTGGTGGGAAAAAAACCAGCAAGAGAAAGCAAAGCCGTGAATAAGGCTTGTTGAAAATCGGAGAACAAATTTGGAGTACGACTTGAATTTGGTGAAAAAAAAAGGGGAAATTTTAAGGGGCATACTATTTGCAAGACCAAATTTACTATTCACAGGAATATTTTCCTGTGAATAATCTATTTTGCTCCTTAGGTATAAAAATAAAAAAAAAAAATCTTGTTCACACTATAAAACATTCCTTCTTCTTAGTGCAATCCTCTCTCACTCACCTGTTACAGTTTTTTCATTTATACTCTACCTATTTACAGTCATTCATTTTTCACTCATACGTGCATCCAAATATGGCTGATAGTCACGAGGACGATCCATATTACACGGTAAGTAAACAATATATACATTTTTTTTTATATAAAGTTTGTTTTTTAACAAAAAAAAGACCCTGTATGGCTCCCCATTGCCAAAAAAATCTTCCAAAATCCCATAGGGATCGAGATTTTGGAAGAAAATCTCGCCCCTCGGAGACGAGATTTTTTCAAAATTTAATTGTTCCAGCTAAATTTTAGGGTTTAAATATGTTCACCCATCTTTTTGTATTAACAGGATATCCATATTGAGAGGGATGAAATATTTGCTGACCACACGGATGTATTTCAGACGGACGAAGAGTTCAGAAGTAGGGAAGATTTCCTTGTATGGGTTAGAGCTAGAGCAGCTGAAAACAATATGACTGCAAAAATTACTTCCTCTTCCAAAATATTGGGGCTTTTCCTTACAAGAGGGAGAAAAGGGGGAGTTGAGATAGGGTGCGAGAGATCAGGACAAGTTAGAGATAATCCACCCCTACCTGAAGGGAAAAGTAGGCTGAACAATACAAGCAGCAAGTTGACAAAATGTCCATTTCACCTTGTAGGACGAGAAATTGCTAGGGAAAATTGGAAGTTAGAGGCCAAAAATGGTAACCACAATCATTAATTACAAGAAGTTTAAAATTGGCATTCAACGTACTCACGGTTAACAGAATCAGAGAAGAAGAAGATTGCAAAAATGTCAAATGTTAACATCAAGCCGAAACATATGTTGGCCCAGTTACGATCGGATGATCCGCAAAATGTCAGCCACATAAGACAGGTGACAATGAATCAGCAAAAGTTAGAAGGGAGGCGAGGGGAAATTTGACTACTATGCAGTATTTCTTCAAACTTTTGCATGATCATGAATACGTATATGTGCACACAGTGAAAGAGGAGAGTAATGCAGTTGGGCACGTGTTCTTTGCCCACAAGAAGGTGCCTTCTCTACTTGGTTTGTTTCTGTACGTTTTGTTTATGGATACGACGTATAAGACAAACATGTATGACATGCCTCTACTGCAGATATTGGCTTATGTACCCACATCTCACTTTATTCATATTGCTTTCGTTTTCATGAGGGATGAGACTTTTTCGAGCTATTTCTGGGCCATGACTCAATTGAGAAAGTTATTCAATGGCGACAAATACCCACATGTTGTCATAACTGATCGAGAGATTGCCTTAATGAACGCTGTGCATAATGTATTCCGCTAGACAACTACTGTGTAGGAGACACATTGAAATGGATGTAAAGAAACATGTACTAGAAGCTGGCAATGACAAAACTACAATATATGTGTTTCTATATCGTTGAGGGCAAGTGGTGAAAGCCTTGACATATGAACAGTTCACAGAAGCTGTGGATTTTATTGATACTAAATATGGACGTAAATCTAAATTCAGAAATGTGATTCCATACTTGAAAAAAATATGGTTGGATCCTCACATGGCCAAATTTGTATATTTTTGGACAAAAAATATAAAGAATTGCGGATGACGCACAACGAACATGTAAGTTACTTATAGTTTTAATTTATAGTTTGTATACTGTATAATTACATGCTAATAGTGTTCCTATGTGAAATTTTAATTTTCAATGTTTATTGGCTTACAGAGTTGAGAGTGCACATGCACAGTTGAAGAAGACAATTGTGCTGATAGAAAGGTATTTTCAAGTATTTTTTACGGAATTAATATTATGATAAAAAGCACTTTGCTAAAATTCGGACTGCAATGGAGTCTTCTAGTAGCAAAACATACCTGAAGAGCAACTACTTACTGTATAGTATGTTGAACGGTATACTGTCTTTCGCTGTTATTACAATGGTAGAAGAAGAATATACAAAAAGAGTTGGCCTTATCGGGGAAGATGGTGTGCTGTGTGGTTGTAAATTTCGTACTAGTTGCCGGCTGCCATGTGCATGTGAGATGCTACAGTTGGTACGAGCATACCGTCCAATTGATCTTGTCGATGTGGACTTTGGGAGATAATGATATTCCCAACAAGAGGAGGCGAGGCAAACAGTTGAAGGGCGACTGCATGACATGTTTGTTGATGTATTGACTTGTCCAAGCGTTGAGATATACAGGGTGATGGTGCCGTGCATGCGACGCTTTATCCAGAAACTGTTGATCTAGCCAATCCGGTAAGTAGGCTACACAGGGGACAACCGAGACACAATCCGACCCAACGAGATCTATCAGGGTATGAGCATGCCGAAAGGAATGCAATACAACGAGGTACAAATATTACTTTTCATGTACCGATCATTGTATTTAATTACATATCGATATACTAAATTTAATATGATTTACAATCGAGATCCACAGGAGGGCAGAGGAGAAAAAAGACTTTGAAGCCTCACGATTCTGAATGGCCTTTCAACCTTCCCATATTTTTGAAGCAGTTCGTGTTCGACTATGTTAATTATCACGTCAATGTAGTGGCCGATGGCCATTGTGATTTTTGAGTAATTTCCTATTTCGTACACAATAAAGATGAGGAGCAATGGTCACAAATGCGGACTGAACTGTTACAAGAACTGCGCAATGAAGCTACTTTCTGGCACCACGTTCTTGGCCCAGCCAATTACGACTTAGCATGCGCTGTGGTAGACTATCATGTAGCTCCGACCCTATGAATTTTGGTTTGATTATCATCTTTTTGGATTACTTGTCACCACGAAGTACCAGAGGGTTGTTATATTATATGCTCAGCAGAGTAATACTTTCCTTCCACTTCAGTGGCGTGGGGCCGGCATCTCTAATGATCCGAGCAGTTTCATGAATATAGGGCATGTCTTCGAAAATCATTTCATTGCTTTGTTAACGATAGGGGACGTCATGTTACCCCCACTCTATCCGACGTGGAGAAACAGAACCTCAGGACAAATGAAGAATTGAAAATCTCATTTGAAACCCCGATTTGATGCTTTCAGGGATAAATCAACTGTTGAGTGTTAGTATTAGATGTTCTGTGATACCACTGTTTTCACGTTTAGTGAAATTTGTTATTACGCACACAACCGAAGTTACTATTTATTATTAATTTTACGTTCCCAATATAAGTTCCTTGTTTCTTTGTTTCATATGTAATTAATTTTTTAACATTACCGGGACACATATACAATACATATATAGCATCACGAATGTGATATTAATTCATACACTGCATCAAAAATCGAATAAAATAAATCTCAATAATTTACAAATGGTTATTCAGTAATTTTCCATAATATTATTGAAAACAAGAGTCGCTAATCTTGCATAGGTGAACTTGCCGCAAGTTCTTCTAGTCCCGGCATCAAATCCTCCAAATGGAGAGCCTCATATATGGCCCTCTGCCTCAACTCAATGGGTACGGCATGACTTGTCCGGAGATGAGCTAGAACCAGTCTACTTGCTAAATATTGCAAATGCTGCATCGTACTGAAAAATCAAAATATAGTAAAGAAACGGTGAAATAAAAAATATAACTAATGGACAAAAGTAAGCATAAAGCACATGAACTTACCACAACCGCGGATAGCTGTCTGGGGTCCGATGTCTCTTCCACTTCCATGTCGTTTGGACTCACACGAACGTGCGATCGTGTATGGAAGTAGTCGATGTACTCAAGGCACTACTGATCGGTCCACTGAACCCTCTGCATCACCTTTACCAATCTCATGTTGTACAGTTGCCATCCCATATAATCCGGATCGTACTGGCACGAATACCTAAGAATTTCATGGTCTCTGTAACAGGTCTTTGGCTCTAAAACTTTACAAGGGATCGACTGCGTGTATCCAAACTGTCGCAAGAACCGATCAGGCATAAAGGGCTCTATAGCCCCAGGGCAATGAACAAGACCCCTATACAATGTTATTGGATGTAACATTGCAGGATTTAGCCCAAAGGGAAGCCAATTTACCTAAGTAATTTGAAATCAAGTCAGTGGTTAATCGACCAATTCGGATATTACACTAAAAAACATTCAGACGTTTAAACGATTGATAAGACCGTCGTTAGCCCTATCAAATACAGTAAAAGTACTGTATAAACCTGCAACAAATAGCTATAAGTAGCACAATGATAACAGGGTCGATCCTAAAGGGAACGGACTGCTTAAAATCACAAAACCTATTTATTCCCAAACAATTTGGTTTGGAACCACCTTTGTTGCTCAGAGAGACTCTGTAAAAGATTATTGCAAACTAAATAACAAACTTAAATCAAGAATGAAAGTTTAATCAATGTAATAAAGTATTCCAGCAATATGTAAATCACAATAATCACGTGCATGTTAATCATCAACTCAATAATATGTTAAATAGTATGTCATCAATCAATTATAGATTACCGTGAATTCGCACAGACATAACCCAATCTCCCCTTACTTTATCGACAATTACCGTGAATCCGCACAGACATCATTGCTACTCTAATTAACAAGGAACAGGCCGTAAGGCATCGACACCTATTAACCAAGTCAACAACCTTAATATTTAGGGAAACCCGATTTTAGTTATTCCTATTGAATTAACATCTAAAAATTACTAACCCCTTATTCTCTATTTCCTGAAGGTAACTTTACCACGAATTAATCTTGCCCAATAAATATTATGTCATTTAACTGGAAATTAATTGGCTCTACCTAATGCAACTAAGGTGATCAATCTCAATTAAATATCAGTAATCAAAGTTATGAGCATAGAATAAAAATGAACACATGCAATTTAATTTAAGAGCAATTAAGTTTCATAACATGCCCGGATTAATTGCTTTTACATTATGCTGGAATAAGGAAATTAGCTACTCATATTTAAACTAACTAAGCACATAATTATTTTACGATTCATACTGTAAATAATTGAAAATAATAAAATAAAGAAGAAACAAATATGTGAATTATGTTCTGAAAATAATCCCCTGAGTAAGCTACCGTTCGTTAGGGCTAACGGAACCTCTCCTGGACAGAAATTCTCAAATCGCAGAAACAGAAAACTACTGCTATTTGCTCTGAACTAGCTACAAAAATATGAGATAAAACTCTATTGAAAAAGCGTGTCTTTCTCCTCTCCCTTCATCTCTATAAATAGGTGTAGAATGAGGAGTAGAAAATAAGATACTAATCCAATCAAGAAATTACTAAAACTAAATTCCAAGTGGGAAACTACTAAAACAATATCCACATCCAAGAAGGATTAATGTAATGACAGTTCTTCTTTCTTGCGCATCACTTGTGGACAAAATTAGAATCCAAATTCCACTCTACTTGCTTCCTGCGGTTAATCAATTTAATTAGGCAATTTGCCTAATTCTTGCTTGGGCTTTCCTTCTCTTCTTTGGGCTGGACTGCTCATTGCATTTGGGCTCCTTCAAATTTGGCCCACTCGTTCCTCTTGCATGCATGAACATGAATAATGCCTCCATTCATTGCTTCTTTGGGCATATGACCCTTTTCATCCTCTTTTGTATCTTACTTTCTCTAATTGTTCTTTTTCCTAAAACTTGCATTTATCTTACAAAAACTAGCACATACCCATGAGATTTGCCACAAATATGCTCTAAAATTCAGCAGCTAAAGGACACCTATCAACGATATAGAAATATTACCTCTTCAGGTCTCAAGCTATAAAGTGAGCGTCTGTATGACACCACATCCCGTCTAAGCTCACGCTTCTTGCTGGTTCCGATGTGCCACTTCTTTGCAGCAGGCGAGTTGACATCCCAAGATCTCATCTTTGGAGGACTAAATATGGGAAAGTACTCGTATATCCAGCTCTATTAAGCATAAGAAAATAAAAAAAAATTAGTGTAATTAATTAACCATTATGAAGTATTGAACTAATTTATAAATGATTCCTACAAATTTGCAATAATGTCAAACACCCTGCTAGCTGAGCACCGTCCACCTTAGAGGCCCACCAAGATTGCGATATAAGTTCGCCAAGCAAGCTGCCCCCCAAGCAAGTCCCCTTACGCCATATATATCGTTGATGAAAGGCAGGAAATGCCCAGTAATGTGGGTTTTTTTCTTGTCCACGAACAAGGTGTTTCCTACTAACCATAACAAATACCCTGCGGCAGAATTGGCAGGGTCCCCCTGTCTACTGACACTATGGTCTCGAAGTAGGGACATTTTCACACTTCCAAAATATCGCTCTCGTAACTGCTCTGCCTCTATCCTCAGCATGTCTAAAAGCAGTACCTACATTTCTGCTGGCCTAATTTTCCCAGCAATGGGATATCAGACAATCGGAATTCTCAATATATAGGCCACATTATGGAGAGTGATGCTCATCTCTCTGAAATGCATGTGGAATGAATTGGTTTTCAGATGCCATCTCTCAACAAATGCATTGAGGAGTGCAGAGTCTAACTCTGGATGCATGCACAATACCAAATGTATCTTTTTCACTTCCCTCTCGGCTAATTCCCACTTTAGCAGCTGCTCGTACCCATTATGGCACATCAATATATCACATTCCTAAGTAATTCAATACATACATTTTAGGCACCAAGTTATTAAGCATAAATCGAAACAATAAATAAAACATATTTCACAGTAAGTAATAAAGTTTAATATGATACATGTCCATGCCATATGTAGTAGGCAACATGACCCTTAAAACTTTATACCAACTCTGGATTTGAAGGTCCACCGTCAATCGGACCATTTAGAGTCCTGTATGCCTTCCACCCGGCATTCCTCCCGGACCTGGACTCTGACACTGACACTGACCTACGTTCGGAGCCCATTAATTGTTTGCCTTTTCCACTCCTCCTTGGTTGGTTGGTTGCATTTGCCCATTTGTTTTCATCCTCTAACCGCCCCAAATTCCATTCCATATACCCCTGAGACTGAGACAGTTCCCTCTCAAGTCGTTCAGCATTTTCCCTAGCTTCCTCCTCCTCCGCATTTCCAATATATTGCGGTGCAAATTCAGTTTCACTGTATTCAATGTTACTTGCCCCCTCCGCATTTAATGTTCGAGAAGAACCTTGCGCTCTTCCTAGCACCCTTCTCTGACACTCGGATGCCGTGGGAGGGATTCGGTCAACTATTCTCTCAGAGGAGGAGTGTGTTTCCTCATTGCCTCCAATAATTTCAAATTGCCATCCTTCTTACTTCTGGCGAATTTTAATTTCAATTTTTTAAATGTTTCTGCCATCTGCAATAATATAAAGACGCAATTATCAATAGAAAAACAATTGAAGGGATATAAGGAATAAGAAAACAATTAAAGCTAAAAAAAATTTAAAAAAATGTGAAAATCTAGTACATTACGGGCGGGAAATCGGGAAAAATACAGCCGGTGCCCGGCAGTATTTTCCTCAATAATACCGCCGGCCTCCGGAGGGATTTCCATTGAAAATTTCGCCGGTCTCCGGCAGGATTTCTTTGAAAATCAGGCCGAGGAGACCAATTTCTGCCATCTCCTTGGCCGAAATTTAACAGATCCGGCCAAAAACGGCTGGATAATCGCAGATCCGGGCAAAAAAAAAAAAAAAATTCCGGCCAAATTATAAAAAAATTCATCAAAACAATCAACAAAACATCAACGAAACAAATATGAATTTTAGGCACTCACTTTTGCCGATCCAATTTATCTAGACTTTTATCCGATTTGGCTAATTTTTTGCTTCGCAAGAAAATTTTATGGGATTGTAGTAGAGGAGCTTGAGGGAGAGGATATGTTGGGTTTCATAGGAAATGGCCAATTTTTTTTTTTTTAAGACCCAAAGATATTATAAACTATTCACAAGAAAATGTTCCTGTAAATAGTAAAAATATTCTTGCAAATAACAATTCCGAATTTTGACCGTAATCGTGCGTCGCGGCTAGCGCGGTTGAAGAAAAATCAGAAGTTTTTTCTTGGTTTGGTCTCGGCCTGATCAGGAGGTAAATATAAAGATTGTTGTTTGGTTTTTAGTGGGCCCAGGAAGCACGCATCACCAAGTGTTGTTGTGTTGTTCAAAGTTGAATCAATTAATTTTTAATTGATCCAGTTTGATTGGATCCTTGGTTTTCGTGCGTGACTTTAAATTAGTTCCATGATTGAGTTCAAGTTTTGTTTCCACTTTGCGACTCTTGAATCAATTTCAGTGGAGCGTCGGCGATAGTTCGGTACTTCCAACTGTGGTGTTAATTATGAATTTAAGTGCTTATTTTAACAACGAAAGTTAGTTGGGAGATAAAATTATCGTATTAGGATAACGCTAATTGATAGTCATTTCGGAGTATTTAGTCTGCGATAATTCATTCAAAAGGAGGTGACAAATGATGCAGATGATGAAACAAAGGTCAAGGTACGTTTGACATTTTCTCTAATTCGTCAATCTATTGATAGTTCAATCTCTGAAAAAAAATTTCATGCGAAAACTGCTAAACAAGCGCAGGATATTTTGGTAAAAAGTTATAGAGGAATGGGTAAAGCTCTGAAAAATAATGTCTTAAAATTGAAAAAGACATTTAGAGACAGCAAGATGAGAAAATATGAGACAATTGAGGATTATATTAATAGATTGGAGAAAATCTAAGATGAGATGAGATCAAACAGGTATTTTCTCGATGAAGAAACTTTTGTGATCATATTCTCAATACATTGCCTAGGAAGTTTGATTACTTTGTGGCATTGATAATTGAGACGAGATATTTCGGAGTTGTGTCATGAAGATTGTAAGTGTATTGATCCTTGATGAAATAAGAATTAATAGCAAGCAATTAGTGATCAATGAGTTACAATAGCATGTATTCAAGCTCTTAGTAGTTAGGGTTTTGAGAGGATTCTCTCTCCAGGGAGAAAAATCCTAGTGCCCAAGTTTGAATTTTCCGATTGAATCTTAACTTGGTGTCATTGGATTTAGATGGTTCTTTCGGGTTTGAGATACCATTTCTTTTTGGAATTTTTGGTTCGAAGAATTCTTTGTCTTGAGATTTCTCCTAACCAAATTTGGTTCGGCTATACCAATTTGGATGGGATCCATTTACGATTTTGATTTATTCATCAGTTTTACTGATTTGATTTTGGATTAAAAGTTGAAGCCTTTGGTCTTGAAGATATCTTGGGTCCGAAATTTGGGCTATAGAAGGGGAATCTCCGTTTCAGATCTGCTGTTTTCAAGCCATTATTGGTGTATTTTCATTTTGGAGTTACTCAAATCTGGTGGGTTTTCAAAAGGGGGGAGTGCATGTCTTTTTCATTCGGTTGGGCTGCATCAGAGAGCCGCCGAAGTGAGTTCATAGGTTGAATTCCGACGAAGAGGTGAGCTCCACCTGAAGAGTGAAACTCCGGTGAAGAGAGGTGTGTTGGGTCGGTGATGCTTCCGGTTCGGGGCTGTCGAATTGTCTAAAATCGTGGAGATTCCTGCGACATATGGATGTAGGGGTGACCACGGTTTCGGTTAGAACCGGAACCAAACTGGAACCGAACCGGCGGTTCTGGTTCCAAAACCGTAACTTTGGAGGACGGTTCTTGGAACCGTAACCAAAATCGTGACTTGAGGTTCGGTTTAGGTTCTTAATTTTTAGGAACCGGAACTGTAACCGGCGGTTCGGAACCGTCCAAATATAATATTTATTTATAAATATAATTTATATTTCTAAGTTATATATATCTATAATTATTTTATATCTATAATATTTTGTAGTGAATGTATTAAAATTTGCTTGTTCAATAAATTATTATTAATATAATTTATTTTTGAAATGAGAATCTTGTGAACATTAATCATTTTGTAATTAAAATTTATATAAAATAAATTTAAAGTATTAATAATATTGAAATTGGAACCGTCGTAAACCGTAACCGTAACCATAACTGAAACCGGAACCGTTTGGAACCGGAACGTCTAGAACTGTCTTATAAAGGTTCGGTTACGGTTCCATCTATTTTGGAACCAGGAACCGGCTGTTCTAGAATCATAACCGGCGGTTTTGGAACCGTAGTCACATCCATATGGATGCTTTCGACCAGCAGGGAAGAGTTTCTTGCACGGATTTGGTTCTACGGTGAAGACCTAGGCTTTGGTTCGCCTCTGATTTCAGGTAATCGAAAATGGATTCTACCGGGTCGGTGATTTTCCTGGTTCGGGTCAGTCGGGATTTGTAGATTACGGCCATCCACGGGAGCTCACCGAGAAGCAGAGTCAACTCGCCACTTGAGTTGACTCGGGTGGGTCTTCACCGAGTCCATTCCCTTTCATCATAGAATCTGTTGTTGAAAATTTGGGAAGTTTGCTGTTTGTTTGGCGCCGGAGTTCTCATCGGCGAAGAATCGGGACTGGGTATTGTCCGTGGACTGGAAGTTTTGCTTGCCGCCGGAAAATGTTTGGTTCAATTGCTGATACTGCCGGAATTTCGGCTCAACTTGCTACTGGAATTCTTCCTTCCGCGTTTCAGTCAGTAGCTAAGTCTTTCAACCCGAGCTAATTATGGTGATTACTCTTGTTGATTCTGGAATTGTTTCGTTCTTTTCTGGATAATTAGGAGTTTTCCGGTTTGAAATTAATGGCTGTGTGTGTTGAAGTTTAGTTGTTGCCGGAATTTCTTGCACTTGAAGTAGTTTTATCCTGGAATTAGGTTCTTGATCTTGAATTTCTGCGTTAATCAGGTACATGGTTATTCTTGAATTTCTGCTGGAAAATGGATCGAATGATTATGCATTTGGGTCTTTTTGGGGCTTCTCTGGTTTGATGAATTGTGAATTTGCATTGAGTATTGCTAGATGATGAGTGAGGATGCTTGGCAGAAGATTATGCTTGGGAAGAAGGGTACATGGTTATACTTCAGCATAATCTTCTGCCAATCTTGGGAAGAAGATTTGCGTAAATGCTTAGTGCTAAATGGGGTTTTGGTTTTTGTGATATTTTGATGCAAACTTGAGATGAATGCTCTTAAGCTCTAGTTAAGAAAACGTCTTCCTGGGGCTGGAATGAGAGCTTTGTGTGATGATGCAATGCTTTGGTCAAGGTTTGGATTGAATGGTGTTGCCGGATTTTCTTACTTCGGGAACTGGAAATTAGAAGCTGATGTTCATCACTATGGGAATTCTCATAGTTAGGTATATTACTTATTTTTGTTAGGGGAATGCCCCTATTTGGATGTATTAGTGATTTATAGTTTGTTTGGCTAGGGGAATGCCCCTAGTTGGATGTATTACGAATTATTGTTGATCTCACGGGTTCATACTGTTATTTTCTGGTGGAAATAAATCATTTACCCTTCCTCTACAAGAGCATGTATTCAAAGAAATTGCTTCAAGAATTATAAATGAAGAAAGTGAAGGGATCAATGAACAAGATTGTGTCAATAATGAAGATGAAGGTCAGAAGAATGTGGATGAAGGCATTAAAAGTGTTGATTTGGTCAAACAAGAAGAAGAAATTGTATGTGTCTCAGAACAAGAGGAAGATATTGAAATTGATGATCACGTAGATAAAAGGGATCAGTGAGTTCTTTGACCAGACTGCGAAATTTGATAAAGCTTTCTCAAAATACAAGTTTGTGTCCACATCTTATTTAAAGGTGATGTCTCGAGTTTGCGAGAATGTTTTTGGCATTTGCAAGGTTGATTGCAAGGTTCATGAGAAGATGAACTCAGATGAAGAAGAATAGGTGGATATGAATAAATTCTTCTTAAAGAGGAGTTTCCACAAAGATCTATGACACATACAAAGGTGTTTCTACGATGAGATTGAAAGCAGATATGAAGAACTACTGCAAGTTGGTTTCGCATGTTGTCAACACTACGAAAGATATTTCAATGGAGATTAAGCTCATGATGGCATTGGAACGGTTTTGATCCAAGTTTGATTTAAGGGAGGCTATATTGGAAAATATTATTTAAACCAAATTTGTATTAATTAGGTAATTATATTTGTAGTAGAATTTATTATTTGTCTGTTTCCTATTTAGTTTAATGTTTGTTTTGGGAAATCTAATTATTTTAGTAAATAATTCTGAATCAAATTAATGATAGGATTCAGGGATACTTTAGCCTATAAATAGAGGCATTGAGTCATCATTGTAATCATAGAGATAGACACAGAGAGATACAGATAGAAACTGAATAGGCTTCCCGTTGTTTATTGTTCGTTATAAAGAAGTTTTACTCAGTTGTGCGTTAATCAATCTCTTTAATATTATTTTGGAATATATTGTTTTTATATCTTACACCCCTGAATAACAAAAACTCAAACTTTTGCAAGTATAGTATAAGATGTGTGTAAAGTGTATTCCACAAAAAAAAAGTGTAAAGTGTATTCAAAGACAATGCAATCAACGGGGTTTCGCAGGGCAATTTGAAAGGCATAAATGTGAGCACAATCCTTCGGCAATTTCCGGGGCACTGGGATTTTCTTAGAAATCTGTCGTTTGTCATATTTTGAAGTTTCCCTTGAGCTCTACTTTCAGGTTATTGGGGACTTTCTTTTCTGTTTGGTTTATTCTGAGTTTGGTGGCTTACGTAGAGAAATTTATAGACTGTTTACAGTTGTTACTCGTAATTTCATCCGTCAAGGTATTAATGTTTTTGTTTCTGTGCTGTTTCATTGTGGCTTTAATTTGTATCAAATTAAGACCACCGCAACCATGATGTTGCAGTACTTGAAGAGAATATCCATCAGTGGGAAGCTGAGCTCAGTGAGCTCTTCCCGGCTTCTTCGTTACAGGTAGATCAAATAGGTTTTTATTGCTTGTGGACTCATAATTACATTGTCTGGGATCCTCTGTCAAGCTTAATCTTGTCTAACTTAGAGCTTTAATTCTTCGTGACATTTTGTTTGAGATTCCCTGTTACAGATTATTATTAATATTGTTTATCGTTATAAGCATGAATTGTTCTTACATGTCACCGTTGATCCCTTATTATTTGAATAAAAGTTCATACGTGTGCGTTCAACGCTGATGTACATTTTTTACCTGAAGTTCACTGAGAAATACGCCATTTAAAATTGAGAACGATGTGGAATCAAAATGAACTTTAATTTCGAAGATGACGGACGAATTAAACTGATCCCAACATATATGAAAGGCCAACGGTGTCATTTACCCTTCAATTACATGTTCAACAATTCATTGGAACATTTAATAGTTTGAATAGTGATGCTTCTTTTAAGGTACTAAAGAATGAATGTGACGTTTCATAATTTTTTGTATATCAAACAGTTTAAGACCCCAACTCGTATCTTCACAATGCTGGACATGAGGAACAATCTTGCCTCTATCGACCCATCCTTCGCTTCCACACTCATGAGATGGAGGGTCATGGAAACAAGGCTCCATCGACATAGCGCGACGGCAAGGTGGATCAGCCGGGACTGTTTGGTTATCAGATCTAGTTAGAATCCATGGCTTCAAACCTCCAAGACTTTGAGCAACATAACCGAAAGTCGACCATGAGCTTGTGACCAACTTATCACTCAAACTCAACAGGTATATTTCCGCCAATGCTTTGATATTGTGCATCTTATTCTCCTCAGTTTTCTGATATTCTTCATGGCTTGGCTGGAATATTTCGATTATATCTCCTGTCGCAGTTTGATGTTCCCAGTACATGTCTCTTAATGCCTCAAAGTATCCAGATTTTAAAGATGTGATTAGCACAGCTTTTGTCTTAGGTTCTTCTGAGAATTCGATGTCAGGCTTCTCGTCATTGATTTCAGGTAGCAGGTTCTCATTTCTTACACAAGACAAAATCTGATCCATCACATACTTAAAAGTGCCATTACCTTCATCAACAAGGATTCTTATCTGCATGCCTGTAATTTCATCTGCTTTCGCTAAATATGCCTTGTGAAACCTGGTGACAAGTCCCCAAACCGAGTTTGTGGGATGAAACAGGTACCGGCCCAAAAGATGGAAAAGGACTTCTTTCTCAGAAAACAGATTGTTGAGTTCTTCTTCAAAAGATTGCATCAAGAAAAGAGCTGGGATGAAGTAGTTGTTTGATTTGACGAACAGCCACGGTACTTTCTGGAGGAGAGTTTGTTCTTGATCGCAGAAGA
Organism: Leptodermis oblonga; assembly: GCA_016801395.1. Lineage (NCBI taxonomy): Eukaryota > Viridiplantae > Streptophyta > Magnoliopsida > Gentianales > Rubiaceae > Leptodermis > Leptodermis oblonga. The sequence goes on from CM028759.1 coordinate 34,253,716, forward strand.
AAAGCTGGTCATGATAAGTATAGTCATGAAGCAAATGTAGATACACATATGGAGGCCGGAATGAATCGCCAGAGACATTGTGCCTTAACATGTTCCCATAACTGTAGGGAGAGCTCTGGTTAAAAGTACTGAACTTATTGATGATTGGAAAATCTGAGGGAAGTAACCAGGAAACCTCGGGGAACGGCTCGCAGAAAAGATCAGGGATGTATTCTCCAGGATCAACTAGCAGGACCCTGTTTGTAAGGAGAGCATAGAGGAAAGCAGAAGCTATGGTAATCATTTTGTTTCCTAAGCCGCTGAACGCGATCCAGACAACATAATTACAGTCTGTTGGCGTCGCGCCATTAATGTACTGCCCTGATTTCAAATATTCCAAGGTTCGATTGTAGGATTCTGTGTATGGTCCACATCGTTTATGCAAGGCTTCATAATTTCGTAACCTTGATATGAGATGGGAAGAAGGTTGATGCTTTATTTGTTGCCTACGATATAAAACTTCCTGATATCTACTCAGACATGAATTTTCATCAAATCCCTGAGGAAGAAGGCCACCAAGAAACTTATCCTTTGGTAGCTGATCCGGCTCATCTAGCAATTAGAAATTAAAGTCGAAAAGGTATGAATATTGGCTTATATTTTTCAGCTTATATTCTCCAAGAAAAGTTCAAAACAACAAAAAAGTTGACATGCTAGAGACATATATTCTATAAACCTTAAAAGAGTTATAGTAAAGTGATGAGTTACCTTTCTTGAAGAGTTTGAAGTCCCTTAGAGCAGTCCGGAGGCCAGCATTAAGGGATGGATCCTTCATTGCAGAAAACACAACAGATCCCATTGAGCAAACGATGAAAATCAGCATCGCCTTGGTGAGATTCCGCGCGCATTTGGGCTCTTGATCGCCCCTTGAAATGGCGCCATTTCGCGGCTCCTCCTCCTCCTCGGACTTGGTTTTATCACTGCCATCAATCATCTCAAACCTTGACATCTCCACCATGTCTTTCTTCGTCATGAGATGGAAATGATTTAGTTAGTGACTAAGAGCCAAAAACAACACTTAAAGAGTGTAGTTTAATTAGTACGTTAATTAAGGTTCGGACAGCAGGAATTGCGGAGATTAACATGCAAATCTTCAGAAAACTAGTCGAGATTTGGCCTTGGAGCAAGTTCCTCGGAGGAGCAAAGCTTTGTAATAATAATTATCATCGTACTTTCTTTTGCTTTGCCCTCTTAATTAATTTTATCAAATGTACACTGCTTTATATTCTCAAGATGCAACCTACTGCTAATTAACAATAAACCAAGCTGAGATCGATCTATTGACTTACTGGAGAAATTTAACTGCTTTAGAATATTTTATGGTTGAAATATTAATGGCACCACGTTAAGAGAAAATGAATCTGTGATTTCTTGATTGAACAATTGAGCAAAAGTCATTAATGTCACTAATGGTTTTTGCATAGTTTAATGAACTAGTAATTAATGTCATTGACTTTCATAAATTATAAAAATTTCTTCTTTATAACCTAGATTTTTTTTATTTATTGAGATCTTTAATTTATGTTTTTAATTTTTTACCGTGAACTTATGAATTGTGGTCAAGAGAAAAACAAATATCTTCTCTCAAACCCTAGCCTCCATCTTTTCTCATATTCTTCCCCCATCTCCCATATAATCTTTTATTTAGTTTATTTTTGTCTTTCATGACAGGAGTCTGTTTTCTCATAGTTAGAGTTATCGTCTTCCCAAATAACGAGAGTTTCTCTCTCATATAAATAAATGAGTATTTTATTATTATTAAGTGAAGATCCAGTCGGTTGGGGGCTTTCATCAGAAGATTAGTGTCGATATCGGATTCATATTTTGGTATGTGATTTGTCCAGCGCAATGGCAATTTTTTCTTCTATTAATTAGATCTGGGGCAAAAGTTCAAATAAGCCCCTAATGCTTCACCCAAGGGTCAGATAAGCCCCTAACGTTATTTTTGGAATAAAAAACCCATGGCGTTACGAACAAGGCCAAATTAGCCCCTCATCCGTTAACTTCTGCCACATCACCTATTTTTGCTGATTTGGCACTGCCACATCACTTATTTTTAATGATTTAGGTTCTTTCTACCTCCACGTCATCAGCATCTAACCATATCCTTTCTCCTCCGCCATTCTTCCTCCTCCTAAACAATTCATGAACTAACAATAACTCAAAAAAAATAAAAATAGAACAACAGAAATCTGGACCAATATCCAATTCAAACAATAACACTTAGCAACACCAACAAAACCCAGAACCACATGCTGCCACAGCCTCCGCTATCACCACCAACATCCTCGGTACCTTGGAATTTCAGGAAAATAATAGAAAGAAAACCCACGTGAAAAATGCAGACTAATAAAATATGCAATTTTCCAATAATTTTATTTCAAAACTTATTGGAGCCATATAAACCCATATGAAAATTTCAGAACAACCCACATTGTCCCTGCGTGGAGCTCGACTGAGTTACAGTCGTTGAATGAACCGTCGATGGAGTTTATGATACAAAAGTAAGCATATTTCAATCGAATTGCTGCCCTTTTGAACCCAGATGAACCAATGAACTGAAAATCAATAGTCTTTTAGCCAAAAAAATGAGTGACCCAGCTAACCCAAAACTTTGACTAGTTGGACGCATGACGGCGGTGACAGATTTCCAATTGTTTTTCCATGCTTTATTCGATGGAAAGTCTGACCTCACCGAACCCATGGCAGTTGTACATTCAAATATGATTTTCCTGAGTTTCAGTCGATCGAAACTTCACTTTGGATTTTTCTTACCATGAGCAGAACTTTAAATTGAATCGGGAGTGAAAAGTTGGTGATGATCATGGTGATTGTTTAGTTGGATGCTATGGTGATAGTTATATTGGCGAGGGTGACGGAGTAGATGATGATGAAGGGAAGGCAAAAAATTTGAGGATGAATCGGTTTGTTGCTGAGAGGAGGAGGAAAAAGGTGGTATGCGAAAGGCATTTCTCCAAACCACCTACATGGACGTAGAAAGAATCCAGTCATCAAAAATTAGTGATGTGGCAGAGTCAAATCAGCAAAAATATGTGATGTGGCTGAAGTTAATGGGGGAGGGGCTAATTGGCCATTTTTCATGACGTCGGGGGCTTTTTTTGTTCCAAAAGTAACGTTAGGAGCTTATCTGGCCCTTGGGTGAAATTATAGGGATTTATTTGAACCTTTGCCCGTTAGATCTGTATGGATTATTACTTATTTAGATTTGTATATGTTTGATTTTGTTTATTTTTAACTGTTTAATTGTATCATATTATTATCAGATCAAATTATCCACAGTTGTATCAACAATTCTCTGTTGAATAATGATATATGACATTTTCAAAAAAGAAAATTCTATGTTTTAAATTTCATAATTGATTGCATAACCATTTTTCTTAATTAATTGCATTATGCGGTTGATTTTTCAATTAATTGCATAATTATGTAACAGCGTAAGATTAACGTTATCCTTTTTGAATGCATAACAAATTGATATGGAATATTAAAGACCATTCAATATTATTTATGCATATGACCGTTTGGTCTTTTTATGACATTGAATGAGTTTTTTTTTTGGGTGCTAGAATTTGTTCAAACGTTACCCCACGTCAAGGACGGGCACTTGAAACCATCTTGTCAGATGTGTAATTTGAATTCTTGACCTCAAGGTCTGTGCCCAAATATTTGACCACTTGAGCTAGGGATTATTCACATGCTGAATGAGTTAATTAGCTATTCATTCACATTAATTGCATAACATGTAGCAGCGGTTCCAGCTCTACTCCCCCTTCCCTCACCATAGAAATGTAGGGGCGTTCGGGGTGAGTTGTATTGTAGCCCCTTTAGACAAGGTCTTGTTTCCATTTTGTTTTGTTTCACTGATCTTTTTGAAACCCTAACAAATTTTTCTTGCTCCATTTTTATTTTCTGGCCATTCAATTTTATTTCAGGTTTGTTATTATTACAAATTTCCAGTGTTTCAATTTTGTTAGTTATAGGCTTATACGTATAAGTATGAAGGCCCGATATGCATGTAATTATATACGTAAAATAGTAAAAGACATATTTTAAAGGGAAAAAATAATAATAATAACTTGAGCCCACATAACAAATGACTGTTCATAAGTACACGGTTGTGGACCGAAGTTTTATCATGGGCCACTTAGAGCTCCGAATGCAAGTTAAATGATTAAAATAAAATATTTTGAAAATGATGGACCAAAAAGAACTGAATGGTCAACTTAATAGATCATTGATGTCATTTACGTTTTTTTTTTTAATTTTATAAATAAATAGATTATATTCATAATAAATTTAGTGGAACAAATGATTCTACAAATGACCAACATAGACCATTAGTTTCTTCAACAAATAGCAAATGGGTGTTGCGAGTTCTCAGTAGGGTTGTTCAAATTACCAATTCGACCCAAAACTGCGATATTTTGGTTTTTTTTTTTTCTTTTTTTGTTTTTTGGTTGAAGATTTTCCACGTCCAAAAGAAGAGAGAATTGCAGATGGATTCTAATGTGCAACAATGAACACAACATTCATAATTCATTGTGTATTAAAAAGTTTAAGACCAAAACTCCTATCTTCACAATGCTGGACATGAGGAACAATCTTGCTTGCATCGAGCCCTCTTTTACTTCCACACTGATGAGATGGAGGGTAATGGAAACAAGGTTCCATCGATCCAGAACGACGGCAAGGTGCACCGGGGACATTTTTATCGCCATACTTGGTAAGAATCCATGGCTTCAAACCTCCAAGACTTTGAGCAACATAACCGAAAGTCGACCATGAGCTTGTGACCAACTTATCAGTGGAACTCAATAGGTATATTTCCGCCAATGCTTTCATATTGTGCATCTTATTATCATAAGTTTGCTGATGTTCTTCATGGCTTGGCTGGAACACTTGAAATATATCTCCAGTTTCAGCTTGATGTTCAGAATACATGTCTCTTAATGCCTCAAAGTATCCAGAGCTTAAAGATGTGATTAGCACAGCTTTGTCTGGGGTTTCTTAGAGAATTGAATGATCGACTTGTTGTCAACGATTTCAGGTAGCAGATTCTCCTTTATTACACAATCCAAAATCTAATCCGTCACGTACTTAAAAGGGCCTGGATCATCCTGATTAAAGCTTCTTATTGGATTCCTGCAATTTCATCTGCTCTTGCTAATTATGACTCGTAATACCTAGTGATAAGTCCCCAAATAGAGTTTGTGGGATGAAAGAGGTAATGCCCCAAAAGATGGAAAACAGCAGATTTCTCCGGAAAGAGATTTTCGAGTTCTTCTTCGAAAGATCTCATCAAGAAAGAGATGCGACAAAGTAGTTGTTTGATTTGAGGATCAGCCATGGTACTTTTTGGAGAAGAGTTTGTTGTTGATCACAAAAGAAAACCTGGTCATGATCATTAATATCATGAAGCAAATGCAGATACACATATGCATGCAGGAAATGTGGAATTGCCAAAGACATTGTTTCTTAACATGCATATTCCCATAACTGTAAGGAGAGCTCTGGTTAAAACTACCGATCTTATGAATAATTGGAAAATCCGAGGGAAGAAACCAGGAAACCTCGGGAAATGGCTCGCAGCAATATCAGGAATGTATTGTCTCGGATCAACTAGCAGAACCCTGTTTGTTAGGAGAGCGTAAAGGAAACCCGAGGCGATTGTAAGCATTTTGTTTCCTAAGCCACTTAGCGCGATCCAGACGACATAATTGCAGTCTGGAGTCGCTGAGTCATTCATGTATTGCCCTGATTTCAAATATTCCACAGTTTTGTTGTAGGATTGTGTGTACGGTCTGCATCGCTTATGCAAGGCTTCATAATTTCGTAACCTGGATATGAGATGGGAAGCAGGATGATGCTTTATTTGTTTCTTATGATATAAAACCTCCTGAAATCTACTCAGGCATGAATTTCCATCAAATCCTTGAGGAAGAAGTCCACCAAGAAGCTTATCCTTAGGCTCATCTGGGAAAATGTATGAATATTTGGCTTCAAAAGCATGAAAATGAATATTATTGGTAAAAACATTGGGCAATTGTTCATTTTAGCTCCTCATTTTTTACCCAAATGCTAAATAAGTCTCTAACTTTATTTTTGGTCCAAATAAGCTCCAGACGATACAAAATATGGCCAATTTAGCCCCTTTACGTGTAAATGTACATTAATAGAGAGGGGCTAATGTGACCCAATTTTATAAACATTGAGAGTGTATTTTGATACAGCATATAACGTTAGGGACTTATTTGGACACAACATATAATGTCGGAGGTTTATTTTGACCAAAAATAATGTTAATGGCTTATGTAGCCCTAGAGAAAATCATTAGGGCAAAAATGAACCTCTGCCCTAAAAACATTAATACAAAAGACTATTTCAAATGACTTACTAAAACGTGTAACAAGATTGGTGTACATAAAAATAGATCTTCATTGGGCCAGGCCCAATGAACAAAAGAAAGGATAAACAGTTAAAAAGGTAAAGATATCTGTAAGGTCTAAAACCAAGTTTAGGTCGGAAAATTCCATAAAGCCGAGCCAAAACATAAGCTTAGATCGGTTTAAACCTTAGGTCGGTCCCACTAAGTTTTCCTATATTCATCCCAACGGTCATCACTACCGAGCCATAGAGGTTAGGTCGGAACAAGTAAGGGCGTTGACACAGTAGGTAGAAGTCATAATAAGATTAGACATATATTTTGAATGCATGCATAAATCACTCAGAACGATGGCGTGAAGGAAGCCATAAGTCAAATTATGATGACAGGAGCAGTTGGATATGCAGAGAGATGGAGCAGTTGGGAATGTTGATCATTACATTGCAACGGGCATAATCTGAGTCTTGATATAAATACTAAGTCTTCAGACTTAGAGAGGTACGCGATCTTTTACATTGAGCTCTTGGTTCATACTGTTCATCTTCTTCAACCTTACTAACTTGACCGTCGGAGTTACACTGGGGGAAAAGCCCAGCATTTCTCCTGCGCATTTACATTTGTCATCAGAATACTCCACAGTCTTCAGTTTCCCCTTCATCTGCGTTAATCCGAGCCATCGAGCTCGGTTTCCAGCATTACTTCCTTTCTCTTTGGTTAGCGGCTACAAGAGTGGATCTTGTCGTTCAAGATTTTGTATTGGGCCACAAGAAGCATCCATTGACGGACGATTTGCATCACATCAACTGGCGCCGTCTGTGGGGAACCTTTGATCAAATTATTTCATCAAATTTTCTCCATATTCAAAGAAATTTGTTGAAATCATGAACAAATTCAAGATTGTTCGGGAGTAGGTGCTTCTTCTTCCAGCACCACCGCTACTTCCACCGTTACGGCTACGATTGTTCCAACTGCCGCTTTAGTTCCTACCACCACCAATGTTCCACCTGTTACCACCGCCGCTGTCGTATCTCACACCACAGAGTCTCTCACCCCTAAGCAAGAACAAGCTGAAAGAGAAAAATTTTATCGTTTGTTCCCATTGTTGTTTCACCTAATCAATCATGGCCCTCCCACCACCTCTACTCCTGGTTTGGGACTCCCCGTCTCAAACATTACAACTACTATCTCAAATGTAGTTAACGTGGATAATCCTCTTGGTTCACAGGCTGTTCCTACTATTCCTCCACCAGGAGCTTTGTTCAATCCCATGGCCGATCCATCCGTTGTTTTGATTTCCAGTCTCCCCCCCAGTCTGTTGCTGTTTCAGGATGTCCTCCTTACGGCTCATCCTTTTTCGGGGTCTAACTATATAGCTGGTCTCCCTACCCTTTCTACCGCTCCTCCTGTCTATACCACCTTAGCCCATACCTAGGTCACTCCTACCTTTTCAGCTCTTTTCATGGTTCCTACTGCTCAGCTCAGTACTTACCCTTTCATGTCAGGTTTGCCTTTTCCTATGTTAGGACAGCAAGTAAGTCAATTAGGTCAGCCTGGTTTAGGTCCGCAGTTGAGTTGAATAGGTCAGCCTGGCCTAGGTCAACAGTTGAGCCAGTTTAGCCACCTTGGTCCCGAGGTTAACCAATTAGGATATCCCGGACAAATAGCCCCGTCAAGCTTAGCTCAGTTTCAACATTACGGCATAGGCACAAGCCGAGCCATGCAGCCCCTCACTGGGTACTCTCCCTTACTTAACCCGAGCTATTATACCGGGCCCGGCGCGGGGAACTTCGCAACTGGGGGTCGTTACCTGCTTATCCTGGAATGGGAGGATACCCCTTAGGTCAGACGGGATATGCCCAGCCCGGTCAAGCAGTCATGCCTGGATCTGGATATTGCTCAGTTGGGAAGAGCCGGGCCCATATCTCGCGTCTCTAATCCATTTGGCTGGGAAATTCAAACAGCTCCATTTCCACCGGGCTACAAAGGTTTAGGTAAGGTTGACAAATACGATGGTACTGCTGACCCGACGGCTCATTGGATGCAATGCATGAGTGTCATGGATGCTGCAAATTTATCTGATGCTAACCGCTGCATGACCTTTCATCTTACTCTAAAAGGTCAGGCTATTAATTGGTATTGTACTCTGCCTCGAAACTCTATTCATTCATTAGATCAATTTGGTGATTTGTTTTTAGCTAATTTCATGGGCAACAAGATATTATCTAAACCTATTTAACATTTAATAAACATAACTCAGAGGGTGGGAGAGGGGTTGCAGGCCTATATAGATCGGTTTAATGTAGAATTTAGGCAATGCCATGAAAAAGATGATAGGATTATGATGGGGTCATTTATTAATAGATTACGGTCGGGACCATTAGCTACTGAACTAGCCATCCGACCCCTACATTCTTACTTCGAAATGATGGTTACTGCTGTTAACTTTGCTGTTATTGAGGATGCTGCAGTACTTAAACAGGAACGAGAAAGAGGCTTTTCTGACATTTATGGTAAGAGAAAAACTTCTCCCCCGATCCCTACCCCTAGAGGAGGTAAGAACAGAACTTCGTGAGTACTAATAACACGAGCCCAAAGGCCGGGGTCGGTGTTAATGCCTTGCAGGTGGTCGAGTCCTTTTCCGCGCCACAGGCCGACATACATGCGGCCATCCAGCATCAAGGGTTGCTACCTCTGGCCCGTCCCATAACGGGTCCCACAGATCGACTCAATCCCAGCAGGTATTGTAATTATCATAAGCATATTGGCCACAATACTAATGACTGTAGAGATTTAGCTGCAGAAATAGTAAAACTCATCCAAGTTGAAAAGTTACCACAATATACGCAAGTGACTCCTTTGCCCAAACCAGCAGTTCCGGCAGGTCGGGAACGACCTACAGGATGTTACCAGTGTGGGGAGCTCGGTCATTTTGCCCGAAAGTGTTCCCAACCCGACCCCCGAGCCCCAAACGCTGGGGCTGGTGCCGACATAACTATAGCTGGGGTCGTGAATACCATAGCTGGAGGACCGACCCAAGGTGACTCTAATCGTCGGAGAAAACAGGTACATCGACAAAGGGAAAACATCCTTGGTAAGTGTAAAGCAGGCCCTATGGCCCCAGCCATTACTTTTGGTGACAGTGATATTTTCTTACCTTATAATTGTGATGACCCTCTAGTTATTAATTGTTATATTTCTAATTATCAAGTACGAAGGACACTGTTAGACACGGGTAGCTCTAGTAATATTATTACTACCAAGACATTAGCTGGATGTCAATTGCATAAGGCACGTTTAAATTTAGTACGCACACCTTTGATTGGCTTTGGCAACCACCATGTTATTCCTGTGGGACAGTTAAGCATATCAGTCACATTGATAGTTGGCCAGCTAAAACGAACAGAAATCATAGATTTCGTGGTCATTGATGAACCATCACTTTACAATGTGTATTTGGGTCGGCCTGGATAAAATAAATTTCAGGCCATTGCTTCTACCATGCATATGCTTTTAAAATTTCCTACTTCGGAGGGTGTGGCTTCTCTTCGTTATGATGTCAAACAGGCTAAGCAGTGTTACACAGCTTCTCCAAAAGAACCGATTCTAGCCGATTCAAAACTGCCAGACGCCCCGGTCATTACACCGACCCCCGTATCCCTGGCTTTGCCGGTACCTCCTAAAGGCAGTACTTCCCACGCTGTGGACATCACCGACCTAGCAGGTCGCTCGGAGCGATTCATCGAGGCTGGGGCTGAAATCATAACAGTTCCTCTAGCGGCCGACCCAAATCAGGTAATCAAGGTAGGGGCTAATCTATCTCCTCAGTTATTACATGATTTACTTAACCTATTGCGTGAGTTTGAGGAAGTCTTTGCTTGGGGGCCGGAAGACATGCCTGGTATTTCTCGAAGTATCATTGAACACAGGTTATCCATTGATGCCAGTCATAGGCCGGTTCGCCAACAGAAACGTAACTTAGAAGGAAACGAAGTAAACACATAGAGATGGAAGTCAATGCTTTACTGGATGTGCATATCATTCGAAAAGTAGATTATCCAGAGTGGCTGGCTAATCCGGTACTAGTCCCCAAGCCCGATGGTACCTGGCGCATGTGCATCGACTTAACCGACCTGAACAAGGCCTGCCCCAAAGACTGGTTTCCCTTGCCTTTAATTGACCTACTGGTCGATGTCATAACCGGGTTTCACTTTCTCAATTTTTTAGACGCCTACAAGGGTTATCACCAAATATTCATGGCTAAGGAAGATGAGGAGAAGACATCATTTATCACGGACAAAGGTACTTATTGCTTTGTTACTATGCCTTTTGGTTTGAAAAATGCTGGAACTACTTTTCAACGCTTAGTGAATAAGATCTTTAAGAAACAATTAGGTCGGAATATGAAGCATATGTTGATGATTTACTTGTTAAAAGTAAGGATGAATCTAATTACTTGCTTGATTTACGTGAGATACTTGAAACTCTAGCTCGGTACAAATTAAGACTAAATCCTAAAAAAATGTATTTTTGGGGCTACTTCGGGTAAATTCTTGGGTTACATGGTTTCCGAAGATGGTATTTCTGCTAATCCTAAAAAAGTAAAGGTTGTTCTACAAATGCACCCTCCTAGGTCAATTCATGAAGTACAACAATTGACGGGTAGATTAGCGGCCTTAAACCACCGAGCCTTACCATTTTTTAGCATTTTGAAAAAATCAGATAAGTTTATATGGACTTTAGAATGCCAAGCTGCTTTCGAACAATTAAAAATGTACTTAGCATTCTTACCATCTTTAACCATGCCAATTCCTAGGGAACAATTATATATGTATATAGCAACCACTGAATCTGTGATTAGCTCGGTTTGCTTTGAGAAGATAACCGGGTTCAAAGACCCATCTATTTTGTTAGCAAAGTTTTGCAGGCTGCAGAAAAAAATTATTCTAGCTTAGAAAAGCTAGACTTGGCTTTAGTTCATTCTACACGACGACTCCGACCTTACTTCGACGCCCACGGAGTCACTGTTTATACCGATGCGCCACTGAAAACCATCTTGCAAAAAACGGGAGTTTCAGGTCGTCTCACCAAATGGGCTATTGAATTGGGGGAGTACCACATCACCTTCATGCCTCGTACCGCAGTCAAGGGTCAAGTGTTAGCAAATTTTATAGCTGAAGGCGTATCAGACATCCAAGAAGATACACCTGGCCCGACACAAGAAACCGACCTACCTTTAACCTTGGCAAAAGGCAATGATTCATGGACACTCTATGTAGACGGTGCCTCCAGCCAGGCCGGGTCGGGTGCCGGGATCATCCTCACCAACCCTACCAGGAAAACCCACACTTATGCTTTACGGTTCTGTTTCACAGCCACCAACAACGAGGCGGAGTACGAAGCCATGTTAGTCGGCCTAAAATTAGCTCGGAAGCTAGGGGTCCGAAACTTGAAAATTTGTTCAGACTCCCAGCTAGTCGTTAAACAAATTTTGGGGAAGTATAAGGCCAAAGATCGACAAATGGAGGAATATTTAGCATTGGTACAACAACAGCTGAAAATTTTTCCAAAATGGGCTATAGAACGAGTCCCACGAAGCAAAAACACAAATGCAGGTTTTCTCTCACCTAACTAAGAGCGTTCTGGTAGAAGAAGTGCAGACTAGGAGTACAGCCGAGCCGGCTATCTTGTCTATATATGAAGGTCGGGATTGGCGTTTTTCTCTATGGCAGTATTTACAAAATGGTACTTTGCCAGACTCACGAAAGGAGGCACAGCGAATACGAAGGAAGGCATAACATTATCAGATAGTTGGGGAAGAGTTATACAAAAGGGGTTCTTGATGCCCTTACTAAAATGTTTGGGTCCAGGAGAAGCAGAGGCCGTGATCAAAGAAATACACCAGGGGGATTGTGGGTCTCATATCGGGGCTTGAAATTTGGCTAAAAAAGTAATTGGGGCTGGGTTTTATTGGCCTCGGTTATTCCAAGAAGCGGTCGAATATGTTCGCCATTGTCCCAGTTGTCAACACAACGCGCCGATTCACAGGTTACCAGCGTCCAGCTTTACCGGGATAATTGCTCCTTGGCATTTCGCAGAATGGGGGATAGATCTTATGGGGCCATTTCCTAAGATCAGCTCTTGTCAGTATCTGGTCCTAGCTATAGACTACTTCACAAAATAGGTGGAAGTCGAGGCATTGACGAATATTACCGGGCGAACTGTATCTCAGTTTCTATGGAGGCAAGTCATTTGTCGATTCGACATACCTAATTCGGTTATCTCGGATAACGGAACTCAGTTTAAATCTAAGGAGTTTACGGCCTTGTGTACAAAGCTTGGTATCACTCAGCGTTTCGCGTCTGTGGCTCATCCTCCGGCAAATGGACAAGTGGAGCTCACTAATCGAACTTTGTTGCACGGATTAAAAACCAGGCTGGAAGATAAGGGCAAGAATTGGGTGGAACAGCTACCTCATGTATTGTGGTGTCACCGAACCACACCTAAGTCTGCTACGGGGAAAACTCCCTTTGAGTTAGCCTTTGGAGTCAATGCTGTCATACCTCCAGAAATACAAAATATATAGTGTGCCCCGAGTCATGCACTTAAAAAGGGACCAGAACCAACAAAATTTGGAGCTTAGCTTGGACTTGGTGGAGGAAGCTCAGGACTCGGCCTACAAACATCAGCTAAATTACTAGAATTTAGTCCGACAACACTATGATGCCCGGGTCAAGCATCGAGCCTTTGTACAGGGAGACCTGGTTTTGCGGAACCGAGCTATCAGTAAACCGCAAGATCAAGGCAAGTTAGTATCTAATTGGGAAGGACCTTACCGGATGATAGAAGCACGACCTACTGGCAGTTACGTATTAGAAAATTTGCAAGGGCAATTGATTCGCGAGCCTGAAACGCAGCACACTTAAGAAAATACTATCTATGAATCAGTCGGAGTTAAGATCGTGAAGGGAAAAACATGTAATAAGTCGCAGTCAAGATGGCGAAGGAAGAAAAGTACATATTTATTCAAAGAAATAATGCCGACCCAATACAAAGCTGTTTGAATAAACTATTCCGAAGAAATGTTTTACATGGCAAAAACTAAGATGGTGGAGCTTGGGAAGTCACTTCCTCAGATGCCCCGTTTGGGTCGGCAACGGGATCTTCTTCTGCAACGTTCTCCGGTAAAGGAATACCAGTATCCCGGCACTCCTGTTTGACCTCATCAACCAGATCGAAGGGATCACGACCCTGAGCTAGCAAAGATGTATGGGCCAAGGAATCTTCAGGGAGGCCCTCCACCGACCTGGGGCCTTTAAATTCATCCCTGCACAAGGTATACCCGCACTGAATAAGCTCCATGAACCGCCGGTTCATCAGATCCAGCAATGGCCCCTCCTTGAAGGTTTTTAAAGCAGCTTGACGCGCCGCTTCTACTTCTGCCGGGCTAAGCAACTCGGCGGACTTCTTTGCTTCTTCTTCTAAGGCCTTCTGCAGGACGGCCTTCTCCTCCTTCAGGGCGGTGACTTCAGCCTCTAAGCCCTGGTACTTGGTCTCCAACTGGCTAGCCTTGGTACTAAACTCTTGGTTTTCTGCGTAGAGCTCAGTATTCGTGGCCTGGAGCTTGGTGACTTTGCTGGATTCGACCCCTAGCTTCATCTCCAAATCCTCAATCTCCTCAGTCGGCCTCTTCGACCTCTTCTGCTCATAGCTTTAGGCCAAAATATCCAAAGCCGCAGTCCTCTTGGCCGTGGCTGCATAATTTACACCAACCTGCAAAATTCGATTATGGGCCTTATAGAAATATTGCACAAAGTAATCATTCATCTCAGGGAACAAGCTAAAAGTTCAGAAGTTTACCCGTTTATCTGTGAAGCCAAAAAGGCTTCTTGCTTCTCTAACTGTTCGATGCTTTGCCGCATCTGGTTGCTCGCCTCGACTATCTCCGCGAATGAGCTGTGGGAGTCAGCCACTATATCCGAGTAAGGCCGGACATCTTCAAGTAGGGGCCCCGCCAAGTGAGGCTGATATATGGGCCGAGCTAGGGGGCTCTGTCTTTCCTTCTGATCTTTGAGGATGATCATCCTTTCCTTGGATGATGAGTCCAAGGGCCCCAATAAGCCATCCGGGCTGGGTAGCTCAGCTCCGAAAGTGGGATCAGTCAACAACTGCAGAGCCTTGGCGTTTTTGGCCGCTTGAACCTCCGTGGGGGTGGGCCTGTTTTTCTTTGACGCTCTGGGGACTAAGGTGTCAGTGGGGGGATCGGCCTCTTCCCCTCTTGGGTCAGGTCAATTTCTGCAGGGGGTGTTTTTGAAGACCCTGAGGCTGCTGTCTGCTTATTGGACTTCTTTTTTCGACCGAATCCACTGAAACCACCTGAAAACAGAAAAGGCAAATATCAAGGTGTCAGCAAAGCCGAGCTAAGATAAATAAAACTACAGTTAAAAAGTTCAGAGACAGGTAATTACATTCTGGTTCAACATTGGGGGCCCGGCTCAGCCCAGCCCAGACAAGAAGGCCCTCGGACGGATACTTTACCGAGTATTTCTCGGAATTAGTATAAGATTTCAAACTCTTATACCCTGACAACACTATGGGATTGGACTTATCCCGGTTTGGATCTGTTGGCGCGGTGAATTCCGACCATCGGCAGGGAAGGTTAGCCTCGTCAGCTTCACAGTGAAAAAATGTGTTTTCCAGTGTTTTGTGGTATCTAGGGAGTCGGTTGTAAGGATAGGTCCGTTCCTACGCTTTTGAAAAGAAACCCACCCCGGCCTATAGGGATATTGGCGGATAGTATAAAATTGGAACAATAGATCTATGATAGGTCAGATTTTTACGCCTGAGCAGACACACATAAAACCCACTAGGAACCTAAATGCGTTGGGTACTAATTGACTCAGCCCAATTTCTAAATAGTTACATAGCTCGGTTAAAAAAGCCGGGATAGGAAATCTTAGCCCAAACCTAATGTGGTGCTCATATACACCGACCCAACCATCCGAGGTACTAGTTATTCTTTCTTCGGCCGTAGCCATCGAGTCGGGATAGCTGGGTCGATCTTAGGGTTTCTAATTCTACCCTAGTAAGTTTGGATTGTATTTCATCGGGATGAAAATCATGGGAGATGGCGGCCGTATCTACAGAAAGCATTACTGATGTATCAAAATCATGCATAATTTCGAGAAAACAGAAGATCCCATGGATAAATTTAAACTAGCAGTATATCCTACATCCGATAGCAGTAAAAAAGGACTCATGCATCGTGCTTGCCGGGAAACTATCCCTAAGCCGGCGATTCAATTACAATTATCAGAAGGAAGAAGAAGAATTAACTAACCAGAAGACGGGTTCAGACGAGACACGCCGGTACCGGAACTCCTTTCCTTGGCAATGGAATGCTGCAGAATAACAATGAAGACGCGGTGGAGAGAAACAGTGGCACAAATGGACACGGCGGAGAGAAGTTACACACAAACAAATACATCACAAAAGTGAAGAAGTGAGAAAATTTGTTTTGAAAGCGTGAAGGCGATAATGCAAGGCCTTTCGCTACTTAAAGGAAGATTCGGGAAGACGAAGTGTAGCAGACAAGCTAACCGCTGGAGCTATTAATACCGCCTCAAAAAACAGACAAACGTGGGAAGTCGTACCGAGCACCTCGAAAGTCGCTGAACGTGTCCTGTCATGTCCCGACTCTTCAAAAGCTGAATTTCATAGTCGTAACGCAAAGGTACACCTTTATTGATGAATTCAGTCTTTTTGGGTCAACATCACATTTATTACTTATGGATCGGCTGACACATTATTTTCTTTGGGTCGGATTTTTCTTTTTTTAGCTATATCTCATGCTTTCTTTTTGACATATCCGATAATCTAGAGGCCCGTATCTTTTTGTTACTTTACTTGGGATAGAATAGCTTAGCGCCTTTTATGAACATAGGTTGGAACATTTTGCATTTTATACTTACTTGGGTCAGAAAAGAAACTTTTAAGAACGGTTTGAACGGAGGTTAGGTGGATACATAAGGGAGACCTAAGTCAGGATTTTAGTTTCGAAAACACACAAAAGTATTAAGTTTTAGATCGGTAAAACATAATACTAGGGGGGCTTGTTGGTGTGCATAAAAATAGGCCTTCATTGGGCCAAGCCCAATGAACAAAAAAAAGGATAAACAGTTAAAAAGGTAAAGATATCTGAAAGGTCTAAAACCAAGTTTAGGTCGAAAAGTTCCATAAAGCCGAGCCAAAGACATAAGCTTAGATCGGTTTAAACCTTAGGTCGGTCCCACTAAGTTTTCCTATATTCATCCCAACGGTCATCACTACCAAGCCATAGAGGTTAGGTCGGAACAAGTAAGGGCGCTGACACAGTAGGTAGAAGTCATAATAGGATTAGACATATATTTTGAATGCATGCAGAAATCACTCAGAACGATGGCGTGAAGGAAGCCATAAGTAAGATTATGATGACAGGAGCAGTTGGATATGCAGAGAGACGGAGCATTTGGGAATGCTGATCATTACATTGCAACGGGCACAATCTGAGTCTTGATATAAATACTAAGTCTTCAGACTTAGAGAGGTACTCGATCTTTTACATTGAGCTCTTAGTGCATACTGTTCATCTTCTTCAACCTTACTAACTTGACCGTCGGAGTTACACCGGGGGAAAAGACCCGCATTTCTCCTGCGCGTTTACATTTGTCATCAGAATACTCCACAGTCTTCAGTTTTCCCTTCATCTGCATTAATTCGAGCCATCCAGCCCAGTTTCCAGCGTTACTTCCTTTCTCTTTGGTTAGCGGCTACAAGAGTGGACCTTGCCGTTCAAGATTTCGTATTGGGCCACAAGAAGCATCCATTGACGGACGATTTGCGTCACATCAAAGATTGTAATAAAAAAAAGTATAACATATGATCCAAAGACATTTCTGACTCATATCTCCAAGATAGATACTTTATTTGGCCCCATCAGAAGTTCAAAACAACCAAAAAGTTTACATGGTAGGAACATATATTTTGCATAAGCTCAGTTTCAACTCTTCAGTAACTGAAATGCCATAGAAAGTGAGTTACCTTTCTTGAGGAGTTTGAAGCCACTTAGAGCAGTCCAGAGGCTGGCAATGGGGATCGATGGATCCTTCATTGCAGAGAACAGAACAGATGCCACAGAGCAAACAACGAAAATCAACGTCGCTTTGGTGAGATTCCGCCAGCATTTGGACTCTAGATCGCCCCTTGAAATGGCGCCATTTCGCGCTCCTCGGACTTGGTTTGATCACTGCGTTCCATCTCTAACCTTTGACATCCCCACCACCATGTCTTTCTTCATCCTGTGAGAACTTATAATGATCTTAATGGAGAATTAATTAATGAATGATGCTATATTTAATACAAGCTTTAAGAGTCAGAATATTTATGCTCCAACTTCTCATTAATTACATTTGGTGAAGGGTCAATTATAGAACACACTCAATGACTTTGAGTAACACAAACAACTGAAAACGTTGTCTTTGATTAGTAGTCCAGTAGTACTCTCTTCGTTATAGGGAAAGACTAAAGAGTCGTGTTTTAAAAAATGTATATATTCTTCGTTCCATTAGAAGAATCTACCTTCTAAATACTTTTCGTTATTAACTTATCATACCTTTTAGGTAGGATGTAAGAACATTAGTGAAAAAATAATAACAATTAAATTATTTATTTTAGATGTTGTATGTTGCGATCCATTAAAAATAACATAATAATTATAAATATTGCTCCGCCCCTACCTAAATAGGTGTTCCATTCGAGAAATAATTTTATCCCCGAATAAATGTCCTTTTAAATATTTCAATACAAAGATTTAAAAAGTTTCAATCTTACCCCTTATTTAATTAATATAGTTTAATAGCATTAATTATAATTTTTTTTCAAATGCTCGTACATTACATAAATGTCCATTTAAATTTTTTTATTTCAAACAAAAAAAATATAAATAGTGATAATAAAATAAATTTATTCACCTCCTTCATTTTGTGTATCATTATCAAATGAAAACTTATATATGTATTTAGATAAAATATAACTAGTTGGGAATAATCTCCAACCAAAATCAGATTAGTTAACTGTTTAAAACTAGCAAATCGATCAGGTTAAAATCGATTAACTGATAAACAATTTAAAATTTATGTATCGGTTTGATTTTCGATCCGATTTTGAGTTACAAATTTCTAGAAACACCCCTAATAAAAAGAGATAAACTCTACAAGGTTAGAACTTAGAGCCATTAGATTAGGTTTACTTACATTTTATAATATGAAAATGGAAAAATTGAACCTTTGACCACTTTTGTTTGGAATCATTATACTTTTGGCTATTTTTATTTAAATGTTGAAAAATAGTCATTTTTGTATGTATAGTATTACACTTTTGACCATTTAAACATGTAATTTTCAATAGTCAATGCCCCAGTAAACAGTAATATGAGTTATTTGCACAAAATGGAAAACTTTTTAGATGCTAGTTTTGTATTGTGTTTTTTGTGATGAAATTTTGATATTCATGATGAACCCTTAAAAGTATTTCATTTTGTGAAATAACCCATATTACCATTGTGAAATAACCTATATTACTGTTGTCTGGAGTGTTAAACGTTAAGAGCGGATAATAATAGGTTAAAATTGCCAAAAATGTAATACTATACAGTCTATACCTACAAAAATGGCTATTTTGCAAGACAGTGGCAAAAGTAAAATTTTCCCATAAGAAAATATTGGAATGGACTGGGTTTTTATAGGATCTTGGCCCATCCTTTGTTTTGACTGGGTTTGACCAGTTCAGAAGATTGGCGGGCTCGGACCGGAAACGGTAATACCGCCCTTCGGTTAACTTTTTAACCAAACGGAAATGCAAATTATGCCGTTTCAAATGGAAATTTGGGCAATTTGAAGGCATCAATGTGACTACAAGTCTAAGGCAATTTCTGGGGTTTATTTTGGTTTGCTGGTAAATTTTTGTGGGATTTTCTTAGGTTAACATAAAAATCTGTCCTTTTATCCTATTTTCAAGTTTTCGTTGATTTATACTTTCAGGCTATTGGGGATTTTCTTTTCTGTTTGATTTTTATTCTTCGGATTCTAAGTTAGGTGGTTGTCATTGAGAAATTTTGTAGAATGTGTACAGATGTTTTATGTTGAAATCGTTACTCTCTCTAGGAAATTTCATCCATTCATATTGTTGTTTCAGTGTTTGTCTTCATTGTGGCTCTAACAGTGTCGTTGATTCTGAACTGAGAGAGTTAATTTGTTTGGGCTTTTGCAGGTGATAGACCCGACAAAGATGGCATAATGTATTGCCAGAACTATTATTTGCCAAATGACTAAATGCCAGCGCAAATATGCATATTTTTATATACAAATTGCTCTGGATGGTGAATTAATGCTCTGGCGATAACATCACCGGCAAGAATCACCTCAAGAAAAGCTGTGCTCAATGAGCCCTCTCTGGCTTCTTCGTTACAGTCAGATCAAATAGGTTTTTGTTGCTTGTGGAAAATGTAGAATCATAAGTACTTTTGTCTTTGTAAGTAATTAGTGTATGTGCAATCCCTACAGATTATTCAGTTCATAGGATCCTCTGTTAAACTTTAATCTTGTCTAACTTTGGGCTTTGAATTTTGCGTGATACTTCTGTGTAAGATTCCTGTTACACATCTTAGTAAGTTATTGTTAGAAGAACATTGTACTGTTAATTAAATTTTGAATTTGATCAGAATAGTTTGAAGATTTTCCACTTCCAATAGAAGGGATAATTGGAGATGGATTCTAATGTGCAACATTGAACACTACTTTCACAATGTATTTATTGTGTATCAAAGAGTTTAAGCCCTAAAATCTTATCTTCACAATGGTGGACATGAGGAACAATCTTGCCTATGTTGACCTCTCTTTTACTTCCACACTGATGAGATGGAGGGTAATGGAAACAAGGTTCCGTGGATCCAGAACGACGACAGGGTGCCCCAGGGACTGCTGTATAATTTTTACCATATTTCGTAAGAATCCATGGCTTCAAATCTCCGAGACTTTGAGCAACATAACCGAAAGTTGACCGTGAGCTTGTGACTAACTTATCAGTCATACTCAATAGGTATATTTCCGCCAATGCTTTCATATTGTGCGTCTTATTCTTGTAAGTTTGCTGGCGTTCGTCATGGCTTGGCTGGAACACTTGAACTATATCTCCTGTTTCAGTTCGATTTTCCCCATACACGTCTCTTAATGCCTCAAAGTATCCAGAGCTTAAAGATGTGATTAGCACAGCTTTTGTGGACTTATTATGTTCTTTATAGAATTGGAGATTGACAGGCTTCTTGTCATGATTGATTTCAGGTAGCAGATTTTCCTTTCTTACACAATCCAAAATCTGATTCGTCACGTACTTGAAAGGGCCAGGACCCTTCTTAAAGGTTCTTATCTGGATTCCTGTAATTTCATCTGCTCTGGCTAAATGTGCCTTGTAATACCTGGTGATAAGTCCCCAAACAGAGTTTGTTGGATGAAAGAGGTACCGTCCCAGTAGATGGAAAACAGCTGATTTCTCCGGAAAGAGATTGTTGAGTTCCCCTTGAAAAGATTGCATCAAGAAAAGAGATGGAGTGAAATAGTTGCTTGTTTTGAGGATCAGCCATGGTACTTTCTGGAGAAGAGTCTGTTGTTGATCACAGAAGAAAAGCTGGTCATGATAATTAAAGTTAGGAAGCAAATGTAGATACACATATGGAGGATGGAATGTCGACTTGCCAAAGACATTGCGGCTTAACATATCCCCAAAACTGTAACGAGAGCTCTGGTCAAAAGTACGGATCTTACTAACGAGTGGAAAATCCGGGGGAAGTAACCAGGAAACCTCGGGAAATGGCTGGCAGAAAAGATCAGGGATGAATTGTTTAGGCTCAACTAGGAGGATTCTGTTTGTTAGGAGAGCATAAAGGAAAGCAGAAACGATTGTGATCATTTTGTTTCCTAAGCCATTGGACGCTGTCCAGATGACATAATTACAATCTGTTGTTTTGCCATTGTATTTCCCTGATTTCAAATACTTCATGGTTCGATTGTAGGATCCTGTGTACGGTCCACATCGTTTATGCAGGGCTTCATAATTTCGCAACCTGGATATGA
The DNA here is from genome assembly GCA_016801395.1 of Leptodermis oblonga. NCBI lineage: Eukaryota > Viridiplantae > Streptophyta > Magnoliopsida > Gentianales > Rubiaceae > Leptodermis > Leptodermis oblonga. The sequence continues at coordinate 34,275,319 of CM028759.1, forward strand.
GATGGGAAGAAGGCTGCTTTATTTGTTGCTTATGATATAAGACTTCCTGATATCTGCTCACACATGAATTTTCATCAAATCCTTGAGGAAGAAGGCCACCAAGAAGCTTATCCTTCGGTATTTTATCCGCATTTTCATCAAATCCTTGGGAAGGAAGGCCAACGAGAAGCTTATCCTTCGGTATCTGATCAGAATTTTCATTAAATCCTTGAGGAGGAAGGCTACCGGAAAGCTTTTCCTTCGTAATCTGATCCGAATTTTCATCAAATCCTTGAGGAGGAAGGCCACTGAGAAGCTTATCCTTCGGTATCTGATCCGAATTCTCATAAAATCCTTGAGGTGGAAGGCTACCTAAAAGCTTTTCCTTCGATATCTGATCCGAATTCTCATCAAATCCTTGAGGAGGAGGGCTACTGAAAAGCTTGTCCTTTGGTATCTGATCCGAATTTTCATCAAATCCTTGAGGAGGAAGGCCAACGAGAAGCTTATCCTTTAGTATCTGATCCGGCTCATCTGGCAAAAAGAAAATGAAGTCGAAAATTGTATGACTATTTGGCTTCAAAAGCACATAAAAGAGCCCAAGGTACACACTTCTTCTACCATTTCTAGCTCATATTCTCCAAGATAAAAGAGTACATAAAAGAGCTCAAGGTACACCCTTTTCCTACCATTTCTGGATCATTTTCTCCAAGATAAAAGAGCGCATAAAAGAGCTCAAGGTACACTCTTTTTTCAACCATTTCCAGCTCATATTCTTCAAGATGAAAGAGCCCAAGGTACACCCTTTTTCTACCATTTCTAGCTAATATTCTTCAAGATAAAAGAGCACATAGAAGAGCTCAAGGTACACCTTTTTTTTTCTCCTACCATTTCTAGCTCATATTCTCCAAGATAGGTACTCTATTTTGCCCCATCAAACGCTTAAATCCACCAAAAAGTTTACATGGTAGGACCATAAATTCTGCATAAGCTCAGTTTCAACTCTTAAGTAGCTGAAGTGACCATATATTCTTGCATAAACCATTAAGAGTAAAAGTAAAGTGATGAGTTTACCTTTCTTGATGTGTTTGAAGTCATCCAGAGCAGTCCAGCTGCCGCCATTAGGCGATGGATCCTTCATTGCAGAAAACAGAACAAATCCCACTGTGCAGACAACCAAAACCGACATTGCTTTGGTGAGATTCCGCATCCATTTGGACTCTTCACCTCTTGAAACGGCGCCGTTCCGCAGCTCCTCCTCGGACTTGGTTTGCTCACTTCCTACCATCTCAAACCTTGACCTCTCCCCCATGTCTTTCTTCTTCATGTTTTTTGGGGAAATGATTTTTAGAGTCAAACACACTTATTAAATGTACTGCTTGATATTCCCCAGATGCAAGATCTAAGGATTTCTTGATTAAACAATGAAAAGAATCAAAAGATATCAAATAAAATAAAAATTAATTAATAATTCATGCTATCTATATCTATAAAATGAAAAGGACAGGCTGCCAGAATATTCATTCTCTCACTTGCCATTACACTAATTGTGTAAACTGTGTAAAGGCTCAATAATTGAACTCCTGTTTAGGGGGTGTTTAAAAAATATTCAATCTAAATTAGCTGACCAATTCAATTTATGTATGGTAAATGGATTGGCTTATTTGATTTTTGGATTGGATGAATGGCCCAAACCGAATTCTTAAACGGTCAAATGGTTTAGAATTGGATTTGAAACTCAATCCAAATAAGGAACCGAATAAGTCAAATAAGAATTAATATAATATAATATTTATTAAATTTATTTAATAGTTATTTAATTAAGTTTTTAATTAAGTATTTGAGGAGGATGGTAAATATTGAAGAAGAATGCTGAGTGTTGAGGACTGAATCTAAAGAAGAATGTCAATGTCTTTTCTATTATTTTGTTGTTTTCTAATGTTATTAATGACAATTATTTAAGTTTTAAACTTATTTTGGAGAAAACATTAATCTTTTGGGTTTGACTATTTTATTATTGTAAGATTCTGATTATGAGATGAATATGCTTTTGAAGTATTTTTATAAGATTTTTTTCTTCTTCTTATTTGGCTTATTCGGGCCCCAAACCGAATAAGCCATGGCTTAAATAGTTTGGATTAGTTTGGTTTTTATTTAAACGGTTTGGTGTTTGGGTGCTGATTTTTTTTTTTGAAAAACTCGAATTAACCAATCCAAATAAGCCAAATAAATCCAAATGAACATCCATACCCCTGTTAAGACTTTGAGCAACGGTGACATTACAACTGAAAGTGATGACTTTCTTCAATATTCTAGTAGCACAATTTTTGTTCAACTAAAAGAGTCTAGTTTGTGGGATATACAACTTATTATGGGTTGTACAGTTGTCATGATTAAAATTGGGTTGTACAGTTGTCGTGATTAAAATAAGTAATTTGACATAATTTTATCTACTTATATTTTGACTTTTTAAGTGTGAGAATGTGAACCACACGTCTTCGAATCAAATTAGAAACATGACTCTTTATGTAGGACAACTAGAGTATTATTTTCACACTGAACAATGTGACATTTTCCATGCTAAAAAAAAATTTTGAATACTACTTTATGATGTTACATCAGTCACTGAGTTTTTTCATTTTCCTTTTACATTAGTTATGGATGTATTTCCAACATATGCCCTTCAACTATAAATTCAACAAATCCTTAGTAAATTCAGGAGTACATTGAATACTGATGCTTCTTCTAAGGTACTCCGATTCATGGCTTTACCATATTTTCAGTAGCTTAACTAGAGAAAGAACCAAGAGCGTAAAGTTAAGCATTGGTCATCATGAGTTTTACTGTATTGATGTAATACAACTAATGTTTGCAGACTTGATATGGTTTTCTGAATTATCTACTTCTGAATTAAAGATTTTCCCACATTTCCAAAGCAGACAGTTAATTGGAGATGGATTCTAATGTGTATCAGAAACTGAAGATGACATTCATAGTCTATTGTGTATCAAAAAGTTTAATTCCCCAACTCCTATCTTCACAATGCTGGACATGAGGAATATTAATATTCTTCCCTGAATGAACACCTCTTTTACTTCCACAGTACTCACCAGATGGAGGATCATGGAAACAAGGTTCCATTGACACAGCGCGGTGGCAAGGTGGATCAGGGACTGTTTTATCCTCAGATAGCGTAAGGATCCATGGCTTCAATCCTCCAAGACTTTGAGCAACATAACCGAAAGTTGACCATGAGCTCGTGATCAAGTTATCAGTGAAACTCAATAGGAACATTTCTGCCAATGCTTTCATATTGTGCATCTTATTCTCCTCAGTTTGCTGATATTGCTCCTGGCTTGGCTGGAATACTTCGATTATATCACCTGTTGCAGTTTGATGTTCCCAGTACAAGTCTCTTAATGCCTCAAAGTATCCAGATCTTAAAGATGTGATTAGCAGAGCTTTTGTGGACTTAGGTTCTTTAGAGAATTGGATGTCAGGCTTCTTTTCATTGATTTCAGGTAGAAGGTTCTCATTTATCGCGCAAGCCAAAATCTGATATGCCAAAAACTCAAAAGGGCCGGGATCCTTCTGATAAAAGGTTCTTATCTGGACTCCTGTAATCTCATCTGCTCTGGATAAATATGCTTCATAATACCTGGTGATAAGTCCCCAAACAAAGTTTGTTGGATGAAAGAGGTACCGTCCCAAAAGATGGAAAACCGCTTCTTTCTCAGGAAACAGATTGTTGAGTTCTTCTTCAAAAGATTGCATCAAGAAAAAAGATGGGACGAAATAGTTGTTTGATTTGAGGATCAGCCATGGTACTCTCTGGAGAAGAATTTGTTCTTCATCACAAAAGAAAAGCTGGTCATGACCATTAATGTCATGAAGCAAATGCAGGTACACATATGCGGGAAGTGTATAATTGCCAAAGACATTGCGCCTTAACATATTCCCATAACTGCACTCAGAGCTGTGGTCAAAAGTATTAAACTGATTGATGATTGGAAAATCAGAGGGAAGAAACCATGAAACCTCAGGAAACGGCTCGCAGAAAAGATCAGGGATGTATTCTGCAGTATCAACTAGCAAAACCCTGTTTGTTAGGAGAGCATAAAGGAAAGCAGAAGCCATTGTAAGCATTTTGTTTCCTAAGCCACAGTCCCCGGTCCAGATGACATAATTACAGTCTGTAGTTGCTGTTCCATTCATGTATTGCCCTGATTTCAAATACTCCACGGTTCGATTGTTGGATTCTGTGTACGGTCCACATCGCTTATGCAGGGCTTCATAGTTTCGCAACCTGGATATGAGATGGGAAGAAGGCTGCTTTATTTGTTTCTTATGATATAAGACCTCCTGAAATCTACTCAGACATGAATTCCCATCAAATCCTTGATGAAGAAGGCCACCAAGAAGCTTATCCTTTGGCTCATCTGGCAAAAAGAAAATCAAGTGGAAAATATATGAATAAGGGGCAACAGCACAAAGAGGAAGTAAACCATTCGCAGTGGTACATTAGTTAGTCACAAATGAACTCATCACAAAAGTCACGACCTTGAACACCAATCAGTCGCGACCCCAGCACAAAGAGGAAGTAAACCATTCGCAGTGGTACAATGGTTAGTCACAAATGAACTCATAACAGAAGTCATGACCTTGAACCCCAATCACTCGTGACCCCAGCACAAAGAGGAAGTAAACCATTCGCAGGGACACAATGGTTAGTCACAATGAACTCATCACAGAAGTTGCGACCTTGAACCCCAATCAGTCGTGACCCGCTTTGGGGCCCAACGTACAAAAAAAAGTAGAGTGAGTTACCTTTCTTCAAGAGTTTGTAATCATCTGGAGCAGTCCAGTGGCCATTACTGGAGGATGCATATTCGTGCATTGCCGAAAACAGAACAGATCCCAGTAGGCAAACAATGAAGATCAACATTGCTTTGGTTAGATTCCGCCTGCGTTTGGACTTTTCACCCCTTGAAACGGTGCCGTTTCCTGTCTCCTTGGACTTGGTTTGACCGCTGCCATCCCCATGAAACCTTGAGACCTTCTTCAACATGTCTTTGAATATCATGTGTTAATGGAAATGATTAAGGGGGTGAGGATGTTTATATAACTATGTTCCAACTTCTTAGTCCTCACTACGAAATCTTTAGTCAATCAACATTTATTTTCTTTCTTTTTTAGTGTAAAATATGCATTAATTATACGTGAGATACCAGTAATTAATGTAGGCAAATAAATGCTTTTTTGGTAAGGGCAAATCTGGAAAGCATATGTCAAAAGTAATTATAATGACTTTTATTTTGAAACCAACGACGAATTTACTTAGATGATTTTGTTATTTTTTGTCAAAATATTTAGGTTTTAAATATGGTAATAAAGCATATTAATCCCATCTATTATGACCATACAAAACAAAGTGATGAGCATTTAAGTTTTTGCTTATCAGTTGAAAATAAACTGTTATTAAAACCAGTCCAGGTTGGCTGGTGTAAAAAATTGTACTAGTAGTTTTGATTAGTTTTTTACTGTTTTTTTTTATTTTTAAAATTCTTAAAACTTTTTATTTTATATATATTTGACACTAAAATTTCACTTTTAATTGTTTTTAAATTATTATTCAACCTCAAATTTTTTAAAATTATTTTTTTTTTGTATATTTATTAATTACAAACATTAAGTTTTCATTAACATATGTCATAAATTACATTTTAAAAGTCTAACTGTTCATATATATTTTAAAAATATATTATTAATTTATTTATGACATTATTTGAATTGACTTTTGATTTCCTACTAAATTTGTCCCACCATAAAAGGCTGGCCACTTCCCATAAGATTTTTATATATGTTTTACTCAGTGTTAGTTAGCCTTGCTTTATATTAGATTAGGACTTAGAAACTCTTTCTTCCTCTTTCTTCCTCTTTAGTGTTAAAATGATGATACTGATGCAAAATATGTTGAATTTATTGTTAAAGTTATGTGTTTTTTGTTCACTTAATTAGTATTTTTATCAAATGAATTAAATTAGGGGTGGCATATATAAATACCCATGGGCTTTTCCTTCAATACCAGTTTTTAACCTTTATATAAAAAAATGTTTACGGGGAAGGCTTTGATACAAAATTATCTTTTAAGACTTTTTAATTTATTTTATTGAAGTGTCCTTCAATAGATTAAAAAATTTTTTTTTTTTAAAATGACTTGTGCAAAAGGTGTCCGTACAAAACCTGATTAGTCTCGATTTAGGGGCCCACTAGATGCAGAGACCGCCTTTTGGTTTTTGAAACTCTCGATTAACAATGACCTGCAAATGGTAGGGACTAGCTCCCCTAAGAAGCTCCAATACTTACGTCAGTAAAGCAATTCATAGTAAATAGTGATTAGGGTTACAGAGTATTGTGTATTTTTGGAATAACTCATAGCTATGTATCTATAGTTGACCGGTTTCTTGGATGAGGTAGGAGAATCATGGGGCGATTCTTCCTTGATCTTCCTGATTCCATCCATATCCGATGAGATGGAAGGTAAATCATCCACCTATGGTAGTGATTTAATTGATGGAGATTGATCCCGAGGTGATCTCTTTTTGCTTATTCCATATCTTATCTTGAGTGGGTCCCCTCATTCTGTTGCCTTGGGCCAAGGAGCCGGCCCTCTAAGAAGCTAGGGCATCCTCCACGAGGCTGCTATCCGAGTAGTGGGTCACCCCCCACATGTGCTTGGGCTGGTCCCAACTTTATTAGTGGGTTGGGCCGAGCTGAATCCGTGTTGCATCAAAACCGTTAAACACAATTAACTTATACGGGTCAGAATGCGATTGTTGCAAGGTTGCCTCCCATACATTCAACAAAAAGTTGACTTGTACTAAAGGTGAATTTTGAAAAAATGTCTCTACAAAAAAATAAATAAATAAATCTCATCAAGTATGGATTTGTTTTCACATACTTAATGGTGTACTAAAATTGATTCAATAGCTAGTTTCCCAAAGGCTTTAATGGACTCAAATCCTCCATGAAGATGCCAAAACATAATAGATCTGAAATGGACCTTAATAAATATGCAAGTTTTGGGTGTTCAAGAGGCTAGGAGCTTAACTTTACAAAAGTGAAAAAACCAAATAAAGAGATAGTTATCAAAAAGTGGAGAAGCAAATAGAAATGTTGTGAGACTCTCAGACTAGATATCGACTCGGCAAAGCTAAGGGAATTGGGGTTTCATGATGTCATAAATATGCTAGGCATCAAATGTCTGAAGATTTTTCCTTTCTAAAAGGTAGATAATTGGAGATAGATTCTAATGTTCAACTCTAAACACAAAAACCATGATTTATAGACTATCAAAAAGTTTAAGTCCAAAACTCCTATCTTCACAATGCTGGACATGAGTAACAATCTTGCCTGCATCAACCCCTCTTTTACTTCCACACTCATGGGATGGAGGGTTATGGAAACAAGGTTCCATAGACACAGCACGCCGGCAAGGTGGATCAGGGACTGTTTTATTCTCAGGTTGCGTAAGAATCCACGGCTTCAGACCTCCAAGACTTTGAGCAACATTACCAAAAGTCGACCAGGCGCTTGTAACCAGCTTATCTGTGAAACTCAGCAGGTATATTTCCGCCAATGCTTTCACATTGTGCATCTTATCCTCATGAGTTTTCTGATGTTCTTCGTGGCTTGGCTGGAATAGTTCGATTCTATCCCCTGTTGCATTTCTTAATGCCTCAAAGTAAACTGATCTTAAAGATGTGATTAGCACAGCTTTTGTCTTAGGTTCTTCAGAGAATTCAATCATTTGGGGTAGCAGATTCTCCTTTCTTACACAAGCCAAAATCTGATCTGGGGCGTACTTATGAAAATGAGTTCTAATCTGGATTCCTATAATTTCATCTGCTCTTGCTAAATATGCCTCATAATACCTGGTGATAAGCTCCCAAACCGAGTTTGTTGGGTGAAAGAGGTAATGGCCCAAAAGATGGAAAACAGCTGATTTCTCTGGAAAGAGATTTCCGAGTTCTTCTTGAAAAGATTGCATCAAGAAAAGAGATGGGATGAAGTAGTTGTTTGATTTGACGATCAGCCACGGTACTTCCTGGAGAAGGGTTTGTTCTTGATCACAGAAGAAAAGCTGGTCATGATAAGTAAAGTCATGAAGAATATGTAGATACGCATATGGAGGGAATGAAGATTCTGTTGAATTTCCCAAGGCATTGTGTCTTAACATATTCCCATAAGTGTATGGAGAGCTATTATCAAAAGTATTGAACTTATCGATGATTGGAAAATCCGAGGGAAGTAACCAGGAAACCTCAGGAAACGGCTCGCAGAAAAGATCAGGGATGTATTCTCCAGGATCAACCAGAAGAACCCTGTTTGTCAAGAGAGCATAAAGGAAAGCTGAGGCGATTGTAAGCATTTTGTTTCCTAATCCATTGAACGCGATCCAAACAACATAATTGCAATCTGTTATTGTTGCACCGTTGTATCGCCCTGATTTCAAATGTTCCAATGTTCTATTGTAGGATTCTGTGTATGGTCCACATTGTTTATGCCGAGCTTCATAATTTCGTAACCTGGATATGAGATAAAAAGAAGGGTGCTTACTTATCTGATTCCTATGAAACAAGAGTGCTTGATATCTGCTCAGACATGAATTTTCATCAAATCCTTGAGGAAGAAGGCCACCAAAAAGCTTATCCATAGGCTCATCTAGCAAAAAGAAAAAAAAATAAAGGAAAATTTTATGAACAAGTGTTCAGGATCTAAACAGTGACGGAGTCAGGCGCCTTAAGTTTGGTGGGGAAAAATTGCCCCACCACAAATATATGCGGCACCGCCAATGGCTCAAAACATGTATAAAGAGCAAGTAAAGTAAGTTACCTTTCTTCAAGAGTTTGTAGTCATCTGGGGCAGTCCAGAGGCCACTTCTAGAGGATGGATTTTCCTTAATTGTAGTAAACAGAAAATATCCCAATGAGTAAATAACGAAGAACAACACCATTTTGGTGAGATTTTGCGCGCGTTTGATCTTTTCGCCCCTTGAAATGGAGCCATTTCTCGGCTCCTCCGGCTTGGTTTGATGATCTTTGCCATCCCTTTGAAGCCTTGAGATCTTGTTCACCATGTCTTCCATCATGTGTTCATGGAAATAAATAAGAGGTTGAGAGAGAGTCAAATACTCTCAGGACAGGAAAGATTTAAGGTTAAAATATTGTGAGAAAGACCTATTATATTTAGTGTATGAATCAACATTTAATTTCTCTGTTATCATTCTCTGATGAACTCATTAATTATGGATTTGACTTTCATTAGTTGAACATTTACAGAGCAAATTTTTTTTTTTAAATTTAAATTTATTTACAGAGCATTTTAAGTTTCTGTTTTAGTCGCCAGTTACAAAGTTTATTATGAACCAAATTAAAAGGCTGGAGATTAATGGTTCATAGTAACAATAATAAATGTGAAGTGGAATATTATTATGATTGTTGGAACTGGATTCCATAAATCTGATGTATAGAGTGGGTCATGCAGCCTGTTAATTTTAATGAAATGATAAAAATGTACTCCTGTTGTTTCATTCAAAAAGTCAACTTTGTATTACTATAAAGTGAACTCTTTAAATGAGACGGAGCGAGTAATTTTTTGTGAGTGGAACAAATAAGAGACTGAGATTATTGGCGATTCACACAAAAACTTGTATTCGATTCGTCTGACAGTCTAATGACACACTTATCGATTTTAACCACTGAAATATCGCAATTATGCTAAAACAAGTTTTGTGTATTGTAAAAACTCTTGTAATGTTTTGGACAGTGACGGTACCAAACAAATTTTTTGGAAAAATCCATTTTCAAATTTTTTTTTCGATTTCAATATAATAGTCAAATTTCAAAAATTTTACTCCCCCATACCCTTACAAATATAGTTATGTGTGGTACACAATTAAATCACATTTAATGCATGTGCTCTTGCTAGTTTTGAAGCCTGGTCTAAAACCAGGGTTCAAACCAAAAGAGTTTCAGACCAAAACAAAGAAACAAGGTTCTCAAAATGGTTTTCAAAATAGTTTTAAAAAATCTCAACCTCACCTCCCCTCCCCATCTCCCTCACCACCACCACCTCACCGCCACCTCCGGCCCCCTCCCCTTCCCCCTCACGACCACCACCTCACTGCCCCCTCCCCTTCACCCTCACCCTCACCACCACCACCACCCCACCGCTGTTTCGTCGTCACCGTCGGCTGCTCCACCCAAAACCATCGTAATCCCTTGCTTCTCCAAACATTTTATAGAGTACGGAGAAAGCCACGATGTACACGTTGAGAACTGCGGAGTATGTCACCTTGTTGGGCACTACCCTTGTTTTGTACATACTCTCGAACCATTCTAGAGCCTTGTCGAAATGAATCATTCTAATTCGCGAGGCTCTCGATGTGCTTAAATTGCCAACCAAATCTCAGGGATTTCATGGTGACACGGGGAACGAATCGAGGTTTTAATCCAATTGAACAAGAGAAGAATCAAAAAGCTAAAAATCCAAATCCAAATCGAAGAAGAAGAAGAATCGGACAAGGCGAAGAGGAAAAATCGTCAGTTGCTGGGGCTGCAGTGGTTACGGGCGGCGCCGATGTGGGTGGGAGTGAAGAAGATGAGTGAAGAGATTTTAGGGGAAAAATGAGTTTGAGAATGGGTTCCAAACCTAAGTGCAGAACATTGGTTTTGGGTTTCAAGCCCAAAACCCACCAAAACCATGTTTGAGTTCTTGGTAAAGAACATGCCCTTAAAAATAAGGACATAAATGGTACCAATTATGCCAAATTATCTATTTTAAGTGTAATACATTGATATCAATCAAAAGTTATACATGTGTAAGAGTGGACAAGTGGCGGAACTTCACTAGTATGTACTATTGAAGGGGCCAATCACAACAAATTATAAAATTTACAATTATATGCTAATATTTTTTTTTGTTGTAGGGGCCAAATATTAATGTTTATATATGTAGATATTTTATTTTTCCACTGAAGATACCCATGTAGTTAAAAATAAATAAAAATTGGAGGGGCCATGCATATGTAGGTCTCAAGTATCTTTCACAATTGGAGTGGACTCTTCTAATTAAATAGAGAAAGTAATATATATTTATTCACTAATAACACACACACATATATACATATAAACAATTAAGAGTTAGCTCTCACGGCTACTTCGTCACACAAAAATGATACGTGAGTTTTCTCATGGACTCATAGAGTATGACTAACTTCAACTGCTATTTCGTCAATATAATAATAATAATAAATAATAAGAAGAGGGAGAGAGAGAGAGAGAGACGCGTGGATGACATTGTGTCACTTCCATACACTCTGTCACATGTATAAATTCGTTTCATATGAATTTATGCGAGAAATATGAGCCGTTGCCAAGTTTTGTACAAAGAGAATGAGATAGAAAAGGCTAAAGAGTTCATTAATATTATTAATAGGGGGAGTTGGGTCAGAGGAAAAAATGAAAAATAAAATCAATCATTGATGTGATCTATATGTCAGTAGTCACTTAATATATATATATATATATATATATATTTTTAATATAAACTAGTTCTAAATGCCCTTGTAACATTATCTTAAACCAACCTCCACCCCGCGTGTTATAGGTGGCATTGCTGGACTATGGACCAATCCATCAAGTAACTCTACAAATAAAATAAGAGTCCGGTAAAAAAGGTAATTGAACAAACAATGAATGAAATAGTACCCAAAGGTTCGCAAGCGGAGCTGTCTACGAAGCGATAGCTTCCCCCGACCGACTTGACATTAGTCACGATGAAAATTCACTATATAACTTTTCAATGTATGTAATGTTACTTTTCATTTATCTTTCACATTGGACATCACGGGCTTATTCTTTATGATGTTTTAAAATATGCTTTTGAAAATTAATTTTATAATGTATAAGTGTATTGAAAAAGTAAAAAATTATACCTAAATATTACAAAGTTGCATTGGAAATGATGAAAAATAAATATAATACATTAAATTTACTGTGGAAGCCAAAAACAAAACCAAAACAAAAACAATAAAGAATAGTCCCCTCATTGCTGCATCCAAAGTGGTCATCCAAGCTTCCCCTATTACTTAAATTGTTCCAAACTCTTTTGCACAAACAATTTGTATCAGAAGCAAGAAACATGGCCCTCAAATTGGAGCCATTTGTTCAACTCTCTCTTCTTCTTCCTCTTTCAACATTGTATAACAACCTGTCCATTCTATTTGTATACATATATGCATGAAATCTTCCTTGATGCAACTCAATGCCTGCTCTACAGTTTACTCTTTTTTCACTTTCTGTTCAGCTAGACGTACACATGTGCATGAAAAGGAGAAAACCAAGCTCCCAATATCCCACCTTGCAAATGGGAAGTTCGAATCCAATTTTAATGTACAGGAGTGGAAATGTGATCCATACAGCTGACCCCACGTAATGAGACAAATGCTTAGTTCTTGTTAGTTTTGTTGTTGAGTGGAAATGAGGAAATCATCAATGGTTATGGCTCACCATCTTTGCCAAACAGTTTAAGACCCCAACTCTGCATATCCTCACAATGCCTGACATAGGAAACCATTTTGCTAGTGTCAATCCACCCTTTGCTTCTGCAGTCAAGGTATGGCGGGGCCTGGAAACAAGGCTCTATCGACACCCCCCGCTGACAAACTGGATCCGAATCTTTATAATCCTCGGGCTTGTAAAGGATCCATGGCTTCATATCTCCAAGACTTTGAGCAACATAGCCGAAAGTTGACTTGGAGGTAGTCACCAACTTATCAGTCAAGCTCAGCAGGTAGATTTCTGCCCACGCTTTCATGTTGTGCATCTCGTTCTTACTGCGCTGATGTCCTTCGTTGCTTGGCTGGTACACTCTGACAATGTCTCCTGTCACGGTTGGATGTTTGCGGTACATGTCTCGCACTGCCTCAAAGTAATCAGGGGTTAGGGATGTCATCAGGACAGCTTTAGTCCTGGATTTTCCTGTGATGTTGACAGGAAGTCCCTTCAAGTTGAGAGTCTCATTGACTGGTGGTAATAGTTTCTCCTTGAAGACACAACCCAAAATCTGATGCATCACTTTCTTAAATGGAGCTTTACCAGTGTCTAATACTCTTACCTGGATTCCAATCTTTTCCTCTGCTTTAGCTAAGTAAACTTTGTAATACTTGGTGATAGCCCTCCAAACAGTGTTTTCTGGGTGAAAAAGATACCTTCCCAAGAAGTGGAAAACAGTTTCTTTATCTGGGAAGAGGTCATTTAGTTCTTGCTGAAAGGATGGCATCAGAAAAAGAGAAGGGGCAAAATACAAATCTGATCTGATGAGCAACCATGGCACTTTCTGGAGAAAAGTTTGATCCTTATCACAGAAGAAATGCTTGTCATCATCACCATAGTCACTAACTAAATGGATGTAAGCATATGATGGCACCAAGGCTTTTGAACTTCCAAAGACATTTTTTTTCAGCATATTCCCAAAACTTTTCCGCGAATACTTATCGAATCTCGTGAACTCATGACTGATTGGAAAATCAGATGGAACTAACCAGGACCCCTCAGGAAATGGTTCACAGAAAAGATCAGGGAAGTGAGCATCCAGATCAACAAGGAGCACTCTGTCAGTTAGGAGAGCATAAAGGAAAGTAGAAGCCAAGGTAATCATTCTGTTTCCTAAACCTGCGCGCGTTAACCAGATAATGTACTTACAATCTGTGGGATCAGCTGAACTGTTGTACTTGCCAGACTTGAAATGCTTCAGGCTTCGGTTGAAGCCTTCTGTGTACGGTCCACATCTTTTATGCAGAGCTTCGTAGCTTCGCAATTTAGTGAGGAGATGAGGAGAAGGAAGATGTGTTATCCCTTTCCTGTATAATGCTGCTTGATACCTACTTCTACATGATTTCTCATCTAATCCTTCAGTGAGAATGCCACCAAGAAGCTTATCCTGTAGTTTATCTGCAGGCCAGGTATAATTTTCTTCGACATCTGGAATGAACACAAAACCAGTGAAAAACTATACTTTGGAATTCCTTTTATTGAAGCCACAGTATTTCAGTTCAGTTTGATTATGTTCAACAAAAATAAGCATAAGCAAATGAAAAATACTCCCCCTACCCCAAAAAGTATGTGTGATATTGGAAAGGCAATAAAAAGAGAGGAACATGATATTAATACTCGAATCAAGATACACATTTCCCAACAAATACAAGTTTGAAACTTTATCCAACTTTTTGGGGCCAAGGGAGGAAAAAAAAGCAAAAAAAAAAAAAAAAAATGTAGTCGGGTGCATAAAAGCCCCTGCATATTAGCATATGTGCTATGTGACCTAAGGTCATTGGTTCAAGCCGTGAAAACAGATGTGTACATAAGGTCTTAACCATCAATTATAGCATTGCAGCAGCAAATCAAGCCTTAATGATCAATTATACTCCCTTTCTTCCAATAGAATAGTCCTATTTAAAAAATGTACAACTTCTGATGGGATTAAAGGTACAACATGATTCGCCACCATATGGACCACAAGTAATTATATTAGGAAGGGCATGGAAAAAATTCAAATCATGAATGTTCGGGACGGGGGAGTAGCATTGCAACAGCAAATCAGGCCTTAATGATCAATTATACTCCCCTTGTTCCGATGGAACAGTCTTCTTTTGAAAATGTACAACTTTCTATGGATATCAAAGGTACAACACAATTCCCTACCATATGGACCACATGTAATTATATTAGAAAGAATGAGAAAAAAATTCAAAACAGGACTCTTCGGGACGGATGGAGTAGCATTGCAACAGCAAATATGAAGAAGAAAATATAGCATTGCATGAGAAATTAACAAACAGGAACATAATGATCAATTTATTAAGAGGAAGTACCTTCTTGAAAAGGTTGAAAATCAAGACCATTCCATGAGTCGTTAGATAACAGCTTCGTGAATAATACTATAAACAGAAGAGAACCCACCAAACAAACCACTGAAATGACCCATATTTTGCCAGGCTTCCATCTTCGTTGAAACGATGGACTCTTTGAGACGGCTTTATTTTGAGGATCCACAAGCTTTATTCGTTCTTCGGTATCCTCCATTGTTTTCATCTCTTCCATACCTTATTCACTGGAATTACCAAAATTAGTGAAATGTAAGAATCAAAACAATGGAAGTTTATACTATAAACCATGTGTTTTAGGATTAACTCTTCTGAGAAAATAATGATTTGAAATCTGTTTGTACTTGGATTAGAATGTAGTTTGAATAGTTTCTGTTGTTTCTTTGCCTCGTGAAACATTTGAAAGTTAGAAGCAATGTTGAAGGCTAAAGAGAAGTGTAACTGATTCTGAAACAGTTATATACAGATAAGATTATAGATATAAATGGAGTCTTAAAGAAATAGAAAATCCACGTCTGAAAGTTTCTCAATTTTTAATTTTCACAAAATTTCGCATGGGCTTGGCAAGTTTGATGGATTTTGCAATGCTAATACGTCCAATAAAATGATCCAATACAAACAACAACAACTACGCCTTCTCGTCCCACTATGTAAGGTTAACTACATGGATCATATGTCTTCATCGTGCACAGTTGATGAAAATGATGCCATACAATAAAAGAGTAAATTTGAATATAATTATAATTCTTTTTAGTTTTTTTTTTAACCATTGCATCGCTAAAGTTCGACTATGACTTTAGGGTTACAAGGCCTTCTCATTATCCATCACCTTAACCCTCCCCTGAATATAATTAGAATTGGGGATGAAAAACTCTCAATTCTCTGCCTTCTCCTAGAAAACCTCCCACATCTTCTCTTTTCTTTTCCTTCATCTTCTCACCATTGGAGGAAGAGGGAAATAGTTTTTCTTTGCTATTTTGGTTGCTTTCCGTTTGATTTGAGGTTTTAGTCTCTTACAATGGAGTCCCTTTATGTTGGGTGAAGATTCAATTTTGAAGTTGTGTTTAGAAATTAGTAGCAAGATCAAATTCATTAATTATATTATGTTTATATCATAATAACAGTTAGTCATGAAATCTGCAATATGCAATTACTTCTCAAAATAAATAAATAAATTCAATTTTGCAATTGCTTAGACTCCTTTAATGTGACGACAGTAACTGTTTCCCTTTAGGCTTCATCCAATGGAAGATTAAAATTATATGCTCTTGAGCATGGTTAGTTGGGCTACTCAAATAGTAATTGTTTTTATTTCTCTTTTATTACTCTATTTCTCCCAACCACAAAATAATGAAAATATAACTTTTTGCATGTTTTGAGATACAATAATTAAAATAAGTAATTTGTCCATACTTTGTAAGATTTGATTAATTGTAGATTATACATAATTATATTGGTAACAATACAAGTAGATAAAAATAAAATAAAAACACGGCTCTTCTATTCAAACAAAAAAAACTCTAGAATTACGACTCTTCCATTGGGATGGAGGAACTATTAGAGCTACATCCATAATCGTAATATTGGGCAGTTGGATTAGTTTCTTTTTACCCTTTTTTTGATAAGTGTAATTGTCAATATATGACTTATTGTTTTATGTATGGACATGTGCCTTAATCCTTTTTTGACTTTAACAAACTTGCTCTTGTTTTCTTGGTGCATTAAAACTCAAAAGGTTAGTCTTCTTTTCTTCTAAAAATAGCAACAGAATGTAGTGATGAGTAAACTTATGAAGAAAAAGTGAACCTTAGACACTCCAAAACTAGATTGAAGGAGTCAAAGACCTCCTTATTTCCTTTTATTTTCTCTTCTTCCATTTAACATTTCCTGACCCTCCCTAGACTTCCAAAATAAACCATATTTTGCAGGTTAAAACCTAACTACAAAGGACTAAAGATGCAAATTAGATTCCCTAAGTATTACTCCAACCTACGAGTCTGTTTTTATCTCATAACCAACTATTCTGTTGTTCCATTAGAAAAGTCCACTTCATCCTACTGTTTTCGGTATTACAAAGGGGGCAAAACAGCATTATAAAATTGCCTTTTGTAATGGACTAGAGGGAGTATAAAACCCAACTCCAAAAGACTTCAAACTTTGGAAGAAATTTCAAATTCCATTCTCAACAGATGCATAATTTCACAAGTGAATCTTATATTCTGCTCAACTTAGATTATACTGTTCCTCATTTATAAGCAGAAGTCAAAAACAAAAAAACAGAGCATAAATTAATCAGAAAGATTTATGAATGCCTCTATTGATCAAGAAGATCAAGCACTCAAAAGATATGATCAAGAACAATAGTTGGACCACTTGCCATATAATTGGAGCCTCAGCCTCTTCTGGGAACAAAAAACATCAGTTTTCCACATAAAGAAGAAGAAGAAGAAAAAGCATCAAACTTCAAAGTTCCTCAAAAGGAATTAATGAGATTTCTTCTTTTGACCAAACAAATTGGGTACACAACAATCAAACAAAATAATCATTAACCCACATATAACTGCAGAAAGATTTAACACCAAATCAAACCAATCATCAAGTCAAGAGAATATTATCAACTATAAGCCATGAATGAAAGTACAAAAACACCATGTTTTTCAAATAAATCAAGCTACAGCTCAAGATTTAGACATGGAGGAAGTTTAGGAGATCCAACCTGAAGCAAGGAAGGAGGAAGAAGAAGTCAGAATGTTCGCTTCCCAGAGAGAACTCTGTGGATTGGTTCAACTTCAAAAAAAAAGGAAAATAAAAGAAGAAGTCTTTGGGTTTTGTTCTGCTGTAAAAAAGAAAGAAAAGAAAAGACAGAGGCAAATTCCGGAAGATATTGGCCATCGGGAGAAATAGAAAACAATTTCACAAAAGATGAAGAGAGTTGCCAGTTGCAAGTGGGCATTTTTTATAAAAGATTTATTACACAAAAAACGAAAGAAGCCATAGTACAAACATTAAAGCAGAACGTATCTTCCTCTTCAGTGGCGTGGCCCCACAAACAGTGGGGATGAAAAGACATAATGCATAAATGCAATGAGCTGTGAGAGAATTTAGTTTAATTAATCTGCTTATTTTATTGCTTTAATTCAGGAACTGCAGGCTGCCTAGCTCTGTTCAAAACAGCCTTGGTTTAACGTTAACAACAACAATTAGTGCCAAAGGTTGCCGGCCTTTTGGTCGCACTTTTAGTGAAGTTTTTTTTATATCTCGTGTGTGCCTACGTATTCTTATTTGTTACTGTTTGAAACTTTTGAATAATGACATTCATCTCAATTAATTTATCACAATTTTGTCACAATTTTTCATGACAAATCATGCGACATGTATTCATTGACTACATCCCAGTGGCGGAGTCAGGCCCCGAAAGTCTGGAAGGGTAAAATTATTTGTTATACATATTTACCTATATTATTTTAATTTTTAATGGAGCAAAATACAAATATTTATTCAATTCTATATAGTAAAAAGGAAAATTTAAGATTGTTAGTGGGGCAATTGCCCCCACCAACTCAATAGGTGGCTCCGCCCATGCAACATCGTGGCATTATTGGTCGGAGCGATGATACATGCGTGTGTAATTGCACGTGGATATAGGAGTGACAAACAACATGAGTTTCATCAAAGTTTCTAACTACGACAATCACCCCCTTTTCTTTCTTTTGATTGTTGAAATTATTTTATTTTTTGGTGCGTGTCAAAGATCGATGCTTTCAAGATATCGGCTCATGGGCGGCTTCCAGCTATCAGGTGTGAGAAATATGGGAGTGGATTTATCAAAATTTGTAATTTTAGTTTACAATCTTTACATAATTAATAAATATTGACTATTTTTAGTATGCTGTTCTTTCATGAGTAGCATGTTACTTTTACAAAATTATTTTTACCCTTCTTTTCAATTGAAGTAATATTGATACTCAAAAGTAATTAAAGAAAAACGTGCAGTTTACGTGAACAATACCGTCATATAACATAAACTCATTTATTATGAGAGTGGCTATTTATATATATATATATATATTATATTAAATACATTGGCTATATTTTTATAGAATAACAATTGATCAATGAATACCTCTCGAATCACATGCACGCTATTAAAAGGTTGTGATAATTAATTGAGATGTGTACGTATCTTTATTTTTATACTTCTTACATCTGCTATTACACCACCAGACAAACTATTTTAGACCAATAAGAACCATTGCACACACATTAGAAGTGTGATTTCAATTTTATATTCTTTCTATTTCGTTAGAGAAGTTTATTTTTCCATACTGTATTTAATATTAGAAATCAATTTTTTTTTTTTAATGAAGCAGAAAGAATAATAATTTGTTATTATAACAGCCATGTTCAAGAAGAGAGTTTAAAATTAAAATTTCAATATACTTTCTTACTATTTAATTACACATATTTTTAACATTAATTTGTTTAAAAAAGAAAATATATTTTAAAACTTGTTTTCAAAACATAATATCATACATAGGTCACTTGAAATTATTGTTTTATAGAGATATTCAAACATTTCTTCTTTAATCATTACCCCACATTAATATATTCCTTATTAGTAAATTGAAATAGTACTTTGTTGGACCCTAATTTGGCTAAAAGTTAAACCATTCCTGTTGGCTTATTGCATCATTCATGCATCTAGTAATTTTTTCCAGGTTTACATTAGGTTTTTTAGGATCCCTGTATGAAAGATACAAATTTACATCGGATAGACATAAATCCAGTGTAAGCGTCAATCATTTATACCAATTTGTAATATCAGTGACAATGATCTGGATTTCTTTAGTACTATTTTTTCTTTTAAACTATTCGACCTAAAGAGTTGGTGCTAAAGAGTCTTTTTGTTGTAGTACCAAACTATAAGGTATACATACTTTTGTTACTCACATTTATTTTGTTAATAGATGAGCGATCCTTACTATTCTGATATATAATTGATACAAAAATAGTATCATACATAAAAATTTGGATCTCATAGAGACATTAAAAATTAGGATAGCAACTCGGTCATGTCTTGGATTAGTGGATCGTTTATAAAATGTTAGGCTCGTCTAAAAAATTTATGTTATGTCATAAATCGTCTCTGACGAATAGCAATTCGGATCGTATCCGTGTTAGTGAATCCCCTTACAAAATGTTAAATTTGTGCCGAATTTTCGTATGGTGTCCAGTGGCGGATCCAGGGGGGGGGGAGATGGTTCCCGGACCCCTCAAACCTCCTCCTCCACTACCCTTATTTAATTGTGTATTTTTAAATGGTAAAACGAAATTTATATATGTATTTTATCTAAAAAGAAAATTTATTCCTATGTTGCCCTCCTTAAAAATTTCGTTCTAGATTCGCCACTGATGGTGTCATAAACAACCACTCGCACTTAAAATGTGATTGCCAACCGTTTAGGCTAATGAAGTGAAGGTAACATGTCCAAACAGTTTAGGCTAAAATAAACAACTCATTAAATAAATAAAAAATCATTTTTCTCAAGTGGGCTTCTTTTCTTCTTGTTTTTTATTCGTTTATTAAACAATATTTTATGAGTGCTAATTTGACCGTCAAAAACCCTACAAAATTACAACAAAATTATTTTAAAAAAAGACGGGCATGTACACGTCTTCTGTCTGCAACTGCAAAGCAAGTTGACGCAGTTTATTTACTGATGTCTTTTGCGACGAAACTCCCTGCTAAAAATCTGCCACCTCCAGTAAATGGATTTCACTCTGCTAAATTTTCTTTTTGCACCATCAGTTCTAAGTTCTAGCTTAGGAAAAACCACACAAATCGGACCTGAAACTGAAGAAGAAGGAAGAAAGATCGAAGAAAACGTGTAGTCTCTGTTTCAGGTTGGTTCTTTTTTCACACCCCAGTTTTTCAATTTTGAGTTTGTTTTGGGATTTATGCGTGAGGGATGGTTTTCTTTCAAATCATAGCTGCATGAACAACTAAATTTTCTCTCCAAAAAGTGCTATTTTGTGCTCAGAATTTACTTGTTTATGGAACTGAAAATCATGTTCTTGAAGGACATAGAAGCTACTTTGGGTTAGTTATATTAGGAGTTCTAGGAGGTGAGGGATAGTGAAGCAGAAGACATGAAAGTTATGGAAGAAAGAAAATAAGGGATTCTCGAATCTTTCTCGAATTTCTTTAGGGAATTCAATTTCTTGGAGTTTTTATTTTATTTTATTTTTTGAGTTTAGGAAAAAAAAAAAAAAAATTGGAGTTATAATACTGTTTTCCTTTCATATAGGCTTCCTTCTGCTTTCCTTTTAGCCCAAAGAGGAGATTCTCTCTTGCTAAAACATGTCAAGATGCCTACAGCAGGCAAAGCAGGTCATTTGGAATCCAAAGAAAGCTTTGATAATTTTCCTCCTCTGTTTAATGGCTTCTGTTCTGTTTTTCCTTCTGAAAAACCAATCTTCAGAGGGCTTTTGGAGTGATTTCGATTTCACACCTTTCGCAAGAGGTAAAATTCACTGCAATCCCTTTGTTTTTTCTCTTCAAATTTGCCAAACTCACATAGTGGACAAAGTCTTAGTTGTTGTTGTTGTTGTTTTTTCTTCAAATTAATCCTTTGGTTTTGGTAGATGAGGAAGAGAATCATCCATGGCCTGATGATAAACAGCATGATAAGCTTCTTGGTGGGCTTTTACCCGAAGGATTCGATGAGAAATCATGCCGGAGTAGGTATGAATCGGCCTGGTATTTCAAAGGGCTAAAGCATCAGCCTTCTTCTCATCTCATCTCTGCATTACGAAGCTACGAAGCTTTACATAAACGATGCGGAACAGGGACCGAAGCGTACAAAACAGCCGTGAAGAATCTCAAATCAGGCGGAAAAAACAGGTCTACAGATTGTAAGTATGTCGTCTGGACGCCCCGCGACGGGTTGGGAAACAGAATCATTACTTTAGCTTCGACTTTCCTTTATGCCCTGTTAACCGAAAGAGTCCTCCTCGTCGACAGCCGAGTTCAGATTCAGATGTCCGATCTTTTTTGCGAACCATTTCCAGGGACTTCCTGGTTAGTTCCCCCTGATTTTCCACTCATTAACAAATTAGGGAGTTTCAGAAAGGAAACCAACATGAGTTATGGAAATATCCTGAAGAATCAGGTGAAGAAAAATGGTTCTTTGATCAAAGAACAGTATGTTTATCTCTACGTAGTTCATGATTATGACGAGGATGATCAGAGACTCTTCTGTGACGATGACCAGGTTTTTCTCCAGGAAGTCCCCTGGCAGATCCTGAAATCGAATGTCTATTTCGTTCCATCCCTTTTTCTGATGCCATCTTTCCAGGAGGAGCTGAATCTCCTGTTTCCTGAGAAGGAAACTATTTTCCATTTCCTGGGTCGGTACCTCTTTCATCCCACCAACAACGTTTGGAAGGCTGTCAGGAGATATTACAACGCTTATTTATCAAGAGCGGATGAAAAGATCGGGATCCAAATAAGAACATTCAACCGAGAACCCGACCGTTTCGAGCATTACAAGGATCAGATTCTGACCTGTGTTTTCAATGAGAATCTATTACCCCGGATTGCCAACGAAACAACACCAAAATCCAACAGGACAAAAGCTGTCCTGGTGACATCCCTGAGCAAAAAGTACTATGAAACACTCAAAAGTATGTACGATGAGAATCCGACGTCAACAGGGGAAGCGATTCAGGCGTACCAGCCGAGCCACGAGGTTCATCAATACGGGACTCGGATCCACAACATGAAAGCCTGGGGAGAAATGTATCTGCTGAGCATGACAGATAAGTTGGTGACGAGTTCTAAGTCGACTTTCGGCTACGTTGCTCAGAGTCTTGGAGGGATGAAGCCATGGATTCTTGAAAGGCCTGAAGATTACGAGGTTTCGAATCCGGCTTGTTTCCGAGCTCTGTCAATGGAGCCATGTTTCCAGGCTCCTCCAAGCTATTATGATTGCAAAACCAGAACCCGGATTGATATGGGGAGAATTCTTCCTTATGTTCGGCATTGTGAGGATATGCAATGGAGATGGGGTCTTAAACTTTATGGGAAAGATGGGGAGGCATGATCATGAGTTCCATTTTTTTTTATTTTTTATTCCATTCCTTTAGACTAGAATCAGATATCATTTGCTTTCAACTTAGAGGATGGGATTAGATCTTTTGTCCATTTTTTGTCTGTCTTGTTATGTCTATTGAAAGCAAAGTAATGTTACTTTGTCATTCATTGATATTGAAACAACAAGTGAGAATAAATGCGAGTGGCAAAATAACATTATTTTGCCTTCAGTAAACAGGACTAGACAAAGAAAATTTGGCAGGGGATCTAGACTCGGAGAGGGGGGTGGTGGGTGTTTGGGCAGCCCATTTGAAGTGCTTCATTCATAGCTGTTTAGTTCTCTTTGTTTAGTTGTATAATTAGATATGTAAATTGTATAAAATTAGGCTTGTTCGAATTGTTTTCTAAAATATGTATTTGGAAAATAAATTTTTAATATCATGATTATATTGAAATTTGAAAATGATTAAATAATAAAAATTTATGTTTAATATAATATTATATATAAAAAACAAATCATAAACAAAAATAGTGAGAGCGAAATTCTAAGCCTTCAAAGCATCTGACAATCAAATTGATTCTGTGTCACCATCTTGGCTGGTTAAGATGTGATAAATAGGACAGACACTTGTCACATACACAAATTAAGGACAAAAGTGAAATTTTAAATGTCCTCCCTGTATTATTCATTTTAATTCTCTCTTCTAAATTGTATTACATTTTCAATATACTTTTTATATTATAGAATTATTTTCTAAAAACATGTTTCAAAACTATGTTCTAAAGCTAGGGATGATAATCTCTGACACGACACGAAAACACGACACGAACTCAACACGATATAAGCGGGTTAGGATTGACCTTTGGCGGGTTTGAGGGTTATATGGGTTGACCTGAATAACACGAATAATTAAACGGGCAAAGCTATGGTTAAGAATATTGCCACGTGAACCCACCAACCGAAACTCGACGTAAGAAATTTATATTACAATACGAAAACACGAAATGTTCCCGACATGAACACGAAATGTTCACCGGTTCAATGGGTTAACACGAATAACATAAATAATTAAACGGGTAAGGCTAGGGTTGAGAGGTGTCAACAGAGTAACTCACCAATCCGAACTCGATAACCCAGACAACACGAATTGTCACCCTGTGTATCATAAAGAATAGACTCCCAAGTTTGTCATGTAATATTATACGAAGTATTAAATAATCTGGGGGTTAGCCGGCGAGTATAGAGCACAAGTGATAAGGACAAACGCATGTGAGGGAATCTGTTCGAGAAAATTTTTAAAGAGTTTAAAACAATCCCCTTCATCAGTATTTAATTTATTCTTGTCTTATATTTTCTTTTGGTTCTTCATGATGAAGAGATTTTTAATTTAGTCTATTAATTTTAGAATATGACCTGTTAAAATCGAGACATAACGTGCACATCACGTGTAAAAAGTAATTAATTAGAGTCAATTTTTTTTTTACCACTAAACTATATTTTAAGATATTATTCTAGACTTCATATATCTTTCATGGTTGAATGAAATTGGGAGACCTTTGGGTGCCTCACTATACATCACAACTGTTGGAACATTGATTCGTTCCTCCTTTTATTCATTCAGAACAACATAAGAGTGGCTGTATACAGTCTGGAGTTGAGCTCTATACTCAAGAGTTAGAATTAGCTAGGGAACCCAGAATGCAAAATTCATGTGCATTCTGGTTTTGAGTTCTACAAATTCAGCCAACAGAAACAATTACCAGTTCTATGAATACATTGGCTATATTTTCATAAAACAACAATTAATATTACGTTATTGACCAACGAATACGTCTAGAATCATATGCTATTAAAAGGTTATGATAATTAATTGAGATGTGTACGTATCTTTATTCTTGATGCTTCTTACATCTGCTATTACACCACCAAACAAACTATTTCTGACCAATAAGAACCGTTGCACACATTATAATTATGATTTCAATTTTATATTCTTTCTATTTCGTTAGAAAATTTTATTTTTTAATGTATTTAATATTAGAAATCAAAATTTTTTTTTTAATGGAGCGAAAAGAATTATAATTTGTTATTATAATAGCCATGTTTCTGAAGAGAGTTTAAAACTCACTTTAACTTTACAAAGTTTTTAATATACTTTGTTACTATTTAATTACACATATTTTTAACATTAATTTGTTTAGAAAAGAAAAAATATTTTGAAAATTTATTTTTAAAACATAATTTCATATAGGGTCACTTGAAACGATTGTTTTATTGAGATATTCAAATAGTATAACAGTATGTGACAGCCAACTTCTTTTCTTTTCTTTTTTTTAATTCATCATATATTTCATAATCCTGAT
This sequence comes from Leptodermis oblonga, assembly GCA_016801395.1. Lineage (NCBI taxonomy): Eukaryota > Viridiplantae > Streptophyta > Magnoliopsida > Gentianales > Rubiaceae > Leptodermis > Leptodermis oblonga. The sequence continues at coordinate 34,300,704 of CM028759.1, forward strand.
CTATTACATTGTAGGCAAAGGCTGTAGGGAAAGGAAAAACGAAGTAGGGAAGCCTCCTGCAGAGTACTGTCAGTTTGCACTCTAAATAGCCAAATTTGAACATAAAATAAAGTTTTAAATCACAACGTTTATTTTCTCATTTTAAAACTAAAAGGAGACATTTCTTCTTTAACCATTACCCCCCACATTAATATATTCCTTATTAGTAAATTGAAATAGTATTTTGTTGGACCCTAATTTGGCTAAAAGTTAAACCATTCCGGTTGGCTTATTGCATCATTCATGCATCTAGTAATTTTTCCAGGGTTACACTGGGTTTTTTAGGATCCCTGTATAAAAGATACAAAATTTACATATGATAGACATAAAGTCGGTGTAAGCGTCGATCATTTATACCAGGTTGTAATATCAGTATCAATGATCTGTATTTTCTTAATACTATTTTTTTTAACTATTCAACCTAAGGAGTCGGTGGTAAAGAGTCTTTTTGTTACCAAACTATAAGGTATACATATTTTTGTTACTCACATTTATTTTGTTAATAGATGAGCAATTCTTACTATTTTGATATATGACTGATAAAAAATTAGTGATATACATAAAAATTTGGATCTCATAGAAACATTAAAATTTAGGGTAGCAATTCGGTCATGTCTTAGATTGGTGGATCGTTTCTAAAATGTTAGGCTCGTCTAAAAAATTTATGTTATGTCAAAAATCGTCTCTGACGAATAGCAAATTGGATGGTATCCGTGTTAGTGAATCCCTTTACAAAATGTTAAGTTTGTGCCGAATTTTCGAATGGTGTCCAATGGTGGATCCCCGGGGGTAGTCCCCAGACCTCTCCAATCTCCTCCCCCATCCTTATTAGTTGTGTATTTTATAATGATAACAAAATAAAATTTATATATGTATTTTACTGTAAAAAAAAAATTATTCATATGTTGGTCCCCCTCAAAAATTTTGTTCTAGATTCACCATTGATGGTGTCATAAACCACCACTCGCACTTAAAATGTGATTGCCCACCGTTTAGGCTAATGGCTCTATTCTTTTAGTGACCTAGAATGGGAAATTTTTTATTTAAGGAAGAAATTTGTTTAGAGGGAATTTCTTTTGAGGATTTGTGTCGGAAAGAGAAGAAAAAGTGTAATGATTATGTTATTTTTTGAATTTATGTGAGTGGAGATTTAGAGAGAATTTTAAAATTTAAATTGTGAATTTAATAAAAAAATAATGTTTTCTTTGTATAAAATTTTTTTAAAAAAAAGTGATGATTTTCCTGAAATGAAATGGAAAAGAACATACCCCAAGTGAAGGTAACATGTCCAAACAGTTTAGGTTAAAATAAACAACCCATTAAATAAATAAAAAATCTTTTTTCTCAAGTGGGCCTCTTTTCTTCTTGTTTTTTTATTCGTTTATTAAACAATATTTTATGCATGCTAATTTGACAGTCAAAAACCCTACAAAATTACAACAAAATTATTTTAAAAAAAGACGGGCATGTACACGTCTTCTGTCTGCAACTGCAAAGCAAGTTGATGCAGATACAAAGAATGAGAAACTTTCGCCTCAAAATTGTTTATTTACCAATGTCTTTTGCGACGGAACTCCCTGCTAAAAATCTCCCACCTCCAGTAAATGGATTTCACTCTGCTAAATTTCCTTTTGCACCTTCAATTCTAAGTTCTAGCTTTGGAAAAACCACACAAATCGGACCTGAAACTGAAGAAGAAGGAAGAAATATCGAAGAAAACGTGTAGTCTCTGTTTCAGGTTGGTTCTTTTTATTCCACCCCAGTTTTTAAATTTTGAGTTTGTTTTGAGATTCATGCGTAAGGGATGGTTTTCTTTCAAATCATAGCTGCATGAACAACTAATTTTCTCTCCAAAAGTGCTTTTTTGTCCTCAGAATTTACTTGTTTATGGAACTGAAAATCATGTTCTTGAAGGACATATAAAATTAGAAACTACTGTCGGCTAATTATATTGGAAGTTCTAGAGGGGGAGGGAATAGTGAAGCAGAAGACATGAAAGTTATGGAAGAAAGAAAAAAAAAAAAAAAAAAGGGATTCTCCAATATCTTTAGGGAATTCAATTTCTTGGATTTTTTTTTTTTTTTTTTTGAGTTTAGGAAAAAAAAATTGGAATTATAATACTGTTTTTCTTTCATATAGGCTTCCTTCTGCTGTCCTTTTAGCCCAAAAGAGGAGATTCTCTCTTGCTAAAACATGTCAAGATGCCTACAGCAGGCAAAGCAGGTCATTTGGAATCCAAAGAAAGCTTTGATAATTTTCCTCCTCTGTTTAATGGCTTCTGTTCTGTTTTTCCTTCTGAAAAACCAATCTTCAGAGGGCTTTTGGAGTGATTTCGATTTCACACCTTTCGCAAGAGGTAAAATTCACTGCAATCCCTTTGTTTTTTCTCTTCAAATTTGCCAAACTCACATAGTGGACAAAGTCTTAGTTGTTGTTGTTTTTGCTTCAAATTAATCCTTTGGTTTTGGTAGATGAGGAAGAGAATCGTCCATGGCCTGATGATAAACAGCATGATAAGCTTCTTGGTGGGCTTTTACCCGAAGGATTCGATGAGAAATCATGCCGGAGTAGGTATGAATCGGCCTGGTATTTCAAAGGGCTAAAGCATCAGCCTTCTTCTCATCTCATCTCTGCATTACGAAGCTACGAAGCTTTACATAAACGATGCGGACCAGGGACCGAAGCGTACAATAAAACCCTGGAGATTCTCGAATCAGACGGAAAAAACAGCTCCACAGGCTGTAAGTATGTGGTCTGGATGCCCCGCGATGGCTTGGGAAACCGAATGATTACTTTAGCTTCTACTTTCCTTTATGCTCTCCTAACTAAAAGAGTCCTCCTCGTCAGTAGCCGGGTGAAGGTTTCTGATCTGTTTTGCGAACCATTTCCAGGGACTTCTTGGTTAGTTCCCCCTGACTTTCCAATCATTGATCACTCGGAGACTAGTTTCGGGAAGCATTCCAACATGAGTTATGGAAATATGCTGAAGAATCAGATGAAGAACAACAATGGTTCTTTGATCAAAGAGCCATATGTTTTTCTCCATTTGGCTCATGATTATGATGCTGATGATCAGCGATTCTTCTGCGACGATGACCAGGTTTTTCTCCAGGGATTCCCCTGGCAGATCCTGAAATCGAATGTCTATTTCGTTCCGTCACTTTTTCTGATGCCATCTTTTCAGGAGGAACTGAATCGCCTGTTTCCGGAGAAGGAAACTGTTTTCCATTTCTTGGGTCGGTACCTCTTTCATCCCACCAACAACGTTTGGAAGGCTGTCAGGAGATACTACAACGCTTATTTATCAAGAGCCGATGAAAAGATAGGGATCCAAATCAGAACATTCAACCAAGAACCCGACCCGTTTGAGCATTACAAGGATCAGATTATAACCTGTGTTTTCAATGAGAATCTGTTACCCCGGATCGCCAACCAAACAACACCAAAATCCAACAGGACTAAAGCTGTCCTGATGACATCCCTGAGCAATAAATACTGCGAAACACTTAAAAGTATGTACGATGAAAACCCGACGTCGACAGGGGAAGCGATTCAGGTCTACCAGCCGAGCCACGAAGGTCATCAATACTGGACTCGCATCCACAGCATGAAAGCCTGGGGAGAAATGTATCTGCTGAGCATGACAGATAAGTTGGTGACAAGTTCTAAGTCGACTTTCGGGTACGTGGCTCAGAGTCTTGGAGGGATGAAGCCATGGATTCTTGAAAGGCCTGAAGATTACGATGTTTCGAATCCGGCTTGTTTCCGAGCTCGGTCAATGGAGCCATGTTTCCAGGCTCCTCCAAGCTATTATGACTGCAAAACCAGGACCCGGATTGATATGGGGAGAGTTCTTCCTTATGTTCGACATTGTGAGGATATGCAATGGAGATGGGGTCTTAAACTTTATGGGAAAGATGGTGAGGCATGATCATGAGCTCCATTTTTTGATTCCATTCCCTTAAGACTAGAATCAGATGTCATTTGCTTTCATCTTTGACGAGGGGAGGGGGACTAGATCTTTTGTCCATTTTTTGTCTGTCTTGTTTTGGCTATTGAAAGCAAAGTAACGTTAATTTGTCATTCATTGATATTGGAACAACAAGTGAGAATGAATGTTGAGTGACAGAGTAACCTTACTTTGCCTTCAGTGGACAAGACTAGACAGAGAAAAATGGGAAGAGGATCTAGACTCGAAGAGGGGGTGGTGGGGTGTTTGAGCATCCCATTTGAAGTGATTAATTCATAGCTGTTTAGTTCTCTTTGTTTAGTTGTATAATTAGATATGTAATTTGTCAAAAATTAGGCTTGTTCGAATTGTTTTTTAAAATATGTATTTGGAAAATAATTTTTTAATATCAAAGTTATATTGAAAATGTGAAAATAATTAAATAATAAAAATTTATGTTTAATAGAATATCATATATAAAAAAAAACAAATCATAAACAAAAATAGTGAAAGCGAAATTCTAAGCCTTCAAAGCATATACTAAACTGACAGTCAAATTGATTCTATGTCACCATCTTGGCTGGTTAAGATGTGATAAATAGGACAGACACTTATCACATACACAAATTAAGGACAAAAATGAAATTTTAAATTTTCTCCCTGTATTATTCATTTTAATTCTCTTTCCTAAATTGTATTACATTTTTAATATATTTTTTACATTATAGAATTATTTTTAAAAACATGTTTCAAAACTATGTTCTAAAGCTAGGGATGACAATCTCTGACACGACACGAACCCGACAAGATATAAGCGGGTTATGATTGAGCCTTTGCAGGTTTGCGAGTTATATGGGTCGACCTGAATAACACGAATAATTAAACGGCCAAAGTCAGGGTTAAGAATGTTGACACGTGAACCCACAACTCGAATCTGACAAGAGAAATTTATACTACACAAAAACAAGACACGAACACGAAATGTTCACGGGTTCAATGGATCAACACGAATAACACAAATAATTAAACGAGTAAAACTAAGGTTGAGAAGTGTCGACAGAGGAACTCGCCAATCTGGACTCCATAACCCAGACGAGACGAATTGCCTGTATCATAAAGAACAAACTTCCAAGTTTGTCATGTAATACCATACGGAGTAGTAAAGTTTATGGGGGTTACCCAGCGAGTATAGAGCACAAGTGATAAGGACAAGCAGATGTGAGGGAACCTGTTCGAGAAAAATTTTAAAGAGTTTAAAACAATCCCCTTAATCAATATTTAATTTATTCTTGTCTTATATTTTCTTTTGGTTGTTCATGATGAAGAGATTTTTAATTTAGTCTATTAGTTTTATAAAATGACCTGTTAAAATCGAGACATAAAGTGCACATCACGTGTGTAAAAAGTAATTAATTTCATTTTTAAAAAAGATTGTACTACTATATCCCATATAAAGATTACAGTCAATTTTTCTTTACCACTAAACTATACTTTAGAACATTATCCCAGACTTCATATCTCTTTTGTGGTTGGATGATTTCGAGCAAATTTAATGCAATTTCACTTTGGTTTCAAAAAAAAAAAAAAAAATTTTGTTTACCTAACATATCCTTACTAATATAATATCGTCTAGTCAACAATTAAGTTTTACTTAGAAAATAATGATGTAAATAAAGAGTAATGATAGATTCAGCAACAAATCATAGTAACTTTTTGATAGCAATTTATGCGTCATGCATTCATTGGTTATATTTTTATTAATATCACATAATTAGCCAATAAATACATGACACATGAGTTGCTATCAAAAAGTTGCTATGATTTGTTGCTGAGTCTATAATTACTCATAAATAAAAGACATGATATCAAATTACTTATTTTAAGTGGATGAGAACGAAATAAACAAGTTCGGGATCGACTCAATAATAAACGAACACAAACAAGATTTTAAGTATCGATTAATAAATGAACAAGAACATAAAAACTCATTGACGCTCATGAACATGTTCGATTAAAATATTAAAAACTCCTTATGTTGTATAAGGAGAATATTCAACATAAAACTCTTCAACAGTAAAAATAATTTAAATATTTTACACATTTTTTAGGTACATAAATCTCGATAGATATATTTGAATTGAATTTAAAATATTTATTTACCTTGATACAATATATTAAATTTATTAAATATTACTCTCTCTGATCCAAAATAAGTGTAACGTTTTAGAAAAAACATAAAATATTTTCTAATTTGTTATTGTCTTAAGGGTGAATTACATTACCTCTCCCGAGGTTTGCCTAAATAACAAATGGATCCCTCAAGTTTCAAAAAATAACATCCCAGTCCCTTAACCACCCAAACTTGGAATCCAGCACTGTTCATTGTCTTGTTCCTTCGTCTTCTTCCTTTTTTTTTTTTTTCTTTTTTCTTTATCGTCTCCCCGTCACTAGTTGCCATTTTACCCTATAAAAAGCAATAAAGCAACCGAAAGAACACTTGCTTCTCACAACATACATTTACTTTACAAATAAAAGAAAAGAAACAGGGGGGATACACAGCAGAAAGGAAGAGGATTAATTTTCTTTTGACTAAGAGACCCCAGGAAGCAAGTAAACAAAAAATAATAGGAAGATAAGTTTGACAGTCTTTAGAAGCCTTTGGCAAAGATTGGTTTAATTTTCCATATGCACCAATACTGTAATCTGTAAATGCCATTCAAACTAAGGAGAACCTCAATGCAGGAGCATTTCACAATACCGACGCCACTTAAATTACACTATCAGTCTAATGTTACACATGTCACATGTCCATAAGTATAAAAAATGGCAACCGCTAGCAGGGGAGACGACAAAGAAAAGAGAGGAAAAAAAAGAAGGAAGAAGACGATTAACAGTGCTGGACTCCAAATTTGGGTAGTTAAGGGATTGAGATGTTATTTTTTGAAACCTGAGGGATCCATTTGTTGTTTAGGCAAACCTTGGGGGAGGTTATGTAATTCACCATTGTCTTAACTTATCTCCCTAGAGTTTGTGATTATCTTAAATATTAAATATTAGTACAATTGGATTACAACTTCTAGACTCCTTGTAGTATCATATTACAATAACTAGGAGTTTATTTTTCATTTAAATAAATTTTTAATGAATTCTTAATTTGTCTTAAAATCTCTAAAATGACACTTATTCTGGATTTGAGAAAGTACAAATTTATATTTGCTAATGTAGCAATAGAGTGTACAAATAAATTACTCAATTAATAAACGAACAGACAATTTGAACACTTCAAAACTCGGCTCGCTCCAGTTGTAACTTAAAGAAACGTGCCTTCCACATGGGAACTGGACAAGGGCCAAACTTTCCCAATGCCAAACTTTTTCTCCCAACTTCTAGTAGCTTCGTTTTCTCGATTGTTACAGAGAAAGAAAGCATATGCAATGGTTTGACAAGTTTGACCCTCATTTCCCAGGTCAAAGGCACGTTTTGAAAATTTCCGTTTATGCTAACCATCAAATTGGACAGAATGCCCATAAGTATGCTACTTTAATACTTGAGTGATCTATTTGTCCATAAAAATAGTTGGGTGACTAAACATGCTATTGATGATAGTTTACTGACCTATAGGATTTTCGCCCCCTATTTAAAGAACACAAAATATTGTATTCTGACGCGTCTGATATTTTCACAATGTATGTATCGAGTTTAACTTTTTTATTAAAACTAATATATAGAGTGTATTCACAGTTATGTTATGAAAAACACGTGTATTGAATTTAACTTCTGATATATCGTGTAATAAGTTTAGCATCTAACGTATCGAGTTTAACTGCTGATGTAGCGTGGTTATGAATTTAGGTCATGTTTGGTATCTTGGTTCAAACCATGTTTGAACATCATTTTGCATTTTATAATAATTTTTCTTCATTTCCTATAAGCATTTTTACATTTTTAATAAAATCTTTTACATTTTCAATACAATTTTTTACGTTTCTAATACAATTTAAAATTTTAAAATTACAATCCAAACCAAGATTTGAACTAAACCTTCATACCAAACAATACCATGTTGTTGAAGTATAGCGTATCGAGTTTAGTGTCTAATGTATCGCGTATTGAATTTCGTTGTCTTAGATATAAGTTTAACTGCTGAAATATTGCATATTAAGTTTAACTTCTGATGTGTATTGTATTGAGTGTAACCTTTAGTGTGTGAGTTCAACTTATGCAAGAGTTACTTTAAAATTATTTACTAATATTCTTTAACATTATAAAATATATTTTTGTTACCATGTTATCAAAAAACATGTTTTTGAAGTTTTAAATATTATATTAATTTTTCATAATTCTTCACACACTTTTTACCTTTTAACTACGCCTTGAGATCCATTGTAACGGATGCGACAGTAAACCTTCTAATAGGGTTAATGGGGCCCAAAGTGCGTCCTACTAACCCTATTAGTCGGTTCACTTTCACAGGATCCGCTCTCTTCGCATACACCTTTTTATTTCAATTACAATTTTCACATTTAAAAATTATTTGTGAAACCAAAATTTGGAAACATATTTTCAAAACTCATGAAAACGAAAATGCCAACAATACTTTAACAACACTTATTTGAAAAGCATTGTTATATTTCTTGTACAAACACATTTTTCATTTTCTATTTTTCACTTATTAAACATTAGCAAAAAAAAAACGTTTCTGTTGTGCCAATTTACTGCTGGATCAGCAAAGCATATGCAATTTCTACAATTCAATTAAGCAAACACAACTAAATTGCAAAGGCATCAATCCAGATGGCTTAGTTCAAAACAAAGAACTGAAATCTGATTCTATTCTAAACTGATCTAAAGGAAATGGAATCAAAAAATGGAGCTCATGATTCATGCCTCACCATTTTTTCCAAAAAGTTTAAGACCCCATCTCCATTGCATATCCTCACAATGCCGAACATAAGGAACAATTTTCCCCAAGTCGATCCGGGTTCGGGTTTTGCAGTCATGATAGCCCGGAGGAGCCTGGAAACAGGGCTCCATTGACAGAGCTCGGAAACAGGCTGGATTCGAAACCTTGTAATCTTCAGGCCTTTCAAGAATCCATGGCTTCATTCCTCCAAGACTTTGAGCAACGTACCCGAATGTCGACTTAGAACTCGTCACCAGCTTATCTGTCAAGCTCAGCAGATACATTTCTTCCCATGCTTTCCTATCGTGGATCTTCTTACCAAAACGCTGGCGTTCTTCATGGCTAGGCTGGTATACTCGAACTGTTTCCCCTGTCGCGGTTGAATTTTCGTCGTACATACTTTTAAGCGTTTCATAGTACTTATTGCTCAAAGATGTCACCAGCACAGCTTTAGTGTTGTTATATTTTCTTGTCGTAGTCTGATTGACGATGATTCGGGGTAAAAGATTCTCCTGGAATACACAGCTCAGGATCTGATCCTTGTAATGCTCGAACGGATCGGGTTTCGTCTTGAAGATTCTTACTTGGATCCCGATCTTTTCATCCGATGTCGCTAAATAATCATTGTAATAAGTGGTGATCGCCTTCCAAACGTTGTTGGGGGGATGAAAGAGATACCGACCCAAGAAATGGAAAACAGTTTCCTTCTCCGGAAACAGGCGATTCAGTTCCTCCTGGAAAGATGGCATCAGAAAAAGGGACGGAGCGAAATAGACATTTGATTTCAGGATCTGCCAAGGAAATCCCTGGAGAAAAACCTGGTCATTGTCGCAGAAGAATCGCTGATCATCACCATCATAATCATGAGCCAAATGGAGATAAACATATGGTTCTTTGATCAAAGAACCATTCTTGTTCTTCATCTGATTCTTCAGCATATTTCCATAACTCATGTTGGAATGCTTACCAAAACTTGTCACCAAGTGATCAACGATTGGAAAATCAGGGGGAACTAACCAAGAAGTCCCTGGAAACGGTTCGCAAAACAGATCAGAAACCCGAACCCGGCTACCGACGAGGAGGACTCTTTTAGTTAGGAGAGCATAAAGGAAAGTAGAAGCTAGAGTAATCATTTGGTTTCCCAAACCATCGCGGGGCATCCAGACCGCATACTTACAGCCTGTGGAGCTGTTTTTTCCGCCTGATTTGAGAATCTCCAGGGTTTTATTGTAGGCTTCGGTCCCTGGTCCGCATCGTTTATGTAAAGCTTCGTAGCTTCGTAATGCAGAGATGAGATGAGAAGAAGGCTGATGCTTTTGCCCTTTGAAATACCCGGCCGATTCATACCTACTCCGGCATGATTTCTCATCGAATCCTTCGGGTAAAAGCCCGCCAAGAAGCTTATCCGGATGATTTTCTTTCTCATCTGCCAAAAGTAAAGGATTGAAGAGAGAAACCATGTAAAAGTCGGAGAAAAACCGAAGGGAAATTTGAATTTTACCTTCTGCAAAAAGTTTGGAATTGAAAGCACTCCAAAAGGCCTCAGGAGATTGGTTTTTCAGAATGAAAAACAGAGAAGAGGCCATTAAACACAGGAGGAAGAATATCAATACTTTCTTTGGATTCCATGTGAGCTGCGGCTGTGGACATCTTGACATGGTTTTGGCAAGAGAATCCTTAACCTGTGACTGATATATCTCTTGAATAAATAATTCAAATTCTTTGGTAAACTTCAAAATACTTTTTTCTTCGTTTCACAATATGCGTCGTTTTCAAAATAAATGTTATTCTACGTATAATTACATTTTATTTTATTTTTTTAAATTTAACTTTAGTACAACATAGTCAATGGAAACTAGCCTAGCCATCTTCCTCTTCTATTATTCTCCCCTTGACCTATTGCGAGGATGAAGAAACAATTTTCCATGTAGTTTCTTAAAATATCTTTAATTAGGAATTTTCTTCTCTCCTTTTATAGGAATTCATATGTTTCTAAATAAGTGTGAGTCTTTTCTCCCCATAAACAAGTTCAAGTTGGACTTCCTTTCATTTCCAGTCAAGATTCAGTTATTTTGGCCTTTAATCTTATGATTAGTAATAAATTTGAGATAAAAGACAATAAAGTTTTTTCATCATATTTATTTAGATTTTTATTAATCGAGTTATTAGATCTGTATAAGTTTAGTTTAGTTGATTTACTAGTGTTTATGTTTGATTATAATTGGTTAATTCATATTATCACAGTTGTACATACAGTTATTTTCTTCAAAGTAACGAAATTTGACTTTGATTTAAACTTTTTTTAAAAAAAAAGTATCATTAAAATATCTTTTTGTTTCTTTTACAGATTTTTTAGATTTTTTTTTTCCCAAAGTTTTTTTCCCATTTCTTATTCACTATTTTTTTTTGGGTGAAGTACACTTTATCCCTTGTGGTTTTGCTGTAAGGACGGTTACCCCCTTGTGGTTTAAAAATACCCAATTTCCCCCTATGTTATTGGACTAAAGTGTCCGTTTATCGGTAACGTTTCAGACTAATAGACTTAGTGTCAAATACCATACATGCCCGTCAATGTTATAATGCTGGAAACTCCAAAAAGTTGTGTTCTCTACTAATCTGTTGTCTATTCACGCCGTCCACGACGCCGGCACCGAGGGCAGATAAAAAATTTTTAAAATTGAACATATATATATATATATATATATATATAGTCAGTTTTAGGTTAATTAGAAAGAAGGGTGGTTTCGTCCATGAAAAATATTACAGCAGTTGCACTCTTAATTTTAGGCGCATGAGGTCAACCATCCATTACCATCAAATGGACATTTTAGTCCAATAACATAGGGGGAATTGGGTATTTTTAAACCACAATGAGTAATTGTCATTACAGTAAAATCACAAGGGGTAAAGTGTATTTCACCCTTCTTTTTTTTCTTTTCATTTTTTTTTTCTCAAGGGGACGCAAGAAGGAGAGTTATGTTTGTACCTCTCAAATGGGATCACCCGTCGAGCGGTCGACATGATCCTTCCGGGCCCATCTCACATGGAAAGGGGTTAAAAATAAAAATTTCATTTTATTCCTGTATCTTTTTACTTAAGTGGACCTATGAGACATGATCCTCAGTCGATAGAGGATATTGTCTCATACCATCTCCAGTAAGTTACTTGTTTTTCAAATTCAAAAGTGTTCTGCGAGAGCAGAGCAAATGAGATGCCAGCCAAGCATAAGAAGCATCCGGATGAGATATTAAACTTTTGTTTTGATATAAATAGATTTGAGGCGAATTATCCCTAATTGAATTGATAAAACACTTGATGTACATACTATGAGATTAAATGTTTAAATTGCATCATTGACAAGAGTTACAAATTTTAAAGCAACATTTTGTCAGTTCTTGAGGGGCTATTCTCGGAACAACCTTTTAAAGAACCGGTATTACTAAACGTAGGACGAAAAAATATTAAACGCAGGATGGAGAGATAGTATTTGGTTATTCTTTCCAAATTTACCCTCACTATGCTTTTTCCCACCCATCACCGGACCACCATCGCAGTGCGGCCAAAATGAAGTAAACCATTTGAAAAAAAAAAAAGAAAAAAAAGAAGGAGTCACTGCAAATGGGTTTCATTTGCAGCAGCCATGTCAAATGGGTTTTTATTTTTATTTTTTATATATATTTTTTATAAAGATTGGGGTAAGGTGCCTTACCGGGTAGGAAGCCTTGCCCCAAGCTTTTGGGTAAGGCGCCTAACCCGAAGCTTGGGGTAAGGCTCCTTACCCAGGTACCCTTACCCCAAGCTTTCGGGTAAGGCGCCGTACCCGAAACCTTGGGGTAAGGCTCCTTACCCAGGTACCCTTACCCCAAGCTTTCGGGTAAGGCGCCGTACCCGAAACCTTGGGGTAAGGCTCCTTACCGCCTTACCCCCCAATCTTTATAAAAAAAAAAAAAAAAAAAAAAAAAAAAAAAAAAAAAAAAAAAAAAAGGGGGGAAGGAAGAGTGGGTGGTGGGTAAGGGTAATATTAAAAAGAAATAAAAAATATTATCTCTCTATTCTGCGTTTAGTAGACAATAAGATTTAATCTTAAAAAAAAAAAAAAAAAGTAGACAATAAGATTTATGGCTATGAAACGGGGTACCACCGGTATACAATTACTGACATTTTTTTTAACAAAAAAAAAAAAAAAAAGCCCTACAATTATTGACTATTAATATATAACAATTATGGTTCTGGGTGACCATTACATAGTCAAAACCAAGCCGTGCACGTCTACCCCTTGACGAAGGTTGGTCCTGTCCTGACTTTTTCAAATAAATGGGTAATTAAATCCATAAGTCAAAGTCACCTCTCTATAGCCACTGGAAAAACTAGTCCCCACAACCTATATCATTTATTATTAAATTGGGGCTGTGATACAACTATTGTTGAATGAAATCGAGTTTGAATAACCGTATAAATAACAAAGAATTTATCTAATTTTTTTAATAACAAATTGGAGCATCAAGTAAACTCAAAAATAGGAAAAGTTTTTGTTAGGAACAGTATAACTTTTAAAATTATTATTAGAGGGGATAATTTTTACATAATATCTAATAAGGGCAATGAACTATTTGTTAAAAAATAAAAATTAAAAGTATATAGATTTGGACATATGTACCCTCAAACAGATTAAACGAATAAAATATATGTAAAAAAAAAAAAAAAATCATGTAATCCTTTAGTCTTGCTCCTCACAGCTAACTGCTAAATCAAAACCCTTGCTTTAACCAAGAGCGTCTGTTGATTCTCAACTGTTGTAGCTCTAAATTGCTCACGGCAAACGCTCCGTACTGGGCAACATCAATTCTACTGTTCTAAAGCCTCCGCCTGTTATCTTTATACTGAAAAACTACTAGTTAATTATGGAATTTATGGTATTTTGATTTTGTAAGTTCCATAATAGCATAGCAAGAATATTCTGTTCGTCATCTCAAAGCCGGATGTTTTCAAGAGCCCAACTTCGAACACTTATGTTATATTTGGGGAAGCCAAGATTGAGGATTTGAGCTCACAGTTGCAAACTCAGGCTGCAGAGCAGTTCAAAGCTCCGAATATGAGTAATGTGATATCCAAGCCTGAACCATCAGCTGGGGTTTCGAGAGCAAAGGCAACAGATGGAGATATTGTCTATGCTAGTATGGAACTTACAAACTAGGAAGCCCTTGCAGGTTTACATGTAGTCTTTTAAAAGATCTTTATTTCTCCAGAGTAGATTGTTGATATTCTGTTCTCTTTTCTTGTTATGCCTGGTTTCCTTCTTGGTGCTGTTATCCATTTTGTAGGTACATTATAAACTGTATCAGAGGTTTTAAAGGGTGGCAGGCATACATTCTATTTTTTTTAAAGGAAGAACACAAAGAAGCTTTAATGGAATAAAAAGGAGAAAACCAGAGAGGGAAATTTCTGTGTGTGAGTTATTTGATTAAAGTCTAAAAGCAATTTACAAGTACATGTCCTATTTATACACAAAGGTTAGCTACTCATTCACGGATCTAAAAACCTGAACTCTATTCACACTACAAATTACAACTGGGATTGTCCATGCTCTAAGCATTACTAACTTAACTAATTAAAGTAATGATACACTACTCAACTAATCTGAAGATTAGTTGAGTAGTGTATCATTACTCAACTAATTAATACTGGAAGTTTCTTCCACTTGCTGGATGTCCTTATGCAATGTTGTGAAGCCATAACTGTGGATCCCTATTTGCTCAACAAGTTTAGCCAACTGCATCATGCTTCCATTAACTTTGCTTCTTTAGCTTCTGCATCTCTCTGTAATGCATTCAACTGATCCCTGTACTCACTTTCCATCCTTCCAAGATGGGCCATTTCTTTTTCCCTCAAGCACCTTATCTTGGCCTCAATTTCCTCCATTTTTTCCTTTCGTTTTCGGGCTTTCTCTGATTGCACCTATCTGTTCAGTCTCCACGTGGCTTCCCTTTTGTGCTGAACCCAGTTCTGATCATCATAAGAACAAAAATAAAAGGGGATCACCTCCTCAGATAAGCATACTCATGCTTTAGTAATCGAAGAGCTACAAAAAGGCTCCAACTATATTGTCTTTGCTCACTACATTTCATAATAATTGACAATTCTCTCATTTCATGGTTCATTCTAAACAGATATTAAGTAAGACCTTTCCAGTATAAGCACATATTCACACAACACCTAGCTAGCAATAACATAGAAATGCCAACTTTCACTAGGAAAGGAAATCCACAACAATTGCAACCACAATTTTCACTTAATTTCCTAACAGTTTATCTGTACCAACAATAGAACAAAACAGAAAAAGAAAAAAGAAACAAAAATTCACCCATTAACAATCAAAACCAATCGCCATTACGATTACGAAGCACAAAAATTTACTCCAACCAATCAAGAAAGATTATACAAAACTTAAGAGCTGAACCTTTTTATTACATTAGAACTTGCAAGACAATAATCAAACACACAAATACTTGTTGAAGATTCTCTTGTAGTTTATAGTATAGAAAAGGCATTTGGAAAAGTTCATGAATATATGAGTGATTCATCATCCGATCGGACGCCAAGTCTGACAAAAGGCCAAAGCTAGCTGAAAGCTAACTTCAGAATCAGCAAGACGTCCGATAAGACTTCCGAGTAGGACGGATTGACACACTCCAGTGGTACTAAAGAGATGCAACTCTTTGATTTCTTCCTTTGGATGCATCTTTTGGTTGAAGTGTTGCGTCCTAACTCATGAATGGGTGCTTGCACCATTCATAGGCTGATTGTATCCCATGAACACAACATTTCAACTCTATAAATAGAGGGTGATTTCCATAAATTGAGATCAACTAATTTCGATATTCTTTCTTGTCTAAACAATCTAAGCACTGTTTACTTAGTTGTTTATGATCAATCTATTTTATCCTAGAAGTGATCTTTCTATATTCCCAGTTAGACAAATAGTGAGGGCATTAAACACTTTAAGGAAAGTGTGTCTTACACGACTTAGATTACTTTTGTGACTTGTAACAAGTCTTTCTCCCTTCTACATTTCTTTCTTAATTTGTTGGTGAAATTTCTACAAAATTTCTTCATACTTTGTGTTCCTATTATTTTCTTAAGTCTTGAAGAACCCCTTATATTCTTCAATCTTAAAGTGTTTAAATTTACATTCATCGTGGAGACCACTCAAGAGACAACCATGATGTTTGTGAATCAAGACTTCGTGAAATTGAGCAAACTCGACAGAATAGAGAGAAGTATCAAGAAGGATGAAGTCTGGTGCATTGTTGCAGGAATATGCAAATCAGAATCAAAAGAAAGATACGTTCTTATTTCTTTCATTTTTATATAATGGAAATTCTTCTTCTATGAACCAAATTCATAATCTTCAAGTGATGATATTTTAAACTAAAGTGTTTAGAATATGTAAATATTGAAGATGGTAATATGATCTTTCACATAATTAGAAGTGATCATTCGATGAATTTGACTATAAGAGGAATGAAATGGAAAATTCAGAAAAATGCCATTTCTAGTGACAAGGAGAAATAATTGAGGTGTTACAATTTTAAGTAAAAAGCCAATTAAAGGCTGAATTCATATACAACAAGAAGCAAAAGGAGAAAATACTCCTTAGTGCTAATTTTGTTGAAATGAATGGTAAATTGTAACATGAAATAAAATATATCAAAATACTTGAAGTGTATTTGGTTTGATCATTGGTGCTCAAATTATTGAGTTGTATTAGAATTTTATAAATTCTATAATTTTGTCTAGAATTAAAGCATTTGTATTATCAAATAATGATAATTATGGATTTAAATTTTCTTGTTCAACTTTTACATGAATAGTGATTAATATTGTTTGTATATTAAACTTTCATTCACAAGATGATTAATGTTATGTTTACTTAAATTGTGAAACATGCATCTAATTGAAAGTTTGAACAAATAAGATTCATAATTTGTTTATGAAATCTTGTAAGTAATAAAATATGAATAAAGACCAAAAGTGCTGCAGTTTGATCTTTGATGCTATATGTAATTTAGCAAATTTCTGTATTCATAAGTGCTATATTCTTGTCTAGAATAAGTGTATTTTATGATATGTTATTTGTGATAATACAGTTAAATTATCTAGTAGTAAAATCAACCTTGTTCACATTTTATCAAGTTAAGTTTGCTTGATATATTATTATAAATAAAGTGATGTATAACTATTTATTTATATAATATGTGCTACTACTTGATTGATTATTTGATTAGATTAAAAGAGTGTGCTTGTTATTAATGTATTCCTAGAACTTTGAAGTTGTGTTCTATGACTATAAAACTCAAAGTGTGTGCAATATACATGTGTTAACAAAGTAATCTATTAATCATGAAGTTCTGGTTTTGACTAAGAACTTGTGGGGTAAAACCTTGTTCACTGTTTGCAATGTTCAAAACAAAATTCCTTTAAAGAGGACTAAAGTGTCTTCTTGTGAGATTTGGAATGGCAAAAAAAATCAAACCTTTATTACTTGAAGGTTTGGGGCTGCATTGCATACCAAGTTAGAACCTAGAGCACTAAAATGTGTATTCATGGGGTATGCTGAAAATTCCAAGTTTTATAGGCTACTTGAAGTTGATTCAATGTAATTGTTGGAATCAAGAGAAGTTTACTTCTTAGAAGATCTGTTTCTAAAGAATTCATATGAGAATGATGTTCTATCACAGGAACTTAGTTCTTCCGAAAATACAACAAGCAATGAATTTGACTCTTTTATTGATCCTAGAAGAAGTCAAAGGCAAAGGAAGGAGAATCACCTACCTTCTGATTTTATTCTCTCCCAATCTATTGTCTTCCTAGTCAATGGAAGTAGGGAGACTCAACTTAATAAAATTTTTATTTTATTAAGTATAGAGTATGATCCAAAAGGTATAGAGTGAGGCAATGAAATCAAGAGTTACAGCATTTTGGAAAGAAGTTGTAAATGATAAAATGAATTCAATATTATCTAATAATACTTGGATCCTAGTTGATTTACCAAAAAGTTCAGAACCAATTGGTTGCAAGTGGATTATCCGAAGGAAGCAAACAATGGATGGAACTATTTTCACCAATGAAGCCAGGTTAGTAGCCAAATGTCATGGACAAAGTGAAGGAATTAATTATTTTGATGCATATGCTCCTGTTGCTAGAATTGCATCTATTAGGATTGTAATTGTTTTAGCTTCAGTTCTAATCTTTATGTTCGTCAAATTGATATAAAGCTGCATATTTGAATGATAATTTGCATGTAAAAGATGTACATGGAACAATCAGAAGGTTATGTCCTTACTGAATATGAACACAAAGTATGCAAATTAGTCAAGATATATGGACTTAAAGAAGCTCCTAAACAATGGCATGGGAAATTTGAGAGTATTATACTTTATGGTAGTTTTAGATACAATATTGCTGACAAGTGCATTTATTCTAAAACAACAAAAGAGTATTATGTCTTAATTTGCTTATATATGGATAATATGCTAATAGTAAGTAATACCTTGAAATGTATTGCTGAAACTAAGAAATATCTGGCTTCTCAATTTCAAATGAAAGATCTTGGTGAAGTTGATATTATCTTAGGGATAAAATAAAAAGCATAGTGGGGGTTATGCTCTTTCTTAAATTCATTATGTTGATAAACTCATAAAGAAATATCAATATTTGAAATTGAAAGAAGCAAGTGCAGCCATGGATCCAAGTGTTAAGGTTATTAAAATCAAGGTGAACCAATAGCACAACTTGATTATTCAAGTGTTATTGGAAATCTCATGTATGCCATGAGTTGTACAAGGCCAGACATTGCATATGAAATTTGCAGGTTGGTAAGGTACACAAAGAATCCAAACAATGATCATTGGAAGGATGTAACTAGAGTTTTGGGTTATCTCTTGATATTAAACAAAGAGATTTTGTACTCTATTACAACAATTTCCAAGTGTAATTGACAGATTCTCAGATGCAAGATAAATTATAAACTTTAGTGATCAAAAACCTACAAGTGGTTTTATCTTTATGTTTAGTAATGGTGTTGTATCTAGGGTATCAAAGAAACAAACAATAGTAACTCATTCCACAATTGAATTTGAGTTTGTTGCTTTGTGTTCAACTTCAAAAAAAGTTGAGTGGTTAAAGAAATCTATTGTTGGATATAGATTTCTGATCAAGACAAATGCCACCAATGACTATCTATTGTATTGTGATAGTGAAACTAATATGTCTAGTGCTTTAAACAAAGTGCACAAGGGAAAGACTAGACATATAAAGTTTGAAAAATACCTACATGAGAAAGGTATTGAAGAACAATGTTGTCACCATTGTGTTTGTTAGAACACACAAAAATCTAGCGGATCCGTTGACCAAATCTCTTACAAGAGAGTTGGTGAATTCGACAACATTGGGTATGGGATTGAAACTCTGATCTAAAATTGCTAGATGATGGAAACTCAACCTCCTTCTAGTATCCCTAGTATGAGAGGTTGAAAGGGTAACAACAAGTCACTAGAACAATTGTGTACACCAAATTTGTGTAGACGTACCAAGAAAATGTGTTAATAAAAAGTAACTCTTAAGTGAGAGGATGACTTAAGTGTCTTAATGAAATTTCTCAGTAGTGTTTATTTGGTGAAGAACAAATAAACTAGAGTAAATTTTACCTATGTAGTCTTAAAGGGTGGTGCCGCCTTCGGCTAGAGTTTAGAGTTATCTCTAGTACATGATTACAGAACTAGGATGAGCACACGGCCAGATGAGTGCTACAACCAGTTGTGATTGTAATATGGAAAATGAGGTTCTCATGTGTGCTAAGTTTTAATTGAAATCAGAGTTTGGTTCAAAGCTTCACGCCACCAACTTTTGCTCAGTTTAGTGACTTAGTTGCACTAAAGGAAAGTTCAAGACTACAGTCACTTTTTCCTAAGTGTGATTTCATATAAGTGTTGATAGCTTATACTATAAACTAAGTGGGGGATTGTTGAAGATTCTCTTCTAGTTTATAGTGTAGAAAAGACATTTGGAAAAGTTCATGAAGATCTGAGTGATTCATCGACCGAGTCGGTCTAGGTCGGACGCCAAGTCTGACAGAAGGCCAAAGCTAGCTGAAAGCTAACCTCAGAATCAGCAAGACGTCCGATAAGTCGTCCGAGTCGGACGGATTATCGGACACGCTCCAGTGGAACTAAAGAGATGCAACTCTTTGATTTCTTCCTTTGGATGCGTCTTTTGGTTGAAGTGTTGCGTCCTAACTCATGAATGGGTAATTGCATCCATTCATAGGCTGATTATATCCCATGAACACAACCTTTCAACTCTATAAATAGAGGGTGATTTCCACAGATTGAGATCAACTAATTTCCATCTTTTTTCTTGTCTAAACAATATAAGCACTGTCTACTTAGTTGTTTATGATCAATCTATTTTATCCTAGAAGTGATCTTGCCATATTCCCAGTTAGACAAATAGTGGGGGCATTAAACACTTTAAGGAAAGTGTGTCTTACACGAATTAGATTGCTTTTGTGAACAAGTCTTTCTCCCTTCCACATTTCTTTCTTAATTTGTTGGTAAAATTTCTATATAATTTCTTCATACTTTGTGTTCCTATTATTTTCTTAAGTCTTGAAGAACCCCTTATATTCTTCAATACTCAACCCAAAAAGACTCACCAAGAAAATATGATTTGGGAAGTTTTTTTGGTAGTTGGAAAGGAGACCAATCCACTGCTGATGCATTGTTCCAATTTCACAAGTGAAAGAGCTACAATTCTTAAAAGAGAACTTAACTGTTCCTTACAATTTGACTGCATAACGCTTCAAATGAAACACACAGAGACTGGTATCCACAAGTGGGAAATTTAAGAATCAGTTGCCTCATTGAGATAATTCTCAAAACAAAAATCATCCAAAGTTCAGTTCATAGCTTCCAACCCCAAGAAATATGACAGAATTGCTCCAGAAGGGCTTTGGAATCACCCCGAGAGGAGTTTTGGCCTAACTCCATTTTCAAGGGCATAGCGGATTCATAAATGTTAGCCAACATTTGCCTCTTTATATGCTCCTGTTCCGATATAACCAAGTGAACTGCAGTTTCAAGGGGACATGTTCCAACATTGGAGTCCCAATCGAAGCGTATAGAATTTGAGTTCCCCAACATTGGACGTTAGTTTTCACCTCATACATTTCTTTCCTTCACTCTACGAAACGCTCCCCAACTATTGCGATTTGCGGACCGGTGGTGATGGGAACTTCGTCTGTGCCGAGAGAGTGGTAATAATGGGTATTGAAAATTTTGTATTCAAAGAGGGATCAAACCAAAAAAGACGAACAATTTAGAATTTAAGGTTTCTGTTTGTGGGGAAGAAACAATTTCATGAATAAGAGGAAAGTAGCAGTTTAAGCAGATATGGTTTTTGTTTGACGAGAATTAGGAACAATTACATGATTTTTATTTATTTAATTCATTTAATCTATTTGAGGGTATATATGTCCACATCTATATATTTTATATTTTATTTTGTAAAAGATAATTCACTGCCCTTATTAGATATTATGCAAAAATTGCATCCCTAATAATAATTTTAAAAGTTCCAATGTCCCTAATGAATATTTTTCCAAAAATATATATATCAACAAAAAACATGAGATAGGTAAATTTAAGGTAGCAAAAACTTGATTGAAGAGGGTACATACATACATACAATGCAGTCTATACATGCGACACCGCTTTATCCACGCGTGCGTCTATCCAACAACTATTTTTTCCTATTTTTGTTGCAAAATCAACTATCACTTTGTTGTTGAAAGATAGTAGTTAGAGGTAACTACTATTCCTTGAGGACAAATTCGGGTATCAATTTGCTGTTGAATAAGTAACCATTAACTCTTGAAAAACATAGTTGGAGTATTAGTGTATTCTTGTTAGAGTAGTGTCATTTTTTAAAATTTCTTACCTTTATTAATTTTTTACTACTACTTAAGAGTACAAGTGCCATTTTGAAGAGTAGCAGTTGCACTTTTTTTAAGAGTGGCACCGTGCTCTACTCTTAAGGAGTAGCAGTTTCCTTTTCTTTACACTAACAGTGTTGTAACTAAAAAAATTAAGATACCTAAAATACCCTCGGCTAAAAAAGAAGAAGAAAATCCCTTCTCCTTTTCCTGCGCCAGCAACGCCTTCATCTTCACATCATGAACAACAGAATATCTCTCTAATCAACATAATCAAATTGCAGCAAAACAATTATCCGGCAACCTATTATAGATTAAGTAGCGCATAACCATCCTACCACAATTAATTCCAGAAAAAAAAAAAAAACCAATAAAAGATTTTGCCCAGTCAACAATCAATTCAAAACCTTCAATCTGAAGCAAACGTTGGCAAATCGCAAAGCAAACATTGACATTAATTTTGTGTAAATTCATCACTAAAAACCAGCCAATAATTCCTTGCCACAAGTTCAATGCATAAAAACAGATGTTTTCCGATAGATTCAACAAAAAAAATTTCTCATAATTTTCTCCCAAATCACAACACAAAAGGGTTGTTGGGTTTCAATACATAAAGTTCACAACAGTACTAGGTTGTCGTCATCTCTCTTTGGCTACCATGTTCAAGGTCTTTAAGTTCCGGTTATCTGGCTGAAAAGTGTTTCAGCTGTCTTCTTTCTTCAAATTATGGTCTTCAATTGCTTTAGTCGAGTGACATAAACTACGTTTTGCAGTTTTTAATCGAGA
The DNA here is from genome assembly GCA_016801395.1 of Leptodermis oblonga. Classification (NCBI taxonomy): domain Eukaryota; kingdom Viridiplantae; phylum Streptophyta; class Magnoliopsida; order Gentianales; family Rubiaceae; genus Leptodermis; species Leptodermis oblonga. Next base: position 34,323,372 of record CM028759.1, read on the forward strand.
GATATGGACTGTGTTTTACAGGTTGAGGGCACGCTTTCATCGACGAACATGTATGGAGGTGATGGGGTTAATTTTGGAATAAAAATATAATGTGATCTATTGTTGGTAGTTCACGATTTTTTTTAAAGGGTTTAGCACACATACAATTAATGTTAAACTTTTCCATCCAAATGACATTTTACTCCAATAATATAAGGGGGTAATCTTGTATTTAAGAAATACAAGAGGGTAATTATCACTAGCCTTATAACATAAGGGGGTAACTGTCATTTGCCCTTAAATAAATTGTTAGGTGAAACATGAAGTGATAAACAATAAGATCACTTTTATTACTTCAATTTTTTAAAAGAAAATAAGCACGGCTGGATCAATTGAGATGTTGAGATTCCACTATCAAAGAGTTTAAAAATCATTATCTTTTAATAAAATAATTTTAAATACTAAATTGTGTTATCAAACAAACAGACCCTTAGTGAAAATTCAATATTGGAGGGTTTTTCCTGTAAAAATTATGCATATCTTTTGTTTGATTGTTTATTACTCTTATCTTAATTATCCTCATGTATATTGTTCACTTTTTTTCTTTATTTTTTTTATTTTTATTTTTATAGTTTACTGGATGCCCCAATTTTTTATAAATAAAAGAAACATTTTTTTATATTTCTTGTTAAAACACATTTTAAATTTATATTTCACTTATAAAACATAAAGAACGTTTTTGTTGTGCCAACAGAGCCGTTTCTACAATTTACTGCTGGATCAGCAATATGCAATTTCTACAATTCATTTAAACAACACACAGCAAATGCATCACTGCATATGGATGGCGTAGCTCCAATCCAAAGAAAACTGAAATCTGATTTTGGTCTGAACTGATCTAAATAAAATGGAATGGAAAAATTGTCATGACCAGTACGTGGCGTTGGATTTTGGGCGAGCAAATGTGATACCCGGCCCGACCCAACCCGTCAGTTTCGGGCCGGGTCGGGTTCTGGGCCAATTTTTTTTTTTTTTTTTTTTTGCCTCAATGAAAAATATTCAAAATCATATTATTTTTGTTTAAGATGAGATTTGAACACGTGACCTAAGTTCAATAATTATCTTTAAGATATACTGATTAGCCACTCTTTCTATTTTTTGTTTTGTTATATTATTTTATTATCTTTATTATATTATATGTTTATTTATATATTAATTTCATATATCAATTCTTTATACTATATTATATTATAATTAATTTTTTTAAAAAATATATACATTATAATACTATATAAACTAATGGTAAAATTTACATTTTGTGTTATTTTTCTTTTTACTGTTTACTATTTTAAAAAAAATACTGTAATAAAAAAATAATAGAGTATAATTTTACTTATTTTAGATATCAATTTTCAATTGATAAGCATAGTATTTAAATTTGAAATAATATATAAATTTATGAAATAAAATATTATTTATTTTTTTGTATAAAAATTAATTTTGTTTAGATTGTGAAATACATGTTTGATGTAATTTAAATCATTAATATAATTGAAAAAGATATTAAATAATTTATAGTTTAATGTTGTATAATATATTAATAAGAAGAAAAAATAACAAAATAAAGAGTTGCTGGAGTGGTTAATCAACTTTCTTTAAGATTGGTTTACCAACCTTAGGATGTATGCAAATGAGCATTATAATTTTACATGTTTTAAATTTAGAAAATTCAAAATTGGATGGAGAACCGAACCAGATCGCGGGTTTGAACCGGAACAGACCCAAAAAAACCTGACCCGCGATCGGACCAGCAATTATGAAAAAAAATTGAAAAGGAATCGACCCGACCCGCGAGTTTGACCTGGAACCGAATCGGGAAAAACCCAACCAGCAGGTCGGATTTTTCCGGGTCAAACCAGCGGGTCAACCCGACCCGCGGGTTTTTTGACCACCCCTAGTTGGATGGAAAAAATTCAAACGGTTGAATAGTAACTTTGTTACCGTTCAGATTGGCTTTTTCCTGCCCACCATTTTTTAATCTTAAGTTGGTTTTGATATTCGTGCTATAACATAAATTTATATATTATTTTTTCATAGTTAATGACAATGCGTTCAATTATTAAATTAATTGAAAAATATTTAATGTACAGTAATATCAGGATAATAAATGCTTTCATAAAAATTCAATCAGTAATTAGATCTAACACCAATGTACCCGTTACGAATTTGATATTTTAAATACTAGTACTCATGAATATAGAGTTTTGGAGTCATGAACTTACTTATAAAAGTCCAAAATTAAAGATAAATTTCAAACTCATTACAATATGATAAATTTTTGCATTTGTGTATCTCGGGTTGAGAGTTTACCCTCTCTATTTAAGGCTTAGTTTAGGACAAATTTTCGTCACTTTGACAAGAAAATAGTTAGGAAATGGAACTTTTTTGCAATTTTCTGCGAGGCATACTAAACGCAGTAACCGTTTTACTATTCGCAGTAACATTCTCCTATGAAAAGACAAAAATGCTCCTGGCCCAAAAGGAAAAAGAAAAAGAAGAAAACCGGGTACTGTTCACCGTGCATGAACAGTACTGTTCACCCACGGGTGAACAGTACTCGGTTAAAAAAAACTGAAGAATACTGCCAGCCGCCGGCGGTATTTCCGGCGAAAATACCGCCGGCGTCCGACGGTATTCCGGGAATTCCGTCTGGGGAGATAGTCTCCCCGGCCGAAATGTTGCAGAAACAAAAAAAACGTCCGGATAATCGCAGATCCGGGACAAAAATCCCTCCCGAATGGGTTTTTTTTCCCGAAAATTAAAATGAAGGGGTATATAGAGAATTTATGCAAACTAATTTAAAGTAAAAAAATAAATACAGTGTTTACTTATAGTGTAATATGTATCGTACTCGGGTATACCGGCCATATTTGAATAAACGTGTCAGTGATGAAATAGAAAACAAGTGTTTTTGCAGTTTAATGTAAATGGAAAACAACTAACTCTGAAGGTTGAAAAAATGGAATAAACTTGCCACCTTACTTATAGGTGAAAAAATGGAAGAAAAATAATTTTTAACCATAAAGGGCAATTCGGATTTTTTACAGAGGAATGTTACTACGTTTAGTAAAACGGACCGGGGGTATTTTTTCAGTTTTTTTCCTTACCGGGTACTGTTCACCTGTGGGTGAACAGTACTGTTCACCCACAGGTGAACAGTACCCAATTTTCTTATTTTTATTTTTTCTTTTAGGCCAGGGGCATTTTTGTCTTTCATAGGGGAATGTTACTACGAATAGTAAAATGGTTACTGCGTATAACAATTTCGTTTTCTGCCGAGGTTGCAGTTAAAAGCACAATCAAAGGTTGAAAAGCTGTCCAATCAAACTGAATTTTGACGGGGACATCGAATTCCGATGGTTAGATTTAGGTACAAATTTTATCCGAAATTGTTATACGCAGTAACCGTTTTACTATTCGCAGTAACATTCCCTTATGAAAAGTCTATTTTACCCTTTAGCTAAAAAAAATACCGCACAACATTTGATTTTATAGTCACGAGTACGATGTATATTACACGGTATGTAAATAACCTACACAGTTTTTTGAATAAAGGAAATTTTTTTGCCTATAAACGGGATAAAATGTTGCGAAAATACCGCCCACAAAGGGCGGTATTTCAGAAAATACCGCCCACAGCTGGGCGGTATTTCTTCAGAGAAATACCGCCCACTGTGGGCGGTATTTCTAAAATACCGCCCACAAAGGACGGTATTTTCCCAATGTTCCTGTGAATAGTGTGAAATTTTTTGGTAAATTTTTTTTTTTTAATACTTAAGGGTAAAATAGACTTTTCACAGGAGAATGTTACTGCGTTTAGTAAAACGGTTACTGCGTTTAGTATGCCTCATTTTATAAGTTTTGCTGATTTTCTGTTGAAGTTTTTCAAAATTTTGTTACATGTTTCGGGATTTGATGTTTTTGTTGATTGTTTTTAAAATCACATCACAATTATATGCATTAATTTTTATTTTGTGAAAGTGAAGTTTTGGAGTTAAAAAAGAAATATGCAATATTGAAAGCGTTTACTTGTTAAAATTGTGGGTTCTTTAGTTTGATTGTTTCCTATTTTTGTCTTAGCTTATCTTCCATTGATTGTTAATTTTTTTTTTTTTAAAGTTTACTTGATGCTACAATTTGTTCTAAGAAATTGTGGATTATTTATTTATTAATTATTATTATTATTATTGAAAAAGTATAAATTTGTGTCATGATTATCAATAATTTCCTTTTAAATAACATAGTAAATCTTGATTCACTCGTTAATTAAAATCAGTTTATATAGGGAGAGTTTAAGTTTGATTTCATTGATATATTATTATATTTAATTATAAGGGAAGTTTGATATTTTTAGTCAGTTTGACACTTTAGTTCTAAATCACATGGTGATAACAGTCACCTTTGAAACCACAGTTAGTAAATTGACTGTGGTACAAAATCACATAGGGGTAAACCGTATGATATTCAGAAGGGGTGATGTTATTGCTAGAGCAATAATTCACCATTCAAAGCAAATTGCATATAACAACATGCATATTTGCTCTAGCAATAAAACATTTGGCAAATAATTACTCTGACAATAATATTAGCCGATGTAATGATACAGATTCTTTTGTGAATTTGACTTCTTTCCATGTTATTTTAGACTTTACCCAAGAATATGCATTATTTACTCAAGAAATAAAGTGCTAATATTGCTTCCCTAATCCTTCTGCTTGACTTAGAGAGTCCAGATATAAGTCAAGGATCAAGGATCCTCTGGCTAAAGTGATGTCAAGACGCCCACAGCTGAAGCTCGCTTGGAATCCAAAGAGACTATTGATATTCTTCCTTCTATTTTTAATGGCCTCTGCTCTGTTCCTCATTCGGAAAAACCAATATCCAAAGGCCTCCTGGAGTGATTTCGATTTCAAATCTTCTGAAGAAGGTAAAATTCAAGTTTCCCTTTAGGTTTTTCTCTGAATTTAACATGGTTTTCTTTCCAAATTAATTCTTTGATTTTTCCAGATGAGGAAGACCATCATCCATGGCTTGCTGATAAACAATATGATAAGCTTCTTGGTGGGCTTTTACCCCGAGAATTTGATGAAAAATCATGTTGGAGTAGGTATGAATCACCCTGGTTTTACAAAGGGCTTAAGTATCAGCCTTCTTCTCATCTCATCTCTGCATTACGAAGCTACGAAGCTTTACATAAACGATGCGGACCGGGGACCAAAGCTTACGATAAAACCGTGGGGATTCTCAAATCAGGGGGGAAAAACAGCTCCACAGACTGTAAGTATGTGGTCTGGACGACCCGCGATGGACTGGGAAACAAAATCATCAGTTTAGCTTCAACGTTCCTTTATGCTCTGTTAACCAAAAGAGTCCTCCTCGTCGATTCCAGGGACTTCTTGGCTGGTTCCCTCTGATTTTCCACTCATTGATCAGTTCGAGAGTTTTCACAAGAAATCCGACATGAGTTACGGAAATATCCTGAAGAGATATGGTTCTTTGGTCAAACCTTATGTTTATCTCCATGTGGTTCATGATTATGATGACGATGACCAGCGATTCTTCTGTGACGATGACCAGGTTTTTTCTCCAGGAAGTGCCCTGGCACATCCTGAGATCGAATATATATTTCGTTCCGTCGTTTTTTCTGATGCCATCTTTCCAGGAGGAGCTGAATCGCCTGTTTCCGGAGAAGGAAACTGTTTTCCATTTCTTGGGTCGGTATCTCTTACATCCCACCAACAACGTTTGGAAGGTGATCACCAGTTATTACAACACTTATTTAGCAACAGCGGATGAAAAGATCGGGATCCAAGTAAGAATCTTTAAGACAGAACCCGACCCGTTTTAGCATTACAAGGATGAGATTCTGACCTGTGTATTCCAGGAGAATCTATTACCCCGAATCGTCAATGAAACTAGAGCAAAATCAAACAAGACTAAAGCTGTGCTGGTGACAAGTACTATGAAACACTGAAAAGTATGTACGACGAACATTCAACCGTGACAGGGGAAAAAGTACAAGTTTTCCTACCAAGTCATGAAGAAGAACAACTTTATTATGAGATGATTCACCATAAGAAAGCGTGGGCGAAAATGTATCTGCTGAGCTTGACAGATAAGTTGGTGACGAGTTCTAAGTCGACATTCGGGTACGTTGCTCAGAGTCTTGGAGGATTGAAGCCATGTATTCTTGAAAGACCTAAAGATTACAAGGTTTCAAATCCAGCTTGTTTCCAACCTCTGTCAATGGAGCCCTGTTTCCATGTTCCTCCCAGGTTATCATGACTACAAAACCCGAGCCCGGATCGACATGAGGAAAATTTTTCCTTATGTTCGGCATTGTGAGCAATGGACCTTGGGGCTCAAACTTTATGGCAAAGATGGCGAGGCATGATCCATTTGCAATTTACCTTATCCTGTGGTAAAATGGAGAGAAACAATTAATCATGTTCAAAGCTTGAGAGTCTACTTTGTCTGAAGGTTACAGTGTAGCAAGGGAGAAAATGAAGAGGAACATATATATTATTGTGTGAGGGAAATAATTTTTAACAATCACAACAAAATCGCAATTTGAAACTCAGCTCCTATTCTTCTTTCTTAATGCTTATGAAATAGATATTATAGGAATAACAAAAAAAAAGAAAAAAAGAAGCACAATAAAATACAAATAATAAGCAAAGGCACCAGAATTTTAATTTTGTAAACCCAAATTTGGAAAAAAATTATGGGACATTGTTCAGTCAACATTTCTACTAAGTAATGGTGGGGATACAAGACTGTCCATCAGCAAGTGGATATCCAACACTATTATCAACAAAATACATTTCAAAACTTACTTTAAACCGAAGTAAATAAGAAGGATGTCACTAGGGGTGATAACGTATTGTGTTCGCGGGTTAGCATGTTTGGATTTGTGGGTTGGGGTGTTGAGATACCTCAATCCTAACCTGAACCTGTTTATTTTTGAGTGTGTCATGCCTAACTCATTTATTTTCGTCGTGTCGTGTCAACCTTATTTTAACCCGAATTGACCTATTTATTGTAAAGTTCAACATTTCAACTCGAATTCGATCTAAATATAACTCAAACAGCACATTTACCCTATAAAAATAATTTTATTGACATTAAAAAGTATATCACACACGTTCAATAATATTTTAAAATTAATTAATAATAATTTTTAAACTTTTATATTCATGAAATATGTTCATAAGGGTTTACTAATTTATTAAACAGGTTAAAGGATTTTGCTGAATTCGTTTTCTCTTGTATTCGAATTTAATGAATTTTTATGAGAAAACAAAAAAGAATTCAATTCGTTTTCTAATGATTCGTTAGATTATTTTGTATTATTTAACTAAAATTATTTTAATTAATTTAAATTTAATTTTATTTATTAAACGAATTCTTTCTCACTTTCTATTACTTAACTAAAATTATATTACTTATTAAAAATACTAGTATTCAGAAAACGTATTCAGTGAATTCGTTTTCTCATTTTGTATTATTTAACTAAAATTATATTACTTATTTTAAAAATAATTTTATTTCAATAAATCCGTTTTCTACTAAAATTATTTTTTTCTATTTTTAAAAAAAATAAACTTAATAATAATTTTATTTCACTGAATCCAATTTTTCAAAAATATTTATAAAAAAAAATAAAAACTATTTAAAAATTTTATTCAATTACAAATTAGATTTTCAGTTATTTAATTATATCTTGCCTTTGTTCCCCTAAAAATGAAAAATGAATTACGGGTGTCCATTTCGAATCACCATAATTCGTTTTACATTAAATAATATTTATATTTTAAAAAACCATAAAAACTTAGAACCGATTTGGTAAACTCGTTTTCAATTACAAAATAATTATTTACTTATTTTTTACATTAGTTTACATAGAATTACTTAACTAATTTTATTTAAAAAAATTTTAGGAAGAAAACGAATTCTGGAGATTCGTTTTCAGGAGAAAACGAATTCACTTAAATTATTTTACTTATTTTGAAATTAATTTTATTTATTAAATTATATAACTTATTTTAAAAATAATTTTATTATTAAAACATAAGTTCGTGTTTTATATCATTCATTTTAAATTAAATATTTCTAAAAAAAAATGTATAAATTATCAATAAATATTTAACAAAATAAAAAACAAAATAAAAATTATTTAAAATATATATATCCAATTACAAATTAGATTTTCAGTTATATAAATTACGCCTTTGTTCCATAAAAACTGAAAAACGAATTACGGGTGTCCATTTCGAATCGCCTTAATTCATTTTACATTAAAAAATATTATATTTGAAAACGTATAAAAACTTAGCAATGATTTTGGTGAACTCGTTTTCAATTACAAAATAATTATTTAATTATTTTTTACATTACAAAATAGTTATTTAATTATTTGTTACATTACTTTACATATAATTATATAACTAATTGTAAAAAATTTTAAAAGGAGATTCGTTTTCTACCAAAATTTTTTAACATTTTTTAAATTTAAATTTAAAAAAAAAAAAATTCAGCGAATTCGTTTTCAGGACAGAATTCGTTTTCTCCCTGCAAAATTTTTTTTTCCCAATTTTTTTTTTGTTGAAGAAAACGAAGTTGGGAGATTCGTTTTCTATAGTTTGGGAAATTCAATTTTTTCTTGTTTATTTTGGTATTTATATGGTCCCTATATGAATATTTGAGGGAAAAAAATCAATGAAGATGTGTTATGTCTTTGCTATTAGATCTACTCGCTTCAAAAGCAAACAACACAACAGTTGATGTAATATTTTATATGTTGTGGGAAGATGAAGGTGGAAAAACCCGAAAAAAAAGAAGAAAAGGAAAAAAATAATGGATGGTAGGCTCACACCGGTTGAGTGATGAATTCCATAGGTTGTATGTTATCGGACAGTAGTGTGAGGTGTAGCTCGTGCCTGGTGAATTTGGGATTACCTGCATTTTGAAAAAAGAGAGAGCTGGTACTCAATGTTTGATGTTGCTACAAAGATAAATTTTCTAGGGACAATTTTGATCAGTTCTTACTTCAGTTGTAACATTTTCTTTCAGTATTAGGAGTTTAAACATATATTGTACTAGCAATGTCTAAGGATAGTTTTTATCAAGTTAAAGATGGAACTCGTGGGTTTCCTACTGGGCTCTTTGGGAAATCATTGGTCTATTTTGGGTTCTTTGTAGAATCAGTTGATCCATTAAATTTATTATGAATTTATTCTACATATTTCTGGGTGAAGAAAAAAAAATAAATTTTGTGTAGTGATACCTTTGTTATAAACATTTTGGGTGTGGGGGAGGGGGCAGTAAGACTCTGTTCGGACAAGTATTTAAAAAAACATTTTATAAAATATGTTGTTGAAGTTTTTTAAAAATATATGCATTTGGAAAATTATTTTATAAAACAGTTTTAGAGTTAAAAAATATTTAAAAGATGTTTGGTCTATTATTTTATAAAAACATATTTAAGTTATATTTAGTACAAGTTATTATAGGGTTAATTACGCAAAACTTCCTGTAGTTTGCGAAAGTACGTAATGATCTCCTATGGTTTAAAAAGCTACACAAAACCCCCCTGTGGTTTAAAAACCCTGTAAAGTAGACGAAAAATCTTAATTTTTAACCAAATTGCCCTTCTTCAGTCAAAGAGTCATCAACTCCATATAAGGGCAATTTGGTCAAAAATTAAGATTTTCGTCTACTTTACAGGATTTTGAAACCACGGGGGGGTTTTGCATAGCTTTTTAAACCACAGGTGGGTCTTCCTGTACTTTCTCACACCACAGGGGGTTTTGCGTAATTAACCTGTTATTATATAAAAATTATGTTTACTGTATGTAAATATTTTTTGTTCTCTTGGGTGGGCTGGATCAGGGCAGGGGTTGGGGTTAAGGCTAGGGCCGAGGTCGGGTCGTGGCCACGGTGTGGGGGGGGGGGGGGGGTTGGGCTAGGGTCAAGATCAGGTCAGGGCAGGCTGGGGGCGGGGCGCGGGGTCTTGGGCGAGGTAAGGGCATTGTCAAGTTGGAGGTGAGGTCAGGGTTGGGTCAGGGGCAGGTTGAAAGTCTGTAGGAATGAATGGTAACTACACTTTGAAAGAGTGGAGAAAGGGACAAACATTTTTCAATTGATGATAAATTTTGAAAACATTATAAAAACATGTTTGATTTGTACTTCAAAAACTATACTTGAAGTAAACTTTCCTTGAAAAATATTTTTCAAAACTTTAATAATTTTTTTGTCTAAACACCATTTTTAAATTTTCTATATTCTTAAAACACTAAAGACTTTTTTAAAGTACTTATTCAAACAGGACCTAATTATCCAAGACAAGTGTGTCATATACACAATACCATAAACAGTAATTGGAAAATATAAGATTAAATAATAACTGTATTAACAACAAAATATAAACAAAAAAGTTTGAGATAACAACTCTAAACAACATAAACGTCCTAACACAAACAAATAATTGACAGTGCCACATCTTAATTTGGTGGGGCAATTTTCCAACCTGACTCTTTTAAATGTCTGAAAGTCAAGAGCTGCAGAGGCAGAACCGCCACTGCAAGTTGTTGACCGCAGAAACAGTAACAACCACAGAGATCGATTGCTGGAAAAGAAAAAAAAAAAAAATTATAATTTCTTTTATTGCAAGAGGGGCCTTAATGAAATTTGATCATTTTATATTTGTCTCTCCTTCATCTCTGGTATAAATTCACAACTTTCATTCAGATTTAGGCATTATCTACCAAGTGGGTCTCTTCTTGTCTTGCTATTTTGTGATGAAGGTTGAATTTTGGATGGATTTGTATACTTGATGAAAAATGAGCATATATAGCTTATGAATGGTTTGTCCTTTCTTTCTCTTATTTAGTTATGTTGTATGAATAATGATTAAAAACGACGGAGGCATGCTTTTGATGCTCGAAGGATCAAAATATTCAAAACTTCCTAGTAATATTTTTATTCCTCATTATTGCTTTCCTTTTTATTTTCATTCATTTACTTAGGTTTCGTTTGATAAAACTTATGTTTAAAGTTTGAAATCTGAATTCATTATATGACTCTGTTTGATAAAATCTAAAATTTAAGATATGAAATTAGGATTGAAGTTTGAATCTTATTGGGTTAATTACGCAAAACCCCCCCTGTGGTTTGCGAAAGTACAGGATGACCCTCCCCGTAGTTTAAAAAGCTACGCAAAACCCCCCTGTGTTTCAAAACCTTGTAAAGTAGACGAAAATTTTAATTTTTGACCAAATTACCCTTATTCAGTCAAAGGGTCATCAACTCCATATAAGGGCAATTAGGTCAAGAAATTAAGATTTTCATCTACTTTACAGGTTTTGAAACCACATGGGGGTTTTGCATAGCTTTTTAAACCACAAGGGGGTCATCCTGTATTTTCGCAAACCATAGGGGGGTTTTTGCGTAATTAACCCTTAAATTATTAAAAATAAAAAAATTATTTTATTTTAACATTGAATTTATTTTTAATAAAGTTATTAAAATAGATGATAATTTATTTTTTAATTTTTTTTATAGTTATAAAATTAATTTCTTTTAATTGTTTTTTTAAATTGATCAAATTTAAAAAGTATTAAAAACATGAAAAAAGAAATAATGATACAAAAAATGAGAAGATTTAAAGAGAAAAAAAAATATTTTTCGATTTAGATTCAGTCATAAGTGATTCGCTCATCACTTATTTGTTAGGCCGGAATTATACTTGTTTTTCAGAACCACTTATTTAATTAAGTTACTAGAGTTTTCGTTATCAAATGCACGTAATCAATTAAGCACTTAACTTCATAACCACTTAATTCATTAAAACTTATGACTAACAGTTATCAAACACAGTTAATGCGAATAAGCTTTTAATCATTCATTTAAGTGCTGAATCTTGGTTCTTAGGGTTCGTTTGATAAAACTTATGTCTGAAAACTTAAGTCTGAAGTTTGAAATCTGAAGTCTGAAATCTGAATTCATTAGATGACTCTGTTTGATAAAAACTTAAATTTAAGATCTGAAATTAGTACTGAAGTCTGAAATTTAAAGACTGAAGTCTGAATCTTGTTAAATTATTAAAAATAAAATATTTTAACATTAAATTTATATATTTTTAATAAAGTTATAAAAATAGATGATAATTTATTTTTTAAATTTTTTATAGTTATAAAATTAATTTATTTTGATTGTTTGTTTGAATTGATCAAATTTAAAAAGTATTAAAAACATAAAAAAAAGAAATGATGATACCACACCAAAGCCAGACTGCCACCACCACCACACAACCGCCGGATTTACACCAACACAATCACCATTGGCACCACACTGAAATTTTTTTACAGATCACGACAAACACAGAAAACACAAAAATATGAACAAATTTTACAAGATTGACTATCACCCTCCATTACAGAATATATATATATATATATATATAAACATGTTTAACACATCAGCCGTACTGATTCCTACTGCCCAGATCGTTTTTTTCTTTTTTGCCTCAACTGCGAAGATATAAATCACCATTGCCTCTTTCATCATCAAGTTTATAGCTTGAGGTGACGAAGGGAGAGGGATAGTGGCCACAGAGAGAAGGGAGTGAACTTAGGGTCAGTAGTTGGAATTTTAGAAGAAACTTTAAAAAAAAGTGTAAAAGTGAAAAAATAAAAAGCAAAATGACATAATTAACCTTTTGACTGCTAGGTTAAGTGATTTTCTTCTAGTTTACAAATTTCGAAAAAGTACGAGGGATTCATTAGTAGTTCTTTAAAACATAGAGGAGTCATCAATAACTTCCGTAAAGCACAGAAGAGGGTGTTGAGGAATTTACCTAAAATGTTATATCTATAAGGCTTAACTATTTTAAAATCCCATGTGTTTATAGGTGAGTTTGACATCTACTTCCTGTGTTTTTAAAATACACATTTTGCCCTCGTGACCACTAGTCAAACCCTTTAAAAAGCATATATGGGCATTGATACCTTTCTACCTTATTTATCATTAATGTGCATATATATATATATATATATATATTTAAACAATTTATATTTCTTAATAACAAAATTTACATTTTTCTAATAAAAATACAAGGAGGTGGTTTTTAAAAATACTATAATTTTTTTATTTTTTGTTTATTGATCATTTTTATTTTTTAAAATTTAAAATAATGAAATTTTACATTTTTTTTAATACATGAAATTTTACATGTTTCTTGAAATGTTCTCTGATATACTTTTATCAAATTTTATAATAAGGAGGTGAGGAACCATCGTTGATCCCCAAACTTTTTTTAAAAGTAGTTTATATAATACTTCATATTTAATTTTTTAAACAACTCTTTTATTTTATTCATATTAACTGAACTACAATAATACTATTTGAATAACTTTCATTGGCATATCCTATTTTAAATTTTCTCATCATAATGTTATCGGATCAAATTTAATTAATTACCTTATTTTCTTATTCTATCTTGTGATTCATAAATTATATCTTTCAATTTTCTTTATTTTTTATTTTTTATCTTTGAATCTCAAAGTTCACACCTATGACATATAGGTTGCAAGACTCTACCATTAATCACCACTCCCCCCCCCCCCTCCAATTTTTCATTTATTTTTATAAGCCTCATTTATTAATACGTTTTATAAATTAATACAATGTAAAAATCATACATTTTTAATATTTAAGTATATTTATCCAACAAAAACAAATAATTTAATATTTTGATACAAATATTGAAAACTAAATTTTAAACCTTCAAATATAATTTACTTATTAACCAATTCAACACTATGATTTTAACATTATATTTTATTAAACGGGCCTTTAGAATTAACTCTTGGTGATTCAGATTGAAAAACAGATAAATATTTATTTTAGCCTATAGTGTTTCACTATGGAATCGAGTAAACTCCTAATGGGAGTCATAGATTTTATTTGTTCAGCAATTTCACACTGAAAAGAATGATGCAGATATTCTTACTAAACCTGTGCCTAGAGATTTATTAAGTATATAGGATTGTGCCACAATTAAGGTGAAGGGTGTGGATTGTTTAGTTTTGGTTCACCCCAATTGGATTCCCCATAAAACCCACTTCACCACTGACTCACCAAAGTAAGTTTAACCAACAAAAGAAAATTAATAGGACTCATTTTTCTTTCTTGAACTAAAGTGTGAAGGATTTGAGAATTGAAGAGAGCATTTTTCAAGACAAAGATTTTGTCAAATGAAACTTTGGGCATGTTCTTTTGGATGTTTTAGAAATGAGTTTGCTTTGTTTTTGGTTTCAAACCCAAAATAAAGCCAAAACCTGGTTTGGTAAAAAAGTTTTAAAACATTATTTTGAAAACAAAATTTTAAAAATATGAAACCCATCTCTCCTTCAAAACCAACACCGGTAGCCACCTCCGCCCACCACCTCTGGCCACCGTTGCCACCACCTCCAACCACCACCACCCACATCCGGCCACCGTCCCCGCCGTCTATCTCCAGCCACCGCCGTTGCCGACAACCACTTTCGGCCGCCACTATCGCCATCCGACTCTGGCCAAAGTTAGCGATGGGCAAATGTGGGCCATGGCGGCTTTAGCGGAGGTAAGCGGTGGCGGTGGTCAGTGGCATTGGTGGCGGCTGGAGGTAGGCGGTGATGGAGGTCGGATGTGGGCGGTGGCGGCCGGAGGCAGTGGTTGGTGGCGGCGGCCAGAGGTAGACGACGGTGATGACCATATGTGGGTTATCCACCGCCACCGCCACTTCTGGCCGCCTGCCGCTGCCACCTCCTCCATCCGCCACCACCCACCTCTATCTCTGTCCACCACCTCTGTCTATCTCCGGCTACCGCTGCAGTTGGAATCTTGCCGAAAGTTGCGATTGCTGATATGGTCGGCAGTGGTGGTGGCCGGAGGTGGTTGCGGGCGATGGTGGCCTGATGTGGGCGGTGGCGTTAACCCGAGGTTAGTGGTTGTGGTGGTCGGCAGTGTTGGTGGCTGCCAGAGGTGGTGGTCGGATGTGGGCGGCGGAGGCCGAGAGTGATTGAAACAGGCCCATAGTTTGAAAACCTTGTTTCTATGCATGTTTTTGAAAACATTGATTTTTTGAATTTGTCTGAAAATATATTTTTGAAAACCTGATTTCAAAACCTGACTTCAACCCGGTGAAAAGAACACGCTCTTAGTCTTGAAAAAATTGCATACCCAAAATTTTCCTAGATAGCACTTCAAATTTATCAGAATAATTTCTTATTTGATCTATTTTGGTTGAGATCCATCTTTCTTACTTTGATTTAAAGTAAGTATTTAAAAATATATTGTTGGTGATATCTGATCCGTCGATATTGTACCTAATAATTTAGAGAGTAACTGGCAGTTCTCACGGGCTTTTTGCCCAAGATTTGTATTAATTGTGCATATTTAAGAAAGCAGCCCAATTACTGAAGAGAAGTCCTAAAATGTGGATTTTAGGAGCACAAAGCATCCAAGTTGATCTGGGACGATCTGAAGAGCTGACCTCGGTAGCAATCGACCTGAAGTCCAGAGTCACTGATGTAGAAAGTGGAGACCGATGTTGTGCCAGCTCGATGTCAAGTTGGGAGTCGACACAACTGTCTTGCGAGTAAAGGAAGCAGCAAATGAAGGAGAATCAAAGAAAAGACGAAAATCAGATTTCCAATTGCAAAAGATCTCCTTACCAAATCTGAAGTACTGATTGATTAATTTCCTTATTTGATTAGGAGATAGATTTTTATTCCAATTACTAGATTGCCTAAGTCCTATAAATAGGCAGCTTGAGATTGTACTCGATATGTTTTTGATTTTTAGTTTTACCTTTTCTTTTATGCAGTTTTAAGCTTCGGTTTTCTTTCTGAATTTTGCAGCAGAGTAGTAGATTAATTTAGCTTTTGAGATACTTAATCTTTAAGGATCTGTTCGTCGGTTCCCGATTGCGCAGTCCAAGTATTCAAGTAAAGTATTTCGTATTTTTCTCATGATTTCCATTCCAAGTTATTGCTTTGATTCTCAATTCATGAGTAGCTAAATATATTATTCTAGTGTTATGTATTGAAACCGTAATCCATGCATGTATGGAAAACTTGAATTAATCTAAGTCTAATTAACTATATTCTTAAATTAATCAGTGTTCATAAGTCTAATTACTAAGATTTTATTAAGACCAATCACCTTAGTTTAATCTGGTAGAGCCTTCGAGTTGTACAACCTTTAGCCGTGAGATGCTATTAATTGAGTAATAATTCTTTGAATTACGACGATAGGAGTTGTTAGTGTTAGGTTTCTCTAGATCTTAATGCTGCTAAATAATTAATTAGGTGACTAGCGGGGACTCGCGGCGTAATTAATTAGTTGGTTAGAGAAGTAATCTTGACTAGCAGGTACTCGCGGGGATTGCCGAGAAGTTAAGGAGAAATTGGGTTATGATTAGCGGGTACTCGCAGTAATCTATAACTAACTGATATAGGATAATTAGACAACATAAGTGTTCATGATTACATGCATGTGATGAAGGTGGATTACATAATACTATAATACCTTCTCTATAATTTATACAAGTTAATTATTATTTTTGTTTCTCTTAAGTGTTCGTGACAAACTAAAGGCCTCTTAAGGGACACAAAGGTGACGACTCATCAAAATAGTTACTAAAGCATTAATAAATAAAAAGAAGTTAAGAATAACCGTCCCTGTGGATCGATCTTGACTACCATTGTATTAGATTTATTTAATTCTTTGATTCCAGATTAAAAGCAGTATACGTACTATATTTGCAGAGGTACACGACAGCTCTGTCAAAATGGCGTCATTGCCGGGGACGGTGTCCAATTTTTGATTTCTTTTTCTTATTAATCTGCACTGGTGTGTTTCTGTGTAGTGTATGAGCAGGTCGTCGAAACCAATTTTATTGAGTGAACCTGAGATCGAGAAGACTGCTCGGCGACTTGCTAAGGAAGCACAGGAACGTAAGTTGGCAGAGCAAGCCAAGTTGAACTCAGCCCAGCCAAACTCTGCCGAGGTGAAATTCACAGAGGTGCCGCTTGAACAACTGGACGATTCCTTTGGTACGAGGTCAACTGTTTATGATCTAGCAACTAAGAGAATGACGGACAGGGAAGAACGAGAAGAAGAGAGGCTGGCATTACCACCCGCCGAGCCGACGCTGAAAGAACCATGTAGTCATGAGACTACCGATAAGCCGTCGGTAATTGTGAAGCCTAACTTGGCTAATGGATTTCCCCTGAAAGTTAGATGACTAAATTCTATGTCCAAATTTCATGCGAACAGAGGAGAGGACCCCCACCGATTTTTGGAAGAATATATTCGTAACTGTGATGTGGGGAGGATCCAGACTGGAGCTACACTGGAGCAACTCAAATTGGTAGCTTTCCCGTACGTGCTTAATGGGCAGGCATACAGGTGGTTTGCCTCTCTGCCTCCGAATTTGATTACTGAATGGGGACAGATGAAAGAGTTGTTTTTGAAGAAATACTTTCTATCTACCAAAACGAATGTGGTTATGAAGGAGATAAGTAGCATCCAGCAGGATATTGATGAATCATTGAGCAACTACTGATTATGATTTCATGAATTAGTAGAAAGCTATCCGAATCACAAATATTCACCTGCCCAGCTGACCCAGTACTTCTAACAAGGAATGACCAGAGAAGAAAGGAACCTGATGGATTCCGCCAGCGGGGGAGCATTTCAGAATAATATAGTGACATTCGCTACAAAGATAATTGAAGACATGATTGAGTCCAGAGCAAAATTTGAAAATCCAATTCGTCTGTCCAAGCGATAGGTCGAAGTGAAAGTCGCAATGACCTCGATAATGAAAAGATAAGTCAGCTGGCCACTAATATGGAAAGGTTACCCGCGGTAGTTGCCAAATTAACTATGTCACCTGGTTCCAGCAGAGAGGAGGTAGTTTGTGCGTGTTGTGGGCATAGAGGCCATGCAGCCAACCAGTGCAATCTTGCACTAGAGGAGACAATTGCTGAAGCTAACGCGGTCGGTTGGAACAATTCCAATAACAATTGGAATTGAAATAGCCAGCGCCGAGACCCGTACTCCAACACCCATAACCCAGGATAGAAGGATAACCCCGTATTCGGTTGGAAGAATCCCGAGGAAGGAGTGCAAGTTCCATTTAAGTCAGAAACAGAGCAATTAATGCTTCAGGACACAAGCAACCAGCCGACGTCTCAGGTTGGAGGTCCCCGAACTCAGAGTAATCCATATAGACCGCCGCAGCAGCGCCAATACCAAAACCAGGGACCAGTTCAACAACCAATAGGAGGACGAACTATGGAGGATACAGTTGGAGAATTATTTGATGTTTAGAAAGGACTACTGGAACAACAAAAAGAGACTTGCACAACTATGGATGAGATCGCTAAACTCCTTTCCCAGTTGTTAACATCTATGCAAAAGATAAAAGGAAATCAAGGCAAACTACCTTCGCAAGTCCAGGTGCCAACTACGGAGTCCATTAATGCTGTTGATTCAGTGACCCTCAGAAGTGGCAAGATTCTGGAACCAACAGTGGGAAAATTGCCTAAGCGGAAGGTTGCCATTGAAGAGAATGACATGAAGCAGCCAGGAGTCAGTGAGGATAAAGATCTTGAGCCCGAGCCAACTGAGCCTAGCCCAGTTACAGAGACGAGTTCTGCCCCTCTCACAAAAAGGGGAGATGTTTGAAAACATGTTCCCTTTTTTCCCAACAGCCTAAAACCAAGGGCCAAGAAGATAAAGAGGAACCAATTGACTATCTTGCCATGTTCGAGAATATGGATGTCAACATACCGTTCTTGAAGGCAATCCGAATTCCCGTCATTGGTAAGTTCTTGAAGGAATTTAAGGCAGGTAAGCCGATAGGAGTTAGCAAGGTAATTCTTGGGGAGACAGTATCGGCAGTGATTCAAAAGAAGCTACCACCAAAGTGCAAGGATCCAGGTATGTTCTCCTTACCTTGTATCATTGGAAATCAGAAAATTAAGCATGCTATGTGTGATTTAGGCGCTTCTATAAATGTGATGCCCTTATCTTTTTACATGACTCTATCTGGTGTGGAACTTGCTGAGACTAAAGTTGTCATTCAGTTAGCTAATAGATCATGTGTGCTGCCTGAGGGGGTACTTGAGAATGTATTAGTACAGGTTAACTCTTTTGTTTATCCTGCTGATTTTTATGTGATTAGAATGAATACTGATCCTGCTAGAGAATCTGCTGGAGTGTTATTAGGTCACCCATTTTTAAAGACATCTACAGCTATGATTGATGTGTCTAATGGGTCAATTTATTTGGATTATTGTGGGAAAAAGTTTAATTTCAATACTGATTCTGTTATGGTACATCATATCGATGTTGAGAATGTATATGGAATCGATCTAATTGACCCCCTCGTCCAAGAATTTCTTGAGACCTCTTTCGTGCAGGACAAGATAGAGACTGTACTTACTCAGAGTTTGACCGAGCTCGACACAGTGGGCTTAAGCGATGAAAAAGTCTGCCAAGCAATAAGAACCCTTTCAGCAGCTGAGGTCGGCACCTCGGCAACCAGTAGCTACCCCAAACCAGTGATTACTGATCGACCAGTGCCATCCCTAATCAAGGCACCAAAGCTGGAGTTGAAACCTCTCCCTGACAATCTGAAGTATGCTTACTTAGGAGAGAATGAGACTTTGCCAATTATTGTCAATAGCAGACTATCATCAGCTCAAGAGGAGAGATTGCTTCGAGTGCTAAGAGAAAACATTACGGCCATCGGGTGGACCTTACCCGACGTCAGTGGAATTAGTCCCAACGTCTGCCAACACTACATTTTTCTGGAACCAGATGCTAAGCCAGTTTGTGATCCTCAGAAGAAGCTGAACCGGACATAAGGTAAGTTGTGCTCAAAGAAATTTTTAAGTTGTTGGCCATAGGAATTATCTATCCTATTTTCAATAGTAAGTGGGTGAGTCTGGTTCACATCATTCCCAAGAAAGGAGGATTTGAAGTTGTTACCAACGCGATGAATGAATTGGTTCCTATGAGGCTACTTACTGGGTGAAGGATGTGTATTGATTTTAGGAAATTGAATGTAGTAACAAGGAAGGATCACTTCCCTCTATCTTTTATTGAAGAGATGTTAGAAAGATTGGTAGGAAAAATGTTTTTCTGCTTTCTGGATGGATACAATGGCTATTTTTAGATATGGGTTTACAAGGATGACCAGGAAAATACAACATTCACTTGCCCATTCGGCACATATGCTTATAGAAGAATACCTTTCGGGTTGTGCAATGCACCCGGAACTTTTCAAAGGTGCATGATGAGTATTTTTTCGGATATGATTGAGAGGTGCATTGAAATTTTTATGGATGATTTCACGGTATATGGAGACTCTTTTGATGAATATCTAGAGAACTTAGGCACTATGCTAGCTCGATGTGTTGAAGATAGTTTAGTTCTCAACTATGAAAAATGCTAGCTCGATGTGTTGAAGATAGTTTAGTTCTCAACTATGAAAAATGCCACTTTATGGTACGAGAAGGCATAGTGTTGGGCCATAAAGTTAGTGAAGAAGGACTTGAGGTTGATACAGCTAAAGTGGAGTTGATTGCTAAGTTTCCAAACCCCACTACTGTGAAGGAAATTCGTGGTTTTTCTAGGCCACGTTGAATTTTATAGAAGATTCATCAAGGACTTCGCAAGATAGCTCAGCCACTGATGAATATGTTAAAGACTGATGTCCCGTTTGCCATGTCGGCCGAGTTCAAGGCTGCTTTCAACAGTCTTAAGGAGAGTTTGACCTCGGCACCTATCATTCAACCACCAGACTGGGAAAATCCCTTCGAGCTGATGTGTGATGCAAGTGATTATGTAGTAGAAGTAGTTCTAGGTCAGAAGATCGAAAAAGAGACACACGCAGTGTACAATGCGTCAAAAACTCTGAACCCTGCTCAGTTTAATTACACTACTACAGAGAAGGAACTTCTGGCTGTTGTGTTCGGATTCGAAAAAATTCAGATAATATTTGCTTGGTTCTAAGGTAATTGTCTACACCATTCATGCTACCTTAAAGCACCTATTGAACAAGAAGGAGTCCAAGCCACGGTTAATCAGGTGGATTCTGCTTCTGCAAGAGTTTGATTGGGAACTCAGAGATAAGAAAAGGGTGAATAACTAGGTGGGCGACCACCTGAGCAGGTTGGAGCTGCCTGAAGAAGAATGACCAATTAAGGAAGAATTTCCAGAAGAGTACTTGTACTCCCTCAATTCCCTAATCTAAGGTGAGCAGATGGTTATTCAAGCCTTACATGATCAGAATCCTGATCCATGCTATTCACATCTGGTGAATTACCTCTCTACCTCATTGCTGCCTTCAGAATTCACTCATCGGCAGAAGTTACAACTGATCTAGAATAGCAAGTAGTACTTATGGGATGCTCCCACTTTGTGGAAGTGTGGAGCTGATCAGATCATAAGACGATGTGTTCTAGAATGCAAGCAGGGGAGTATACTTTGTCATTGCCATTCCACTACCTGTGGAGGCCATTTTGGGAGAAAGAAGATAGCTCAAAAAACTCTGGATGCCAGTTTTTTTTTTGGCCGAGCTTGAGTAAAGATGCCTATATTTTCACCCAAAAATGTGAACAATGTCAGCTATTTGGGGAAATCAGAGTTTGAGACGAGCTATCACAATTGCCAATCAAGGTGTGAAATATTTGATGTTTGGTGCATGGATTTCATGGGGCCGTTTCCGATGTCCAATGGGCAAGCATATATTTTAGTAGCTGTGGACTATGTGTCCAAATAGGTGGAAGCAAAAGCCACATCCAATAATGATTATTAAGCAATTAAGATGTTTCTTAAGACACATATTTTCTCTCGATTTGGTATTCCCAAGGCTATTATAAGTGATCAAGGTACCCACTTTTGCAATGGGACCATTGCCACACTCATGAGCAAATATGGGGTACAACACACTCATGACTTGCTACACCTTATCACCCCCAGTCGAATGGTCAAGCAGAAGTCTCTAACAGAGAGATAAAGAGAATCCTAGAGAGAACAGTGAATACATCGAGGAAGGATTGGAGCACTAAATTGGAAGATGCTCTTTGGGCTTATCGGACAGCTTTTAAAACTCCAATAGGGATGTTTCCATATCGATTAGTGTTTGGGAAGATGTGCCACCTGCCTGTCGAGCTTGAACAAAAGTCTTATTGGGCAGTACAACAGATGAACATGGATGCCGAGGTTGTTGGGGAACAAAAGCAATATCAACTTCAAGAACTTGGGGAGTTGCGCTTAGAAGCCTACGACGTCGCCAATTGGTACAAGAAGAGGACAAAGCTGAGCCATGATAAGCTCATTCGCCAGAAGGAGTTCCGAGTGGGCCAATTAGTGTTGTTATACAAATCTAGGTTGAGACTATTTGGAGGAGGCAAATTATCAAGTAAATGGGATGGACCTTTGGAGGTCGTGGCCGTTTGGCCAAGCAGAGCAGTGGAAGTACGAGATCCTGAGTCTAGGAAGCAGTTCAAAATTAATGGGTATAGGTTGAAGCAATTCTACAATTTTACCCAAGTGCAAGAGGTGGATGCGCTTCACCTAATTCCCTGTCCGAACCACTAAGGAACTTCATACCGTCTGGCGAAGATCTTAAAGAAAAACGTTACTAGGAGGCAACCTAATGCTTTGTTTTTCCATTTTATTTTACGTTTCATTTATATTCTCTTTTTAATTTTCTCTTGAATTTTCATTTATAGCATTAAGTTCAGGCACTACTGATCCAATTTTATGTTTACAGAGCCAAATTGCAATTATTGCAGCTCCTGTACGTCAAAGAGTTGCCACTGGCGCCTGTACGAGACGTCATCCATTGGAGTTGAATGTTGACGTCGTTTGAGCCCGTCCACTGGAGCCTATCCGCAGCCAGCCCTACTTTTCCCCAATTTAGGAGCCAAAATTTTCCCCCACTTTCCTTCTAACCCAATTACCCGCCCCTGTGCCCCATCTTTTCCTTTGTCCCACTAGTTTAAATCCCTAGTTTTCCCCCTCCCAATTTCTCCCTCCCGAGATGCCGCTTCCCCAAGCTTTTCCCTTTGCTCTTTCCCATTTCCTCAAGCCAACCCTTCATCTTCTCCGATCACGCCATGGCCATCACCAACACTACCACCAACCTACCTGGGACCCGCCGCAAGTTTTCCGCGGTTAAACGCTGATATGTGTCCTTTAGCTGCTGAATTTTGGAGTCTATTTGTGATAAATCTCACGGGTATATGCTAGTTTTTGTGAGATAAGTGCAGGATTTGGAGAAAGAATGCGTAGAGTGGAGAAAGTGCAAAAATGGGTGAAAAACATGCTTATTTGCCCAAGTGATACAAAAATGATGGAAGGAGGCAATCAACGTAATTTTGCATTCAAGTTGTGCAATTGGGCCAAGGATTAAATGATTTATGTTGGTGGACAATCCAGCTCAAATGCAATGAGTAGCTCAACCCAAAGAAGAGAAGGGAAATCCAAGCAAGAATTAGGCAAATTGCCTAATTAAATTGATTAACCACAGGAAGAAATTGGAGTGGAATTTGGATTCCAATTTTGTCCACAAGTGGCGTGCAAAAGAAGAGCTGTTATTACATTAATCCTTCTTGGATGTGGATATTGTTTTAGTAGTTTCCCACTTGGAATTTAATTTGGTAGTTTCATATTTCGATTAGTATCTTATTTTCTACTCTCCATTCTACATCTATATATAGGGATGGAATTAAGAGGGAAGGACACGTTAGTAGAGTTTTATCTTATATTTTCGTAGCTAGTTCAGAGCAAGTAGCAGTAGTTTTTTAATTCTGCGATTTGAGGATTTCTGTCCAGGAGAGGTTCAGTTAGCCTTAACGGGCGGTAGCTTACTCAGGGGATTATTTTCATATCGTAATTCAAGTATTTATTCCTTATTTATTTTAGTCTTTTCGATTATTTTTCAGTATGAATCGTAAAATAATTATGTGCGTAGTTAGTTTAAATATGAGTAGCTAAATTATATATTCCAGCATAATGTAAAAGCAATTAATCCGCGCATGTTATAAAACCAAATTGTTCTCAAATTAAATTGCATGTTTTCTTTCTTATTCTCTGCTCATAACTTTGATTACTGATATTTAATTAAGATTGATCACCTTAGTTAAATTAGGTAGAGCCAATAAATTTCCAGTTAAATAACATAATATTTATTGGGCAAGATTAATTAGTGGTAAAGTTACCTTCAGGTAATAGAGAATAAGGGGTTAGTAATTCTTAGATGTTAATTCAATAAGAATAACTAAAATTGGGTTTCCCTAAATCTTAAGGCTATTAACTTGGTTAATAGGTGTCGATGCCTTACGGCTTGTTCCTTGTTAATTAGAGTAGCAATTATGTCTGTGCGGATTCACGGTAATTGTCGATAAAGTAAGGGGAGATTGGGTTATGTCTGTCCGGATTCACGGTAATCTATAACTGGTTGATGACATACTATTTAACATATTATGTGTTGATGATTAACATGCATGTGATTATTGTGATTTACATATTGCTGGAATACATCATTAAATTTGATTTATATTCTTCCTTAAGCCTTAATGGTCTTTATACTCAATCACTTTTAAAGTCTCTCTGAGCAAAGAAAAGGTGGTTGCTAACCAAAATAGTTTGGATTTAATAGGTTTGTGATTTTTAGCATTCCGTTCCCTGTGGGATCGATCCTGTTATCATTGTGCTACTTTTAGCTATTTGTTGCAGGTTTATACAGTACTTTTACTGTATTTGATAGGGCTAACGACAGTCCTATCAAGAGCACTAGGGCTGCCGCCACAAGCCCGGACACCAACTTGGCAGCAGTCTCCACCACTGGGATGAAGGCCGACGGTTCCTAACGATGGCCCTTGATGAAATTTGCTACCCTGGCGGCCGAAATCACTATCCCGGTAAAGCCACCGGTTCCCTGCTCCAAACTCCAGGCCTCCCATGTCGCCTCTGCTAACCTCCGCAGAGCAACGAAGGCCGTTGTTCCAGACACCGTCATTCTCGACTCATATGGTGAACCGGAGACTATCACCGACCAAAGGGGTTGTGCCCAGAAGAAGGCTCGCCACAGCACGACCAGGCCTTCCACATCGACAGAGCGTACTTCTACCGCAGGCCAACACTACTTCAATACCCCTGCAGCATAGACTCCTACTTCTACTGCCCCTACCCCAACCCCAAAGGCGATGACATCCCAAGCTGAGGAGGCCTGTACTTCTACTCCTTCTCCTTCCACGAGTGCGACCAACCACTCCCCGGCCGAGGGGAGTACTTCTACTGCCTCGGCCCAGCCATCCACGTCATCAAGCAGACGATGGCCTACCACATAGAGGGCGAGTACTTCTACTGCCATTCCCCATATCAAGGAGGAACCGGAGGCAGCCAGTCCTCCCACACCGGTTCGTGCCCAACTGCCACCCGGGCTCAAGTACAGAGGAACCTGTAATTCTCCTCAGAGAACCACGATGAAAGGTTCAAACAGGTTTGTTCCAGAACTTTTCTTCCTTTTTATTATTTGGATACTTCTGTTTTAGAGCAATTGCATATTAGACAGCAGGTCTCCTATTATTTTGAGGCAATTGATTGGGCTTGGTTTTTTAATATTCCCGAAAACCCTTGTTTTGAGGAGATCCTGTAGGAGTTCTACACCACGGCAAGACTAAGGGCTTAAACCGTACTCAAGAGTTTCTCATTTTTCGGTTGTTTAATATTTAATTTTCTTTCTATATTAATCAATTTAATGTGTTGTTGGGTATTTGCTCGGAGGAGGACTTAGAGTCCAAGGACTACTTGAGCTGCCCCATTAAGTTCCCTGCTTTTGACCGACGTGCTGCTTGGGCATGCCTGACCTCGTCGGAAGCTGCATACTCCTCTACCCTGTCCCCTGCATATTTGATTGCTGATCCAGCTTTACAATTCTTCCATTACTTGCTTGTTAAAAATTTAAGTGGTAGGATGTCGTCTCAGCATGTAGTTTCTAGCCCTGAGTTGTATATTCTTCAATGCATACTTGATGGGATTCGGCTGAATCTTGGTTTTTGGATTGGGTACTGTTTGGGTGATATTGCTTCTCACCCCGTCAGACATCTGTCTTTGGGCCATTTTGTGGGTTTGATTGCTAACAAGTTAAATCTGTATGACCCCTTTAATACTTGCATGAGCACCTACCCTACCCCTATTCTTCTTTCTGCTGATTATTTGGTTACAACTGAGCTCCTCTTCAAGGCCCACGATGGGGCGTTACACTTTCATAGTGCGGACCAGCCGCCACCTGCTCATGCAGAACCTGCAGGGTTTGATAAAGTACACAAAGAGCTCGAAGAGCTGCGAAAGGAGCAAGCCCAACTCCGGGAGGAAATGGCAGCCAGTTTTGCTTCTATTATGCAACAGGTTACAGAGGTCGCTGCTAGTTTTTCCTCATTTATGGACAAGTTTGGGAAGCACGTTTGAGTGTCTATTTGAGTTGGTTAATTCTTGTGGCTTGAATATTTTCTGCGTCAGTCTTTCTAATTTTTGTTTCGAGTCCATTGGTCAATTTCCTTACACGCTCTGTTCCTTGAGGAAAAGTAACAGTTTAAGTGTGGGAGGTTTTCTGTGTGTGTCAGTTTGTGTTTATAATTTGCCCAAAATTCTGAAGCTGAGTTTGAAATAAATATCATAGATGAAGTAAATACTCTGTGAACATGTATGCTAATGGGATTGTGGATTGTGAATGCCCTGTTGATTTAGCATAGTTATGTATTTGTTCTCTTTCTTAAAGCTTAAAATGAACAAGTTCTCTGAGCCTTTCATGGAGATTTTTCCCTGCGAACTAATTGTTTGCCGACCTATCTGTCAAGATGGTATAGGTGTGTGCACTTGTGGATGATGGGGGACCCTTCGGTAAATTAACCCGTTTGACTTGAGCAAAAAAGCTTACCTAATTTTCCATTTAGGAGCCAAGTTTAGCTTAATTTGCAATTCTTCTGAGTTACAAATAAAATCTTGAAGTTAGCCAAGGCTTTGTGTTAATCCCTTTTCCCCCCAGTGTGATACTAATATGCTGTTTTGGTGCTGAAGTGAACAAAAAGAGTCTGTTCTATTTTGAAGTGGTTTGTAAATGGATGTGCTAAGTTTTTGTATAAGTATTTGTGAAAGGAAAGAAGCTCTGTTTTGAATCTGTTTTGTGAATGCCCGAAAATATGTTGACCTGCAAAAGGAAAAGTCAGTCCATCAATAGAAGAAACCAAGGACTTAATGCAGGGGTAAAAAGAATAGGGCAGTATGTTTATAAAAGTTGGGCTGTTTGCTGAAACGTGTTGAAATTGCTTATGTTTTCTGGGAAGTGAAGAACAGGACAACACCCAGTTGCCTAAGCTAGAGGGTGGTAAGTTCAGCAAAGAAATTTTGAAGTATTTTGTTTTGATACATCACACTGGATTTTCATTTCACAGGTAGCCTAGAAACCCATAGGAACATTCCTGGTTCAGACAACCTTAGCCTCCATTGCGTCCATACTTTCGAGGGTTGTTTCTTAACATTTGTGCACTATCCTCTTTCATATGTGGTGATGGTTGGTTTTCAAACTTTTGTGATTATGACTAGACTAGGTGCTTATAAATGTCTCACTTTTGCTGAAAATTGTGAGTTTTGTGTGAATCAATGTCCAAAGAGTGTATGCATGGGAACTTTCGTATACTTGTGCTAATTGATAAGGGAAGGATTGGTTTGCTTGGAAGGAATGGCTTGCATAGACTTTGATGAAAACTGAACCTGTGATGTGAGTAAAGCTTGGAACAAGAGTTGGGGCAGGATTATAGAGTTTTGTTTTGTTTTAAATATTGGAGTCTTTTGTTCTGTTTGTTTTCGAGTCAGTCCTTTGTCCTGTTTTGTGTGCTGAATATAAGCAGTCCGTCTGCTGTTTTGCCAATTGACTGGGTTCCTAAGTTTTGAAAAGTAATCATTTGTGTGAATGAAGTCTTTTGCGGATCTATGCTAAGTTTGATTTTCATGCAATGCTTGAGGGCAAGCATGATTCAAGTGTGGGAATATTTGATCCGCCGATATTGTACCTAATAATTTAGAGAGTAA
The DNA here is from genome assembly GCA_016801395.1 of Leptodermis oblonga. Taxonomy (NCBI): domain Eukaryota; kingdom Viridiplantae; phylum Streptophyta; class Magnoliopsida; order Gentianales; family Rubiaceae; genus Leptodermis; species Leptodermis oblonga. The sequence goes on from CM028759.1 coordinate 34,351,569, forward strand.
TTGGCAGTTCTCACGGGTTTTTTGCCCAAGGTTTGTATTAATTGTGCAGATTTAAGAGAGCAGCCCAATTACAAAAGAGAAGTTCTAAAATGTGGGTTTTAGGAGCGCAAAGGCATCCAAGCGGATCCGGGACGATCTGAAGAGCTGACCTCGGCAGTGACCGAACTGAAGTCCAGAGTCACTGATGCAGAAAGTGGAGACCGATGTCGCGCTAGCTCGACGTCAAGTTGGGAGTCGACACAACTGTCTTGTGAGTAAAGGAAGCAGAAAAGGAAGGAGAATCCAAGAAGGAAAAAAAAATCGGATTTCCAGTTGCAAAAGATCTCCTTACCAAATCTGAAGTGCTGATTGATTAATCTCCTTATTTGATTAGGAGATAGATTTTTATTCCAATTACAAGATTGCCTAAGTCCTATAAATATGCAGCTTGAGATTGTACTCGATATGTTTTTGATTTTTAGTTTTACCTTTTCTTTTATGCAGTTTTAAGCTTCGGTTTTCTCCCTGAATTCCGCAGCATAGTAGTAGATTAATTTAGCTTTTGAGATACTTAATCTTTGCGGAATCCTGTTTGTCGGTTCCCGATTGTGCAGTCCAAGTATTCAAGTAAAGTATTTCGTATTTTTCTCATGATTTCCATTCCAAGTTGTTGCTTTGATTCTCAATTCATAAGTAGCTAAATATATTATTCTAGTGTTATGTATTGAAACCGTAATCCATGCATGTATGAAACTTGAATTAATCTAAATCTAATTAACTATGTTCTTAAATTAATCAGTGTTCATAAGTCTAATTACTAAGATTTTATTAAAACTGATCACCTTAGTTTAGTCTGGTAGAGCCTTCGAGTGGCACAACCTTCGGTCGTGATGTGCTATTAATTGAGTAATAATTTCTTGAATTACGACGATAGGAGTTGTTAGTGTTAGGTTTCTCTAGATCTTAATGCTGCTAAATAATTAATTAGGTGACTAGCGGGGACTCGCGGCTTAATTAATTAGTTGGTTAGAGAAGTAATCTTGACTAGCGGGGGCTCGCGGGGATTACCGAGAAGTTAAGGAGAAATTGGGTTATAACCAGCGGGTGCTCGCGGTAATCTATAACTAACCGGTATAGGATAATTAGACAATATAAGTGTTCATGATTACATGCATGTGATGAAGGTGGATTACATAATACTATAATACCTTCTCTATAATTTGTACAAGTTAATTATTATTTTTGTTTCTCTTAAGTGTTCGTGACAAACTAAAGGTCTCAGAATTGAAGTATTGATTTCAATAGTTTTGTAATTTGAAATTTTGAATAAGGAAAACTAAATTTCAATGGTAGAATTGAAAAAGGCCTAGTTCTAGAGAAGAAGATGGGAAGAAGACGGGAAGAGTCAAAGAGATTCAAGAGAGAAGAGAAAGAGTCGAAGAGGAAAAGACGGGAAGAGCAAAAACTACACTTCAGAAAAAAAATTAAAATGAATTACTACAACGTTTATGATATAATTTTGGCCTCTCATTTAAATTTTTTTAAAAAGGCCCACTTTTATATTTATACTTTCAGTTTTCATTTAAAAATTAATTTGGGCCTAAAATTAAACCTACTAATACATATTAGTATATTATAATAATTTTGGGCCTTGGATGGTCGCATGGGCTGCGCTGCCCTTAGCTCCGGCCCTGCCTTGCCATTATCTTATAAGTCGATTGTGCAAACAATACTTGTTGGGAGAACAAACTTGACATTTGATGATGTGGTCACTAAATTGCGGCAGAATGGGAGGATAGTGGATAAGAAGGTTTGTCCGGGGGAAGATGAAGCACTAGTTGTAGAGAGTTATGATTGAGGGAAGAGTCATTAGCGAGAGAGGAGTGACACGTGTGGAAAATCTCGACCGGGAGACTAAAGTAATTTGAAATTTTATTACTATGGGGAGAATGGTCACATTCAATATACATGTTTGTGTGTACAAAAGTGAGTATTGAGTGGGCTCGGTCCAAAAAGAATAACAGCCCATAAACATTGTAAGCGCATATCGGAATAAAACTGAACCATGGATAAGAGTGGATATCGGCAAACATGGGAAAAAGGTTATCCATTTTCATATTAAATGGTTGGAGAGAGTTAAAAAGGAAAGGCTCGAAAGAAGGAGAATATTGTCCTGCATTAAGTACTGCTATCGATTACAAATCATATTCTGCATTAAGTACTGACATCCATTACCGATCATATTAACTGAGAGATATTGATTACAAAAGAGTTTAAAAGACTCAACTAAAATAAAGGGCAAGATTCAAGGCTGGAAAGTGATTACTGACTTCAGGCTAAACGGTGAAATTACAGAAGAAGTCTATAAATATCATGAGCTAATGCTCATGGAGGTACGCAACTTAACTTATGCTTTACCTTCGAATTAAGCTCTTAATTATATCTTTGAATCATATCTTTAAATTTCATATCACACACTGACTTGAGTGTCGGAGTGCCTCAGGGGGATAGCCTTGCACTTCTTAGGCCATTGCCAATATCCAGCACTATACTTTTTGATATCCAGAAGCATCAAAGACTTTCAATACAAGGTTCCAGGTATCCATTTTTTTCGCTGCCAGTTCATGTTTTATCACATACCTTATCTAAAAGAGGACTTGAGGAATTTGAGGAAAATGAAGAGGAATGACAAAGAGAGGATTGACGACTCTGCAAACAAAAATGTTGTGTATGAAGATGAGTTGGTTATGATGAAAGATACTAAGACAAGCCGTTCAGGCTGGGTGATGGATAGTGCGGCGTCTAAGCACAATGTAGAGATTGTTCTTGCTTTGATACTTTACAGACTAATGGAATTTTAGACACATCGTTGTGGGAAACGGTCAGAAGATGAAAATTGAGGGTGCTGGTTTTTTGTCTTAAGACTCACAATGGTGTTGCGAATAAATTGGTTGCTGTGAGATATGTGCCTAGCTACATATGCTGATTACATAATTTCGTTAGATAGATTGTGTTTTCGTGGGTGCAAATTCATTGGCGATACAGACTTCTGCAAATTGTTCAAAAAAGATGAATTGGTCATGCAGGGAGCGAAGAATAATCATCACATATTTTCCCAACACTACAGATGTTGAGCACAGTGCAACCATTAAATCATGTAAGGAATTTCTTTGGTCACCAATTATTTTTAGAATAATTAGGCTTGAAGTAAGAATGGTATATAATACATTGTGACAATTAAAGTGGTCATTCATTTGTGTAAAAGTTCAACTTTTCATTCTCGCTTCGAACACATTGACGTGAAATATCATTGGATTCAAAATCTGTTGTAGTGTAAAACTTTGTTTCTGGAGAAAGTTCACACTAACAAGAATGGTACAGATATACTGACTAAGACTGCATCTGAGAAAATGTATTGTTGTGTGTCAATTCTCTACACTGTAACCTTCAGACAATGGAAGCTCTCAAGCTTTGAACATGATTAATTGTGTCTCTCCATTCCACTTTTGGATCTGCAACGCATATGCATTTCTACAATTCAATCAAACCACAAACAAAAGTAGATTGCAAATGCATCTTTGCAGATGGGATAGCTCAATTGAAATCGAACTGAAATCTAAATCGAAAGGAATGGAAAGAAAAAATGGTCATGACTCGCCATCTTTGCCAAAAAGTTTGAGACCCCAAATCCATTGCGTATCCTCACAATGCCTAATATAAGGAAGAATTTTCCCCATGTCTATCCGGGTTCGGGTTTTGCAGTCATGATAACCCGGAGGAGCAAAGAAACAGGGCTCCGTTGACAGAGCTCGGAAACAAGCTGGATTCGAAACCTTGTAATCTACAGGCATTTCAAGAATCCATGGCTTCAATCCTCCAAGACTTTGAGCAACGTACCCGAAAGTCGACCGAGAACTCGTCACCAACTTATCTGTCAAGCTCAGCAGATACATTTCTTCCCACGCTTTCATATCGTGGATCCTCTCGCCAAAACGTTGGTGTTCTTCATGGCTAGGCTGAAAAACTTCAACTATTTCCCCTGTGACGGTTGAATGTTCGTCGTACATACTTTTAAGTGTTTCATAGTACTTATTGCTCAGAGATGTCATCAGAACAGCTTTAGTCTTGTTAGATTTTGCTGTTGTTTCGTTGACGACTCGGGGTAAAAGATTCCCCTCGAAAACACAGGTCAGAATCTGATCCTTGTAATGCTCGAACGGGTCGGGTTCTGTCATGAATATTCTTATTTGGATCCCGATCTTTTCATCCGCTCTTGATAAAGAAGCGTTGTAATAACTGGTGATCACCTTCCAAACGTCGTTGGTGGGATGAAAGAGATAGCGACCCAAGAAATGGAAAACAGTTTCCTTCTCCGGAAACAGGCGATTCAGCTCTTCCTGGAAAGATAGCATCAGGAAAAACGACGGAACAAAATATATATTCGATATCATGATGTGCCAGGGCACTTCCTGGAGAAAAATTTGGTCATCGTCACAAAAGAATCGCTGATCATCGTCATCATAATCATTATATACATAGAGATAAACATAAGGTTTGATCAAAGAACCATTTCTCTTCAGAATATTTCCGTAACTCATGTTGGATTGCTTGTCAAAACCCTCCAACTGATCAATATTGAGTGGAAAATCAAGGGGAACCAACCAAGAAGTCCCTGGAAATGGTTCGCAAAACAGATCAGAAACCTGAACCCAGCGATGGACGAGGAGGACTCTCTTGGTCAACAGAGCATAAAGGAAAGTAGAAGCTAAACTGATCATTTTGTTTCCTAATCCTTCGTGGGGAGTCCAGACTACATACTTACAGCCTGTGGAGCTGTTTTTCCCTCCTGATTTGAGAATATCCACTGTTTTATCATAGTCCTCGGTCCCTGGTCCGCATCGTTTATGTAAAGCTTCGTAGCTTCTTAATGCAGAGATGAGCAAAGAAGAAGGCTGATACTTTAGCCCTTTGTGAAACCAAGGTGATTCATACCTACTGTTACATGAATTCTCATCAAATCCTTGGGCTAAAAGCCCACCAAGAAGCTTATCATAGTTGTCTTCCTCATCTGGAAAAATCAAAGGATAAATTTGGAAAGAAAACCATGTTAAAATCAGAGAAGAACCGAAAAGGGGAACTTGAATTTTTACCTTGTCCAAAAGATTTGAAATCGAAATCACTCCATGAGGCCTTTGAAGATTGGTTTTTCCAAATGAGAAAAAGTGCAGAGGCGATTAAACAGAGAAGGAAGAATATGAATAGTTTCTTTGGATTCCAAGTGAGCTGCGGCTGTGGGCATCTTGACATGATTCTAGCAAGAGGATCCTTAACCCTTTGACTGAAAGATTAGGGAACCAATTATAAAGGGAAACCATCCAGATTGAACAATCCTTCTTCAGGTTCAAGAAAAATACAGGGACAAAAAAGAAAAGAAGCAACACTATCTAGAGAATTGTTCATGGACTAAGTATTTACGGGAGTAATTTAAGCTAAGAAAGTAAGTAAGGCTTTCAATTTTCATAAATATAAGTTTTACCATACATCTCCAATCATATATAACAAAACGAAATTCGTAGGACCTAAAAAACAATATCAGCATTTCTTCCTGCAAATGCATAATTACGATGGCTTTAAACAATCAACGAAAGTATCAAATTCCAAAATATATAATGAAATCCGGAAAAACTTCAGCAGAAAACCAGCAAAACTTATAAAACATACCTAAAGTCTAACCATGGAATTCGATCTCCGCAATCCAAATTTAGCTTGATTGGACAGTTTTTCAACATTTGATTATGAGTTTAACTGCAATCTCGCTCGCCACGAACTTCTGCAGGTTAAAAGATTACTCTACTCAAGTTCCCAACCTTTTTTTTGTTTTTTTGTCAAAGTGACAAAAAATTGTCCTAAAGCAAGCCTTAAAAAGAGACTGTAAAACTCTCAAGTTGAGATGTAGACAAATTCTAATGAATTCAACGTAAGTTCATGAATTCAAAACTCTATATTTATAGTAATCGTATTCATAATACTAAATTCGTAACGTGTGTAACGGTGGTGTTAGATTTAATTATTAATTGAATTTTTATAAAGCTTTTGTTATCGTGATATTACTATTTATTAAAAATTTATTAAATAAACGCATTGTTAATAACTATAAAAAAAAAATGATATGAATTTACTTTTAAAATAGAGGACAAATTCCCTATGTCTAGATATATATACCCTTCCCTTAATATAGAGTTAATTATCTCCACCTCTCCCCAAGATTTGGGCAAAATTACAAGTAGATCAGCAAATTAAATTTTACAATTTTATCTTTAGCCCCATCAAACTCCTACCATTATAACAACGAATCCCTCCTAATTCTGTTAACGTTATGGAAGGTTATCAAGTCATAAAAAATAACTAATTTCATAGGCTAAAATACCTTCTTTGTTTTTCTTTTATTTATAAAGTGGATGGTCCAATTGAGACCATTCTTAGGTATTTATGGGCCGTGGGAGCACCGGCCTTTGGTCATTCGCCCAAGTCTACAGCTCCCGCTTGGAATGGGCAGGTCAGAAACAGCTCTCAATAGTCCTACATTCGGAGGTAGGCCAATATTCCATCAACTTAATGTCCTCACTTGAGTTACAAGCCTGCGTGACAGGATCGGCGACTAAAATACCCTTAATGAATAGAATAAACCATAATATATTTAACGAGACAACTTCATATTTTTGCTGATCGAAAACAAAACGAGACAAATAAACAAATTATTTCTTGTATATAGGGATTTCCAATCACACTTGATTATTTTTAAAAATGTCTTTATGCTATTTTAACAACTTTGGGTTAACGTTTGCTTATTGATGGTAAAATTGTGAAACGTGGGAGAACTATCAGTAATTTTTTTAAACCTCATGGGTGAGGGAGATAATTAATTAGCCCTTAAAACTATTAAAAATATATATTGAAACTAGAAAATGCAGGGTTAATTACTCAAAATCTCTGATAATTTACAAAAGTTATTAATGTTCCCTTTATACTTTAAAAAGCTACTAATATCCCCTCATCGTGCTTTTCAAAAAGGCTCAAGCTTGAATAATCAACTGTGTTGTACCTAAATGTATTACAAAAGTGGGCACGTGATAGTTAACTAGGCCAGCGCGTTATTACAAAAGTGGGCAGCGGGCACCGGATAGTTGTATGGCAGCTTCATAAAACTAGGCCTGCGCACTCAACAATAGGCATTGATGCAATAATCAATGAGCAACACACAGAGTGAAGTTTGTGGAGGCTCTCTCTCTCTCTTCTTTCAAAATCATCTCTCTTGTCTTCCTTTTTTTTTAGTTTTTAGTGTTAGTTTGTCCTCCCTTGTGGGCGTTTTAAGTCTCTTATTTTAAAGTTTGTATTTTTATTAGTTAATATTTATAGATCCGAAAGTTTTATTAAAGATTCTTGAAGAAAAAGCAAAGAATAAAGATGAGTTTTGTCTTTGTTATCAGATCTACTCGTTTGAAAAACAAACCACACAACAGTTGATGTCATATTTGATCTATTGTGGGAAGATGAAGGTGCAAAAACCAAAAAAAAGAAGAAAAGGAAAATTAATGGATAGGCTCACACCAGTTGAAGGATGAATTTTATAAGCTGCAGGTTATCTGATAGCAGTGTGAAGTGTAGTTCGTGTGCGGTGAATTTGGAACTACCTCCATTTTGAAAAAAAGAAAGAGCTGGTACTCAATGTTCTATGGATAATTTTGTTCAGTTTTAACTTCAATTATAACATTTTCTTTCAGTATTGGTAGTTTAAATGTATGAACTTTTTATACTAGCAATGTATCATGCTAGTCAGAGATGGAACTCATGGGTTTCCTACAATTTTGAAAGTCCAATGGTCTATATTGGCCTCTTTGTAGGATCAATTAATCCATTAAATTTATTGTGGATATAATCTACCTATTGCTTGAGAAAAAAAAGAAAAAAAAAAAAAAAAAGAAAGAAAGAAACAAAAGGTCTATCAGCAGGGAAAAATTTTAGCTTCGATCAAAAAAATATATGATTCACTAAGTCTATTACAGTCTGTGTAGTGAATCATTTGATCAATGAATATTTGATTCTTTCTTAAACGTGAAATCTATTAATAACAATTCTATAATTTTCAATAAATAATATGAGACCTCAATGTTGGATATATTTTCTGGAAACAACAACAATGACTAACTACAAGAAACCAAAAGTATATTATGTAGTAAACACTAATCTTTTACAAATGATAACAAAAGGAAATTGCTTTTTCGAATCGTGCTAAGCACTGTTCTTTAGGCTTTATTAGTTCCCTTTAGTGTGCAAAGAGTTCCGAAGCTAATATCCTTATGGGATAAGATGAAGATAGCTATTGTAAGCCTGCACTAACTTATACAGAACAAAAGCAAGAGTGAAAAGTGTAAGAATATCTTGTACAGTTGAGAATGATTTCGTTTCTGTAAATAACGTCCAAAGGAGCCTATTTATAACCTCCAAAGGGTGCTAATCAATAGTCACAACTCCTAAGAAAAGGTAGGAAGAAACGGAACTGAATTCGGATAAGAATTGAGTTCGAAATCACACTTTTAGTAAAGAGATGCATCTTTTTAGGAAGGAGAAACTCACAGGAGCTCGTCAAAGCACTTGTGCGACTCACACAGGCTACTGGAGCCTGTTAGAGCACTCGTGCTCGCTTGGCTTCAGTTAGCTTGAGCTTTGCTTCTGGAGACCATCTGATGTTTCGTGCGACTTGTACGGGACATCGCTTGCTGGCTCCTCTTTGTTTTCACTTTGTTTTCTACTTCTTCCTTTAGCTAATTATTAGAAAATCTCCAATACTCAACACTCATCAATGCTTGGTGTGTTTCGACTCATTGTTACTCCAGACGGCGAAACTGCTGTTGACTGTGAACCAATATTGGGTAATTTACATAGAGGGATAGAGAAAATTTCTGAAAATCGTACAATTCTACAATATTTGCCTTATGTAACTCAATGGAATTATTTAGCTGTAATGTTCACAGAAGCAATAACCTTAAATCGGCCTGAAACACCCCCACCACCAAAAGAAGAAGTCCACCACACACACGTTCAAGAAAGAAATATGAGTTCTATTATTTTTTCTTTTGTTGCTCAAACTTACTTTGGTGAGTCAATGGTGGTGGGTTTTAACTTTTATGAGAAATCCAATTGCAGTGAACCAAAAAATCAAAGAATCTCTTCTTCACCAGAATTGAGGTATCATCCTACCTACTAAACATATTTCTAGGCAAAACTGTAGTAAGCATGTGTACACCATTGTGTTCGGGGTGAACTTTCTCAAAAAAAAAAATTTTGGACTCTTAACACATTTTGATTCCCATAATATCATATAGGGCCGGTCCTTAAAATTTGGGGGCCCGGAACAACACAGTAAAAGAGGTCCCAATTTTTAAAATTTTTTTAAGAATGACATTTTAAAAAATTTTAGATTAAAATTATCTATAATATAATATTATTTTGTTTTAAAATTCTTCAAAATTTCTTATTCAATAGATAATTGTCAAAATTTTCAACATTTATTGCAATACAAACAATTTCAAGTACGTTTTTAAACAAATGTAATGTATTAGAAACTACAGTTTGAACCACTATTTATCATCGTTCTATCTATAATTAACATTACGCAATAAATAATTAAATGTAAAATTTTAAAATTCACTTTGAACATGACAATAATTTAATGATTTTTACTATTTATGCGTGCAAGCCGTATACTCACAATACTTACTTCGGAAGTCTCTTTCATCTATATCAAAATAAAATTATTTGGAGTATTAAGGAAAAAAAACACGATCAATGTGTAAGGTTTCAGTAAATAAATAAAAAAATTGATTGTAATCACGTTAGTTAATAAACTTTTTGGGAGGTATCATAGATGGGTCTTGATAAATATATACATGTGGTACTATAATATTTAATCCATTAAATGAATTAATAAATTTTTATTATTTTATTAAAATGTGGCTTTTAATTAATATATTGAGTTAGTAAATATAACATTATTTGACCTCTAAATGAATTAATAAATTTTGTATAGTATTTTATTAAATATATAAAATTAGTGTTATAATATTTGGGTCCTTAAAAATAAACTATTATATTTTATAGGGTGAGACAATAGTCCATTGAAAGGAACTATGCAACCCTTGATTTTGGCCTTGTATAAATTAATTATGCAATTGCATAGGCCAAATCCAATGGTTGAATGCTCCCTTCAATAAACTATAATTTTTCCCTATTTAATATAATAGTTAAATAAATAGGTCACATTTAATAAATATATATATATATATATAATTACTAATAAATATCGGGGGGCCCTAATATTTTTGGGCCCTGAGCGGTCGCGCATGTGGTGCGCCCTCAGGCCGGCTCGGATATCATACATCAATGTGTTTGGAATGAAAAGTCGAATTCGGACACAAATGAATGACAGTCTGATTGTCAACATGAACATATCTTTCTTGCTTCATGACTGATTATTGTGAAAAAAATTTGCAACCAAGGAACTTCAAACATCAATGGTTACAATGTACTCTGACTTTCTAGTGGATAAGAATATGCATTCGCACAACTTGCTTTTCTAAGAAATTGCTTCTCTTGTAAAAGTGATCAAGTATCTAGAATTGGATTTCTTACTGATAGGACCGTCGTTAGTCCTATCAAATATAGTAAAAATACTATATAAACCTGTAACAATAGCTAAAAATAGCACAATGATAACATGGTCGATCCCACAGAGAACGGAATACTTAAAATCACCAAAACCTATTTATTCCAAACTATTTTGGTTTGCACCTATGACTTTTAGAAGTGATTGTGAATAAAACTACTTAAACTTAACGAAGATTATAGATTAATCAAATTTAATGAAGTATTCCAGCAATATGTAAATCACAATAATCGTGCATGTTAATCATAAACTCAATAACATGTTAAATAGCATGTCATCAATCAGTTATAAATTACCGTGAATACGCACAGACATAACCCAATCTCCCCTTACTTTATTGACAATTACCTTGAATACGCACTGGCATAATTGTTTCTATAATTAACAAGGAACAAGCCGTAAGGCATTGTCACCTATTAACCAAGTTAATAGCATTAAGATTTATGGAAACCCGATTTTAGTGATTCTTATTGAATTATCATCTAAGAACTATTAACCCCTTATTCTCTATTACCTTAAGGTAACTTTTCCACTAATTAATCTTGCCCAACAAATATTATGTTATTTAACTGAGAATTAATCGGCTCTACCTAATTCAACTAAGGTGATCTATCTTAATTAAATAGCAGTAATCAAAGTTATGATGAGAGAATAAGAAGGAATGCATGCAATTTAATTTAAGAACAATTCGGTTTCATAACATGCCTGGATTAATTGCTTTTACATTATGCCGGAATATAGAATTTGCTACTCATGTTTAAATGAACTACATAACTAATTATTTTAGAATTCATACTGTAAATAATAGAAAAGAATAGAATAAAGAAGAAATAAATACTTGAATTACGATCTGAAAATAATCCACTGAGAAAGCTACCGCCCGTTTGGGCAAACGGAATCTCTGCCCAACAGAAACTTCTCAAACCGCTAAAACAGAAAACTAATGCTACTTGCTCTGAACTAACTACGAAAATATGCTATAAACTTATACTGTAAAAGCGTGTCTTTCTCCCCTTAACTCTATCCCTTTAAATAGGTGTAGAATGGAGAGTACTAAATTCCAAGTGGGAAACTACCAAAACTAAATTCCAAGTGAAAAACTACTAAAACAATATCCATATCCAAGAAGGATAAATGTAATAAGTAACAACTCTTCTCTTGCATGCCATTTGTGGACAAAATTGGAATCCAAATTCCACTCCAATTGGTTCCTGCGGTGAATCAATTAATTAGGCAATTTGCCTAATTCTTTCTTGGGCCTCATCTTTCTCTTCTTTGGGTTGGGCTGCTCATTGCACTTGGGCTTGATTGTCCACCAACATAAATTATTTAATTCTTGGCCCAATTGCTTAATTTGCATGCATGAAATACGTTTAATGCATTCTTTTATCATTCCGTTTCTTTCCTTGCTCCTTTGGGCAAATAAGCCATTCTTTTCACCCTTTTTGCATCTTCTTTTCTCTATTTGTTCTTTCTGCAAAACCTACACTTTATCTCACAAAACTAGCACATACCCGTGAGATTGCCACAAATAAGCTTTAAAATTCAATAGCTAAAAGACACATATCACTTACCATTAAGGTTTGCATGTCATGTCAAAATATGTATATCCATCCCTTGTCGAAACATAACACAATTTGAAACTACCTCTAAAATACTGAAATATCCATTCAATAGCCTTTCAATGCAATTTTCTTGGATTTGAGAGAAATCGACTAACTCCAACAGTAGTTATGCCTGGCCTGGTACAAACAATAGCATGCATCAGGCTGCCAACTGCTAAATTGAATTTGGTTTTGGTTTGATTTTCGAATTGGAACCCCAATTGGAAAACCTAATTTGGAATTGGGTTTGAAGGCCAAACCAAATCGATACTCAAAAATCAAATTCGATTTCGGCTAATTTGAATTTGGTCGGTTTTTTGGTTCAACCTAAATATTGAACACCCCTACTGCAGGGAGCGAAGAATAATCATCACATATTTTTCTAACACTAAGAGGTTGGTACATTGCAACCATTGAATCATGTAAGGAAGTTCTTTGGTCACCAATTATTTTTAGAATAATTAGGCTTAAAGTAATGTAGGATATAAAAAATATCTCTATCGCCCAAAGAGATTAACACGCAGCGGAATAATCAAAACGAACATCCAAACTAACCCGCAACAATTTAACGTGGTTCGATCTTTAGATCTACATCCACAAAATCACTAAACCAATCAAAGGCGGGGCAAGCCGAAATTCTTTGCCTACACACCTATTACATATAACCCAACATCTCAAAATCCCGAAGACAGAGAGCCGAAAGTCTCTCAAAATCCCTCCGAAAATAGAGAACCGAAAGGCTCTGACCTTTCAAACTCTCAGCTCAACTTAAACAATACCTCATATGTCCTTTATATAGACCATAGTTACCCGAATCCTTCTGAAAATTAGTTTTCCAAAACAAACCAAATCTAAATTGGAAACAAACTAAATAAGTAATTATTAAATCCTACAAAAACTATAATTTCCTGATTCAACTTGATTTAATCTTCCAACATAACCTCCCTTATATCAAGCTTTGGTCACACGTAGTTCAATGCTATCTCAAGTTTCAATCGCCAGTCAAATCTCCATCGCAAACATAAAGAACAACTCTTTGTTTTCTGAAAATCTTCATTGCATCTTCATCACCTCCCTTGCTTAAAGGACCGCACCACAACACAACTTGCAGAAAACTTCAATTCTTCCAAGTTCATCATGGATCAATCCAAATTTACTTTGAAAGCACCAAAAATTACTTCACCAAAATCCAAATTTGATTTTTTTTTCTCTCAAGTCCGGACCCACAACTTAATCAAACTAAGCAAATCAAATTGTTTCATCCGACGGCAGCAGACACAGAGAACCCCCAATTCTCTCCTCTTTCATGTTTTTTCTTTTCTTTCTTTCTTTTATTATTATTATTATTTTTTCTTTGTAAAACCAATTCACAAAAAACTTTTCCTGCACCAAACACAATTCATACTCCAATTAATCTCCTCAATCAACTACCTTCTTCCTCATGACCAAATTTGAGTGGACCCGTAGCTGAAACAATATAACCCAGAACTGGAATCACCAAGGCTTATAAATTTTCTGAATTCATTATCTTTTTTATTCTGGCTCTGATACCATATGTAGGATATAAAAAATATTCCTATTGGCCAAAGAGATTAACGCGCAGCGGAATAATCAAAACGAACATCCAAAACAACCCGCAACAATTTAACGTGGTTTGATCTTTGGACCTACATCCACAAAATCACTAAACCAATCAAAGGCGGGGCAAGCCGAAAGTCTTTGCCTATACACCTATTACGTATAACCCAACATCTCACAATCCTGAAGAAAGAGAGCCGAAAGGGTCTGACCTTTCAAACTTTCAGCTCAACTGAAATAATACCTTATAGGTCCTTTATATAGACCCATAGTTACCCGAATCCTTCTCAAAATTAGTTTCCCAAAACAAACCAAATCTAAATTGAAAACAAACTAAATAAGTAATTATTAAATCCTACAAAAACTAGAATTTCCTGATTCAACTTGATTTAATCTTCCAACAAGTAAGAATGGTATGTGATACATTGTGACAATTAAAGTGGTCATCCATTTGTGTAAGTTCAACTTTTCATTCTTGCTCCGAACACATTGACGTAAAATATCATTGGATTAATCGAAATGTGTTATAGTTTAAAACTTTGTTTCTTGAGAAAGTTCTCACTGACGAGAATGGTACAGATATACTGGCTAAGACTGCACCTGAGAAAATTTATTGTTGGGTGTAAATATGTTGGTGAACACTCTTGTGTTCTCACTAATGCTTTAGTGGAGTGAATAAGGTCCCATAGTTTTGTTTTTTCCAAATTCTGGTTTTTCACGTTAAAATTTCTAGTGCCTTATGCTTGCTATTTATCTGTTTATTGTGTGTGTTTTTTTTAATTCCTATTGTGCCTTTTCTTTAAGCATTGGGAAAGAAGAGTAGAACTGAGTTTTTAATTGTGATTTTGCTGTGATTGTTAAATCTTTACCTTACACAACAACAAATATGTTCCTCTTCGTTTTCTCCACACTGTAACCTTCAGAAAATTTAGGCTCTCAATCTTTCAACATGATTAATTGTTTCTTCCATTTTACTACATGATCTGCAAAGCATATGCATTTCTACAATTCAGTCAAACCACAAACAAAATCAAATTGCAAATGCATCAATTGCAGATGGGATAGCTCAACTGAAATCTAAATCTAGTCTAAATCTAAAGGAATGGAATGAAAAAATGGTCATGACTCGCCATCTTTGCCAAAAAGTTTGAGACCCCATCTCCATTGCATATCCTCACAATGCCGAATATAAGGAACAATTTTTCCCATGTCGATCCGGGTTCGGGTTTTGCAGTCATGATAACCCGGAGGAGCCTGGAAACAGGGCTCCATTGACAGAGCTCGGAAACAAGCTGGATTTGAAACCTTGTAATCTTCAGGCCTTTCAAGAATCCATGGCTTCATTCCTCCTAGACTTTGAGCAACGTACCCGAATGTTGACTTAGAACTCGTCACTAACTTATCTGTCAAGCTCAGAAGATACATTTCCGCCCAGGCTTTCATATCGTGGATCTTCTCACCAAAACGCTGGTGTTCTTCATGGCTAGGCTGGAAAACTTGAACTATTTCCCCTGTCGATGTCGGATTTTCATCGTACATACTTTTAAATGTTTCATAGTACTTATTGCTTAGAGATGTCACCAGCACAGCTTTAGTCTTGTTAGATTTTGCTGTCGTTTCATTGACGATTCGGGGTAAAAGATTCTCCTTGAAAACACAGGTCAGAATCTGATCCTTGTAGTGCTCGAACGGGTCGGGTTTTGTCCTGAAGATTCTCACTTGGATCCCGATCTTTTCATCCGCTCTCGATAAAAAAGCGTTGTAATAACTGGTGATCTCCTTCCAAACGTTGTTGGTGGGATGAAAGAGATAGCGACCCAAGAAATGGAAAACAGTTTCCTTCTCCGGAAACAGGCGATTCAGCTCCTCCTGGAAAGATGGCATCAGAAAAAACGATGGAACAAAATATATGTTCGATTTCAGGATGTGCCAGGGCACTTCCTGGAGAAAATTTTGGTCATCGTCGCAGAAGAATCGCTGATCATCATCATCATAATCATGAACCACATGGAGATAAACATAAGGTTTGATCAAAGAACCATTTCTTTTGAGAATATTTCCGTAACTCATGTTGGATTGTTTGTGAAAATCCCCGAATTGATCAATGAGTGGAAAATCAGGGGGAACCAACCAAGAAGTCCCTGGAAAAGGTTCGCAAAACAGATCAGAAACCCGAACCCGGCGATCCACGAGGAGGACTCTTTTGGTCAACAAAGCATAAAGGAAAGTAGAAGCTAAAGTGATGATTTTGTTTCCCAATCCATCCCGGGGCGTCCAGACCACAAACTTACAGCCTGTGGAGCTGTTTTTCCCACCTGATTTGAGAATCTTCAGGGTTTTATCATAGTCTTCGGTCCCTGGTCCGCATCGTTTATGTAAAGCTTCGTAGCTTCGTAATGCAGAGATGAGATGAGAAGAAGGCTGATACTTTAGCCCTTTGTGATACCAGGGTGATTCATACCTACTCCAACATGATTTCTCATCAAATCCTTCGGCTAAAAGCCCACCAAGAAGCTTATCATATTGTTTATCAGCAAGCCATTGATGATCGTCTTCCTCATCTATATACATGTCAAGAATAAAATAAATACTAAATTAATTTCGAGAACTTCGGTAAGCCACAAACTCCGGTAAATAACCAGCTTATTCCTAATTAATATATATATATATATATATATATATATATCCTAACATAATTTGAAGAGGAAACCATGTTGAAATCAGAGAAAAACCCAAGGGGAAATTTGAATTGTTACCTTCTTTGAAATCGAAACCACCCCATGAGGCCTTTGAAGATTGGTTTTTCCAAATGAGAAACAGAGCGGAGGCCATTAAACAGAGAAGGAAGAATATGAATAGTTTCTTTGGATTCCAAGTGAGCTGCGGCTGTGGGCATCTTGACATGATTCTAGCAAGAGGATCCTTAACCCGTTGAATGAAGGATTAGGGAAGCAATATCAGCACTTTATTTCATGAATAAATAATCCAAATTCTTGGGCAAAGTAAAGTCTAAAATAACATGCAAAGAAGTCAAATTTCCAAAAGAATCTGTATTCTAGGATATCTTATTATTATTATTATTATTTTTAATCATAATATTTCTATCACACGTGAGAATCTCGCCTGCAGCTGAGCGAGATATACCTGTGAGGGGCTGTATTGCACCCCTGTTATCTACGGAAAAGAAAGGAGATGAACCGTTTACAGTTTGGACTAAGCTCTTGATTCGGAATATGTTAGAACTACTAATACAAGAATGAGTGGTGCAACAATCATAACTTATGCATCAGGTTAAACGTTTAAAGTTTGAACCCATCCACATTTCAACAATGCTTCTTTGTGTTCAAGAAAAATACAGGGGAAAAAAAATATAACAACAATCTCTAAGGTTGAACGAATATTTTGAAAATTTGAAAGTTACAGGAATAATTTTATAATTTACCTTGTATTTTTCAACTCAATTAGCCGAAGGGAAAACTCTTTTTAGTCACTGAGCAGGTCAAAGCAAGGCTGGTAGAAAGAACGTTAATAAAATAGTTAATAGAGCTCTCACATAAACATAGTATTATTATTTATATATAAAAGTTACTACCCACTATGGAGTAATTAATACCAAGATTCGACAGCTTTCGCTTAAAAAAATAGGTAGTTTGTAAAATTATTTAAATATTAATGTTTTATAATTAACGAGATGATACATTCAGTAAAAATATTAAAATAAACAGATTTTATTCAGTAAATTGAAATTTTTTTGTATTATTTTAACAAATATGTACTTTAGTACCGTTAGAACCTTGCATACTCTAAGGATAGAATGGTAATTTAACTAGAAAATGCTGAAGTCATTTGTTAAATAATTAGTGTTCTGGCATACTTTTGTTGAAAGAACTGGAGTTGAATCAACTACATCAAGAATAATAATAAAAAAACATTTCTCCAATCTCTAAGAACAAATTGTATATAATTTATTCAACAATTAAACTAAGATAAAAGTAAGAAACCATCAAACCAAAGAACACACCGTTTTTGAAATTTTCTTCTTAACTCCAAAACTTCACTGTCGCCAAATAAAAATAGTAGCAATTTTTTTTCTAGCAAATGCATAACTACAATGTGGCTTTAAACAATCAACAAAAGTATCAAACTCCAAAGCATGTAATGAAATTTTGAAAAAGTTCAACAGAAAACCAGCAAAACTTATAAAACATACCTAAAATCTCTAGCCATCGGAATTCGATCTCTCCCATCCAATTCAGCTTGATTGGACAGCTTTTCAACCTTTGATTATGCGTTTAACTTCAACCTCGCTCGCCACGAACTTCTGCGGGTAAGAAAGTTGCTAAAAATTTCCTACTAAAGTTTCTAACTTTTTTCTTCTGTTAAAGTGACGAAAATTTGTCCCAAAGTAAGCCTTAAATAGAGAGGGTAAAATCTCAAGTTAAGATGTAGACAAATTCTAAAAAGCAGGAAATTTATCTTTGATTTTGGACTTTTCTACGAAAGTTCATGACTCCAAAACTCTATATTTAAAGTAATGGTATTCATAACACTAAATTCATAACGTATGTAAGTTGGTGTTAAATCTAATAACTGATTGAATTTTTATAAAACATTTATTATCCTGATATTATTATTTATTTAATGAATGCATCATCATTAAATATAAAAAATTATATAAATTTATGTTATAGCAGAAATATCAAAATCAACTTAAACTTAAAAAAACAGTGGACGGAAAAAAGGCAATATGTATGGCAACAAAGTTACGGTTCAAACGTTTCAATTTACAAATAGCTCAACAAAGTTTCACAATATTATCATTAGCCCCGTTAAACTCCTACACTATTACAATAATGAATCCCTCCTAATTCTATTAACATTATGGAAGGCTATCAAATTATAAAAAAATAACCAATCACGCCTGTTTTTTTCTTTTTCTTTTTTGTTTTTACATATCTATCAGCAATTTTAACAACTTTGGGTTAACGTTTGAGAGGCCAATATGAGATTAATGGTAAAATTTTGAAACTAGGGGAACTATAGGTAATTTTTCTAAACCTCAAGGGCGAAGTAGATAATTAACTCTTAAAATTATTTAAAAAGTGTACTAAAAATATAAAATATGAATATTATATATCTAATGGAAAAATAAAAAAAAGATACGTATTTGTATCATTTACGTCTCGCGTTTACTTGACCAAGTACGTCCACCCACGGTTTTGATGTTGACCATTCAAAGCATAGTTGGAATTTATTTACTCTTTCGATGGTTTGCTTACATTTTTAAATTATAATTGACCTTTGGTGATCGAGATTGGGAAAGCACCATTCCACGATTGGGTGCAATATATAGTAGAGTAAAGTACATTTACTTCCCTCGAGATTTGTGCAAACTAACAAAATCCGGCCGCCTAAAATTTCATGAAACTATCGACAACCTGGACGTTCAAATTTTGGCAAAATTTATATTCAAACTGCCAAATAGTTTAACATGCACCAGTTTTTCTTTAAAAAATATTGCATACTCAATATTTTAAGTGCGAAAGTATCACTCATCAAACTGTCATATAGTGGAAACTGTTTTGCCTAATTACAAAAAAAAAAAAAAAAAAAAAAAAAACTTGAGTTTTGAGTTTAATATTTTGACTCATAAAGGGAAAAATATAATTTTACGAAGTCAGAAGGGGATAATTGTTATATTATTACTCGGTCTAGGGGTTGTTAATAGTTTTATGAAATCTCAGGGGGTATTGGTAATTTTTTAAACCTTGAGGGAAGTGAATGCAATTTACCCTATATAGTATAAGCCCAACTTGGCGTCATTTAAAAAAAGAAAAATATGTAAGCGAAAAGGAAAAGCGTGTAGCAAGGAAAGGTCAAAGTTAATTATCTGCATAAACAATGGATAGTGAAAATGTAGAGTGAAAAAATTCAGTGACTGATGTGGCATTATATGATTAGAGTCATTTGACATTTATAATTTTAAGTATCAAATAACATTTTTCATGTGGTTGTCACATTAGTAACTGAGCAAATTTATTCTGAATTTTCACTGTGTGCAGGGCCGGTCCTAAGGCTTTGGAGGCCCTGGGCCAAATGAATAAAATGGGCCTCAAAGAAAAATATAATATGATAATTTAGTAATTTCTATTATTTTTTTAAAAAAAATTTATATCACGGTCTTTTAACTATAACAACAAAAGAAACAAGAAAATATCAGTATTGCAACAATCCTTTTCAAACAAAAACAAAATTGGGCCTTGAGTTGATAAAATAAAATAAAATTATTCTTGCATCAATTTTTTTAAACAAAACCAAATATGGACCTTAAATGTGGGCCTTAATACACACTTTTACATTAACTCATTTGGAATAAAAATAAATATGGGCCTATATTTTGCGGAAGAAACCCATTACATGTTTTGATGCAGAATACTCTTTTTTTTTTTATTATTATATGCAGGCTTGATTTACAAATAAAAATAAGTTTGGGTCCAGAATTAAAATTGTACAAATTAAACCTACTATTACTATTACATAACATTTAAAAATTTGGGCCCCTAATGTGTATGGGCCCAGGGCCATTGCCCAGATTGCCTAGCCCCTAGGGCCGGGCCTGACTGTGTGTATCACTTAGTTCAATATACATCACATTATCTTCATTGGATTGTTAACGATATACCTCTACATAAAGCGCAAAAATTTGTGTTTGATGTGTCTAACAATGCGTGTATCGAATTTAACATATTATGAAAACATGTGTGTTGAGTTTAATTTTTAATGTATTGCATATTATGTTTGGCTTAATTTTGTTAAAACTTAGTTATTTAAATATTAAATTGTCTTTGCAATTATTTAAGTAGACATATAATTTAGAATTTATGTGTGTGTGTACGCTCGCGCGTTGGGATGGTGGTGGATTTAAGTTTGTAATTATATTTTTGATTAAGAAGCTTTTTAAAATCACAAATTCGGTTCTTTTAGTTATATTTTATCATTCTCAGTAAAAGAGTTATGTATTTAAAAAAAAAAATTTATCCTAATAAAAAAATCATATATTTAAAAAATAATGATACTCATCTCAATTAATTTATCACAAATTGTCATAATAACTCATGTGGCTAAAATTCATTAACTACATTTTTATGAAATAATTATTAGTATTACCTCTTCACCAACTAGAATAGCTCAGGCCAATTACCATCGACCCCAACAAAAATAAAAATGTCCGCCATTGTTAATTTACAAATACAACCCTTGGTGGCTAAAAGGATTGTAGTGAGAAAAAGGTGGAGTAGTGGCAGTGTACAATTGCACTTTCTCTTGTTCTATTTGGACATTTTCACCCTACATAACGGTCTTAAGTTAATCCCCTAAACGGGGGATCAGATCAATTGTTGCTTAGGCGACATATCATCACTCACGTTGTGTGAGGGGCCTACAGTGGACTCCATAGGGGGCCCCACACAATGTGAGGGGGACATGTCGCATAAGCGACATGCGATCCCACCCGCTAAATGGGAGGGTTAGAAACGTGGTGAAATTTGCAATTAATTTTTTTTTTGGTAGTTTAGTGATGATGTTTGAGATTTTCAAAGTTTGATGACCTAAAGTTAAAATTTGCCAAAGTATAGCCGTTAAAAATGGACTTCACTTAATGTTTATTGAGCAAAAGTCACAAAATAATAATAAAGCGCGAATTGGACATTGGTGTGCATAAAAATAGCTAAAAGCCATTGGGTCTGGCCCAGTCAAGACAAGGAGAGCATAAGCATAAAAAGCCCAAAAACAGGCTTAGGTTGACCTTGTCCGGGGACGACCTAGAGCTGACCTCGTCCGAGAACGACCTGGAGCTGACCTCGTCCAGGACAACCTAGAGCTGGCCTCGTTCAGGACAACATGGAGCTGACATTGTGTCACAGTGCGCTGTTTTGAATCACCAAAATGAGCGCGCCGTGTGGCAAGCAAGGCTACCGCTAGTCAAGCTTCCGCCAATTCCCGCATCTGGGACTCGATCCCGAAGTACTTGTAATTAGCCCATCCGAATCAATGAAAATAGACGAAGGCAAACTCATAAGCCTTGGTTTTCATTACTAAAAGAAGGAAAATTACAAGAAATAGCCAAGAGCTTAAATGGGTGGTGGGAACCCAACTCCTGCTTGCATTACATTAACCCACCAATAACTAAAAAGGCTAAAAATCAGAAGTGGCCTGAGGGGGGGATCAAGGCGTACAAAATTGGTGATCTTGTGAAAAATCACATCTCTAACTAAAACTAACATCCCCCAACATTACTAACTATTACAACATGAATAACTAACATAAGTTAATATATACAAGGTTGGGCTCCGTTGGATTCGGTTGTTGTGGTGCTGGACGCTGGGCGCGCTGATGCTGTGGCGGGGCGTGGGCTGAGGCTGGTGCGGGGCGTGCGCTGAGGCCGGGGTGTGGGCGCGCGCGCTGGGGCACTGGGCGCGGCGCGCTGAGGCGTTGGGGTGCTGGGCCTGCTTAGGCGCTGGGGCGCTTGGCGCGCTGAGGCGTTGGGGCCAGGCGCGCGCTGAGGCTAGGGCATAGCGCTCGCTGATGCTGTGGCGTGGCACGCGCTGATGCTGGGGCAGGGCTCGCGCTGAGGCTGGGGCGGGGCGCGCGTGCTGAGGCGTTGGTGTGCTGGGGCGCACCACTGGTGCTGGGGCTTGGGCGCGTGCACTAAGGCTGGAGCGTGGGCGCACGCTCAGGCAGTGTTGTGCTGCACCATGTGTTGGGCGCCCAATGCTGTCCGACATATGATACGACGCGTCGTGCGATTCCGCTCCGTCGGATCTCAACTTTGAGCACGAGCTACAACATGTCATTTTATGCTCATGGGGCATCGATGGGGTTGCGGGGTAAGCACGGGAGGTGCGCCCTGTAACACATTGGCATGTCAGAATAATGGTAGCATTGGCTTGATAGCTAGGCGTCATTATGAGGCGGGAATCCGGGGCTGATTTCATGCAGGAGTTACTCACAACAATAATAGCCAAGGAGTTACAAAGGCCTTTGAAGCCGAGCCATAAACATTAAAAAGGTATGAGGAATGCATTCAAGTAACCATGAATGAGGAGGCAATTAAGGTGTGCAATCAATGCGCCAGCTCATCATGACACCAACGGACACTTAAAGATGAGGCTATATATATTCAGTATTCAGACTCATTTCAGGTAAGCTCTTTCTTACGAATTTAAGCTATTGGTCAATACAGTTTGCTTCCAATTTTGTACGAACTTGAGCGTCGGAGTGGAACAGGGGGGATAGCCTCGCTTGTTTCTTGCCCCCGTTACCAGATTTCTCAAGAAGGCTGTCGAGCCGAGCTCCCGCTTCCCAGATCTGAGCTCCGAGCTCCGCTCTCACCCATCTGAGCTACCAATTTGCAGATCTAAGCTATATCTTCAAATCCTCATCCAGCCGACCGAAGCATCTAGATTCATACATTTTGTGTCACATCAACTGGCGCCGTCTGTGGGAACGATTTGATCGATCTTTTCATCAAATTTTCTTCACAATTAAAGAAATTTGTTGAAGTCATGACGCAAGAACGTTAGGTGGAAGATACTTCTTCTTCTACTGTTGTCACTACTTCCACCGCTTCTCTGACAGTTGCCACCACCATGTCTTTAACACCTCAGCAAGAATAGGTTGAGCGAGAGAAGTTTTAGTGCTTATTTCCCTATATGTCTCAATTTGCTAATCATAGTCCTCGGGTTCCTTCTGTTTCTTGTTTGGGGCTTAACATTTCTATTATCACCACCACTGTACTTGAATTTATTACTCTTCGTGATACTCCTGTTTCGTAGGTTCCTCTCGCGGTTTCATTACCTTTGATGTCTTCCGTGGCTGACCCCAAGCTGCTATTTCCCAGCCAGTCGCTGGCCCGCAAACTGACCTCTCATCGCTTTTATTTCCCCAATGCAATGCTCTTGGCTTTGTCCGGCATTATCCCCCTTATCCTGATTGGGCTTACCCTTTCCCCGGCTCTCATTCCGAGCCACCCAGCTCGCAAAGCTTTCCCATCACCTCTCATGCTCCTCGACCTCAAGGCCTCTTTACTGCTCCTCCTGTTTACACTACCCTGGCACATACCAATGTTCACGCTAGTTTTCCAGGCTTTCTCCGTGTTCCCACTGCTCTGCTTGGGGGGTTTCCACCTGTTTCTGGCTTGCTTTTTCCTTTTTTGGGGGGGGGGGGGGGGGGGGGAGGGGGGGGGGTAGGGGTTCAATTCAGTTATCTCAATTTTGAGGGCAATCTGTTAGGTCATCCTGGTTCCCTTGCTACATCGGCAAATCCATTTCAACATTATGGCATAGGCACCAGCCGAGAGGTGTACAACCACCTGTGGGTTATCCACCTTTGTTCCATCCAAGCTATTATACAGGGGCTAGTTATGAAGGCTCAGGACTCGGGGGGTCGTTGCTTAGCTATCCTAGCATAGGGGAAGTTTTTCCAGGTCAGATGTGGCACATTCAGCCCAGACACCCAGCTATGACGAGATCTACGTACGCTTATAAGGTCGGATTGGGCCCACTTCTCGAGTTTCTCATCCATTTAGCCGAGGGATCCAAGTAGCTCCATTTTCGCCGGGCTACAAAGGACTCAGCAAGATCGACAAGTATGATGGCACCACTGACCCAACAGCCCACTGGATGCAGTGCGTGAGTGTCATGAACGCTGCTAACTTATCTGATGCTAACCGCTGCATGGCGTTCCATCTCACCCTTAAAGGTCAGGCTATCAATTGGTATTGTACTCTACCCCGTAATTCTATTCATTCACTAAATCAGTTAGGGGGTTTATTCTTAACTAATTTCATGGGCAACAAAATTTTATTTAAAACTATTTCTCATCTAATGAACATAACTCAAATGGTGGGTGAAAAGTTGTAGGCTTATATAGATTGCTTTAACGTAGAATTAATGCAGTGCCATGAAAAAAATGATGGGATCATTTATCAATGGGTTACGGTTAGGACCTTTAGCTACTGAATTACCCATTAGACCCCCACATTCTTACTTTGAAATGATAGTTACTGCTACCAACTTTGCTATAAATGAGGTGGTCGAGGCCATAAAAATTGAGCGAGAAATCGGGATTGGAGATGGGCATGGCAAAAGAAAGGCTGTTACTCCCATCCCACATCAAGGGGAGGGGAAGAGACAAAATCTTATAGATACTGCTAATGCTGGGACAAGACCCGGGAATGGTGTTAACTCTTTGTAGGGCTGACCTTATACGGGACGACCTGGGAGGCCAACCTCATCAGTGGACTACGTGAACTAAGGCCGACCCCGTCCTCCACGGACGGGGTGAAAATAAGCTGACCCCGTCAGTAGACGACTTGGACTACAGTACCCTAAGTGCGCGACATTCATGAAACCGGATCAACCATCGATGGTCAGTTTTGGAGATCATCAGGTACGGTCTATGAGACAATAAAATATCTTAGATGCTTTAGTTATTATTTTCATTATTCAGTATGCATTGTGAAAGATACGGTTAGGAACTGCTTTCAAATTATTGTGACAATCATGGGCTACCTGCAAACATTTTTAGATTTGGCAACCACCATGTTATACCCACAGGACAGTTGAGCATACCAGTCACCTTGATAGCTGGCCAGCTACTACGTACATATACCATATGATCACCTTACCATGTGTACTTTGGAAGGCCCGGTTTAAACCGCTTTCAAGCCATAGCTTCAGTTATGCATATGCTTTTAAAATTTTTTATCATGCATAGGGTGGCTTCTCTCCGTTGTAATGTTAAACAGACTGGGACAAACCATGGGCATGACCAATACGTTGGCTAGGACAGACATGGGTAGGGCTAAGCAGTTAGCCGGTACGGACATTAGCTAGGCTAAGCAGTTAGCAGAGACAAGACATTTGCTGTGCCAAAAGCTTGGTCGAGACAAGTCATTAACCGGGTCTCGACGGATACTGGGTCAAACCCTTAAGTCGGGATGCGGAGGTCGGTAAAAGTGCATGTTAAGTCAGGTAGCTACGGCCAGAGTTTTAGTGTCGCATTATAGAACTTACCGAGGTCGGATGTCTGTTAAATAGTTAGTTAGGGCTAAGTAGCATGTTTTAGCTAAAACGCAAGACTGGGGGATCTTGTTGCTGTGCATAAAAATAACTAAAAGCCATTAGGCTTGGCCCAGTCAAGACAAGGAGAGAATAAGCATAAAAAGCCCAAAAACAGGCTTAGGTTGACGTCGTTCAGGGACGACCTGGAATTGACCTCGTCTGGGGACGACTTGGAGTTGACCCCATCCGGGGACAACATGGAGCTGACCTCGTCCGAGAACGACCTGGAGCTGACCTCGTCCAGGACAACCTAGAGCTGGCCTCGTCCGGGACAACATGGAGCTAACATTGGCAGGTCGGAATAACGGTAACATTGGCTTGATAGCTAGTCGTCATTATGGGGCGGGAATCCAGGACTGATTTCATGCAGGAGTTACTCACAACAATAATAGCCAAGGAGTTCCAAAGACCTTTAAAGCCGAGCCATAAACATTAATAAGGTATGAGGAAGGCATTCAAGTCACCATGAATGAGGAGGCAATTAAGGTGTGCAATCAATGCGCCAGCTCATCATGACACCAACAGACACTTAAAGGTGAGGCTATATATAATCAGTATTCAGACTCATTTCAGGTACGCTCTTTCTTACGAATTTAAGCCATTGGTCAATACAGTTTGCTTCCAATTTTGTACTAACTTGAGCGTCGGAGTGGAACAGGGGGGATAACCTCGCTTGTTTCTTGTTTCTTGCCCCCGTTACCAGATTCCTCAAGAAGGCTGCCGAGCCGAGCTCCCGCTTCCCAAATCCGAGCTCCATCATCACTCATCCGAGTTCCCGAGCTCGGATCCGAGCTCCACTCTCACCCATCCGAGCTACCAATTTGTAGATCCAAGCTATATCTTCAAATCCTTATCCAACCGATCTAAGCATCTACATCTGGACATTTTGTGTCACATCAGACATTTTTACCATGTCTTAAAACTCAACTCAGACGTCGACTTCTTGATGTCATCAATAAATTGAATTTTTTTGGTTGAAAATTAGTTAATATTGTGATCGAAATGGGATGAGTCAAAAGAATAAGCTTTTCTATTTGTTTAAGGAGACCTAAGCGTGGTGATTTATCCTGCGACCATTATTTATACCCCATTTGTTCCATTAGAATGGTACATTTTGAAAAATATTTTTTGTTCCAATAGAAAAGTACTTTCAAATTTTTTACTTCTCATGCCCTTATTAATATAATCATGTGTGGTCCACAATTAGTCCATACTTAATAAGTAGGGATATAAATAGAATAAAGCGTGTCATATTAACTAATTTAGGTATTGTACCTTAACATTCATAATAAATTGTACATTAGTCAAAGTGAACACTTTTAATGAAACAGAAGGAGTATATACTTATGTGAAAGTTAAAGAGAATAAAACTAGAGAAATAATTTCCGGAAAGATCTTTTCTATTGATAAAACTTAACTGAATTGTATAGACTTCTAATTTATATACACCATCACTGACTGTAAATATCTAATACTACTACTTTGTGCTCATTTACAGTAGGTGTTTTCCTATTTAACAAGTGCTAAACCTGTAAGCTTGCTGAGTTGGCAAGTTGTTGCTGATTTGTCATCCTTTGCTTCTCCAACTTAAATATTTAATGCTACTCTATTACTTATGAATTTTTTTTTCTCACAATTTTAAATTACATACTAATACATATAAATGGCCAATAGTATTGCAAGAATAATAATTTACCAAATAGCTTTTTGTCATTGCAAATTTACAAGTATTTACATAAAACTTGTTAGAGCAAACCACTATTTTGGTCCCTTACAAATTGCTCAATACTCTTTTTGTCATTCACATTTTGTTAGTGTACCTTTTTGGTCTCTCACTAACTTTCCATCCATTTTTCCATCCATAAAGTCACATGTTACCCATATTTTAAATATTTAAATGGTAAAATTAAAATAAAGTAATAAAAATTTGTATTAAATATTAAGTAATTTATCATTATTT
The DNA here is from genome assembly GCA_016801395.1 of Leptodermis oblonga. NCBI lineage: Eukaryota > Viridiplantae > Streptophyta > Magnoliopsida > Gentianales > Rubiaceae > Leptodermis > Leptodermis oblonga. The sequence continues at coordinate 34,379,535 of CM028759.1, forward strand.
TTCTCAAATATGATCAACTTTTTATAATTATATTACACATAACTATATTATCAAAAATATCGAAATAAATATATAAATTTTTTTGTTGGGACAAGAAAAATTTTAAAAACATCAATCTTTTATTAAAGATGATAAAAAAAAACCAAAATAAATTGAGATACGAATTACCATCCTGCAAAATTTTAAATTATATTATTTTTGTTAACATATTTCATTTTCATTTACATTTTAAAATTTTTTAATAAAAAATAAATATAACTTAAAATTTGTAGATCTTTTTTATATAAATTTACAGTATAATTTACTACATGTATCATTATTCAAATTAATAACATATGTACGTCCAATCAATGTGAGTTTCTTCCTTGTTTTATCTTTCTTTAAATTGATGTATATAAATTTATTTATAAAAATAAACTCTTAATGCATGAATCTCTTGCTCTCTCCTTTTTATTGAGAAAAAAAGAACAAACTGTTATGAATATAATTATTGTGAATGTCCCTTCATCTCTTAGAACTCCCACTACTCCAATAATTTCCCCATGATCATTCATCTGTCATATGTAATTATCCTTGTATGACCTTTGAGATGGTCTTATTACTTAGCCTATAAATAGAGGCTTATAGTGGAAAAAGATGATGGAATGAAATGATGAAGAAGTCTCTCCACTATTTCTCTATAATCTCTTGTTCTTGTATTTTATTCTGTTGTTTACTACATGCTTTTATAGTTACATTATAGTATTAATTTTGTAATACGTTATCAGCACGAGACTCTAGCCAAATGAAATTAGTTGATTGACGAGGAGAATTGTTAGCGGTATGGAATCACTAAAGGCTCAAACTCATAGGATGATTCGATATGAGATTTTCCTAATGATTGCTATGCAATCTTAAGGTATGTATTTATTTGAATATAACATATATATATATATTTTAATATCTACTCGTTGCACTCGGCTATGATCCATAAAAGAATATGTGCTTTAAAAAGTTTTGATATGTCTAATTTTCTATTTTGGTGAATTTAGTTATTATGAGTGATTTTACAAACTTGCTCACATACTACGTACTGCAATGGTTTTCACTTGTGAAAGTGAAAATCATAATTATATATATATAATGTTTTGATACTTATATTACAATGCATATTTTAATGTTTTAAATTTGTATCTATATTTCACATGATTGAAAAATATGATTAATATAGTGATGTAATACTTTGGTACTGAAAATTTGCCATTTGATTGCAAAATATCAATTTGTCATGTTGACAAATTTGAAAAAGAGACATATGATCATTTGATTGCAAAATATTAATTTGTCCCATTGGCAATTTCAAAATAGAGATAAATTGCTAAACAATATTATTACACATTACTTTCTTTTTGTCACGAATAAAATCATGAGTTTTGTTGAAAACTCATGAGCCTCATTCAATAAAGTTGCTCCATTTCCTAAAGTAAATGTGAGGGTTAAGCACCTATTTTTCACGTGAAAATTCCATTTCCCGAAGTAAATGGAAAAATCATAAATTCCTATAATACATAAAGGTTTCATTTCCTGAAGTAAAGATTATAATTATGCATTCATATAATGCACAAAATTGCAATCGTGGGTGCTGGCTTTATGATAACTAGTACTATTATGATTATACAAATATATTATATTCACCACCAGAAGTGGAAGAATAATAATAAAATACAAAATTATAACTCACAACCAGAAATGGGGGAGTTGTGATAAGATGAAAGTAAAAAGAAATTGGATAACAAATGTTATCATAGTGGCATCATGTACCTGTTGAACACCAAAATATTTAGCAACTCTAGCAAGATCATAGAAAAAAAGATAAAAGATAAAGCCAACTTTTATCTGCTATGATGTGGTAAAATTAATTTTCAATTATGCAACCTAAAGGTAATAATATTGAAAATGTCTAATAAGAAATTTCTTCCTAAAATATAAGGTGATAATATTGATTTGATGTAGTTGATTTTAATTTGAAATTTTCAAATATAATAATTATTGTTAATTTATTGCTTTAATATTTCTTATGATTTATGAATATTGTAATAAAATATATACATCATTTGAAAATTTAATTTGTGAGAAAAATGAACATTTCAATGGTTAATGATAAAATATTATGTCCAGAAGACAGTGCTACAACATATTGTAGATAGGGATAAGAAGTAATGTTCTTATCTAATAATGACATAAACTATTGTTAGTACTATATTTGTTTGTACAAATTATTGATAGCTCCAGAAGAGTAATTATCACTTTACCTGGAGAAACAAAATATTTTACCTGATGATGCATTATTTTTTTGAAAGTTCAAAAGAAATCTATTGAGATTTTCAAAGATATTCGCTAAAATTGATATCATATTACTAATAAAAACTAAGGTGATAATAAATACTTGTACATTACAAGTACTATTTATGAAAAAAAAAAACTTTTTATTGAAAAAGTTTCCTTTTAATGCCTCCAGGTTGTACTACGCATATATTACTGCAATTGAAATTTATGAAACAGTAAACCAGATGTTTAACTAATGATTTTTTTATTTGGCATGACCGGTTAAGCCATCCCGGTTCAATAATGGTGCGAATAAAATAGAGAATTCCCATAGTCATTCATTGAAGGTCAGAAGATTCTTCAATCCAATGAATTCTCATGCAATGCTTGTTATCAAGTCAAATTGATTGTAAAGTTATTACCAGTGAAAATTCATATATCGAATATCCTGCACTAATAAAACATATACATTGTGATATATTTGTGGGACCTATTCACCCACTGTGTAGACCGTTTTGATATTTTATAATTTTGATTGATGCATCAACCAAATGGTCACATTACGTTTATTATTAAAAATCGCAACCTAAAGTTTGCAAAATTACTTGCGGAGATAATTCGGTTATGAGTTTTCTTAGTATTTAAATTGCATGTCTTTGAGATGAGTGTGGAATATCCCGTTGTTTATATTCAGACAAGAAATGGTCTTGTAGAATCGTTTCATTATATGCATTAACTTGTTTACATGACCATTGTTTTTTAGAATGAAATTCCCAAATATATATATATATATATATATATATTTGGGGGCATGCTATATTGCATGTTGCAACATTTGTTCACATCAGGCCAATAAATTTTAATGAATTCTCTCCCCAACAATGGTTTTGGTCAGAAACCAAAATATTTCTCATCTTATAATTTTTTGAATGTGCAGTTTATATTATGATTGCTCCACCACAATGCACAAAGATGAGACCTCAAATGAGGTTAAAAATAGATGTTTGGCATGAATCTCTACTATCAAATATCTTGAGACTAAAAGTTGGAGATTTATAAACTACTCATTTTACTGATTAACATTTTGATGAGTCAGGTTTCCCAACATCAAGGGGAGAAAAAAGAAGAAGTAGCCAATTAATAAAATTATTTAGAGTGAATTATCAATGATCCTCGTATAAAGTTATTTGAACTAAAGTTGAAAAGATAATTCATTTACAATTTGCATTTGCCAAATTTTTTTTCTGACCTTAAAAAGTGTGACTGAATCACGCATATTGGCTAACTAGTGCTCCAATTAAAATTGATGTCTCTAAACGACCTTCTACCACTAATAAATAATTAAAGGCAACATCAGTTCTAAAAAGAATCCTCGAGGAAAAGGAGCAAGTGATAAAGATGGCAAATCGAGGTGTTATATATTCCTGAAGAATTTTCAAGATTAATAAACGCTTGATGAGTTTTTCAGCATGATAGCTAATAAACTTCTGGAAGAAGGTTATGTACCTAAAAGTTTTGATAATAATGAAATCTCAACTATGTCATGTCTGACTGCTAAATATGGAACCTAGGTATGAATAATCGACATTGATGATAAATTTGATTATGCTGCATGATCGGCACCTTTTAGTTGGTTAATTTTAGAGTCTTATTGGCAATTCTCACGGGTACTTGGAGTGTTTTTCTATATTAAACACAAGTTTTAGGAAGTAAGGCAGAAAGAGAGAAGAGTTTCTAAAAGAGCTGAAATAAGGGGCTATTTGCCCAAACGGACGCCTGTGTGAACAGTAGCCGAAGTCAGAATACGGTGGGCTGAAGATTAAAGATCAAAGTGGGGTAAAATAACAAGTGCTGGGCTGAATAATTATCTACTTGGGCTGAAGAAATATTGCTGAAATCAATGGGCCCAAGGGAATTAAATTAAGAGAAGCCCAATTCCAATCTAAGTTCACAAGTTGACTAAAGTCCAAGGTGGCATTATGGAAGAAAAGTCTTAATTGACATTTGGAATTTCCTTTTCCTAATCCAATGTGTTAGAACCAACCGTGAATTGATTCAAATCCAGGGCTGCGTCCCTTTTACATTTCAGCCGCCTGTGGCTTTTAAGGAAACCTCTTCCTTGTTTGATTCTAGTAGTTTTCTTTTGGTACAAGTTAATTAGTTATTTCCTTTTCTTATTAGGAGATTAGTAGGATAATTCCTCTATATAAAGGGATGCTTTGTACTATAATTTGGATGCCTTCACAGTAGAGAACTTCGGCTCTCTACCTTCTCCCTCCTTAATCAATGTTATTTTCTTTTCTTTTCTTTATTTTCTTTAATTTAGTTTTATTGTTTTATTTTATTTTCTATTTGAGGATTGATCAACGTTGTTCGTACAATTGTGAGATCTAATTGTTCTTCATGTAATGCATGCATGAATTCCTTTTCACTCTGGGTTTATAACTTTTATTACTTGAATAAGCCTGCGCAACTTGTTTAAATTCGGGTAGAACCAATTAGTCTGTCTCACTACTTCATGTCATTTAGTGGATATGTTAATTAGTGGTAAAATTACCTTCAGGTAATGCAGGGTAAAGGGTTAGTAATTCTGAACTGGTGATGAGGGTAGGAATAACTAAAATCGGGTTTCCCTAAATCTTAAGGCTATTAACTTGGTTAATAGGTGTCGATACCTTACGGCCTGTTCCTTGTTAATTAGAGTAGCAATTATGTCTGTGCGGATTCACGGTAATTGTTGATGAAGTAAGGAGGAATTGGGTTGTGTCTGTAGATTTCTTATTAGTTGGACCTTCATAGACTATTGACACGTCTATGAAAGGCTAGTTTGAATTCACGGTGACCTATAACTGATTGATTTATGTTTGCATGAATATATTTGCATCGATGATCAATTGCATGAATTAACTGAGATTATGTCTTCAACTAGGTGTTTTTATGTGTTTTGTTTTACGAGAGAAATAAAGTTACCAGTCCTTGTGGAGAAGATCCTGCTTATTACTATACTAGTTTTTAGTAAGTTTTTATAAATATTTTTGGTAGCTGAAATGACACATATCACTGCAGTGGTTGCTATAATGAAAGAAAACGTGGATCATCAATCTGGGCCTGTGTATAAATTTTGACATAGAAGTGATTGCCCAAGTAAATGAAAGAAATGAAAAGACGCAATTCTAGTATAATTGAATTCAATGCTTAAAAGAAAAGTCTTTGGGAGAATAATTTACACACCTAAAAGATGTGTAAATTGCAGGTCACAAATGGGTATTTGTGTGGAAGCGGAATGAAAAATGAATTCATATAATATATGGCTTTTCGTACAATATTTTTCCAAAAACCAGAAATTGATTAGAAGGAGATTTAGTTTCCTGTGGTGGATGCAATAATATTTTGTTACTTGCTTTATTTGGCAACAAGGAAAAATTTAAAATACGCTTTATGGATGTCATGACAGCCTATTAGAATGGCTAATGAAAATCTCTAAAATATTTAAATTCCCTGAAGGCACGATACAATTTATCACGATATTTATTATATTAAATTGTGTAGAGCTCTATATCTATGTTTTATTGAGAGATCTGGATCCCAATATATATTGATAATTTTATTTAGAACTCCTGAAGAGTATCAAACCATTATTGATTATTTAAAGTATAACATTGAATTGGAATCCCTGAAGAGATTCAAAATGTTGCTAAATTAAAACACAAATTTGAAATAAAACATCATGAAAAGACAACATTTGTCTTGGTTTCAAAATTGAGCACTTAGAAAATGACATTTGATTGCATCAATCTTCTTATATTGCTAAAGTGTTGAAACACTTCTATATAAATAAAGTACATACTTTGAGCAAAGTTATGATTGTAAAATCACTTGATGCGCATAAAGATCCATTTTGTCATTGTGAGGATGATGAAAATTTGTTTGGTCCAAAAGTACCATATTTTAAGGCTATTGAAACAAAAAATATTGTATCTTGCTAGTCGTTCACAAGTTTTAAAATATGCTTGCATGTCATGAACCACATATGTTTTTTTTATCTTGAAGGAACGATAAATTGAGTATTTATTTCAAAATACACAAGTTTGATTTTACAGGTTATTCAGATGTTCATTGCTTTACTGATCCTTATAATGCTCGGTCAAACCAATTATGTGATTACATGCAGCAGTAACTATTTCTAAGCGTTAAATTCATGAAAGAAATCATAGCTGCTACTTTTTATAATGCACGTCGAGAGTATGTTTGGCTAAGATCAGTAATCCATTAAATTTGGAAATCAAGTGGTTTGTTCTCAGATTTTTAGAGAGTTTCTACTACTTTGTTCGAAGATGATGTTACATGGAACTACTACAAAATAGAGCTTTAACGGCTACGGTTTAAGGGCGGAAAAGAGAAAACCGCCGTTATAAAAGAAATACGGACTTTCTACGGCGGTTTTAAAATAAACCGCCTTAGAAGGTCCCTTTCTACGGCTGTTATAATCAAACCACCGTAGAAAGGGACCTTCTACGGCGGTTTATAAGCAAACCGCAGTAGAAAGTCCATACTTTCTACGGCGGTTTGTCCCAACCGCCGTAGAAAGTCCCTTTCTACGGCGGATTTACAATTAACCGCCATAGAAGGTCTCTTTCTACGGCAGTTGATATGAAAACCGCCGTTGTATTGATGTATTTAACCCTAAATAACAACGTGTATCTCCATATCGCGGCCGAAAGTCTTCTTCTCCAAATTTCTACTACGGTTTTGCACGTTTGATGTAAAGAATCGTCATTTGAAGATAAAATTTACCACCTTAAGGTTAGAAACTTCTAAAATTTTTCAGTAATTGCTTATTCTTGTACTTTAGATATGTGTATATTGAATTTATTTTTATTTATGGTAGAGTACTGAAAATTAAAGTTACAATCCATGTATATGGTGAACCTTAGTATTGTGGAACCCTATTTAGTTATACTATGTAGTTTCTTAGTGATGTGATTTGATTTATAGTGTTTCATTTTTAATGGATGATGTTCATATAATTAGCACTACTTAGAGTGTGTATTATTTTTTTATGCATTGCATGTGTTTGATAAAATGCATAAATGAAAAACTTGTGGGTTCTTCTTCATTTGATTATGTCTATTGCGCATGTGTTGGTTATGCATTATTTTTTTCATTGAGGTATTATATTAGTTTTGATTATATGAGTAACATTAGTATGACATGTGCTAAGACAAGCATGCAACTTGATACTTTCTACATTGTTTGTTGAATTATTTTTTGGTTTTTTTAATTATTTCAAGGTGTTAGTTACGCATGGATCGAAATATCTTATTGTATGGTGATCGGACCTCCGATTTTTATGTGAAAGAAGTTGAGAATTTCATTGAATTGGCTTATAAGAATACAAAGTACGTCCATTGTCCGTGTAAAGCTTGTAAAAATGGTGCGCGGTTTGATAACTTAGATATAATAAGATTCCATTTATATCGGAACGGATTTGATCCTTCTTATAAATTTTGGATTTGGCATGGTTAAAGTATTGATAGTTTACCTGAGCAAAGAAAATCTAATGCAAAAGGAGATGATGGGATTACTAGAGATCGATTAGATGACATGATTGAGGATGTGGCCGAGGATTTTGCTGATAAACCAAAAGTTCTTGCTTCCATTTTGGGTGACAATGAGAAGCCTCTATACAACGGTTGCACTAGATATACACGCTTGTCTAGTGTTTTGAAGTTGTTTAATTTGAAAGCGGCAAATGGGTGGTCAGATACTAGTTTTACAGCCTTATTGAGGGTATTGAAAGATATGCTCCCAGAAGATAATGAACTTCCAGATCAAATTTATGAGGCGAAAAAAATATTGTGTCCAATGGGTATGGAGTATAAGAAGATCCACGCTTGCCCAAACGATTGTGTCCTCTACAGGAATGAGTATAAGGATTTATTGCTTTGTCCTAAGTGTAAAACTTCACGATACAAAAACAAGCAGCTGTGTGATGAGGTTGAAGACAGTTCTGAAGCGCAAAAGAAGGGGTCGCCGGCTAAGGTTCTGTGGTATCTTCCTATAATACCGAGTTTTAAACGGTTTTTCGCTAATGCAAAAGATGCAAAACTTATGACATGGCATTCAGATCAGTGTATTCCCAGTGGTGATGACAAGGTGATAATGCATACATCAGACTTGGATCAGTGGAAAAAAATTGATTCAATGTATCCTTCATTTGGGGGAGAAGCTAGAAATTTGAGGCTTGGTTTGTGTACTGATGGAATGAACCCGTTTGGCAGTCTGAGTCGCACACATAGCTCATGGCCGGTGATGTTGGTTATTTACAATTTGCCGCCTTACTTGTGTATGAAGCTCAAGTATATACTTATGTCTCTAATGATTTCAGGCCCACGGCAACCAGGAAATGACATTGATGTGTATCTTGCTCCTCTTATTGAAGATTTGAAAAATTTATGGGATGAAGGCGCACTTGTGTTTGATGCATACCTGGAAGAAATGTTCACATTACATGCTATGTTGTTCTGTACCATTAATGATTTTCCTACATATGGAAACTTGTCTGGGTACTCTGTTAAAAGGCATAAAGCATGCCCTATATGTGAGCGGAGTATAGATTTTTGTCAGCTTGCACATGGGAGGAAGACAGTACACCTTGGCCATCATAGATTTCTTCCCGAGACTCATCCGTATCGCTGTATGAAAAGAGCATTCAATAGATTTCAAGAGTTTAGCAAAGCTCCAGAACCCTTGAGCGGGCGAAAGGTGAAAGCTCGTGTGACGGACATTAATGTGGAGTTTGGAAAACCTTCGAAGTCCAGCAATAATGATACATGTTGTTGGAAGAAAAAATTCATATTTTTTGAACTTTCATACTGAGAGAACTTGGATGTCAGACGTTGTCTCGACGTTATGCATATTGAGAAAATATTTGTGAAAGCCTGTTAGGTACGCTTTTGAACATACCTAGTAAAACTAAGGATGGTTATAACGCGAGACTTGATGTGGTTGATATGAACATAAGATCAAATTTAGCACCGGTAGCTCGAGGACAACGCACATATCTACCCCATGCTTGTCACACTTTGTCCAGAAAAGAGAAAAAACAACTGTGTTCAAGTTTATGTAGCATCAAAGTTCCATCCGAATATTCTTCAAATGTAAGTAGACTTGTTTCCTTGAAAGATTTAAAACTGGTTGTTTTGAAGTCTCATGATTGCCATGCCTTAATGCAACAATTGTTGCCTGTAGCTATTCGCTTGATATTGCCAAGCATGTTAAGTCCAGTATAACAAGACTTTGTTTTTTCTTCAATGCTATACATAACAAGGTTATCGCGCGCGAAAGACTTGATCAGGTAAAAGATGAAATAATTGTTATCCTTTGTCAATTAGAAATGTATTTTTCACCCGCCTTCTTTGATATTATGGTACATTTGGTGATTCATTTGGTTAGAGAGATAAAAATCTGCGGGCCTGTTCATTTGCGATGGATGTACCCATTCGAGCGATATATGAAAGTATTTAAGGGGTATGTTAAGAATCGTTATCGTCCTGATGCTAGTATTGTTGAAGGTTATATAGCTGAGGAGGTAATTGAGTTTTGCACTGAGTACTTGGCCGATACAACATCAATTGGAATATCTTAGAATCGGCACGATGAGAGGATTACAGGTACGGGCACAAGGGGAGGAAAAATGTTTATGCCTTCTAATGTTGAATTGATGAAGGTGCATCTCTACATACTGCGCAATTCTGAAGAAGTTGATCCCTATGTGAGAGACCATATGCGTTCAATAAGAACGTCTTATCTTGCTTGGACGGATCAAAATGTGTTCAATGAACATATTCGGACATTTGTCTATTGGTTTGGTAATGCTGTCATGGGCAAAGACGTTTCGGAGACATTAAAATGGTTGGCGTTTAAGCACAGCACGCGGTACGAGCATTTTCATGCTATGACATAAATGTATATTCATTTGCTACTAAGAGACAAGATGAGAAGAGCACGGCACAAAACAGTGGTGTTACATTAATCTCGGAAGCTTTACATGTTTCTAGCAGGAAGGATAAAAATCCAATGTATGCAAGCATGGCATATTACGGGGTGATCGAAGATATTTGGGAGCTTGACTATGTTTGTTTCAAAGTAGCTGTATTTCGATGCAAATGGGTTGATAACAATAATGGGGTTCGAACTGATGATCCATTGGGTTTTACCTTGGTTGACCTTAATCGAGAGGGTTTCAAAGGGGAACCATTTATACTTGCATCGCAGGCGAAACAAGTTTCTTATATCACCGATCCTTGTGACGAACATTGGTCTATTTTTCTTCATAGTAAACAACATCACGAAGTGGAAGGGATTGATACAGAAGAAGGGCTTTATGAGTCGGGCCCTTTCTCTAGTGGGTTACCTGAATCGAGAGCAGTTGAAGAAGATAGGGAACTTGATAAATACATACTTCGTGATGACCACATCGAAGGATTATGGTTCGAGGATCAAGTGTCCCATAAGAGAAAGAGAATAAGGTAAGAATCATTTTCAGGTATATATATATATATATTTTGTTTCTGTATGTGTGTGTATTTGTGTGTTGTGTGTGTATTTGTGTGTTGTGTGTGTATTGTGTGTGTTGTGTGTGTATTTGTGTGTTGTGTGTGTTGTGTTGTGTGTGTGTGTTGGGTGTGTATGTGTGTGTATTTGTGTGTTGTGTGTGTATTTATATATGTATATTTGATTTTAATGAAACGAGGTAGACATAATTTTATAACAACATTTACTTTTATCCTTCGTACTGTATGATTGAAACAGGTCACAACTTGGATGAAGCCGCGCAAGCAAGGGATAAAATTTCCAGGGAACTTCATATAGCGAAATGTTTATAAATGAATTTGTTATTGTTGGAAATTGTGTGAAGCTTTTGTGTTGATGTTAGGATGACAGAGTGTTTTGGTTAAATTTACAGGGGAGACTCTGTTGGAATTGATTTTAAACTGAATTTCGTATTATTTGAAGTAGTTGGAATCTTAATGAAGTATTTAATTATGTGCATATCCTTGACAGGGAGTATGTTACATTTATAGGGGAGACTCTGTCGAATTTTCTCGCAAATTGATTTCCTTGTTTTTCATTTATGAATAAATATCTCATTTTTTATTTTTTTTTGTTGCAAGGAGTAGTACTTTTGGTAAAATTTACAGGGAAGCTGTACAATGATTTTTATTTTGATTTTATATTTAACTCTTGATAAATTACTTTTCTGTGCATCGAAAAAAAGATATTCATTTAGCGAGGTTAGTTATTGACCGCTAAATGAATTAATTATTCGTTTATCGATTAATAAATCTTTATTATTTTAGAGAGATTCTTCAATATATTTTATATTGAGGCGCGCTTCGTACCAGCAGCAAGCTATTTCTATTTTTTGCCTCTTAATTAGCATGCATGTGTACGAGATATATAGAAGTGCTAGAAAATTATTAAGACTATACATGGATACAACATTGAGTCCTTGTATCCAATTGTAAAGAGTATTAATTCTTTCAAGCTATTTTTGTTTTATCTTAAAATAATTGCAATTATTGATTGCCTTTAATTATTAAAATAGAGATAATTATTTAAGAACACATAAACTGAATTTTGCACTTTTACCTAAAATTATTGTGTAATAGTACATAAAATTTTTCAGTGGAATGTTGCATGGAAAAATTTGAAATTTAATTATTAAATGTTTCATACAAGGCTTGCTTCTGTACATAATTAATAAATATAATGTAAATTGGGTATGTAATATTATATTTACAAAGTTTTGGGGTTAATTTATGAACATGAAAAAAAATAGAAATTTATAGGGTTTAGGGTTTAGGCTTCATAAAATGAAATAAAAATAGAAATTTATGCGCGCGCAGGAATTGGCTCCAATTGTTTCCCCTTTTCTACGGCGGTTAAAAAATAACTGCCTTAGAAAATAGTTTCTACGGCGGTTCTTCCTTGAACCGCCGTAGAATAAACCGCCGGTCTAAATTCAAATATTTTGGTATAATATCTATAATTTCCCCACAGTTCCCCTGCTTCTCCCCTACATTCCCCTATAATATTGGATATGCAATTTCATAATGATCAACCGGTGCAAGTAAATAAAATACATTATATTTTGCAACATACGAAATTTAATGTATTTCACTATACATATTTAATTAATATTATCGTCCTTAATTCCAAATATATATATATATATATATAAGCTAATGAAATCCAGTAAGTATTTATTTATTTTTTTAATTGGGCCCTTAAGCATTAATTTTTCTTATACTACGTACTTAATGCATTTATCGATTTGATTATTTTATTCCGTTCGCCCAAGTCGAGAGTGCAGAAAATTTAGGACTGATAATGAAGCTTATTACTTTATCACAGCTTAAATGTAATTTTACGAAATTTATTAATTTTGAGCTTTTACCTAAAATTATTGTGTAATTGTACATGAAATTTTTCGGTGGAATATTGGTGCATGGGAAAATTTGAAATTTACTTATTAAATGTTTCATAAAAGGCGAGCTTATGTAATTAATGAATATAATGTAAATTGGGTATGTACTATTATATTTACAAAATTTTGAGGTTAATTTATGAAAATGGAAAAAAAATTAATAGGGATTAGGGTTTAGGGTTCAGAAAATGAAATAAAAATAGAAATTTATGCGCGCGCGGGAATTGGCTTCAATTGAAACTACTTTTCTACGGTGCTTCAACCGAAAACCGCCGTAGAATCAACTTTCAACGGCGGTTCATTGTGAAACCGCCGTAGAAAGGTGGCTTTCTACGGCGCTTTATTTTTGAACCACCGTAGAAAGTATTTTCTACGACGGTTCTTCCTAGAACCACCGTAGAATAAACCGCCGGTCTAAATTCAAATTTGTTGGTCTAGGGTGTTAGGGTTTAGGGTTTAGGGTTTAGGGTCTAGGGTCTAGGGTTTTGGTCTAATATCTCTAATTTCCCCACAGTTCTCCTGCTTCTCCCCTACATTCCCCTATAATATTGTATATGTAATTTAATAATGATCAACCGGTGCAAGTAAATAAAATACATTATATTTTGCACCATACTAAATTTAATGTATTTCACTATACATATTTGATTAATATTATCGTAATTGCAAATATATATATATATATATGTAAGCTAATGAAATCCAGTAAGTATTTCTTTTTTTTATTTTATTGGGCACTTAAGCATTAATTTTTCTTATACTACGTACCTAATGCATTTATCGATTTGATTATTTTATCCCGTTCGCCCAAGTTGAAAACGTAGAAAATTTAGGGAAGATAATGAAGCTTATTACTTTATCGAAGCTTACACGTAAATTTACGAAATTTATTAATTTTGATATTTTACCTATAATTATTACGTAATAGCACGCGAAATTTAAATGCAAATGATTCAAGGGAAAATTTGAAATTTAATTATTAAATGGTTCATAAAAGTCGAGCTTCTGTACATAATTAATAAATATAATGTAAATTGGGTATGTAATATTATATTTACAAAATTGTGGGGTTAATTTATGAAAATGAAAAAAAAAATTTAATATCAAAATATGCCCGCGCGGGAATTGGCACCAATTTTTTTCCCCTCTTCTACGCCAGTTCACGAAAAACAGCCTTAGAAGAGAGCATTCTATGGCGGTTCAACCGCGAACCGCCGTAGAATCAACTTTCAACAGTGGTTCATTGTGAAACCGCCGTAGAAAGGTTACTTTCTAGGCGGTTTCACATTGAACCGCCGTAGAAAGTTGGTTCTACGGCGGTTTTCGGTTGAACCGCCGTAGAACCAACCCGCCGGTCTAGGTTCAAAATATTTGAACTTAGACATCTTTTTCCTTATTCTTTTCCCCCTCTTCTCCCCTGCTTCTCCCCTATTTCCCTCTCCCTTCTCCAGCCCCGGTTCGGTTTCTTCGCGCCCAGGACTCGTCGCCGGCGCAACCCGTCGAACTCCGCCCATTTCCCGCACTTCCCGGCAGCTGCTTGGTGTGCTGATCGGACGTCGAGGACCAAGGTCCGATCTTTGTGTGTCGCTTCACCCCAGCCAACATTTCTTCCATTTTCCCACTCCAATATTTTCAGCCTTGGATGTAGGAGTGTAAACATAAGGTTTATCCAACTTCGATGCTTGCATTTTAAAGCTTTTGCAATGTTACCTTCCATTTTGTAATTACTTCCGATTGGACTAGGGTTTTTGTGCACAATATAATGTTGATTTCGGGTTTGATGCTAGTGATGAATGATTGGAATGCTTTGGGATTTATCGATTGTTGGTTGCATTGGTTTGGTTTTTTGAATTTCGTGTTTTGTCCTACATAAGTTGAGAACCTAGATGTTTGATTGGGATTTCAATTAAGTACCCTTTCAATTCGGGTTTCCTTCACTAAGATGAGAAATACAAATGTTGATTTCGGTTTTGCTTGATTAATTTGAGAACATTGGTGTTTGATTTCGGTTCTTAGTCGATTTAGTGTTCCTCCTTTAGTGATAATGAGGAAAATGCTTGGTTGTTGAGTCCACTATGTGGAATTTAAGCTTTATAGGGCTCCTTCTTTGGGGCTCCCTTATTTTAATGTCTTGAATGCCCCTTATATATTGAAAGTAAAGCTATCTTTGCATCAATGTAAAGCATTTTTATTGCACAAGCACAAAGTACCTTTTGAGTGTTGCTTCTCTTGTTTTAGGGAAGAAGAGTACTTTTTAGGAGTGAAGTACACCTCCTTTACGCTTTTACCTTTCTCCCTATATTTTGGTTTTTCTCTTTAGTAGACATGATTTTTCTCATTAGTTGTTGGTTGTGAAATGTGAAGTACTTTATCAATGGTACCCTTTATAAGTTCACTTTTTTGGGGCTCCTTTGGTTTAAGTTGGATAATGGCACTTGTGTATTAAAAATATCACTATCTCCTATTCGCTTTCCCTTATCTTTGTTTGAAATGTGTGAAATATGCTTTGTGAGTCATTCTCCTTGATGAGGGGGATTTTTTTCATAAATGTAGAGTTTGAAATATCACATCTTCTTAAATCTTTTACCTTTTGCGATTTAGTGTTTCTCCTTTAGTGCTAAGGAGGATAAGGCTTTGTGGTTGAGGTGAAGGTGTGTTCCTCCCTTGGTTTAATGTCATGAATTCCCCTAATCTATTGAAAGTGAGGCTATGGTTGCATCAATGTAAAGATTCTTTATTGCAAAGAACAAAGGACTTCTCTTGTTTTAGGGAAGGAGAGTATTTCTTAGGAGTGAAGTACTCCTCCTTTAAGCTTTTACCTTTCTCACTAAATTTTGGTTTTTTCCTTTAGTAGAAATTAATGATTGTTCTCATTAGTTGTTGATTGTGAAATGTGAAGTACTTTATCAATGGTATCCTTTATAAGTCCACTTTTTTGGGGCTCCTTTGGTTTAATTTGGATAATGGCATTTGTGTATTGCAAATATCACTATCTCTTCTTCGCTTTCCCTTATCTTTGTTTGAAATGCGTGAAATATGCTTTGTGAATCATTCTCCTTGATGAGGGGGATTTTTTTTCATAAATGTAGAGTTTGAAATATCACTTCTCCTTAAATCTTTTACCTTTTGCGATTTAGTGTTTCTTCTTTAGTGGCAAGGAGGGTAATGCTTTGTGGTTGAGATGAAGGTGTGTTCCTCCCTTGGTTTAATGTCATGAATGCCCCTAATATATTGAAAGTGAGGCTATCTTTGCATCAATGTATAGCTTCTTTATTGCAAAAGCGTAAAGTATTTCTCTTGTTTTAGGGAAGGAGAGTATTTTTTAGGAGTGAAGTTGCGAAATGTACATTGCCATTTAAATTTAAACATTACAAGCATTCTTGTTTTTTGTCTCCTTTGGTTTAAAGTGTTCAATGGCGCGTGGGTTTTGAAATTAAAGCTTTTCTTTAAATGCAAATATGTTATCTTGTATTCTCTTTGTATTTACATGAAGTTTAAGGTAAGCTAATGGCCCGAAAAAGAAAACGCAATGAGGACCATAGTGATGAGGGAAAGAGCAATGGAGATGGGTCTTATACTAGAGCTAAAAGAGGTAGAGGGCCTAAAAATTGCAACGATCTTTTGGAAATGCGTATGAAGGCGAAAACTCTTGAGATTTCGTTTGATTCAAAAAATGAGCCTAAATATTTTCATACGAAGTGGATTACATTCGTAGCATTCACGGCCCTAAGCAAAGTGGACATTATGGAATATGCATCATGGCCCAAAGTTCCCAACGAGATCAAGAAGAGAGTGTGGATGGAAATACAAGTATTCTACAAAATTATAATGCATTGTTTGTTTACCCATTTGTGGCCACTTTCTACGGCTGTTCGGAACCGCCGTAGAAAGTGGCCACTTTCTACGGCTGCGAGATAGATGGCGGTTCAAAAAGGCCAAAAATCGCCGTTAAAAGCTCTTAAAAACCGCCATTGAAAGCCCTTTTTGTAGTAGTGTGAATTACTGAGTTGCAGGAATGATGCTTCAAATATTTATTCACTGTCAACTTCAACATTTTTGAAAAGTTGAGATACAAGATTGGAAGGCAACAATTTAATGATGTGCTAAAGAGGGGGAGTTACCCACTGTACTATTTTTCCTTAACCAAGTTTTTTTCCCACTGGGTTTTTACTGGTAATAATTTTTAACAAGGCAGTGTTATACCATGAAAATGTACTATTTTTCCTTCACTAGGTTTTTTTCCCACAGGGTTTTCCTAGTAAGGTTTTAATGAGGTATTTATCTTAATAGTGGACATTCAAGGGGGGAGTGTTATGAATATAATTATTGTGAATGTCCCTTCATCTCTTAGAATTCCCACTACACCCATAATTTCTCCATGATCCTTCATCTACCCCCCTTAGTGTCATATGCAATTATCCTTGTATGACCTTTGAGATGGTCTTATTACTTTGTCGATAAATAGAGGCTTATAGTAGAAACAGATGATTGAATGAAATGATGAACAAGTCTCCCCACTACTTCTCTATAATGTCTTGTTCTTGCATTTTATTCTATTGTCTACTACATGTTTTTATAGTTACCTTATAGTATTACTTTTATAACACAAACATTAATTATCATGATCATTGTGCTCGTCATGCATATTTTTATATAGTAGCTAATATTACTAATTAAAAAATAAAAATACAAATAAATAATAAGAAATGTTCAGTATTGCACGGTCATAAACATATAATTTTTTTTTAAAATAATGATTTTCAATTGTTAAGAATTTGTTTCGTCCCAATAAAAAAAATTAGATATTTATTTTAAAAGTTTTCATATTTTAATAATATAATTATGTTTAATATAATCATGAAAAGTACGATCATAGTTACAAAAAAATAATGATAAATTACTTATTATTTAATACAAATTTGTTATTATTTTATTTCAATTTTACCATTTAAATATTCAATATGTGAGTGGCATGTGACATTTTGGATGGAAAAATGGATGAAAAGTTAGTGAGGGAACAAAAAGGTACACAAACAAAGTGTAAAGAACTTTTTCTCATCATTTGAAATGTGAGGGACAAAAAATAATATTGACCCATTTGAGAGGGACTAAAATGGGGGTTTGCTCAATTTGTTATAAATCGTGAATTATTACTCTGACAATAATATTATTGAAGCTGGTTGGCTGAGGGCGATGATGCCGAATATGATTGAAGGTGAGTGTATGCTTCCTGGTATCCCTGTTTGGCTATGTAGATTTCTGAGCTATTTTTTCCCCATATTTGATGATCCTGCAATTCTTCTAAGCTTTTTGGGATATAGATGGACTTGATTCTGTTGTTGAGTCTTTGTGGGAATAGTACAGTTAATTTATTTTCGTCCCACGCTTT
Source organism: Leptodermis oblonga (assembly GCA_016801395.1). NCBI lineage: Eukaryota > Viridiplantae > Streptophyta > Magnoliopsida > Gentianales > Rubiaceae > Leptodermis > Leptodermis oblonga. The sequence goes on from CM028759.1 coordinate 34,397,720, forward strand.
TGACCATGTGAGTAGATCTGCCACCTTCCATTCTCTGCATTGTGCTGGAATGTCTTCTGTGCTCAACGGATTAGATGATTTAGGGATCCAACTGCTACTGATATGTACTCCTTGTCCACTCTTAACTCGCCGTTTGAGACTAGGAATGCTGAGTTGTCTTCCCCATAGGATACTTCTCCATCCCCAAGAGCTCCTAGTTCCTGCTTGAACTGTTAAGAAGTTCTCTTTTGCACAGTATTTTCCCAAAAATATTTTGGCCAGTAATGATGATGGTTCATGTATACATCTCCGAGCTTGTTTTTCCTGTAGAGATTGATTCATCATTGAGGCTTTCCTGGGACTAGGCCTCCTTGGAATTTGGATTTACATATTAAGTTCCAACATTTCCAAAATTTGGATTTACATATTAAGTTCCAACGTTTTCCAAAATTTGGATTTACATATTAAGTGCCAACATTTCCAATGAAAACCATATCCATCTTCATCTCCTTTCCATATAAATTTGATAATTGTTGAGTCTATCTTCTTTAGAATAGTGTTTGGGAATTTAAAAATACTCATAGGGTAGACAAGTAAGGAGGAGAGAACACTTTTTGCTAGGACAATTCTTCCTCTTATTGACATCATTTCAACTTTCCAGCGAGAAAGTTTCCCTCTAATTTTTTGCAAAAGCTTTCCAAATAGCTCTGTCTTCTTGCCGCTGAAATCTAGATTGATTCCAAGATACCTATGTAGTACATTTTCAGAATGAATGTTGAAAGCATACCTTCTGTACTTTTGCACAAATGCTAGCATTTGGACTGAACATCAATGCTGATTTATTTAGGTTTGTCCACTGTCGTGAGAGTCTTGAGTAGAAATTTAGTATTCTGGCCAATTGTAATACTTGTTGGGTACTTTTTGAGGAGATGATGCAGTCATCTGCATACATAATATGTGTGATCTTGGCGACTCTTGAGTTTAGTTGGATTTCCATCCCTTTGAATTGTGGAGCTATGACTTCTATGATATTCGATGGGGCCTCTTGTGCCAGGATAAATAAGAATGGTGACAAGGGACAACCTTGTCTCAGTCCTTTTGTTGGTTTGAAGGAGTTGGAGATGTCATCATTAAATGTTGTTATGTAGAATACTATGGCAAGATCCATCTTATACACTTATCAGAGAATCTCATTGCTGCTAAGGCTTTTAACAATAAGTCCCACGACAGCTTATTGTAAGTTTTTGCCATGTCTAGTTTCATAGCAAAAAAAGGCCTTATTCCCTTTTTTCTTCTTTCGAATCCCTTCCAAAATTTCATGTGATACTAAAATTTAATTAAAGGTCTAAAATGTAGTATTTTAAAAAGAAACTATAAGGGGTTTAGAATTAGGGGTAAGAAAAGTGTTTCTATTCCACATTGATAACATAAGAAAATGCATGAAGTCTATATATTAAAACAGCTGGCATATAAGTATATCAAAACTTGATAAACTGCTGGCCCAAAAGTATAGTAAAAAATTGGCAAATTGGAGGAAGCCCAAAAGTAAAATAAATAAAAATTGGCAAATTGCATTTGGCCCAAGGAAAATTCTTTTTTGGGGTCCAAAACTTATAAGAAAAAAACAATGGTGGGTCGGACCTCAAAAAACCTAATATTGTCAGACCCGGTCCACGCATAACTAAGGGGTCGCACGACCCAGGGGTCGACCCGGATCAACTCGGAAGACTTCATTATGACGTAATTCATTCAAAATAGTATCAATTTTTATATATTTTTTATAATAATATATATTATAATTCAAATATATTTAAAGTTTATTATCTTCTATGAAGCAGTTGTAGTGTCAAAATAGTTGGGCCTCATAAAACCATTAAAAGAAGTGGCCCAACAACCCAAAGTTATCAAAAATCAAACAGCTTCTCTTCGTCTGTAATTTATTTTAGGGAAAATTCTCATTAAGGGCGTAATAAAATTCAAAATTCTTTAGAAGGGCATAAAACTTTTAAAATTCCGTCTAAGGGCGTGATAATATTTTAATGTTATAAATAAATTGCTAATGTCTATTTTACCCCCTTATAATGTAAAGGAAATATTTAATTATATAGGAAGTATGAAGGGGGTGTTTAAAAAAGGAAATATTTAATTATATAGAAAGTATGAAGGGGGTGTTTAAAAGGGGGTAAAATAGACATTAGCAATTTATTTATAGCATTAAAATATTACTACGCTCTTAAAAGGAGTTTTAAAAGTTTTATGCCCTTTTAAAGAATTTTGATTCTTATTACGCCCTTAATGGGAATTTTCCCTTTATTTTATCCAAAAAGGCTTTAAGTGGCCACCAAAGCAGCAAAGAGGCGAAATCGGAAGCGAGCACTGAGAAGAATGGCATCTCTCTTGGCCAGACCAGTTTCCATGGAGTCAGCACCCATCCTCAAACTTACGAGGCCCCTGGGCAAAATAATAAAAGAAGTCCTAAATATAATTCTAAAGTTGTCTATAAAATAATTCTTTGGGATTTTTTAGATGCAAAATCATCTATAATAGCTTTTAAATCAAAATTTTCTAAAAGAGTCAGTATTCACAAGTATTGTCATTCTAATCTAAGTAATTTTAGCGGTAGAAATTTTCATATTGGGAAGGTGATCCCAATTGATAAGAATACCGCAAGTGCACGGTGTCGCAAGCAAGTAATACCGTGGTGAGCACGGGTCAAATCCACAAGGATTTGCACGGAATCAGGCGTTTACTATGCCTACAGAGTCATACAAACAAGTTTAAAAGAGGGGGAAAATAAAGGAAAAAGAAAACTAGCAAACTAACTAATAACTCTCAAGGAACTTAGGAATGACAATAGCTCAAGATACTAGGATTAAGGTTGCCAAACTATTACGCTTAACAAAGTAATTATGCTAGATCTAGCTCAATTACTGTAGGCGGCAAGCTATTATAAACCTAAGTACAATCAAACTACTTAGATTATCCCAATTCCCTCAATTACCTATGTTTCCATGGTAATAGTTGAGTTTTGGGTCATTAAGATTACTTGTCTTCCAAGTCAATTTGGTCTAATCAAAGACAAAGAGCACCCATATTTTATCAATGCTAGTCTAAAGTTCAATAGAGTTCACTCAAGATTTCTATCAAACACCTTATGTGCAACTAGGTTAGCTATTCCTAATTCCACAAAATCATAAGCAAATGATAGAAACACCAATAATAGTGAAAGCCCAAAACAAAATACACAAAGTAAAAACATAATATAAACATTAAGCACAAACCCATAACCATAGATTAGGACTTCAAGTACTGATATACCTTGTCGTAGGGCTACCAAAATGCAATAAATTAAAGTACTGTTTTATACCTGCAATAAATATGCTTAAACAATAGCACAGTAGAGAAAAGATCAATCCACATAGACAGATAATTAAAACTGTTAATTAATCCAATTAATGTTAAGTAACCATTTTTCGACTAGTGACTACCTTTGCGTCTCTTATGAGACCTTGGAATTGTCTCTTTCATATAGAACTAGAAAGTAAACTACGAACACAAATTGAATTAATATAAAGAAACATATTCCAGTATTATGTAATCTACCTTAATCTCATGCATATTAATGAATTACCAATAAACTAATACTACTAACTATGGGAACAACGAATCAATTAATTAACTAATAAACTAACTAGCAATTTCAGCTATATTACTGAAAGCAAAGTAATTGAAACAATATTCTACGCTACTGTCGGAAATTGAATCACTTTCATGCATGTCCTATAAATTAATATTAATCTACTACTACTGACTACTAATTAATTAATTAATCACGAATGCAAAATAAGAAACTAACTCACAGCACCGAAAAGCAAAACAATTAAAAGAGGAAGAAATACTACTAGACTGAATCCAACGAATTGTCGCCGACGGAAACAAACTTCGTGCGCCGGACTTCAAGAACCGAAAAGAAAAGCTAACTATGCTACTGCCTACTTACTAACTAAATTAAACTAAAGTTGCGTGCCTTTTTCTGCACAGTAGTATCCCTATTTATAGGACAATACCAAATCCTAGATGGAAACACAATATTCTCTTCATCCATTGAGGAATGTCTATCAATTAGAGATACAGAATCGGAAAAGGAATCAATCATCCTTTACTTGCACCGAAAGTCTTATGCACTTATAGTAAACAATCAAGACTTCCTCTTTTAATCCAACTCAAATCTGGATGTGGATATCTTTCCGAATTCTTCTTTCTCGCGGAATACCCTTTTAGCTTCTAGATCAAGCCTATCGTTGATCTCCGGAGCTTCTTCTTAACCTCGGTCCATTCGCACAGCTCGGCCCTTGGACTATTACTTCCGAATTAATCCTCCGATAATTGCTATGTTTTGCAACTTTTCTCCTCAACTTGGCTGTTCTCCGATACTGCAATTAAGCACACAAAACTTGGGCAAAGGCCAGTGATAACTGCCAATAAAAGTGCTAAAATAAATTGACTAAAAGGTGCCGATCAAGTACACATGAAGATAAAATTCCATCAGAAATGGGTTTCAAAGCATATAGATACAAATCAAACCAAGAGAAAAGAGAAACTCCCTATGGGTAGTCTTAAACTCCAATCTTCACTCCAAAGATGATGCTGTTAACCTCCATTTGAGTGGAATCCTCCATGGGCTATGCCTCTCCATAGCTCCAAAGAGAGAGAAGACTACATTTTAAAAGTAAAGCTAAGCTAAACTAAATCTCATTCTAGTGTCTAAGCTCCTCAAATCTAATTGGAAATGTTCTTTTTATAGTGGACAAGAAGGAGGATGAAAAGAGAAAAGAAAGGTCTCATTAAGGGCTTCTTTGCAAATTTTATTTTCACAAAGGAAAAATCCTGTAGGCACATTGACACCACTAACTTGCAGCCCCGATTTGAACTCCGTAAAGAGAAATATGGGGAAAAGTTTCTTCATAAACGTTGTAGCCCTTTGTTTGAGATTTCCATAGCATTCATAATCATCCAATTTGGACCTCTGTAGCTCCAGCTATGACCTTCCAAAGTTGCCTCTGCTGCACTGGAAAAAATCACGTATGCGAATTTCCAGCGCTATCTTTCGGCCTCATTTTGAGCCTAGGGAAGCCAGAACTGGGAAAATGTGTCTGCATGAAAGTTGTAGCCCTTTGTCCAAAATTTTCAGAGCATGAAGAATTATTCATTTCGAAGCTCTGTAGCTCCCGTTATGGTATTCCAAAGTTGGCTGATTCTCCATTTTCTTCCCATCTTCGTTGCATCAACTTTTCTTCTCTTTTTCCCCTACTTTTTTCTTTCAACCCTTTTAGTACCTACAAAACATTTAACCAAGTCCTCTTTTGCATCAAATATCAAGAATCAAACAACAATAGCATAATAAGTTTGGCTTGTAAAATCTATAGAATTTCCACCAATCAGAAGGAGGAAAAATTAAATAATTTTGGGTCTCTATGAGCTCCTTCACTACTAGAAATAGGGGTCTTTTACGTCCAACCCTTTACGACGACACGCGAAACTCCTCGTAAATCATAATAAATGACGACGTGTTTACTAATCTGGACGTAAAATTCCTTTTTTAAGTACAACTAAACCCTAATCACGTCGTTAAGGATCTAATTTGGACGTAAATATGATTTGGGAAATAAAACTTATTAATATTTTATTAATACTAATATTTTTTCCATTAAAAAAAAATAAAAATTCTTGTAATTTTTTTTAATCCAACTCACGTGATTACTTCCGCCCCCCCGCCCCCCCCCCTTCCCCCTTCCCCCTTCTCCCTTCCCCTTCACTCACACTCTTTCCGTTGCATTCTTCTCTTCCCTTTACTGAACAAAAATTCGCATTCTTCCTCTTGGAGCTACTTCTCGTCGGAGCTGCGTCGGAGCTGCGTCTAGCCGGAGCTGCGTCTAACCGGAGCTGCGTCAGAGCTACTTCCCGTTTTCTCACTCTCGGCTACTGAAATTCTTAGAAAAATCGCATCCTACTCATCGGATTTGCATCTCACCAGAGTCGGTAAGTTGCCATGCCAGAAATTGTTGAATTTTGTTTACCGAGTTGAAATTCTAGGGCATTACTATTGTTAGTAATCCATAAAGGCAGTTTTGGTTACTATTGTTAGTGTGGCTTTATTTGATTCTTGCTTGAATTTGAGTGTGTACCTTGCTTGATTGTGTTTTTGTATTGTCTGTTTTCGTGTTCTAGTTTGTATCGTTTATTCTCGAGTTGAGGCTGACTTGTTAAGGGGCATACTTTACAATTGCTCCCTATCAATATGGCCAAGATCTTAAGTGCGTCTGTTCCCTTTGTTATGAGTTTAATTTTATGAATAGTTTGGGTCACTTTTACATCTGTTCAGTGACAAAGTTGGATTTTTCTCTCAGCCTTTCCTTGTTTGCTGTTTTACCTGAAATCAATGGTTTATCTCATGGTATAAGTTTTACTTTGAGGGTTCTGAGTAGGTTTTGGACATTGCTATGCCAATTTCGTGGAAATGTGCTGAGATCCTGATGATTAAGCCAAGATAAATTGAGCTTACATTCGGACCTTTGCACAAAAACATGCAAGCTTTGTACACCCTACTAAAGTGTGTTAGTTTCTACGAAAACAGTTGATGCTTAAGAGTACCATATGGTATACATTTTCTTTGATGCCTTAGCCAAAATAAATAATGTGCTGTATGTTGTTATTACTAAATTTTTGGTAATCAGCTGGCTCAAGCACATTGAAGCAAAAAACAAAGTATTGAAATAGTTAAGGAGAAATCTTCAAGGTCTCTTAGGTCTGCTGTGTTGCTAGATTTCCATTTGTCTACCAGCAGCAGGACATTAAGAGACAGACAAAAGAGGCTAGCTAATGAAGCCAACCATTAATTTTTAAGTTTACAATTCCCCAGGTTAACATCTCATTTATCATTGAATTATTTATGTGACGAAGATTTAAGTGGTAGTAGAATAAACTGTCTTTTTCAAAACAAGGTTTCTGATGATGAGTCACTTCTTCCCATTTGTGGTACGGTATATCTATATATTGAGAAATGAGTAGTTGTCCAACTAAGTTCCAATTCATGGTTTGTGTATGTTTCCAATCTGCATTTGTGCTCTGAAAAGTGTCTCTGAAAAGCTCTGAAAAGCTTGCAATTTAATTAATGAATGAACCACTTTAATTAGTTTATTTTATGCAAAAGGATAAATTTGCTAGTTTCTAGGGGAATCTCAATTCTGTTAATCTGATGTCAGAGTTGTCACGATGGTTCTTTGACTGAGAAAAATGTTGATGGTTTGTTTATTTGTTCGTTTACGCCAGTGTAAGATTTTCAGGGGCTTCAAATACATTGCTATTTGTCACTATTTTATGCTTCTCAATCTTCAGAATTCTACGAAGTTGCTTGCCTTTTAAGATGCAGAGCTAATTGAACTGGACCTTAGAACCGTGTCATGCCTGGCATTGTTCAATTACCTCATTTTGCCCCTCAATTCATTCAGAATGTTTGGTGTTGGTGAAAATCACAGCTTTTGTTTGTTATATACATTGAAAACTAACTGTTGGTAGATCTTGTTTACAAACTATGTTGTTCGATGAACTGGTGCTGGTTTTGAAATGTAAGTTCATAGTTTATCGCCTAATTGCCTTTGACACTTCATTATGAGTAGTTTTAAAGTTTTGAGTTGTTTAGGAGGGAAATGCTCAGTTTGCATTTTTTAAACTATACCATGTAATCTGGCCAGTTGGCCCAGTTCTGTGTGGCTGTTTATGTACTACCATCTAGAACCTATTATGTTGCTTTTAGTTTATCCACCCCTATACAAGCCCTTACCTGGTTCAGACTTAGTAATATGATACTGTTATTTCTGACTTGGTAATATGATACTGTTATCCACTCTAATAAATGTACCTTAGTGCATGACTCTTGATGAAGGCTTATGTATTTTTTAATCTGGTTTTAAATGCAGGCACCAGCATCTGAAATTCAGGATAAAATTTTATTTATCATTAATAATTTATCGGTTTTAACCACACAACTTGCAAGATTAACCTGGTTTTCCTCACTCCCCTGCATCTAACTGAGACAGCAAGATTAAATTTGGTTTTAACCACACAACTTGCAAGATTAACCTGGTTTTCCTCACTTCCCTGCATATATGCTGATCTTTATATACATTTATTAAGCTCATCTTTCCATTTCCTGTTTCAGTCTAATTGTAGTTTCTTGCTGCATTCAAACATCCCCTATATATGGCTATCAATGTAGCTCTGATTAAGATATACATCAAATGTGTAGCTGCCACAGAATCAAAGGAAAGGAGAATTTAGCAAACTTTTGAATCAGCTAATGAGTCCCTTAACAGTTCATGTGAACTATTCTTGTTCCTCATCAACTAGGACTAGGCTGTCTATCACATCCCTTTCACACAAAATGTTTTAGTTTCCATTTTGTATTTTCCGTTGTTGAAAGGTTAATTGTAAATGACATTAGGCTTGCTCAATCTTTACTCATCCAGGTCTTGCAATAGTATGGCGGTCTAATTCATGAGCTTTTAGCATTCCAACTTGCTGATAATCATCCAACAGTGAGGTAAGTAAACTATATATATTGTTTATTTGCTTGTTGACTTTGGATGAAGTTATGATTTTTGGATTCATTGATAAAGTTTTATGAGTGCCATGGGGTTTAGGTGCCTAAGAGGTTAACTTTTGTTTCCTTCCATTATATGTGTATTGTGTGGCTAAAGAATGCAAGTGCTGAATAATTTGAGTTTCCTTATTAAGGCTGCTTTAATGTATTTGTTATTGTGTATTGTTTTGTGGCATAAGGCTGTTTGTGCAAGTATATTCTCATATGGTGCAGTAAGATTGCATTTAGCTAACCATCTACTTTAGCTAACCTTTTAGCTTTCTTCCACTGAATGTAACACCTTGAAAGGGATATGTCCTTGACTGATTTTTGTAATGCATAAAAACTCTTCATATTTCAGCACATGAAAGATTGCATTGGCTCAATAAATGTGATAAACTCTTGCTTGAACTGAACTAGGAAATCTAAACCTTGACTGAATGTATCTTATGTGACTAGGTTCCTGTTTCTTTTTTTGATGCTTCTATAATCAAACAACAGATTAATTCTTAAGAAGATTATGGCACCTGATAAAAGTTGGATGGGATTGGCTCGAGATAATCGTTTAAATGCTGAATATGAAATGGGTGTTGACCAATTTGTACAATTTGCCATTGAAAATACTGGACTAGAGGAGATAAGATGTCCATGCGTTAGGTGCAAAAACTCATGCATGATGTCTCATTTGGTAGTTAAGGATCACTTAAAAGCGTGGGGAATAATTCCGGGGTATACTTTTTGGTATCATCATGGAGAAAGGGTGGGTGAGGCTCAACCAGAAGATGGGTACGAAAGTGGTACAGAGAGGAAGATGATGATGAATTAGGACAGTTTGATAATGAAGAGGAAATTGAAACTATGATTAGAGATGTATTTCCTGATCAGTTTATTTTTGATGACAATCGTGATTGCATGCCTAGTGTTGGGTTAAATGAAGAACCTAATGATGATGCAAAGAAGTTTTATGGATTGCTAGATGACTTCCATAAACCGTTGTACGAAGGTTCAAAGTCATCTAAATTGTCAACTATTGTAAATTTGCTTCACATAAAAACCCTTGGTAGGTGGAGTAATGAATCATTTACGATGCTTTTGCAATATTTGAAAAATGATTTGCTTCCAAGTAGCTCATCCTTGCCTAATTCTTATTATGAGACTAAAAAGTGCATTAAAGATCTCGGAATGACATATGATAAGATTGATGCATGTGTAAATGATTGTATGTTGTTTTGGAAGGAAGATGAGAATCTGGATTTTTGTAAAATATGTGATGAGTCAAGATGGCAGACTGATAAGAATAGTGGGGAAATTAGAACAAAGGATGGTGGGAAGAGAATCCCTCATAAAACACTTAGATATTTTCCTTTGAAACCAAGATTGCAGCGCTTATTCATGTGTTCTAAAACTGCTTCTGATATGACATGGCATCATGAGAAACGCGTGAAAGATGGGGTAATGAGGCATCCTGCCGACTCTAAATCATGGGAACATTTTGATGATCTCCACGAGTCCTTTTCTTTAGAGCCACGTAACGTTAGACTTGGTCTTGTTAGTGATGGTTTTCAGCCCTTTTCAAATTCTTCAAATTCCTATTGTATTTGGCCTGTGATGTTGGTTCCTTATAATTTGCCTCCATGGGTTTGTATGAAGCAGTCTAATTTGCTATTATCATTGCTCATTCCTGGCCCAAATGGACCCGGTGATGCAATTGATGTGTATTTAAAACCCTTAATACAAGAGCTGAACGAACTTTGGGAAATAGGTGTAGAAACTTTTGATGCATCTAGACGACAAAACTTTAGGTTACGTGCAGCTTTATTGTCAACAACTAATGATTTTCCAGCTTATGGGATGTTATCTGGATGGAGTACAAAGGGGAAATTAGCTTGTCCTTGTTGCCATACGGAAACTCATTCAATCAGATTGCACAATTGCTTTAAACAGGCTTATATGGGTCATTGACGCTTTCTTCCTAAAGATCATCCTTTGAGAAAGAAGAAAGACATATTTGGAAAAAGAGAGAAAGGGTTGCCACCAAAACCATTGTCTGGGGATAAAATTCTTGAACAAGTGAAAGATCTTGATGGGATTTGTTTGAGTAAAGATCCTACTAAGCGGGTAAAAGTCTGTCACAAGGTGAGAGGGGATAATTGGACCAAGAAGAGTGTATTTTTTGATTTGCCTTATTGGAGAACACTTAAGTTAAGGCATAATTTAGATGTGATGCACATTGAAAAGAATATATGCGATATGGTACTAGGGACTATCATGAATACAAAGGGTAAAACTAAAGACACAATTAACTCTCGTTTGGATATGCAAAAAATGGGTATAATGCCAAACCTGCATCCAGTCCAAAAAGGTGACAAGTTTGAGCTGCCTCCTGCTCCATACACATTATCGAAATCTCAAAAGGAGATATTGTGTCAGTTCTTAAGAGAAGTGAAAGTTCCAGATGGGTTTTCTTCTAACATTTCTCGGTGTGTTAATATGAAGGAGCTCAAAATTTCAGGACTGAAAAGCCATGATTGTCATGTACTGTTACAACGTTTACTTCCTCTTGCAATTAGAGGCCTTCTAGTCAAAGATGTTTGTGAGCCATTGATTGAGTTAGCTATGTTTTTCAAAGCATTGTGTGCTAAATCACTTAAAATTGAAGACTTGGAACAACTTAAAGTTCAAATTCCTCTAACTCTCTCCAAGTTGGAAAAGTGGTTGCCTCCTTCTTGCTTTGATGTCATGTTACATTTAACTGTGCACCTTGCTGATGAGGCTATTTTAAGTGGACCAGTTCAATTTCGTTGGATGTATCCTTTTGAGCGTTATCTGTTTACTCTCAAGTCATATATTCGTAATAAGGCTCGTCCATAAGGGTCTATAGCTGAGGGTTACATTGCAAATGAGTGCATGACCCTATGTTCAAGGTACTTGCACAACATAGAAACGAAGTTCAATCGCCTTGAACGAAATTATGATGGTGGTTCCAAGTCTTGCAAAAAGTTGTCTGTTTTTTCTCATCCGGGTAGACCACTGGGAGCAGCTAGACCCTATGATTTTGACACGCGTGAAAGGGAGCAAGCTCACTTCTATGCTTTGAAGAACTGCGTTGAAGTTGCCCCATTCTTTGAGTAAGTCTTTAACATATGATCATTTCTGTTTGTTTTTCTCTCCCATTTTCTTTTTAATAAATGATTAAATATGTTGTTCAGGGAATATTCCAACATAATTAGGTTATTTGGTTTATTTATATCTTATATTTTGTAACAGAACAAATTTAGTGGCAATGACATGGATTTGCGACGAGAGAGAACCCTAGATCATATGAGGAAGCTGTGGCAAAATTGGCGGGGGTTAATGAAGCGAGATCACATCAGCAAAAAGGAAAACATGGAAGATATACTCAACAACATACCCAATCATTTGCTACGGGAGGATTGGGAATGGCTTGTAAAAGAGCATTACACAGTTGATAGTGTTAAGGTAATATACTTAACAACACAAATCATAGGTTATATTATTATCCATACTCACTTACAACCAATCACATGTCTTTATAGAAATTAAGTGCCAAGAATTCTGAGAATAGATCTCACCTAACGATGTTGCATCACACTGGGAGTAAGCCATTTCGAGAAATTATTTGGAGTGAAATGGTAAGATTAATACATTAATATTACATATTATTTTTTTGTTTTATATTCAGTAATGAACTTTTAAATGTTTGGGTGTATTCTATTTAAAATGAAGGGAGGAAAGGATGGAAACAAACCAAAAGTATCTGATATTTTTAAAAGGACTAGAATGCGAAAAAGTGGAACTTTGGAAGAGGAAGCAGCAGAAAAATATGTATGTGGTTGCATCTATTTTCTTTTAACTATTTTATAAATCTTGGTTGCATCTATTTTAGTTTAACTCTTATGTAATATTCAGGATGAGATCATGGAAGTAGAACAAGATCCCTCTCTCTCAAATTTTGAGGTGGTAGAGAAATGCTTTGGAGAGCAAGCTTCTGATCACGTGACTGGTTATGGGTTCGGTTTGAGACCTAAAGATATGAGGGGACCACTACCTAGTCGCATAGAACTTACCACCCAGCTTCGTGAGAAGGACAAGGAAAACATTGAGCTGAAAAAACGTTTAGATGAGATGGAAGAAAAGATGAGAAAGCAACAAGAAGCAAAGGAAGCAAATGACCAAAAGGTGAACGCCTTGGAAGAAAGAGTAGGTATGCTGATTAAACTGGCGTTGGGACAAAAGTGATGCTACCTATCGTAGAGTATGAGGATCAATTCAAGACATGGTATGTTTCCTTCTCAACTCCACTTTAGCTTTCCCTTCCTTGATTCTTATTTTGTTTCTGAGTTGTGGGCTCTTCTTGTTTTTGTACTTGGCAATTCATGCTTACTGGGTTTTGTAATCTTGCTGCTGGAAAGGGCGTGGATGAATTTGAATTGATTGTATTTATGGTTTCTTTGAGAGATTCACTTGGATTGCTTTTAACTAAACTTAGTCTTGATATTGTTTGAAGGGCATGAGTAGTTTTTTTGATTGAGTGGTGGATGCACTTTGATGTATTTTGTTCTGTTTCTGATTCTGAAGTGTTTAGTTTCCAGAACCCGAACTGAAAAAGGTCTTTCTCTTCTGATTTACTTTGGACACATGTTGATTTATTAGTCTGTTCGTTGCTGGCAGTTGTGCTCTAGATTAATTTATTTATACATTTGGGGTCATAGCTTCTTGGACTGGTGAAAATTGTGAACTTTTTGTGCCTTTCAAGGTTTTTGTTAAAGAAACTTGTGAACTTGATTTCCAGATTGATTGAAGTATCAATACCTCCTGTAGTTGCAGCAATAGAATGTCAAATATATGATCTAATTGTCTAATGTAATTAAACTTTAATCAAAAGTGGGGCTTATTCAGCACCAAATCGCATGAGAAGTACTTGGAATAAATGGATATATTGGTCACCATTATAATAGCCGTTTAAGAATCAATAGTAAAGAGGTAAACGCAGAAATGCAATCTGAACCCAAATCTTGAAACCTTGCAAGATTTTGAGGGAAAAGCAAATATAGGCAAACATGTTTCTTGAAGCATACTTCTTAATCCTTTAGAGAAAATCCACTTCGTGATACTTTGACATAAATGGGTGTGGCATATCATACTAACTACGATTTTTGGGCCCAAATGTACCGAGAATATCAATAAGTTACAAAGGATATACTAGTTAATAGCGGGCTAGATAGTCAATCTGTGTTTTACATTAGAAGTCAGAATGTGAAGATTGACTAAAGGAATCTTATAATCAGGCCAAATGGGATGGTAATAAATGTCTGGCTGTCTAAATATAACCTCTGATACTCATATTATTATCTTTGAACTCATAATAAACTGCCACTGATAGTCTTTTGGCTTTGCCAGACATATTAGATGGAATATCCATTGCTTATACAGTATTTCTCTACCAAGCTCTTTTTCTAAGCAACATGAGTAAAGATATCATCTTATTTTTCCCACACTTGTCAGTATGACATTTTTACATTCCTCATTTGAGTTTTTTGTTATAAACGACCAACCCAGAACAGCAACAACTCTCCAACTACAGAAAATCCCAAACAGATAAACCAGCAGTATCCCAATCGTTACAGATTGAGAGGCAGCTGCATGAAAGGGAAAATAACCTCAACTACTTGAAGAAGTAACAACCTAGTGTGCTTATACAAATTTTAAAAGTAGGATGTGGGCAACATGGTTTACTTAACCCAATGAACGGTACCTCCTCTCATGTTTTGGGTACCAAGCTATCTCTGCAATATACAGGGGCACCTAATAATCGAAAAGACAAACAAAGGGAACAATAATATTAGTTGAGACGTCTTTGATCTGTGCTCAGATTAGGAACAACCACAAAAAATAAGTTATTGCTACCCTACCATGCATGTAAGAGATTATTCTTCCTACTCCAAATAAACCAAAACCTTCCCACGAACTAAAATCAATTTATTGCCAGAACTGAAACATCAGTGAACACAAAGAAAGTTCAAACAATATGATGTATCAAAAATAGTATTTTCAGATGTTAAGCACCTCTCTGTTAATAATCAGATAACCTTGTCCGTCAACCATGTAAGAGATCATCATTACTAAATCGTATTCAGCATCTATTTGTTTTCTCGGTGCATATTGCATTATGTGAAACTGAACCTAATATGTACTTTTTGGACAATTAATATTTGATCCAAAGTGGATATTGATTTAGATATATCATACGAGTCTTCTTTTTCATGTGAAAATATAATTAGGAACTAAATGTGTGCTCTGTTTCTCTATTTGCAGGCTCTTTGATGGCTTTTTGTGGGTGCAAGCAATTTTGCGAGGGTAGAAAGAGATGCAAGGTTGCAAACTATTTTGCAGGAGTAGAAATAGATGGAAAAGATGCAAAGCTAATTGTTGATTACTTTTGAAAGAAAATACTTTCTAATTGTTAGGGTGATTAGTTTTGAAAGAAAACACATTATAAGTGTTAGGCTGATTACTTTTGATGACTATTTAAAATATATTAATAGAGTATTTTAATGTGGATTAGTGCAAAATATTTTTATTTAGGAATTGTTCATTTTTATATTGATACTTTATCTAAATGGTTTAGGTTGTCTTCTTAAGCAATTATTTTTAAAAAATCATTAAATAAATTTAATTTATAGAAATATTACTTTTTTACGACGAGTTTTCGTAGTTTTACGACGAGTTTTGAAGTTGTAAATAAGTTTTATACAACTTAGATGGATAAGTAATTACGACCAAAAAATGAACTTTTACGTCCAGAAAAGGTGCTCGTTGTATAATTTCTATTTACACCGTCCCGGTCAATCTCGACGTAAGATTTTTTACGTCGGAGCCTCTGACAATGACATACGTGGAGGCGGAATACTGGACGTAAAACACTTTTTACGACGAAAATATGACTTTTTACGTCCAGAAAAGTCGTCGTAAAAGGCCCCTATTTCTAGTAGTGCTTGCTGGTGGCCGCTGAGTAGATTGACATCGATAGCTAGCATTGCAGTATGACGAGTATTCTAATTCCCTAAAGTAAATATATATATATATGCATGTTCTTTACTGAATGTTTGAGTTTTGGTTTGAGTTCTAGTTTTGGGAACATAGTTTTATAATGTAAAAAAAGTATTGAAAATGTAAAAAGATATAGCTGAATAGTAAAAAGTTATATTGAAAATGATGAAAAATGATTATAATATATTAAATTTACTGTTAAAACCAAAATCAAAACTTAAAGAGCATGCCTTACTTAAGGACTTTACATGCGGTTTTATAAAATGTGGTCCTTTTTAAAAAATCTTTCTATTGAGCAACTAGATTTTTTATAAAATTTTTTGATGAACTTTACACACGGTTAAACAAAAAAATATAAAAAGTGGGCATTTTGAATATCAAAATTTTTTTAACTATCAGCCCACATTACAGATATAATATATATGGGTCCAATACCAAAAAAAAAAAGAATAAAAGAATAAAAATTACACTATATATATATAAGAATTTTATTAAATATTGAGCCCCTGAAGCATTTGGGCCCTAAAATGTGGCCCAGGTTCGTTTGCCTTGCTCCTCTTCTCTCTCGACTATGACTTCAACACTCCCACTCAGTAAGTAGTGAAGAGTTGTAGTCCGAGACTGAGAATTGAGAACTCATTCCAATCGAATTAAGTGTAGGGTTTCTTTCTTTGTTCAATCTAATTTTCCTCTTTTGTTTTCAAGTCAAAGAAAAAGTTAAATAATGTGAAAATAAATAAATAAATAAAAATAGAAAATCGTGGCTGGGCGAGTTGCACCGGTTCCTGGCCCGCCCTTGTTTTTTACCGGGTTTGACCGATTAAATATACTTTCGCGTTTGGGTGTTCATATAGGCCGGTAAGGGTTGCGGTTCGCAAGTTGACCGGGCCAGGCCTGACAGCAATAAAAAAAAAACCTAGCTCACCTTGGTTTTTGATTGTTGTTGACTGGTGTGAGAATCTCCCAAGTAAAACAATATTAAGAATTGAATAATTAGGAAGAAACATAAAAAATTCATAAGAATTTGGGGGGAGAGAACATAAGCTACAAAACATGACCACCCTCTTTGCGGATGCTTATCCTGTTGCAATCTTCCTCAACATGCTACAAAACGGAAATATTCGCAAAACTATGACTCAGCAATAAAACAAAACAAAACGACATACATTTCTAGAACATGAAACGACATTGTTAGGAAAAATAAAAGTTACGATTATAGTTTTAGCTCATGACAACTGGTTTTTTGCCATTTGGGCCTTGGAGTGGATTGGCCTAGTGGCTAGTTGCTAGGCCGGCTCATATTTTTGGTCTTATATTTGGCACATGACATTTTTAATATTTATATTTACATTTATATTCTGATACTTGAAGTGACTCTCTCTCTCTCTCTATTTATATATATATTAACACTTTTGGTCCCTGGGGAATGCAATGGGTGGTTTTTGTTGACTAAAAGATGGGTGAATCGTAATTTGAGCACTTTTTATGAACTTGAAAATAAATAAATTGGGTGGAATTACTCCAATTATAAAAATTTTGATAATGAATTATTGTGCATTCCCCATTCGACCAACAACAGAATTATGCCCACCCGTCTCCGATCAATCAACACCTGAGAAAGAGGATTTCAAGAGAATCGACGTATTTGATCTGAAGTTAACTTACAGAAAAATTTCCTCATAACGAGTAAGAGAACCGTTAATATAAGCGGTTTTAGACAACCAGATTCCTACTGCAAGGAAATAAGTATAATCTCCAATGTATCATTTCAAATCAAACTCCTCATCGATGTAGTCAGTTCATCACATAATTAAACAATAGTAAGGCATTTGCAAATTGTATGTAAGTGTGAAAAAAAAAGGGCAAAAGACAAGATCCTCCCTTGTGTTTTGCTTCAGGGACAAATACATCCCTTGTGGTTTGATAATGCCCATATACTCCCTTAAACTTTGGACTAAATTGAGAAACTAACAGAATTTTGCACTTGCCGTTAAAAGAGACTATAGTCTATGAGATGCAAAACAAAAATTCTTTGACAGAAATATCCTCACCTCACGTAAACTCTGTATGGTAATTTTGATTTTTTTAAAGGGGAAAAAACGCTTTGTATTCTACCGCTCAGTAGAAACCCTCTTCGTTGCTGCTAAGATCGAACAAACTAAGACTAGCAAAGCGACCAAACTTTAAAGAAACAGGTTTAGTCAATTTTTTGGTACCAGCAATAGGCATTATCGCCTTTGAGTTCTTTTTGTCCTGTAAAATTGCAGTTCTTCTGAAAATACTAATTTGTGGAAGAAAAAAAATTAGTTCTTTGCCACTAAAGCAGATAATTAACTTTCCTTTCTGGCTTGCCTTCCCTGTTGCATTAGAATTCAGGTTTAGGATCCATGAGATTCATTATTTCTTTGTACTCCTTCATCTCCCCCGTTGGTACCTTTCTTTGTCGTGCAAACCATAATTTTGATAAATCTATGTGCAAAACCAGTATTTTCCAATCAGATTCACAAGAGCAACAACCAAATGCACTCAATCGTCAGATATTTTTTTGGTGTCCCATAGACTATAGTCTCTTTTAACGGCAAGTGCAAAATTCACTCTCTGTCAAGAGTTATAGATTATGTTAGTTTATCAATTTAGTCCAAAGTTTAAGGGGGTATGATAGAGATGCATTTGTCCCTGAAGCAAATCACAAGGGAGGATCTAGTGTTTTGTCCAAAAAAAAAAAAGAAAATATTAGGTTTGAACGCCAACATAATATACATTGCACGTACTAAGCACAAAATTTGCACATGATCATAACCACCATTACACGTATCAAGTACAAAATTTGCTCACGGGTATAGTGCCCATTGCACTTCACCCGACAACTGATAATAATAATAATTATTATCCTTGAATTTTTTTTTTAACATAATTATATAAAAATAAACATAATAAAAACATAAATCAGAACTTCTTATAACTACACAGACTAGGTAGCATCTAGCATTCGTTTCACCAATCAAACCAATCCTCAACCTCCCCGTTGCCGGAGATTCGTCATCCTCCGACAGTCCAGAAAGTTCCTCCGCCTGATTCTGATCACGGGGAATGGGGATAACAATTTTTCAGATTTTTCTAAAAGGATTATACCGAACTGGCGAACTGCAAGATGTCCATGAATGGTCACGGCTCATCGTCATTGTCGAAAAGCTTAAGACCCCTGTTCCAGTTCATGTCCTCACAGTGCCGGACATAACCAACAATTTTACCTGTGTCGACCCTTTTCAGGGTTCGGCAATCGAACATTGTACAGAGCACGCTGGCAAGCTGGATACGAAACATTGTACTCTGAGCAACGTAACCGAAAGTCGACTTTGAACTCGTGACCAATTTATCAGTCAAGCTCAGCAGATACATCTCTTCCCATGCTTTCACATATTGTGTAACCGATTTTCTTCGCCGTGTTGATGCACTTCATTACTCCGTTGATGCACCTGAATAATTTCTCCTGTAGTACCTGGATGTTTCGTGTACAGTTCTCTCATTGCATTGGAGTAATTGGAGCTCAGAGATGTTATCAGGACCGATATAGTCTTGTTGGCTTTTCTTGAAGAAATGTTCTTGATTTTGTGAGAAAAGATGGTTTTTTCAATCCTTAGCTCACAGATAGCTGCAGCAGTGCAACACACTCCGTGGCAAAAATCACAGATGCATTTTCAGCACCGCCATGTTGGATTAAATGAACCAACATGTCCCTTAGTGGAAATCATTAACGAAGGGGCATTTTTCTCTGAAGTAGTACGAAGCAACTCATGAAAGGATGCAACTCTATTGTGGTGTCTGATCATTAAGGGCACGAAGCTCTATAAATAGGGTATTCTTGGAATCTAGAGGCTGCAGATTTTAGATTTACAAGACTTGTAAAAACATTGTTCTCCCTCTCTTGTTTTCTGTAGTTTAAGAGTTTAGTGCAAAACTTCTTGATCTTTTCTTCATCTTATCCTTGATAGGACCGTCGTTAGCCCTATCAAATACAGTAAAAGTACTGTATAAACCTGCAATAATTAGCTATAAGTAGCACATGATAACAGGGTCGATCCCACAGGGAACAGAGTGTTTAAAATCACAAAAACCTATTTATTCCAAACAGTTTTGGTTTGCAACCACCTTTTGTGCTCAGAGAGACTTTGTAAAATATTAGTGAAAACTAAATAACAACTTAAAGCAAGAAAGAAAGTTTAATCAATGTAATAAAGTATTCCAGCACTATGTAAATCACAATAATCACGTGCATTTTAATCATCAACTCAATAATATATTAAATAGCATGTCATCAACCAGTTATAGATTACCGTGAATCCGCACAGACATAACCCAATCTCCCCTTACTATATCGACAATTACCGTGAATCCGCACAGACATAATTGCTACTCTAATTAACAAGGAACAGGCCGTAAGGCATCGACACCTATTAACCAAGTAAACAGCATTAAGATTTAGGGAAACCCGATTTTAGTTATTCTTATTGAATTAACATCTAAGAATTACTAACCCCTTATTCTCTATTACCTGAAGGTAACTTTACCACTAATTAATCTTGCCCAATAAATATTATGTTATTTAATTGGGAATTAATTGGCTCTACCTAATTCAACTAAGGTGATCAAGCTTAATTAAATATCAGTAATCAAAGTTCTGAGCAGAGAATAAGAAAGAACACATGCAATTTAATTTAAGAACAATTCGGTTTCATAACATGCCCGGATTAATTGCTATTACATTATGCCGGAATAAATAGTTTAGCTACTCATAATCATACTAACTACGCACATAATTATTATATGATTCATACTGAAAATAGTTGAAAAGAATAAAATAAATAAGCAAGAAATACTTGATTTATGATCTGAAAATAATCTCAGAGTATGCTACCACCCGTTTGGGCAAACAGGACCTCTGGGCAGAACTTCTCAAAACGCAAGAACCGAAACTACTGCTCTAAAATCTGAACTAGCTATCAAAATATCTGATAAAACTCTACTTCTCCAAAAACACGTCCTCTTGTCCTCTCCCTTCTATCCCTATAAATAGGTGTAGAATGGAGAGTAGAAACTAATTCAAAAATAGTAAACTACTACAATTCTTTTTCATGTAGGATACTACCCAAAAATAATCTCCAAAATAAAGAAGGATAATTTGTATTAGGAAACAGCCCATGCGCATCACTCATGCTGATAATTAAAGAATCTGAATTCCCTTCCAATTTCTCTTTGTGGGCTGGACTTCTTTTTCTCTTCATTGGGCTTCCTTCTCTTCTTTGGGCTGGACTGCTTTTTTTCTTCCTCTTTTGCATCTTGCCTTCTCTACTTGTTCTTCTCCCTAAACCTGCATTTATCTTACAAAAACTTGCACATACCCATGAGATTTGACACAAATATGCTCTAAAATTCAGCAGCTAAAGGACACCTATCAATCCTGCAGGAATTTCTTCCTAGTTTATTGCACTTTGTAGTGGAAGAAATAAACCTAAAAGAAAGTGTCTTGTACACGATTTGAAGTCTACTTTATTGTTTTGTTGCCATATCTTTCTTTCTCCACTCTGAATATTCCATAAAATCTTTAGGTTTATTTTAGTTGATTGATATGGCATCTTCTATGAAAGACTTAGCCTCCAACATTGTTAAGTTAGACCGCTTTGATGGTGGCAACTTTATCCGATGGAAGAAAAGAATGCACTTCTTTTTGGTGGCTCTCAAAGTTGCCTATGTCCTTGTTGAACCCAAGCCTACCACCATCCGCAGACGCCAAAAATGGGAGACGGATGATGAAATATGCAAGGGTCACATTCTCAATCATATGCAGGATAATCTATTCAATGTCTACCATTCAGTCCCCACCAGCCAAAGAACTTTGGGATAAACTAGAAGCAAGATACATGAGGGAAGGAGGGACTCCTAGTGCACTCGATCGGCTGCTATAAAATGGTAGATGGAAGGTCTATTATGGAGCAGTTTTTTGAACTTGAACGCATGCTGAATCATTTTAACCAACATGACATGAATATGGATGAATCTATTATTGTTGGTTCTTTGATAGACAAATTACTCCCATCTTGGAAAAAATTCAAGAGAGATCTCAAACATAAGAAGGAAGAGATCACTCTTGAAGGCTTGGCTAATTCTCTTCGTGTAGAAGAAGAATTTAAATTGCAGGAAACCAAGATGCAACCACCTAAGGAGGAAGGAAAGGACAATGATCCATCTTCCAAGATTAATGTGGTGGAGGAAGGGCAAACAAGCAAATCCATCAACAAGAAAAGATCCAGAAACTTCAAACAGGAACAATCCAACAAAAGGAAAAAGAAGGGTAAATTCTTCCATTGCAAAAAGGAAGGGTACTACAAAAATGAGGGCAGGCTTCTTAAAAAGAAGCAAGAAAACTCTTCTTCCAACACCAACAATGAAAGCAAGAGTCTTGTTGCCATGATTTCAGAAATCAACCTCATAAAGAAAGATCTTGCTTGGTGGATTTATTCTGGGGCTACTCGCCATGTGTGCAAAAATAAGGATTTCTTTAAATCCTTGAAAGATGTGGATGACAAAGAGTCCGTTGTCTACATGGGCAATTCTGCCACAGCACCAATCAAAGGCATAGGGGTAGTGGACCTTAAATTCACTTCTGGACATGTGGTGACTCTCACCAATGTTCTTTATGTACCGGAAGTTAGAAAGAATTTAGTATCTGGTAGTTTGTTGAACAAGTTTGGATTTAAACTTGTATTTGAGGCTGATAAGTTTGTACTCTCTAAGGGAGGAATGTTTGTGGGGAAGGGCTATCATTGTAATGGCATGTTCAAGCTAAATGTCATGCCTATTAACAAGATGAATAATAGTACTTCTTTTGCTTATGTGCTTGAGTCTTCACCTATTTTGTGGCAAAATAGGCTTGGACATGTGAATTATAGAAGAATAAAAGAAATGATCAAACTTGATTTATTGCCTAAATACAGCCAAAAGAATGACGAGAAATGTAGGACATGCATGTTAACCAAAATAACAAAGCAACCATTTCCAAGAATTGAAAGGCAATCAAACAAGTTAGATCTAATACATAGTGATGTATGTGATTTTCATTCTACACCATCATTGGGAGGAAATAAATATTTCATTACTTTCATTGATGATTGTACAAGAATGTGTCATGTTTATTTGTTACATTCTAAGGATCAAGCACTGCATGTGTTTAAGGTGTACAAAAATGAAGTTGAACTTGCATGCAATATGTTAATTAAATTCTTAAGAACCGATAGAGGTGGTGAGTACTATAATAAAGAATTTTTTGAGTCCAGTGGTATAAAGCATAAAGTGATGGCTCCATACACAGCACAACAAAATGGTGTGGCTGAGAGAAAAAATTGGGTCTTAACCGAAATGGTCAATTCCTTGTTGTCCAATTCAGGACTAGGCCAAGGATTCTGGGGTGAAGCTATTTTGACATGCTACATTCTGAATAGAGTTCCAAACAAAAAGAACTCTATTACACCCTATGAATTATGGCACAAAAGGAAACCAAACCTTAATCATTTAAGAGTTTGGGGGTTGCAGAGCTATTGTCAGGGTACCTGAACCCAAGAAGAGAAAACTGGGAGAAAGAGGTGTTGAGTGCATTTTTATTGGTTATGCACAAAATAGCAAGGCCTATAGATTTTTAATCATAGACCCTAATGATTCTATGTCAATAAACACGATCATAGAGTCAATGGATGCTATTTTTGATGAACAACGATTCACCTCGGTTTCTAAGAATATAGACAATAGTTCAAAATAGGTTGAGACAACGAGTGCAAATGACAAAGAAGTCATTGAGCCTAGAAGAAGCAAAAGGCCTAGAAATCTTAAGTCTTTTGGTCCTGATTTTGTCACTTACCTTGTTGAAGGATCAAGAAATGATATAAGCAATAAAATTGCTTATTGCTTTAATACTGAGGCAGATCCTAAAACATTTGAGGAAGCAATGACATCAAGAGATGCTTCGTTTTGGAAAGAAGCCATCAATGATGAGATGGACTCAATAATGGCAAACAAAACTTGGGTGTTAGCCAATCTACCACCAGGTTCCAAACCTATAGGTTGTAAGTGGATCTTTAAAAAGAAGATGAAGGTAGATGGAACGATTGACAAGTTTAAGGCCAGGTTAGTCGCCAAAGGTTTTACACAGAACCATGGTATAGACTACTTTGACACCTACTCACCAGTAGTAAGAATATCTACGATAAGAGTTCTACTTGCTATAGCCTCGATTCAAAAATGGGTGATTCACCAAATGGATGTTAAAATAGCATTCCTAAATGGTGAATTGAATGAAGAGATTTACATGAATCAACCCGAAGGATTTGTTGTAAAGGGACAAGAGCAAAAAGTATGCAAACTTGTGAAATCTCTGTATGGGCTAAAGCAAGCTCCAAAGCAGTGGCATCAAAAATTTGATGAGGTAATACTTGCTAGTGGATTCAAAATCAATGAATTAGACAAGTGCATATATAGTAAGTATTCAAATGGTAAAGGCGTTATAATATGCCTGTATGTGGATGACATGTTAATCTTTGGCACGAATTTGGAACAAGTCCTTGATACCAAAAAGCTGCTATCTAGCAAGTTTGAAATGAAAGATATGGGAGAGGCTGATGTCATCCTTGGTATAAGAATCAGGAGAAAGCATGGTCAAATAATGCTCACACAATCTCATTACATTGAGAAGATTCTTAAGCGCTTCAATCATGAAGATTGCAAACCAGCCTCAACACCAGTTGACCCTAGAGTGGAATATGTAAAAAATGATGGCTCTCCAATTTCGTAATTGGAATATACTGGGGTCATAGGATGCTTAATGTACGCAATGACATGTACTCGACCAGATATAGCCTATGCAGTAGGGGTGTTAAGTAGGTACACAAGCAATCCGGGAAAACAACATTGGTTGGGAGTGACAAGGGTCTTTAAGCACCTGAAACAAACAAAAGACTATGGAATTTGCTATAGTGGAACTCCCTCAGTACTTGAAGGGTACTCAGATGCAAGTTGGATAACCAACAAAGATGATTTTTATCAACGAGTGGTTGGATCTATATGTTAGGTGGAGGTGCTGTTTCTTGGGCTTCAAAGAAGCAAACATGCATCACAGATTCAACAATGGCATCTGAGTTTGTAGCACTAGCCTCAGCTAGTAAAGAAGCTGAGTGGTTGAGAAACCTGTTGCATGAAATAACAATGTGGCCTAAACAAGTTTCTCCAATATCTATTCATTGTGATAGTGCATCTATGATTGCTAAAGCCTATAGTCAATCTTACAATGGAAAATCAAGACACATTGGACTAAGGCATAGCATGATAAGAGACTTGATCACCAATGGAGTGATCATACTTGACTATGTAAGGTCAAAGGAAAATCTAGCAGATCCTTGCACAAAAGGATTAACTAGAGACATGGTGTTAAAAACATCAATAAATATGGGATTGAAGTCCAATTTTAAAGAATCACTAACAATGGAACCTCAATCCGATTCTAGTCTTGATGACTAGCTTGGATTCAATGAATGAAAGTACATTGTCATCAGTGGTTTGTAGGTTTGTAAACTACCAGATAATCCCAAGGGTGGTAGTGTGTTATTTTCCCGCTAGTGAAAAGAAAGGTTGAACTATGGAGTTCTTAACAAGTCTCAGGAAATGTCACAAATGGCGGGGGCATTTGAGATCTTGCCTAAATAAGTGATGGATTTTGGCATCCACAAAGCTTTGGACTTAGCTTTGAAACACTTATGAAAGGATATGGATACAAGACCTATGTATCATTTACACAGCAATGAGTTAGGAGCGAAATTGTGTGTGGAGGTACGTGGCTTGTCAAATGGTCATTTGGTTCAAAGCTTGTCTACCAAATTGATATCGGCAAGTTATAAATAATCTCTACTAAGATAGTGGTTCAATCGAAAGACACTATTGTTGACGCACAGTTTATCAGTGTTTTTCAGTGACTCAACCTATAGAGCAAAGAATTGAAAAATGGCTGGGGATTGTGAGAAAAGATGGATTTTTCAATCCTTAGCTCACAGATAGTTGTAGCAGTGCAACACACTCCGTGGCAAAAATCACAGATGCATTTTCAGCCGCCATGTTGGATAAATGAACCAACATGTCCCTTAATGGAAATCATTAATGAAGGGGCATTTTTCTTTGAAGTGGTACGAAGCAACTCATGAAAGGATGCAACTCCATTGTGGTGTCTGATCATTAAGGGACACGAAGCTCTATAAATAGGGTCTCCTTGGAATCTAGAGGCTGCAGATTTTAGATTTACAAAATTTGTAAAAGTATTGCTCTCCCTCTCTTGTTTTCTGTAGTTTAAGAGTTTAGTGCAGAACTTCTTGAACTTTTCTTCATCTTATCCTACAGGAATTTGTTCCTAGTTTATTGCACTTTGTAGTGGAAGAAATAAACCTAAAGGAAAGTGTCTTGTACACGATTTGAAGTCTACTTTATTGTTTTGTTGCCATTTCTTTCTTTCTCCACTCTGAATATTCCACAGATTTTTGGTAATAGATTCTCCTTGATTTTTGGTAACAGATTCTCCTTGGTTACACAAGCCAAAATCTGATTCACAACTTTGGCAAAAGGATCAGGGTTTGTTTTGAAGATTCGGATTTGGATGCCTATCTATTCATCTGTTCTTGCAAAATTTCTTATTTAATCAATTTTGGTGAGATCCTTCATATATACTTTGGTTTAAAATAAGTATTTAGAAATATATTGTTGATAATATTATTGTGTATTTTTGACATGATAAAATTCCATTGTTTTCCTTTTCTAAAAATTCTAGTGCCTCATGCTTGCTATTTTTGTGTTTATTATGCTTTTTTTTTTCTTCTTTTGTTATTACTATTTTATAAGCATGGAAAAGAAGAATTAGAGCTGAGTTCTTAATTCTGATTTTGCTATGATTGTAACAATATACCATATATGTATATATATATATATGGTAATATATATGGTAACCTTCAGACAAAGTAGAGGCACTCAAGCAATTTGAACATGATTTAACTTCTGGATCTGCAAAGCATATGCATTTCTATAAATTCAATCAAACAAAAGTAAATTTCAAATGCATCTATGCAGATCGATGGGATAGCTCAACTGAAATCTAAATCTAAAGGAATGGAATGAAAAAATGGTCATGACTCGCCATCTTTGCCAAAAAGTTTGAGACCCCATCTCCATTGCATATCCTCACAATGCCGAATATAAGGAACAATTTTCCCCATGTCGATCCGGGTTCGGGTTTTGCAGTCATGATAACCCGGAGGAGCCAGGAAACAGGGCTCCGTTGACAGAGCTCGGAAACAAGCTGGATTGGGAACCTTGTAATCTTCAGGCCTTTCAAGAATCCATGGCTTCATTCCTCCTAGACTTTGAGCAACGTACCCGAAAGTCGACCCAGAACTCGTCACCAACTTATCTGTCATGCTCAGCAGATATATTTCTGCCCACGCTTTCATATCATGGATCTTCTTACCAAAACGTTGATGTTCTTCGTGGCTAGGCTGGAAAACTTGAACTATTTCCCCTGTCGATGTTGGATTTTCATCGTATATACTTTTCAGTGTTTCATAGTACTTATGGCTCAGAGATGTCACTAACACAGCTTTAGTCTTGTTTGATTTCACTGTTGTTTCGTTGAGGATATGGGGTAAAAGATTCTCCTTGAAAACACAGGTCAGAATCTGATCCTTGTAATGCTCGAACGGGTCAGGTTGTGTCTTGAAGATTCTCACTTGGATCCCGATCTTTTCATCCGCTCTTGATAAAAAAGCGTTGTAATAACTGGTGATCACCTTCCAAACGTTGTTGGTGGGATGAAAGAGATAGCGACCCAAGAAATGGAAAACAGTTTCCTTCTCCGGAAACAGGCGATTCAGCTCCTCCTGGAAAGATGGCATCAGAAACAGCGACGGAACGAAATATATATTCGATTTCAGGATTTGCCAAGGCACTCCCTGGAGAAAATTTTGGTCATCGTCGCAGAAGAATCGCTGATCATCATCATCATAATCATGAACCACATGGAGATAAACATAAGGTTTGATCAAAGAACCATTTCTCTTCAGGATATTTCCGTAACTCATGCTGGATTCCTTGTGAAAACCCTCGAACTGATCAATGAGTGGAAAATCAGGGGGAACTAACCAAGAAGTCCCTGGAAATGGTTCGCAAAACAGATCAGAAACCCGAACCCGGCGATCCACGAGGAGGACTCTTTTGGTCAACAGAGCATAAAGGAAAGTAGAAGCTAAAGTGATGATTTTGTTTCCCAATCCATCACGGGGCGTCCAGACCACATACTTACAGTCTGTGGAGCTGTTTTTCCCCCCTGATTTGAGAATCCCCACGGTTTTATCGTAAGCTTTGGTCCCCGGTCCGCATCGTTTATGTAAAGCTTCGTAGCTTCGTAATGCAGAGATGAGATGAGAAGAAGGCTGATACTTAAGCCCTTTGTGAAACCAGGGTGATTCATACCTACTCCAACATGATTTCTCATCAAATCCTTTGGCTAAAAGCCCACCAAGAAGCTTATCATATTGTTTATCAGCAAGCCATTGATGATCTTCTTCCTCATCTATATACATGTCAAGAATAAAATAACTACAAAATTACTTTCAGTAACTGTTCGGTAAGCAAATAACCAACTTATTCCTAATTAATATATATGTATCCCTACATAATTTGAAGAGAAAACCATGTTGAAATCAGAGAAGAACCCAAGGGGAAATTTGAATTTTTACCTTCTTTGAAATCGAAACCTCCCCATGAGGCCTTTGAAGATTGGTTTCTCCAAATGAGAAACAGAGCAGAGGCAATTAAACATACAAGGAAGAATATCAATAGTTTCTTTGGATTCCAAGTGAGCTGCGGCTGAGGGCATCTTGACATGATTCTAGCAAGAGGATCCTTAACCCTTTGACAGAAGGACTAGGGAAGCAATATCAGCACTTTATTTCTTGAATAAAACACCAAATCCTTGGGTAAAGTAAAAATCTATAACAACATGCAAAGAAGTAAAATTTCTAAAAGAATCAGTATTCTGAGATATCTTGTTATTATAATTTTTAATCATAATATTTTTATCACACGTGAGGATCTCGTATGTTGTCGAGGAAGATATACACGTAAGGCGTTCAGAAAATCTTAGGACTACTAATAAAAGAATGAGTAGCGCAAAAATTATAACTTATACACAAGCTCTAAATGTTTAAAGTTTGAACACATCCACGTTTCCACAATACTTCTCTGGATTCAAGAAAAGTATAGAAAAAAAAAGAAGAAGAAAAGCATAACAACAATGTCTAAGGTTGAACCAATATTTTGTAATTTCCAATTTGGTAATTATAGCTAAAGTTTAAAGGTAAATGTAATTGGCCCATGTATTTTTCAACTCAATTATTTAAAAGGAAAAGTCCTAGGCATTGAGCAGGTCAAAGCAAGGCTGCTGGAAAGATTTTATTGTATTCTTTTAAATGAAATTAAAAATACTTATAACATCAAATTTATACTTCTTCAGCATCGTTAAAACAATGCATACCCAAAGAATAGAATAGTAATTTAACAAATAAATGCCTCTCAAATAAAATTCACCTATTAAAAAATTGGGGTTCTGGCATACTTTTGTTGAAAGATTTGGAGTTTGAACTAACTACGTTCATCAATAATAATAATAATAATAATAATAATAATAATAAACAATTCCCCAATTTCTTAGAACAAATTGTACATAGTTTAACAATCAATGGAAGATAAACTAAGATAAATGTAGGAAACCATCAAACCAAAGAACACAGTTTTTGAAACTTTCTTCTCAACTCCAAAACTTCACTGTCGCCAAATAAAAATAATAGCAGCAATTTTTTCTACAGCAACTGCATAACCACGATGTGGCTTAAAACAATTAACGAAAGTATCAAACTCCAATACATGTAATGAAATTTCGAAAAACTTCAACAGAAAATCAAGGAAACTTATCATACCTCAAATCTAACCATCAGAATTAGGGTAGACTCTCCACCTAAGATGTAGAAAAATTCTAATAAGTTGGAAATTTATCTTTGATTTTGGATCTTTCTACGTAACTTCATGACTCCAAAACTCTATATTTATAGTAATGGTGTTCATAATACTAAATTCGTAACGTATGTACGTTGGTGATAGATCTAATAACTGATTGAATTTTTATAAAACATTTATTATCATGATATTAATATTTATTAAAAATGTATTAAATGAATGCATCGTCATTAACAATAAAAAAAAATGATATGAATTTACGTTACAGCAAGAGTATCAAAACCAACTTAAACTTAAAAAAACAGTGGGTGGAAAAATGGCAATATGTATGGCAAAGTTGCGGTTCAAACGTTTGAATTTACTTTCCAAATAGAGGACAAATCCCCCAAGATACCAAGATTTGGGCAAAATTACAAATAGCTCTCAACAAAGTTTCACAATTTTATCATTAGTCCCATTAAACTCCTACAATTATAACCACGAATCCTTCCTAATTCTGTAAACATTATGGAAGGCTATCAAATCATAAAAAATAACCAATCACACTTGTGTTTTTTTTTTTTTTTTTTGTCTATATCTTTAAGCTATTTTAACAATTTTAGGTTAACGTTTGCTAGACTAACATAAAGTTAATGGTAAAATTTTGAAACCAGGGAACTATCGATAATTTTTCTAAACCTCAAGGGAGATAGAGATAATTAATTCTTAAAAATATTTAAAAAATATATTGAAAATATAAAATACGACGATCTATCATGGAAACAAGATATGTTGAAAATAAAACTAAATTTATTATAATGGATAATTTTTCTCCGTTCACATTCAATGTATGTGTATCTGTGTTTTATTACTTTTCGTAATTAATGTTGGTGATAGAAATAATACTTTATTATTGTATTCCTTAATGCATACGACCGTAGCCTTTATATAATGGCAACATTACAAGATAATTACAACCTAAACTAGGAAACTATACGATAAGATATGTATACCATAATTACAAATTATACATATCTTAACAACATATCTTAACAGTTCCTCTCAAACTCAAGGTGGTGAAACTGGACACAGCTTGAGTTTGGAAACAAGAGAACGGAAACGCCCTGGAGAATGAGCTTTCATAAATAGGTCAGCAATTTGATCTTCCGATGGAACAGAGACAAGATTTAATGACTTCTGTAAGAGATGATGGCAGACAAGATGACAATCTATCTCGATATGCTTGGTGCGTTCATGAAACACACCGTTGTGAGCGATCTGTAATGCACTTCGGCTATCACAGTATAGCGGTGTACTGGGGGTGGTTGAAACACACATATCTGAGAGAAGCCATTTTAGCCATAAAAGTTCTGCAGTAGTGTCAGCTAACGCCCAATATTCAGACTCTAAACTGGAACGAGAGACAACAGATTGTTTCTTGCTTCGCCATGAAATAAGGGAGTCCCAAAGGAAGAAACAAAAACCTATCGTAGAGTGACGATAAGTTGGGTCACTAGCCCAATCTCCATCGGAAAAGGCTCGTAACACTAAGGAAGAGTTAACTGGAAAATGAAGTCCATGTGAAATGGTTCCCTTAACATAATGCAGTATGCGGAGGACATCAGCAAAATGAACCGAGCGTGGTGCAAACATAAACTGGCTAACCAAGTGAACAACATGTGCAATGTCGGGTCGAGTAACTATCAAGTAAACCAAGCTACCAACCAACTGACGATATCGAGTGGGATCAGTAAGAGGTTCTCCATCACCAGGGAGAAGTTTGAGGTTCACTTCCATAGGAGTTGAAGCAACCTTAGAATCTGTAAGACCTGCCCGAGACAAGAGATCAGAAGCATACTTTGTCTGAGTGAGGTGGTATCCGGAGGAAGATCTGGAGACTTCGAGACCCAAAAATTAGGAAAGGGAACCCAAGTCTTTCATCTCAAACTGGGTATGAAGAAATTCCTTCAGGTGTCGTATACCCAAAACATCATCACCAGTAATAACCATAACATCCACATATAACAGAAGAAGGATAGTGCCAGAGGGCGTAGTTTTAATGAAGAGGGCAGAGTCATAAGCACTAATCCGGAAGCCAAGTTGACAAAGAGTAGAACTGAACTTGGAATACCATGCTCTAGGAGCTTGCTTCAACCCGTAAAGAGCTTTCCGAAGACGGCAAACCTTGGTGGATGCCACGAGAAATCCAGGTTGTTGCTGCATGTAGACTTCTTTAGAAAGATCCCCATTTAGAAACGCATTTTTGACGTCCATTTGAGATAAATCCCAACAACGTGAGGAAGCCACAGCAAGAAGAGCTCGAACAGACGTGACTCTGGCCACCGGAGCAAAAGCTTTGATACCATGATATAAATAATACTTTATTATTGTATTCCTTAATGCATACGACCGTAGCCTTTATATAATGGCAACATTACAAGATAAGTACAACCTAAACTAGGAAACTATACGATAAGATATGCATACCATAATTACAAATTATACATATCTTAACAACATATCTTTAACAGTTGGAACCGAGAAAGCCATATAATCCCACCATTTAAGTCTTTTGCGTTTACTTGCTTCCAACCAAGTACGTCCACCCACGGCTTTGATGTTGACCATCAAAGCATAGTTGGAATTTATTTACTTTTTCGATGGTTTGCTTACATTTGTAAATTGTAATTGACCTTTGGTGATCGAGATTGGGAAAGCACCATTCCACGATTGGGTGCAATATCTAGTAGGGTAGTTTACATTTACTTCCTCTAGGTTTGTGTAAACTATCAAAACTCAATTCCGTGAGATTTCATGAAACTACCGACACTCCCCGGATGTTCAAATTTTGGCAAAAATTTGTATTCAAACTGCCAAATATATGATTCAACATGCACAACTTTTCCTTTAAGAAATATTGCATACTCGATATTTTAAGGGTGAAAGTATTATTTGTAGAACTGTCATACGGTGAAGACTGTTTTACCTAAGTATAAAAAAGGGGCATACTATTTGCAGGAACCAAATTACTATTTGCAGGAACATTTTTTTTATGAATTTATTATAATGCCCTTAATTATTTTTAAAAAAAAAGTCTTGGAGAAAATCCCACCCGGAATGGCCCGGATAGGATTCTACTATTTGCAGGAACATTTTAAAAATCCCATCCGGGATGGGCGGGATTTTTAAGCAAGATCCCACTCGGGATGGGATTTTAAGAAAATCCTGCCCATCCCGGGCAAAATTTTTATTGCTTGAATATGATTTTTTTTTTTTTCATATTTATAACTAAAGGGTATTATAGACTTTTCATAGAAAAATGTTTATGTGAATAGTAATTTGGTTCCTGCAAATAACAATTCTAATAAAAAAAACTTGAGTTTTGAGTTAATTTTTTGACTTACAAAGGGAAAAATGTAATTTTACAAACTCAGAGGGGGATAATTGTTATATTATTACTCGGTCCAGGTGGGTGTTAGTAGTTTTATGAAACCTGAGGGGACGTATTGGTAGTTTTTATAAAACTCGAGGGAGGTAAATGTAATTTACCCTATCTAGTATATGCTCAACTTGGCGTCATTTGAAAAGGGCTCAAGATCTCCTGTTACACTTTCTTGTTATACTATGTATTACACATCTTAATAACTCAATGTTAATATTCTTTTTTAAAATAATTTTTTCACCAATGCTATTCATTGGCATTCTACATAATTTTAATATAATTATTATATTTTTTTTACATTAATCTTGTATTTTAATATAATTTTATAGTATTTTTTATTTTTTAATCTCAATAAATTAAAATAAATATACCCTAAACCAAAATGGGTGAACCCTTAGTCCAAAAATTTATTATAATGCTAATTAATATCATTGGTGAAAAAATTAATTTAAAAAAGAATATTAACGTTGAGTTATTAAGATGTGTAACACATAGTGTAACAAGAAAGTGTAACAGGGGATTCTAAGGCTTTGAAAAGGGAAAAACACGTAAGCAAAAAGGAAAAGCGTGTAGCTAGGAAAATTCGTAGTTAATTATTTGCATAAACAATGGATAATGAAAATGTAGAGTGAAAAATTTCAGTAATTGATTTGGCATTATATGATTGGAGTCATTTGACACTTACAATTTTAAGTGTCTAATAATATTTTTTAAGTAGTTGTCATGTCAATCACTGAGCAAATTTATTATGAATTTTCAATGTGTGTATCACTTAAATTAAATATACATCACATTATCTTCAATTGACAGATAACGATATACCCTTACATAAAGCGCAAAAATTTGTGTACGACACAACTGACGATACGTGTATCGAGTTTAACCTATGAATTATCACGGTTATATTATGAAAATACTTGTGTTGAATTAGTCTCTAATGTATCGCATATTAAGTTTGACTTAATTTTTTCAAAACTTATTTATTTAAATATTAAATTGTCTTTTGAATGATTTAAATAGGCATAATTTAGAATTATTTAGCTTAAGTCATATATATATATATATATTTCCTTCAAGGGACTATTCAACCCCTTGAATTTTGCCTTGCATACTCAATTATATAGCTTAAATTCAATAGCTGAATGGTCATTTGAATAGACTATAGTTTTTCTCATTTATATATATATATATATATAGCGCGAGCGTGTGGGGGTCGGGGTAGTGGGTAGGGTGGGGAGATTTAAGTTTGTATTTATATTTTGATGAACAAGCTTTCTAAAATCACAAATTCGGTTTATTTTGGATATGTTTTATCATTCTCATAAATGAGTTATGTATTTTTTTAAAAAAATTATCATAGTGAAAAGTCATATTTTAAACGTAACGATACTCATCTCAATTAATTCATCACAAATTTTCATAGCAACTCATATAGTTAAAATTTATTAAACAACACTTTTATGAAATAATTATTAGTATTACTTCTTCACCAACAAGAATAGCTCAAGCCGGTTACCATCGACCGCAACAAAAATCCAAATGTTCGCCATTGTTAATTTACAAATACAACCCTTGGTGGCTGAAAGAATTGTGGTGAGAAAAAAGGTGGAGTAGTGACGGTGTACAATTGCACTTTCTCTTGTTCTATTTGGACATTTTCACCCTACATAACGGTCTTAAGTTAATCCCCTAAATGAGAGGGTTAGAAGAGTGGTGAAATTTGCAAATTATTTATTTATTTATTATAAATTAGTGATATATTTTGAGATTTTCAAGGTTTGATGACCTAAAATTAAAACTTGCCAAAGTATAGTGATTAAAAATAGAGTTCACCTTCATGTTTATCAGGCAAAGTCACAAAATAATAATAATAATTCGTTTATTAGGCAAAGTCACAAAATAATAATAATAATAATAATAATAATAATAATAATAATTCGAATTGGACATTTTTACCATGTCTTAAAACTCCGCTCAGACGTTGACTTCATGATATCATCAATATATTGAAATTAGTTAATATTATGAGCAAAATGGGATGAATCAAAAGAATAAGCTTTTTTATTTGTTTAAGGTGACTTGAGAGGTAGTGATTTATCCTACCGCGATCATTTATATAGACTTTTGTGAAAGTTAGAGAGAGAATAAAAGGAAAATTTCACTTTTGATCCCTCTTCTTTACCCTCGTTACACTTTTGGTCAATCTTCTATATAAACTTGCACTTTTGGTTCCTCTTCTTTCACATTTTTGCGTTATTAGTCCCTCTTACTGATTGACCTATGAAGTCAACGGTAATATGGACCGTTTTGAAAAAGTTTTAAATATTTTGGACCAAATAATAATTACTCAAACTTTTAAAGAATTTAGTTTTTTTTGTAATTTACAAAGAAATGTCCAAATTTCTCCAAGAAGAGTCGATGTTGCCGTATGAAAAACAAGCTTGGATGATTATTTTCATACTCTTTAAGGATTTAGTTTTTCGCAATTTATTGAAAAATGTCGTAATTTTTAAAAATTTTATGCTGATCCCAAATGACTGGTCAACGGTTGGTTGCTGGTAAGAGAGACCAAAAAGGCCAAAATGTGAAAGAAGATAGACTAAAAGTGAGAGTTTGCATAGAAGAGAGACCAAAAGTTTAACGAGGGTAAAAAAGATAGACCAAAAGTACAATTTTCCTAAGAATAAAACTAGAAAAAAAATTTCCAAAAAGATCTTTTCTATATTGATAAAACTTAACTGAATTGTATAGACTTTTAATTGAGTAATGATGCACTCCTCAACATTGTTATAGCAAGTGAGGTGTCATGCATTCAATGGCTACACTTTTATAAAATAATTATTAATAATACATTATTTACCAATACATACATGACATCTCACTTGCTATGAGAAGAATTAAGGAGATTAGTTGAGAAGTGTATCATTACTCCTTCTAATTTATATACACTCATCACTGACTCTTTATCTAATACGACTACTTTGTGCTTATTTACAGTATAGGTGGTTTCCTATCTAATAAGTGATAGGTCTGCAAGTTGCTACTTGCTGTTGATTTGTTATCCTTTACTTCTACAACTTAAATATTTAATGCTACTCTATTACTTATGAATTTTTTTCATAATTTTAAATTACAACTAATACATATAAAACGCCAATATTATTGTAAGAATAATAATTTACCAAATAGCTTTTTGTCAGAGCAAATTTACAAATATTTACAAAAAATTTGTTATAAGTTGTGACTTATTACTCTGACAATAATATAATCCTATATCAAATTATCTTAAGATTGTATTACATACATTCTATAGAGATCCATGGGCAACTAAGCGTGCCTCATTAACTACTGCCCTTGGAACTTTGAAGATTTTAAAGATTAAACTTATCCGATTGAAATTTCTGATATCTTCTGCTGTGGATTCAGATTCTTTCGAAGCCGATGCCCTTCCTTTCATGACTTTCACCAATTCTGCACAATCTATGAGGATGATCATCTGATAGAAGCTAGCTTCCATGGAAGCTTTAATTGCATTTAGACAAGTTCTGACTTCGGTTTGAGCTGCAGATATGGCCGGAAAGATACCCCGTATGGTATGCCTTTTGAAAGGTGTTTTGGATTTTAAAATTATTAAAATTATATTCGAAATGTAAAAAAGTGTTTAGGGAATGTAAAAATGTGTTTGGAAAATGTAAAAAGGTGTATTGGAATTAATGAAAAATTATTATAAAATGAAAGTGAGAGTGAAATGAGATGGAATTATTTGTTGCCATACGGGGTTTTCTAAAATCCAAGTTGCAGCCCCAAATTCGTTGTCTTCTCTATATGAGCCGTCTATTATGGTAGTAATAGAGTTAGGGATTTGGAAATTGGGATCAAAGTCCTTTCGGTTATCTTCATTTGGTTGTATTTTCTTCCCTCTGCTTAGGTTCTCTTTGAGGTTTTGATAATATATGCATTCCTTCAGAGCTAATTTCCATATATGTTCCGGTTTCGTGATTTCCCATTTGGTAACCAAACTCAAAACCATGTTTTGAGACTCATTTTGATTTTATAATAGTTTTTCAGTCATTCTCAATAAGCATTTGTACATTTTTAATAAATCTTTTTACATTTTCAACATACTTTTTTACATTCTTAATGTAATTTTAATATTATAAAATCAAAATGAAACTCAAAATCATATTTTGAAACCTCTTCCACATGGGGCCTTGATCTTCCCACGCTTCTTTATTCCTTGTGTTCCAAATTTGTCATATAACAAAGAAGGATAAAGCCAATATATTGATTTCTGGAGCTGTATCTATCCATCTTGGGAGCCAACTTAGTATTGATTCTAGCTCTTTGTCCTTCGTTGAAATTGAAGCCCATAGTTGATATGAACCACACTCTTTTTGCTGTTGAATATTATAGGAAAATATGTGTTATGTCTTCAACTCTTTTTGCTGCTCGGTGCTTTGAATGAAGAAGAGCATTATTGAGGATCCTCCAGATGATAAATTTTTTTTTGGGAGGTACTGGGACTTTCCACATTTTTTTTTTATACTGTTCCAGGGATTTGGTTGGCTGAGGACAATGATGCCGAATATGATTGAAGGTGAGTGTATGCTTCCTGGTATCTCTGTTTGGCTATGTAGATTTCTGAGCTATTTTTTCCCCATATTTGATGATCCAGCAATTCTTCTAAGTTTTTTGGGATATAGATGGACTTGATTTTGTTGTTGAGTCTTTGTGGGAATAGTAGAGTTAATTTATTTTCGTCCCACGCTTTTGGCTCTGTGAATAGATCTGCCACCTTCCATTCTCTGCATTGTGCTGGAATATCTTCTGTGCTCAACAGATTAGATGATTTAGGGATCCAACTGCTATTGATATGTACTCCTTGTCCACTCTTAACTTGCCATTTAAGACTAGGAGTGATGAGTTGTCTTCCCCATAGGATAGTTCTCCATCCCCAAGAGCTCCTAGTTCCTGCTTGAATTGTTAAGAAGTTCTCTTTTGCACAGTATTTTCCCGAAAATATTTTGGCCAGTAATGATGATGGTTCCTGTATACATCTCCAAGCTTGTTTTTCCCGTAGAGATTGATCCATCAATGAGGCTTTCCAGAGACCTAGGCCTCCTTGGAATTTGGATTTACATATTAAGTTCCAAAAATTTCAATGAAAACCATGTCCATCTTCATCTCCTTTCCATATAAATTTGACAATTGTTGAGTCTATCTTCTTTAGAATGGTGTTTGGGAATTTAAAAATACTCATAGGGTACACAAGTAAGGAGGAGATCACACTTTTTGCTAGGACAATTCTTCCTGTTATTGACATCGTTTTAACTTTCCAGCCCGAAAGTTTCCCTCTAATTTTTTGCAAAAGCTTTCCAAATTGCTCTGTCTTCTTGCAGTTGAAATCTAGATTCATTCCAAGATACCTATGTAGTACATTTTCAGAATGAATTTTAAAAGCATACCTTATGCCCTTTCCATAGATTGGCTAGTATTTGGGCTGAACATTAGTGCTGATTTATTTAGGTTTATCCTTTGTCCTGAGAGTTTTGAGTAGAAATTTAGTATTTTGACCAATTGTAGAGTTACTTTTGGGTAGTTTCTGAGAAGATGATACAATCATATGCATATATAACATGTGAGATCTTGGGGACTCTTGAGTTTAGTTGAATTCTCAATCCTTTGAATTGTGGAGTTATGCCTTCTATGATATTCGATAGGGCATCTTGTGCCACGATAAACACGAATGGTGACAAGGGACAACTTTGTCTCAGTCCTTTGTTGGTTTGATGGAGTTGGAGGTGTTATCATTAAATGTTATTATGTAGGATACTATGGTAATACACATCTTGATCCATCTTATCCACCTCTCTGAGAATCCCATTGCTAGTAAGGCTTTTAACAGGAAGTCCCAAGACAACTTATCATAAGTTTTTGCCATGTTTAGTTTCATGCTTTATTCCCTTTTTTCTTCTTTCGAATCCCTTCCCAAATTTAATGTGATATTAGAACACTTTCTAAAAAATATTGATTATATTAATCATACACTGAAATATATTTGATTTTTTTCCTTAAAGAAAACAAATTAAAATTTAATTAAAGGTCTAAAATGTAGTATTTTAAAAAGAAACTATAAGGGGTTTAGAAATTGGGTGTAAGAAAAGCGTTTCCAATCCACACTGATAACATGAGAAAATGCATGAAGTCTACAAATTAAAACAACCGGCATATAAGTGTATATCAAACTTTGTAAACTGTTGGCTCAATAGTATAGTAAAAAATTGGCAAATTGCAGGAGGCCCAAAAGTAAAATAAATAAAATTGGAAAATTGCATTTGGCCCAAGGAAAATTCGTTTTTTTGGGTCCAAAACTTATAAGAAAAGAAAAAAAAGAAACAAAAAACGATGGTGGGTCGGAACTCAAAAAAACTAATGTTTTCAGACCCGGACCAGACACCGACCAGACGTAACTAAGGGGTCGACCTGGGTCAACCGTCAGTCAATTCAAATGACTTCATTGTGATTTAATCCATTTAAAATAAAATATATTTATATATATGTTTTTCATAATAATATATATTACAATTCCATTTAAATTTTATATTTTCTATGAAGTAGTTGTAGTGTCAAAATAGTTGGGCCTCATAAAACCACTAAAAGAAGTGGCCCAACAACCCAAAGTTATCAAAAATTAAAGGGTACAAAAACAACCTAGAAATTTGTCCAAAGAACAAAACAAATCCCCAATTTTAAAAAGATACAAATTAAACCTTTAATACAAATATTTTTTTTTATAGAAAACAATACCATTCGCCTATCTCTCTCCCTTATTTCTCGATTATTATCTATCATTTGTGATGGTCAGTAATGTTTGTACACGCCCCACCCTCACCCATTTCTTCATTCTCACTCAAATGGATGGACCACCCCTCTGCTCCTTCCATCAATTTTTTCTGCATTTTCCACTAAACCACAACACAATTGGATTAAGTCATTCGATGATAACAATTTAAGGCTGAGTTTCACATGGCAATGTTATTTTGCCACCGCTTTTCTCTGCTTCATTGAAATCCTCCAGAATCTGCGATTTTATCCAATAAAATTGCCTCGGGACCAAAATAACAGTATTTGATGGATCTTTGTAAAATAGGATAAGGGAATCAAGGGTAATGGTTCAGAAAAACGAGGAAAGAAGATGGGAGAATCATATATTTTATAGCAGCTTTTAGGATATTTTTGTCTAAAAAGTTATATATATCTCATTCAAAGGTTTAATTTGTACTTTTTTAAAATTGAGGGTTTGTTTTGTTCTATCGACAAACCTCAGGGTTGTTTTTGTATTTCGCCAAAAATCCAACAGCTCATCTTCTTCATTAGTCTGTAATTTATTTGTCCGAAAAGGCTTTAAGTGGCCATCAAAGCAGCACAGTGGCGAAATCGGAAGCGAGCACTCAGAAGAATGGCGTCTCTCTTGGCCGGACCAGTTCCCATGGTGTCAGCACCAATCCTCAAACTTACGAGACCTCTGGACAAAATAAAAAAAGATTCCTAATTATAATTCTAAAGTTATCTATAAATAATTCCTTGCAATTTTTTAGATGCAAAATAATATATAATAGTATTTAAATCAATATTTTCTAAAAGAGTCAATATTCAAGAATATTTTCATTCTAATTTAAGTAATTTCAGCGGTAGAAATTTTCACTTCGGGAAGGAGAAAAAATTGAGTAATTTTGGGTGTCTGTGAGCTCTTTGCTGGTGGCCGTTGAGTAGACTGTCATAAGTAGCTAGCATTGCAGTTCGACGAGTATTCTAATTTCCTAAAGTAATTTTTTAAATTTTATTTTTACTTTAGGACTTTACAAACGGTTTTATAAAATGTGGGCCCTTTAAAAAAAATCTTTCAATTCAGCAATTGGATTTTTTCTAAAAGTTTTTGATGAAGTTTACACACCGTTAAACACAAAAAATAAAAAAGTGAGCCTTTTGAATATGAAATTTTTTTTCACCATCAGCCCACATCATAGATATAATATATACAAAAAAAAAAAGGATAAAAATTACACTGTATATAAAATTTTTTTTAAGTATTGAGCCTCTGAAGCATTTGGGCCTAGGCTATGGCTCAGGTTCGATCTACTTCAAGGCCGGGCCCTGTGTGGAAACTATTCTCAAAACATGTTTTTGGGATAAAAAAGGTGGATCTCACACTCAAAATGTGTTTGTAAAACACATTCCAAACACATTTTGAGTGTGGAGTTTATATTTTTTTCTACCAAAAACATGTTTTGAGAACAGGTACCAAAACTCAAAATTCATACAAAACACATTTTAACTGTGGGATCCATAATTTTACTCTCAAAACATGATTTTAAAAATGCTTCCACAAAGCTCCTTTTTAGTTGCTGAACTAGTCTTCCAGGAATATTGCTCTTCTGTTTGCTAGTTATCTACTGTAACTTTTTCATTCCAATTGTATGCATGGCCCTCTATAAATAGGTCAGCTCTCTTCCATAATAAATCATCAAGAATTTTCCCAGAACTTCCTTATTCTTGCTCTCCTTTTCCCTCTGCTTCCGTGAAGCCATTTCTCAGTCCTTTGTTGGACTTAACATAGTCCGAGACTGAGAAGTGAGAACTCATTCCAATCGAATTAAGTCTAGGGCTTCTTTCTTTGTTCAACCTAATTTTCCTCTTTTGTTTTCAAGTGAATGAAAAAGTTAAATAATGCACAAAATAAATAAAAAATAAAATAGAAAATTGTGGCTGGGCAAGTTGCATCGGTTCCCGGACCGCCCTTGTTTTTTTACCGAATTTGACTGGTTAAATATACTTCTACGTTTGGGTTTTCATATAGGCCGGTAAGGGTGGCAGTTTGCAGGCTGACTGGACTAGGCCTGACATGAATGAAAAAACCCTAGCTCACCTTGGTTTTTAATTGGTGTCGACTGGTGTGAGAATCTCTCAATAAAATAATATTAAGAATTGAATAATTAAGAAGAAATAAAAGAATTTCAGAAGAATTTGGCGGGAGAGAACATAAGCTACAAAACATGACCACCCTCTCTGCGGATCCGTTGCTTATCCCATTGCAATCTTCCCCCAGCAAGCTACAAAACGGAAATATTCGCAAAACTAACTCAACAATAAAACAAAACAAAACAACAGACATTTCTAGTGCAAAGCTGATAGGACTCTGTAGGAGGCTGCTCACTTCATTCTTCTTCTCCCCGCAACCCATGCCTTTGATTTAATATATTAGAACTCTAAATGAGAATTGAAGTATTTCTTCAAAAAGAAAAACAAAAAAAAAAACAATAGATATTTCTAGAAATGAAACGATTTAAAGTCAAATTAAAAGCTACGATTATAGTTTCAGCGCATGAAAACTGGTTTTTTGCCATTTGGGCCTGAAGTGGATTGGCCTAGTGGCCGGATCATATTTTTGGTCTAATATTTGGCACATGACACTTTTAATATTTCTATTTATATTATGATATTTGAAGTTACTACCTATATATTTATATATTTTTTTAATACTTTTGATCCCTGGGAAATGCAATAGGTGGTTTTTGTTGACTAAAAGATGGGTCAATCGCAATTTGAGCACTTTTTATGAACTAGAAAATAAATAAATATGGTGGAATTACTACAATTATAAAAAAAGTTGATAACGAATTATTGTGCATTCCCCATTCGACCAACAACACAATTATGTCCACCCGTCTCTAATCGATCAACACCCGAGAAAGAGGGTTTCAAGAGGATCGGCGTATTTGATCGGAATTTAACATCGTCAAGAGGTATATGTTACAGAAAAATTTCCTCATAACAAATAAGAGAACTGTTAATATATGCGGGTTTAGACAACATGATTCCTATTGCAAGGAAATAATTAAAATCTCCAATGTATCATTTCAAATCGAACTCCTCATCAATGTAGTCAAGTCATCACATAATTAAACAATGGTAAGGCATTTGCAAATTGTATGTAAGTGTGAAAAAAAAAAAAGAAGAAGAAAATATTAGCTATGCACGCCAACATAATTATACATTGCAAGTAATAAGCACAAAATTTGTAAATGATCACAATGACCATTGCACGTATCAAGTACAAAATTTGCACATGATCATAACGGCCATTACACATATCAAGTAAATTGCACACGGTCATAATACCCATTGTACTTCACCCTACAATCGACAAATAATAATAATAATTTTTGTGAAAGGGGTATAGTGATAAAATATTTGTTAGCAAGAAGTGAAATTTGAGGCGGCCCACCTACCCACAAATGATTAGCTCCATTGTTTGAAGATTAAAGCCCACAGGAGTAAAGGTGTGGGTGTGGCATGGGCAAAACCCACAAGTTTTTCAGTGTGCAACAGTAATTCAACTCGTGAGTACGAGGATACACATGAAACAACAAAGAAAAAAACAAAAAGGGATACCTCATCTTCATAGCGAACTCTTTACATCATTGAAGTAGGCCCAAAAGTAAAATGAGGCCAGGAAATTTTTTGGGCCCAAAACCTCTTAGAAAAACAGACAAAAAAAAAAAGAAGTGGGCGTGGGCCGGAAAAAAAAAATTTGGCTCACCTCGGTTGTTCATTCTGATAATTAGTTCCCAAATGATACAAACAATAACAGAAGAGGGAAAAGGTAAATCAGAAGAAAGAAGCAATAGAATAGGTGAGAAGAGAGATTTTGTATAGAGGAAGGATATCATCCAAAAACATAATCA
This sequence comes from Leptodermis oblonga, assembly GCA_016801395.1. NCBI lineage: Eukaryota > Viridiplantae > Streptophyta > Magnoliopsida > Gentianales > Rubiaceae > Leptodermis > Leptodermis oblonga. The sequence continues at coordinate 34,441,665 of CM028759.1, forward strand.
GCAGAAATGATTTGTCCGGTACATATACACCAGCTCCACAGTTCGCAGAAACTTCACGGAACCTTCCCAAAATGACATCATTCTTACCAATTCTAAATTAAAATAGAAATTCTTATCAACTAAATGCATGACAGATTGGTGTTGACTTGTTTTCAGCCATTTTGGGCCTTGGAGGACTAGTGCCGATTGCTAGGCCACCCAGGCCGGATCATATTTTTGGTCTTACATTTGGCACATGAAATTTTTGATTTTTCTCTCTATATTTTGATATTGGAAAAATCGCAGTTTTGGTCCCTCAATTATACCTTCATTACACTTTTAGTCCCTCAATTATTAAAATTTGCACTTTTAGTCCCCTAACTATCACTTTTTCTCCGGTTTGGTCCCTCTTACCGACAAGCTACCGGTTGACTAACAAAGTCAATGGTAATTTGGACCATTTTGAAAAATTCATAAAATATTTGGGCCAAATCATAATAACTCAAAATGTTTTTAAAAAATAAACTAAAAGTGAAAATTTTCTTCAAACAAAAAACAAAGGCACGGGCTAGTAGCGGGTATGATTTGGCACTAAAAAAGTTTTGAGTTATTATGATTTGGGACAAATATTTTATATATTTTTCATTTTAACCCCAAATGACCGGTGACTTGATAGCTTGCTCGTAAGAGGGACCAAACCGGCAAAAGAGTGATAGTTAGGGGACTGAAAGTGCGAGTTTCAATAATTGAGGGACTGAAAGTGTAACGAGGATATAATTGAGGGACCAAAACTATAATTTTCCCTTTTGATATTTGAAGTTACTTCCGGTATATTTATATATTTTTTTTTCACTTTTGGTCCCGATGGAATACAATAGGTGGTTTTTGTTGACTATAAGATGGGTCAATCATAATTTGGGCACATTTTATGTACTAGAAAATAAATAAATTGGGTCAACAATTATACAAAGATGATAATGAATTATTATTCATACCATTCGGCCGTTTGGCGAACAACACAATTAGGCCTACCCCTCTCCGATCAACACCCGAGAAAGAGAGAATTAAAGACTTCAAAAGGTATGTCTTACAAAAAAACTTTCCTCAAAGCAAGTAAGAGAAGAGATGTATATAGAATAACTAACCTTGTAGGACTTGAATCGGTTTTTAAAAAGTTAGGGTTTATGTTTGTATTCTTGTTAGATGTGGATTGATTGAGATGATTGCCAACTATATAATCCATGTTTGTGGCTCAATTGAGTTTAATTAGGCTGGATTTTATATTTTTATGAAAGTATTGTGTGTTTGCATTGAAGAAAGTGTTAATTTGAATTAGATTTTGCTTATATAATGTTAAAGCTTAGTTTTTTTTTTTTTTTTTTTTTTTTTAATTTTTTTTTCACATTAAGTTGTTTCTTGAAATGGTTTGGACTTTCTAAAAACACATGTTTGATCAAATTATTGTTAAGATGAAAGATAAAAATTGTCCAATTTTTAACCTTAGAAAATGAAGAAACTCACTTATTTTTGAAAATTTGGTTTATGGAAATTATAGATGTTTGAGGTGTTTGTAATTTTTTGGGATTTACCAACAATAATAGTGTTTGGAAACTTTTGATTTAAGTAAATGTTTGTGCATTAGGAAAATTGGCATTAGAAATTGAGTTTTGGGAAAATGAGAACTTTACTAATTTTGAATAAACTAATCCTTGATTATATTGTTTTTATGTTTGAAATATTGAAAATGTTTTTGAAAAGTGTTTTGTACTTTAGGGCATGTTCTTTTTGGTTGGGTTGAGTTTTGAAATGAGTTTTGATTTGGAAAAAATAGTTTTATAATGTAAAAAGTGTATTGAAAATGTAAAAATGTATAGCTGAATAGTAAAAAACTGTATTGGAAATGATGAAAACTGATTATAATATATTAAATTTACTGTTAAAGCCAAAACTGAGACCAAAACCAAAACTTAAAGAACAAGCCCTTAAGAAGCCTAAAAATGTGTGTTTATGTTGAAATATTTGGAAAGGGAATTTCGCCCCTTGTTTATTGAAATTTTAACATTTTGGGAAGTTGGAACTTGATGCATTGGTTCTCGACTATCCGTTCAAACTCCACAGCACCTAGGATTTTAGCCACTTTCATAAGCAGATGAAGGCCCCTTCTACAAGTTGGAACCTATCTTAACCCGTACTTGCCATGAAAATTTAGTTTCTGAAAATTTAAACTTCCATACTTGGGAACATGTAGTTGCTTCTAGGAACACAACAACCACATCTAAACATCGTAACAAATCTGAAACTAGGAAGCCCCGTTTGCATTTAGTGTACAAGTGTTATAGAAATTTCCCCGACTAGAATAATTCCTACAACTTCACCACCCTGGCTCCACTCAAAATTCGCACAACCTCGGTGCGAATTCGTACACGAGCTGTGCGAATTTGATGTGGAGCCAGGGTGGTGAATTGTAGGTATTGTCCAAGTTTGGCTGACTGTTACGCTTGTTATTCTTTTTGCTGCTTTTCTCTCTAAGGTTTGTAAACCTTGGTGCGAATTCGTACGCGAGTTGTGCGAATTTGGGGTGGAACCAGGGTGGTGAAGTTGTAAGAATTGTCCTAGTAGGGAAAATTTCTATAACAACAATCATATTCTATAGAACTAGGGTGTCACACACCTCTATATCATTATATCATTTAACGGATGCAGTTTAAAGGCAGAAAAGAGGAAACCGCCGTTATAAAAGAAAATACGGGTTTTCTACGGCGGTTCATTAAAAACCGCCATAGAAAGCCATTATCTACGGCGGTTAATTGAAAACCGCCGTAGAAACTTTCTACTACTGTTTTTAATTAACCGCCGTAGCTTACAACCGCCGTAGAAAGTCCCATTCTATGGTGGTTATTAATTAACCGCCGTAGAAAGCCATTACCTACGGTGGTTTCCAAATAAACCGCGGTAGAATTGACGTATTTAATCCTAAATAACAACGTGTATCTCCATATCGCGGCCGAAAGTCTTCTTCTCCAAATTTCTACTACGGTTTTACACATTTGATGTAAAGAATGGTTATTTGAAGCTGAAATTTACCACTTTAAGATTAGAGACTTCTAAAATTTCTCACTAATAGCTTATTCTTGTACATTAGATATGTGTATATTGAATTTGTTTTTATTTATGGTAGATTGAAAATTAAAGTTACAATCCATATATATGGTGAACCTTAGTATTGTGGATTGGTAGTTAGTTATACTATGTAGTTTGTTGGTGATGTGATATGATTTATAGTGTTTGGTTTTTATTGGATGATGTTCATATAACTAGCACTACTTAGTTTTTGGATTATTTTTTAATGCATTGCATGTGTTTGATAAAATGCATAAATGAAAAACTTATGGGTTATTCTTCATTGGATTATGTCTATTGTGCATGTGTTGGTCATGCATTATCTTTTTCATTGAGGTATTATATTAGTTTTGATTATATGAGTAACATTAATATGAAATGTGCTAACACAAGCATGCAACTTGATCCTTTCTACATTTTGGTTGAATTATTTATTTGGTTTTTTAAATTATTTAAAGGTGTTAGTTACGCATGGATCGAAATATCTTGTTATATGGTGATCGGACCTCCGATTTGTATGCGAAAGAAGTTGAGAATTTTATTGAATTGGCTTATAAGAATACAAAGTACGTCCATTGTTCGTGTAAAGCTTGTAAAAATGGTGCGCGGTTTGATAACTCTGATACAATAAGATTCTATTTATATCGGAATGGATTTGATCCTTCTTATAAATTGTGGATTTGGCATGGTGAAAGTATTGACAGTTTTTCTGAGCAAAGAAAATCTAATGCAAAAGGAGATGATGGGATTACGAGAGATCGATTGGATGACATGATTGAGGATGTGGCCGAGGATTTTGCTGATAAACCGGAAGTTCTTGCTTCACTTTTGGGTGACAATGAGAAGCCTCTATACACCGGTTGCACTAGATATACATGCTTATCTAGTGTTTTGAACTTTTTAAATTTGAAAGCGGTAAATGGGTGGTCAGATACTAGTTTTACAGCCTTATTGAGGGTATTCAAAGATATGCTTCCAGAAGATAATGAACTTCTAGATTGAATTTATGAGGCAAAAAAATATTGTGTCCAATGGGTATGGAGTATAAGAAAATCTACGCTTGCCCAAACGATTGCATCTTTTACAGGAATGAGTATAAGGATTTATTGCTTTGTCCTAAGTGTAAAAATTCAAGATACAAAAAGAAGCAACTATGTGATGAGGTTGAAGACAGTACTGATGCGCAAAAGAAGGGGTCGCCGGCTAAGGTTTTGTGTATCTTCCTATAATATCGAGATTTAAACTGTTGTTTACTAATGCAAAAGATGCAAGACATATGACATGACATTCAGATCGGTGTATTCCCAGTGATGACAAGATGATAATGCATACATCAGACTCGGATCAGTAGAAAAAAATTGATTCAATATATCCTTCATTTGGGGGAGAAGCAAGAAATTTGAGGCTTGGTTTGTGTACTGATGGAATGAACCCGTTTGGCAGTTTGAGTAGCACACATAGCTCATGGCCGGTGATGTTGGTTATTTACAATTTGCCGCCTTACTTGTGTATGAAGCGTAAGTATATACTTATGTCTCCAATGATTTCAGGTCCACGACAACCAGGAAATGACATCGATGTGCATCTGGCTCCTCTTATTGAAGATCTGAAAAAGTTATGGGATTAAGGTGCACTTGTGTTTGATGCACACCGTCAAAAAATGTTCACATTACGTGCCATGTTGTTCTGTACCACTAATGATTTTCCAGCATATGGAAACTTGTCTGGGTACTCTGTTAAAGGGCATAAAGCATGCCCTATATGTGAGCAGAGTACATATTTTTGTCAGTTTGCACATGGGAGGAAGACAGTATACCTTGGGCATCGTAGATTTCTTCCCGAGTCTTATCCGTATCGCCGTATGAAAAGAGCATTCAATGGATTTCAAGAGTTTAGAAAAGCTCCAGAAGCCTTGAGCGGGCCTGAGGTGAATGCTCGTGTGAAGGACATTAATGTGCAGTTTAGAAAACCTTCGGAGTCCAGCAATAATGATACATATTGTTGGAAGAAAAAATCCATCTTTTTGAACTTTCATACTGGGAGAACTTGGATGTCAGACATTGTCTCGACGTTATGCATATTGAGAAAAATATTTGTGAAAGCTTGTTAGTTATGCTTTTGAACATACCTGGGAAAACTAAGGATGGTTATAACGCGAGACTTGATATGGTTGATATGAATATACGATCAAATTTAGCACCGGTAGCTCGAGGACAACGCACATATCTACCACCTGTCTGTCATACTTTGTCCAGAAAAGAGAAGAAACAATTTTGTTCAAGTTTGAGCATCAAAGTTCCATCCGGATATTCTTCAAATTTGTTTCCGTAAAAGATTTGAAACTTGTTGGTTTAAAGTCTCATGATTGCCATGCCTTAATGCAACAATTGTTGCCTGTAGCTATTCGCTCGATTTTGCCCAAGCATGTTAAGTCCAGTATAAGAAGACTTTGTTTCTTCTTCAATGCTACATGTAGCAAGGTAATTGCTCACGAAAGACTTGATTAGTTACAAGATGAAATAATTGTTGCCCTGTATCAATTAGAAATGTGTTTTCCACCAGCCTTTTTTGATATTATGGTGCATTTGGTGATTCATTTGGTTAGAGAGATAAAAATCTATGGGCCTGTTCATTTGCGATGGATGTACCCATTCGAGCGATATATGAAAATCTTTAAGGGGTATGTTAAGAATCGTTATCGTCCTGATGCTAGTATTGTTGAAGGTTATATAGCTGAGGAGGTAATTGATTTTTGCACTGAGTACTTGGCGGATACAGCATCAATTGGAATATCTAAGAATCGGCACGATGGGAGGATTACAGGTATGGGCACAAGGGGAGGAAAAATGTTTACGCCTTCTAATGTTAAATTGATGAAGGAGCATCTCTACATACTGCGCAATTCTGAAGAAGTTGAGCCCTATGTGACAGCCCATATGAGTTCAATAAGAAAGTCTTATCCTGCTTGGATGGATCAAAATGTGCTCAATGAACATAATCGAACATTTTTCAATTGGCTTGGTAATACTGTCATGGGCAAAGACATTTTGGAAACATTAAAATGGTTGGCGTTTAAGCCAAGCCATGTGGTACGATCATTTTCAGGTCATGACATAAATTGATATTCATTTGCTACTAAGAGACAAGATGAGATGAGCACGGCAAAAAACAGTGGTGTTACATTAATCTCGGAGGCTTTGCATGTTTCTAGTAGGAAGGATAAAAATCCAATGTATGCAAACATGTCATATTACAGGGTAATTGAAGATATTTGGGAGCTTGACTATGTTTGTTTCAAAGTAGCTGTATTTCGATGCAAATGGGTTGATAACAATAATGGGGTTCGAACTGATGATCCATTGGGATTTACCTTGGTTGACCTTAATCAAGAGGGTTTCAAGGGGCAACCATTTATACTTGCATCGCAGGCGAAACAAGTTTTTTATATCACCGATCCTTGTGATGAACATTGGTCTATTGTTCTTCATGGTAAACAACATCACGGAGTGGAAGGGATTGATACAGAATAAGGGCTTTATGAGGCGGGCCCATTCTCTAGTGGGTTACTTGAATTGACAGTAGTGGAAGAAGATAGGAAACTTGATAAATACATACTTCGTGATGACCACAATGAAGGCTTATGGTTCGAGGATCAAGTGTCCCATAAAAGAAGATAATATCTTGATTTCATTTTCAGGTATATTGTTTGTGTGTGTGTGTGTGTGTGTGTGTGTATTTATATATGTATATTTGATTTTAATAAAAATATGTGGACATAATTTTACAACAACATGTATTTTTATCCTTTTTACTGTGTGATTGAAACAGGTCACACAACTTGGATGAAGTCGCGCAATTACGGGATCAAATTTTCAGGGAATAGCAGATATCGAAATGTTTAGAAATGAGTTTGTTATTGCTGGAAATTATGTGAAGCTTTTGTGTTGATGTTAGGATAACATGGTGTTTTGGTTAAATTTACAGAGGAGACTGTGTCGGCATTGATGTAAAACTGAATTCCATATTATTTTAAGTTGTTTGAATCTTAAGTATTTATGTGCATATATTTGACAGGGAGTATGTTAAATTTATAAGGGAGACTTTGTCGAATTTTCTGAAAAATTGAATTCCTTGTTTTTTATTTTTGATTAAATGTTCACTGTTTATTTAACAAGGAGTTTTGGTAAAATTTACAAGGGAAGCTCTACAATGTTTTTATTTTTGATAAATTAATTTTCTAGGGATCGTAAAAAAGATATTTATTTAGGGAGGTTAGTTATTGACCGCTAAATGAATAAATTATTCGTTTACCGATTAACAAATATTTATTATTTTAGAGAGATTCTTCAAATGTAGTTTCTATTAAGGCGCGTTTCGTACTCACGTCAACCTATTTCTAATTTTTCGCCTCTTAACTAGCCTGCATGTATATGAGATATACAGAAACGATCAAAAATTATTAAGACTATACATGGATACGACATTGAGTACTTGTTACCAATTGTAAAGAGTATTAATTAATTGCCGCTATGAATGATTTATCTTAATATAATTGAAATTCTTGATTGACTTTAATTATTACACTAGAGATAATTAAGAACACAGAAATTCAATAGTACAAAACCTACCATAAATTCAATGAAAATTCTTACTTTTTAAGTGTTCCTATAATTATTGTGTATTAGATATTTAAATTTTTTTGCGACCCCAAAACAATTGATTGGTTAAATGAAAATTTGAAATTTATTATTTACTTCTTTTTTTCCATCAGTATAAAGGCTGTATCTTGTATATAATTAATAAATAAAATGTATTTTACTGTAAAAATTGATCAATATTAGATTGCATATGAAATATTAAAGGCGAAATATTTTTGGGGTTATTTTACGGAAAAAAAAGAAAACCTTAATTTCGGACACTTTCTACGGCGGTTTAAAGTGTTTCTACGGCGGTTTATGTTAAACCGCCTTAGAAAAATGAGGCGGTTATGGAATTTCCGCGCGCCCCCCCAATCTATTTAACCACCGTAGAAAGCCACTTTCTACAGCGGTCAGCGGTTTATGTTAAACCGCCGTAGAAAAATGAGGCGGTGATGGAATTTCCGCACGCCCCCCGATCTATTCATATTAATCTCTAATTTTTTCTGTTTTGTAAATTAAACCCAAAATTTTTTAAACTCTAATATTGAATATGCAATTTAATAATGATCAATCGTTGCAAGTAATTAAAATACATTATATTGAGCAACTTAATAAATTTAATGTATTTTACTATAAATATTTGATTAATATTAAAGTGCATATTTACTATTACAACTTAAAAAAATTTTGGGGTTAATAGACGAAAAAGAAAACCTAGAAATTAACAGGAATAAAGGCGCCCGTGGGAATTTTTGTGACACTTACTGTCACGGAGAAATGATTTCATGTTCGTACATATATATAGCAAATGAAATCCAGTAAGTATTACTTTATTTTTTTATTGGGCCCTTAAGGATTCATTTTTCTTATACTACTTAATTCATTTAGCGATTTGATTACTTTAGCCTGTTCGCCGAAGTCGAAAACGCAGAAAATTTTTAAATATAATGAAGCTTATTACTTTATCGAAGCTTAAATGTACTTTGTCGAAAATTATTAATTTTGAGGCTTTCCTATAATTATTATGTAACAGTACATGAAAAGTTTGTGGTGGAATGGTTCACGGGAAAATTTGAAATTTAATTATTTAATGTTTAATAAAAGGCGGGTTTTTGTACATAATTAATAAATATAATGTAAATTGGATATTTAATATTATATTTACAAAATTGTGGGGTTAATTTAAAAAAAGGAAAAAAAATAGAAATTAATAGGAACATAGGCGCGCGCGGGAATTGGCTCCCTTTTTCCCATTTTTCTACGGAGGGTAAAAAAAAACCACCGTAGAAAAAACCATTCTAAGGCAGATTAAACTGAACCACCGTAGAAAAAACCATTCTACGGCAGTTTAAATTGAAACCGCCGTAGAAAACACCTTTCTACGGCGGTTTCAATTTAAACCGCCGTAGAATGGTTTTTTCTACGGCAATTTTTTTTTGACCCGCCATATAAAAGTGGGTCAGGTCAGCTTGTAAATTCAAATTAGGAATTTGAATTTACAAGCTTTCCCTTCCTTCCCCTGCCTTCCCCTGTTTCCCTCTTCCCTCTCCTGACCCATTGTCTTCAATATCTTCTCCCGGGAGCCGTCGCCGGCGCCATCCGCAGACGTCCGACCATCGCCCTCGCTTCCCTGCAGCTGTCGGGCGTTGCTGCTTGGACCGAAGTCACCAAGGTCCGGCTATAGCTATCGCGGAACCCGGCGCCCATTTCATCGATTTTCCCCAACAAGATTTTCGGCTATAGGGTCCCTTGGTTGTAGGATTGAAATCCTAAATAAGGTTTAGCCGAATTCTTGGATTTCATTTAAGCTTTTGAAATTTTACCTTTCTTTTTTTACTTGTGATTGGACTAGGGTTTTTTCATCAATGTTGCATTCGGGTTTATTGATAATGATGAATGCTTGAATTATTTTGGGTTTGATCGATTGGTGGTTTAATTGGTTTGGTTGTTGAATTCGGGTTTGCTTGATTAATTTGAGAACCTTAGTGTTTGATTTCGGTTTTGCTTGATTAATTTGAGAACTTGGTGTTTGATTTTGGTTTTGCTTGATTAATTTGAGAACCTTGGTGTTTGAAGTCGGGATTTGATCAATTTAGTGTTCCTCCTTTAGTGATAATGAGTGAAATGCTTGGTGGTTGAGTTGAAGTTGTGAAATTTAACCTTTCTTAGGCTCCTTTTTTGTGTCTCCTTTGGTTTAATTTCTTCAATGCCACTTTGGGTTTGAAATTAAAGCTATCTTTGCATCATTTTAAAGCTTCTTTATTGCAAAAGCACAAAGTACCTTTTGAGTGTAGCTTTTCTTGTTTTAGGCAAGGAGAGTTTAAAATGAGTGAACTTCTCCTTAAAGCTTTTACCTTTCTTACTCTATTTTGTGTTCTTCCTTTAGTGAAATGATTGTTCTCATGACTTGAAGTTGTGAAATGTCAATTGCTTTATCAATTTTACCCTTTCTAAGTCCACTTTTTTGGGGCTCCTTTGGTTTAAAGTGGGTAATGGCACGTCAACCTATTGAAAATAACACTTTCTTTGCCTCGCTTTCCCTTATCTTTTTTTGAAAAGTTTCTAGTATGCTTTGTGAGTCATTTTTCATGAAGAGGATCATTTTTTTTTATAATTGTAGAGTGTGAAATGTCACTTCTCCTTAAACCTTTTACCATTCTTAGTCGATTTAGTGTTCCTCCTTTAGTGATAATGAGTGAAATGCTTGGTGGTTGAGTTGAAGTTGTGAAATTTAATCTTTCTTAGGCTCCTTTTTTGTGTCTCCATTGGTTTCATTTCTTCAATGCCACTTATCTTTTGAAATTAAAGCTATCTTTGCATCATTTTAACGCTTTTTTATTGCAAAAGCACAAAGTACCTTTTGAGTGTAGCTTTTGTTGTTTTAGGTCCTTAAAGCTTTTACCTTTCTTGCTCTATTTTGGTTTTATCCTTTAGTGAAATGAGTGAAATGCTTGTTCTCATGAGTTGAAGTTGTGAAATGTAAATTGCCTTTTAAATTTAACCTTTGTTAGGATCCTTTTTTTTTTTTGTCTCATTTGGTTTGAAGTGTTCAATGGCGCTTGGTTTTTGAAATTAAAACTTTCTTGAAATGAAAAGATGTTATCTTGTTTTCTCTTTGTCTTTACATAAAGTTTAAGATAAGGTAATGGCCTGAAAAAGAAAACGCAATGAGGGAAATGGCAATGGAGATGTTTCTTCTACTAGAGCTAAAAGAGGTAGAGGGCCTACAAATTGCAACGATCTTTTGAAAATGCGTATGTAGGGGAAAACACTTGAGATTTCATTCAATTCCAAAAATGAGCCTAAAAATTATCATACGAAGTGGATTACATTCGTAGCATTCACTGCCCGGAACAAAATGGACATTATGGAATATGCATCATGGCCCAAAGTCCCTAACGAGATCAAGAAGAGAGTGTGGATGGAAATACAGATATTCTACAAAATTATAATGCATTGCTTGTTTATCCATTTATACAAATGAATCAAATTTACCTAAATTTGTACTTCTATTGTTTAATGTAGGCATTATTTGTTTTTAAATCAACTGAAGATCTCGAAACCAAGTGGATTTCTTATGCCGGTAAACGTTGGAAAGATTGGAAATCCTTTTTAGGTAGATATGTCAATGGCGACTTGAAGGGTGAGGACCCATGCCTTGAATATAAATATCTCCCAAGGGAGACATGGCTTAAGTTTAAGGCTAGCTGTGAAACAGAAGAATGGAAGGTGGTTATTTGAAATTTATTTCCTTCTTCTTTTTGGATATTTGAAATTGCTCAGTTTATGGATAATCTCTTTTCATTTTATTTTTCTCTAGGCAATTCGTGGAAAAGCTTGAAAGAATGCCAATTTCAATTCTTTTTACCATAATTTATCTCGTGGTGGATACCGACTACTAAAGAAGAATTTGCATGAAGAGGCTTTGCTTGAAAATGGGAAGAAGGCTTTAGAGGACGGTACGTCCGAAGAAGAAGGAGAAGAACCTTATGCAGGGCCAGGCCGGCATCTACTTTGGAGACAAGCTCACGGAAACAAAAATGGCAAATACTTTACCCCAGAGGTTGGTCGTGTTGGAAGTGAAATTGTAAGTTTACGCCATACATTTTCTTATGTTTCAGTTCTTTAAGCTACTCATATAATTAAAACTATAATTGATCTATTTACATTTCATATTTTTGGCAAAACGTTTAGGAAAATCTATGTTTGCGCGAGTCCCAAGGGGAGAAAGTTTCAGATGGTAGGAATGACATTCTTGTCAAGGCAACGGGAAAGACCGATCACCCCCTGTCGTGTTCATGGCCATTCTACCAGGGCCCGTATTACAGATTCCAAAAACAAGCCCATCGCTTAAAGTTGAACTAGATTTAACTAAAAGAAAGCTTCAGAAAACCACTGCCCAGCTCGATGAATGTCAAACAGATCTTAAGATGATGGTTGTATTTATATGTACTAAGATGGGGACTGACTATGATACAGCAAGAGCCACTGTCCTCAATAGTGCCACATCTCAGAGCTTGAACCCAGAAACTGCCGGAATGGCCCCAGAGATGTTTGAGGTACATGGTAGCCATGTTTCCACTGTGAGTCATACTAGTTTGCCTAAAGTACCTCATAGTCATAATTTTTCTCCTATAATCCCTACAAGTTTGCCTGAGTTACATACGATCCCTGTTTCATCTATGGACCCGATCAGTTTGAATGAGGTTCAGAATAGCCCTATTCCAACAACCTTGGAAGATGTGAGCTCTTAGGGGATTACAAGGTAATTAAAGTACATTTATGTTTGTCATATTTGTTTCTATAATTTCTTTTATATTGTCAATGCTAAAAAAGATTAATATTGCTTTTCATGATTACACTTAGTTTATAGAGTTAACGGAAATAGTTCAATAATGTTCATTTGCTTGCCTATTATCTCAAGACGGGTGTGACTGTTATCTGTTCATCTCTGAGGATACATGTAAGAGACATAAGCTTGTGGCCAAGGGAAATGTTTATAAGCAGAAAAAGCACCACCACGGCCGCGAGGTAAGGAAAGGTTGCGCGAGGGTTACAATTAAAATTTCATATGATGACCTTGCCCCGCTGCCATTTCCTGAGGAAGAGGCTTCAACTGTAGGAATGTCCCATTCCTTTTTCGTGGAATGGCCTATACATTTGATTGAGCTTATTCCCGATCCATTAAAGTAGGTATATTCTTACATTTATTTGTGAAATACTTCATACATTTTTGTATATTTAATTTTATTTCAAATGGTCTTAGGTGGATAAATGTTCAAAAAAGAAAAAAGGTCGTTTGAATTCTATGAATGAGATAAAATCGTCTTCGACTACTCCAAATGAAATGGCATCCTCTTCAACATCTAATCCACTGCACAAGTTAGAACTCCGAATAGAGAAAGATTCGAACTTCACTTGCTTCTTGTTTCAATTGACAAGAGATATCATAGGTGTGGATCATCCTATTAGTATGGATCGAATGGATGTCATTGACTTATTGTCAAGAGAAAACAAGGTCACAAACTGTTGCATGCAACTGTTCATCAAGTGAGTTTCCACTTAATTATATTTCTATTTTCAGATTATTGTTATATATAGTATGCATTCCATGCGCCTAGACTAACCAATGATGATAATGTAAATTCCCTAGCTTTACATGATTTGGTTGAAAGGAATGGCCGGAAGGGGATAAGGTTTCTCTCAGCTGATCATGTCACTGAATTAGGAAACACATATGAAGATAGGGTACAATACATTGCACGAAACTTGAAGGATCGGGATAAAGAAATTTATCTTTTACCATATCTTCAGAGGTAAACACTGTAAGTGTTTCTCTAATTTTTAATAAACACTGATTTAAAGATCTGATGTCATTGAATTTTTGGTTTGCAGTGGACATTGGATGCTTATAGCCATTGGACCAATTGAAAAGGTTGTGTACTGGTTTGATTCATTACGAAATCCACAAACAGATGAGGCATTAATACTTATAGACGAGTGAGTTATATTAACTAATATTAGATTGTATAATTTCTAATGCCAATCATATATACCTATGTTGCTAATTATTTTCATTCATCATTGATTTTTTATAGGGTGATGTTTAATTATCAAGCTTTCCTAAGATTGTCGAGAAATGTGCATATGCAACCTGAATGGATAGTAGTTAAGGTAAAATTGGTTCTTATTGAATTTTTTATTCAACATTGTGTTGTATACAATTGTATGATCTTCTACCTCGTATAATAATATTCATTAGCATAAAAAACAAAAGTCTATCTGGGAGTGTGGCTACTATGTCATGCATTACATGTACCACATCGCAATGAAATCCGAGACATTGGCACTCAAAAAGGTATTTGATTTCTCATAACTTATTTGATTGTTTTTCATTTTGCTACTCAATTACATTTGAATTTATACTCTGTTGCAGTACTTCAAGATCGACCGCACTCCATTAAGCACTGTGGATATAGATGCTATGAGAAAAATATGCGCTAGTTATATTGTGGAGCATTAGCCGTATTTGATGGTTGTTTTGATAGTAATGAAACTTGTTGATATTATAATTGTATAATTTTTTTTGGATATGCCCCTATAATATAATAGCGATTTCAACTTCTATCTTGGCGATATTTTGTATATTAATTTTAAACTTTTAGAAGCAGGTTTTGCTTTAAACCAAAGAAATTCCTCACTTTCTCTCGCGGTTTGGGTGCGAATGTCTTGGACTTTCTACGACGGTTTAGTTAGAAACCGCCGTAGAAAGTCTATCTTTCTGTGGCGGTTTCGAAATATATCGCCTTAGAAAGATGGACTTTCTACGGCGGTTCCAAAATATACCGCCGTAGAAAGTCCATCTTTCTACGGCGGTTCTTCCCAACCGCCGTAGAAAGGCGGACTTTCTATACGGCTGTTCTCAACCACCATAGAAAGTCCGGACTTCCAACTGCCGTAGAAAGTTGCCGGATAGATGGCGGATCAAAATTGATGAAAACTGCCATTAAAAACCCTTAAAAACCGCCATTAAAAGCCATTTTTGTAGTAGTTCTTTCTTTTAATTTCCAAGAATTGATTATTAGTGTTCCTTATTAATTTGCTTTTGATCACCATTTGCAGGCTACTTTTCAACCATGTCTACTTCAAAGACATGCAATAGTGTTAAGAAGCTATGAGAATGAAAGCTTTGAAGTTGAGGAGGCAGTCGCCATGGAGTCTCAGACAATCAAGAACTGGATCGAGGATGGTTGCACCAACAACGGCATCCCTCTCCCCAACGTTAGCAGCAAAATCCTTGCCAAGGTTATCGAGTACTGCAAGCGCCATATTGAGTTTGAGACCCACAAGAAATCTGATTCCCAGAGCAAGGAGTCCCAAGAACTAGAGCTTTCCTTCGACATTGAATTCGTGAAGGTGGACCAGGCCACTCTTTCAAATCTCATCTTGGCCGCAGACTATCTTGGCATCAGGGGCCTTCTCACTCTCACCTGTAAAGCTACAACAGACTTGATCACGGACAAATCTCCCAAAGAAGTTCAAAAAATTTTCAATATCAAGAATGATTTTACCAAGGCGGAAGAAGAGAAGATTCGATAGGACAATGCTTGGGCATTCCCGTGATGTCTAATTTTAAAATCTCGTTGTTGCCATTTCTTTTTTCTATGAAGATTTAATGATATTTTCGACATGGATTAATTACTTCAGAATTTTCTCTGCAGTGTTTTGCGTAGATTAAAACTAATTTAATTGAGATAACTTATAGTAGCTTTATCGTCATCTGGGTCTTTATATAAAAAAATCAAGTTTGATCAAATCTGGTAGGAAACTCTATTTACTCTGTTAATTTGCTTGATTTTTCTTTCCTCACCTCTTATGGAAATGAGATATCAAGATGCAATACTTGCTCTACCTCAGTCTTTAATGTGAGCATACTGCACACTTGGGACTACTAAGAAGTATGAAAGTCTCACCACTATCTAAGACAACCTTTTGCAGCGCACAAGATGTTTCAAATATATCATATGACGGATGAAGAGGCTAATTATGACAATCAGATGTATGCAAATTGTTTGATGACATTCTGGATTGATGATCGTTCTTTAAGTGTGGCTAGATTAATGCAATATATAAAGGATATTTGGAGAGTTCAAGCTTGGGTCGTGCATAAAGATTGCAAATATTTCATTAAAAAGTTCTCCAAAAAAGTTCAGTCCATCCTAGCAAAGGGTCCATACAGTATACAAGGAGGTCTTCTTGTGGTTCAGAGTTGGAATTCTGGTATTCATATGCGACAGGTAATGGTCCCAAAGATGTTGGTTTGGATTCGTCTTCACAGAATTCCTGGAGAATGTTTAAATCCTGTAACTTTTAGAAAATTGGCTTCCATTATTGGAGATGTACAGGAAGTGCAGACTGGGTTGCTAGCTAGACTCCGAAGGAGATCCTTTCATCCGGGCATGGGTACAGGTGGATCCACAGGACCCTCAACCCCCGGGGTACAATTTAAACCTCCAGAACCTTTTTGAAGTATGGATTGATTGAACGGATATATAAGATGTGCCGCCGTTGCAGATGCATTGGCCACCCTCCCGTTGCCCAATGGAAAATGACCTGAATATGGAAATTTGTTTGGATGACTTTCTCCCCAACAGCAATGTAAATCTTAGTCCTGCGGCATTCTTGAATGATCAATACCTCTATGGAGGCTCTAACTTTCAGTTGGAAAAAGAGCATATGCCTATAACTCTGGAAAATGAGGGACATCAAATTATAGCAGAAATGTGCTCAGAAACTCCACATTTGGACGATATTAATAGCACACTGGGGGAAGCACAACATCTGGCTGAAGAAGTAAATATTAGTAGCAAAGTCAAAAGGGGTAAATGGGTTCGAAAGAAATTAATTTTAAGAAAGGATGCAAGAAACAGAGATGCACTGCAATTGAACACGACAATTTTTTTCGCATCAATTGGCCAGTGAAGTCTCATAACTCTAGACGGAATGAATTTACGCCAAGTGCATCAGACGCTCTTCAGCCCAGGAAAAGACCACGGGAAACACAATTGGAGATGATGTTTTTTGAGCCATATCAGCAATGCATCCAACTTAATATGCAACAAGGTGAAGCTCTGAAAAAGCCTAGAAAGAGGAAGAAGTATAAATGCATGGAGGACTCCCTACAGAAAATGTCTCACCTGAGGACTACTTCGGCAACTTTGGAAATGACGGCTCCAATCCGAAGTGTTCACAAACGTGGGAGAAATGAATCTGTGGAAAACAAATCAGGGGACATCATTCCTCCCTACAAAAGATTCTGTTATGCTGCATCTAATGGGGCTGCATCCCTTGAAGTTCAATTCTATTTCCTGCAAGAGGATCTGTTCAGTCGGGATGCAATGGTCATGAATTCAGTGTCTCTCGACCAAGATATCTCTGAGGGTTTAGGAAGGGTTAATCAGGATGCAATGGTCATGAATTCAGTGTCACTCAACCAAAATGTCTCTGGGGGTTTAGGAAGGGTTGTCCCACAACAACCCCCACAGTTGAAATGAAGGTTCTTAGCTGGAACTGTAGGGTTATGCTTCATGTCTCTACAGCCATGAACATGATGGTGAGGCATCTGGTTAGGAGTTATAGCCCAGATGTTCTCTTTTTGACGGAAACCTTAACTAATAGTAGTAAGATATCTAAATGGCAGAAATCTACTTATTTTAGGTTTTGTGTTAGTGTGGACTGTGTAGGCCACTCGGGAGGGCAAGCTCTGTTTTGGTCGGAGGCAATGGATATCATTATTCTCTCCAAGTCTTCCAACATTTTTTGTGCAAACGTCTTTGAAAAGAATGGGCAGGACTGGCTTCATTTACTTTTGTACTGTAGTCTGACGATTTGGCAGTACATCTTACAGATCCCAGATATCTTAGTTTTACCTTATGTTTTGCTGGGAGATTTCAACCAAGTTCTTGATCCTCAGGATAAAATGGGAGGCAATGCCATTGACATGAGAACAGCCTCCCAACTCCAGGACATGTTGAATAAATTGTTGATGACTGAACTTCCTCAATTGGGAAGTTGGTACACATGGACAAACAACAGAAAACAAGGGGATCGAATCTATGAAAGGCTAGATTGAGCCTTTGTGAACAGAAAATGGCTGCAAGTTTTTCCAAGGGCTTAGTTACGAAACCTTCCAATCATAAGATCTGATCATGGCCCCATTTTGCTTGACACAAAGATGACCTTCAACTCAAATAAGAGGCAACCCAGGTTTGAAAATTTCTGGGTTAAATCAAGGGTGGCAAGAGACATTATGGAACATAGCTGGACTCAAGCTCCAGATTCCTACGAACAAAAAGGAAATGCCCCTGAAATTTAGAACAAGTTACATGATACTTTAGTACACCTATCCAGTTGGATTCTTAATTTCATGGGTGCCTGAGGAAGCGAATAGATCAGACAATGAAGAAGCTAGAAGTAGCTCAAAAACCAGAGAATCTAGCATAAAACCCAGAAGAAGAAGAAAATCTCATAAGTGAATTGGACAACTTACTGGATCAGTAGAATGACTACTGGCACCAAAGATCGAGAATTGTATGGCAATTCCAAGGGGACAAAAACACAAGATTTTTCCATAACTGGGCGACAAAAAGAAGAGGAGCCAACTGGATTACGGAAGTGCAAAAAGAAGATGGAATGTGGGCGGAGGATCAGTTTGAAGTAGCAGATATTTTGGCCAGCCACGTGAAGAGGATTTTTACTACTGAACAGAGCTATCCCACAATATCCAGGGAGGATTTTCAACTTAATGAATTATTGGAGAATATTGAGCCAATCGTTGATACTAATATTCTCCATGCACTGAACCAACCATTCTACAGAGGTGAGGTGAACAAAAATCTGACGGATATGTCACCTTGGAAAGCCCCCTGCATGAATGGTCTCCAGGCTAGATTTTATTAAGTCATACTAGGACATTGTATGCCCCCAAATGTCAAATGAGATATTCGAAATTCTGAATGAAGAAGGCTTTTTAAACAGCCACTGGAACAAGACAATCCTAGTCCTGATTCGGAAGAAAAACTCACCAAAAATCCCGGAGGACTACATACCAATTAGCCTTTGCAATGTAAGCTACAAGATTCTTTCCAAAGTAATTGCAAACAGATTGAAGCCACTATTGGGTCAACTGATTTCAAAAAATCAGAGTGGTTTTGTGGAGGGAAGATGCATTGGAGAGAATGTCTTAATTGCGCATGAACTGATGGAGTACATAAAGAAGAGAAGAAAAGGCAGAAACAGTCTCGCAGCTATGAAGATTGACATGAGCAAAGCATATGATCGCATCTGATGGGATTTTCTTAAACAGGTCTTGAGTAGATTAAATTTTTCTGAAAGACTGGTAAAGGCGATAATGGAATGTATGAGCCCAGTCTCACACGCAGTCAAAGTAAATGGGATCCTCTCTGAATTCTTCATACAAAAAAGAGGCCTTCGCCAGGGATGCCCCCTTTCACCATATCTTTCCATTCTCTGCCACCAATCTCTAACAACATTCATTTCAACCCGATCAAGAGAAATACCAGGCTTGGGGATTTCTATAGGTCGGGGAGTGCCAAGTATTTCACACCTCATATATGCAGACAACACAATTTTCTTCATACATAATATGCCACTGGGCCATCAGAGAACTTGCAACCATTATGGATGTCTACGCTAAGTATGCTGGTCAAAGGGTGAATATCAAGAAATCTTCCATTACAGTCAGCCCCAACACATCGGAAGAAATGAAGCAGGTGCTCAAATTTGGACTCAATATTTGGAATTTTAATTCCCTAGACCAGTATTTGGGAATTAAGATTAATTTGACTGGGCCAAAGAGCAGAATTTTCAGAAACCTTGTGGGGAAACTCTGGGTAAAATTAAGCACTTGGAAAATAGATTATTTATCTATCATGGGCCGTATCACAATGGCAAAGCATACTCTATATATGCTCTATGCTAATCTATGTTATGAGCATATTTCGTCTGCCCATCAAAGTTGCTCAAGAAATAGACAAAGCAATAGCAAACTTCAGTTGGAAAGGTGATTTGGATGGCAGGGGGTTACACTGGAGATCATGGAAGTGGATATGTCAATCAACAAAGAAAGGAGGTCTGGGACTACGCTCCACAAAAGAAATGAATCATGCACTATTAGCAAAGCATGCCTGGAAGCTTGTCTCACAAGAGGATTGCTTTTTATCAAGGTTTTTCATAGCAAAATAGTGCACAGATGAAAGCTTCTTGAAAGTGAATTTAAACAAAAATGCCTCCTGGGGTTGGAGAGGCATCATCTGGGGCAGAGAAATTCTTAGAGGCAATCTCAAGTCACTACAAGAAAAGTGACCTATTGTGACATGGAAATTGTGTCGCTAAAAGTAGATTTAGTGTCGCAAATACTAATTTGCAACACATTATGTGTCTCTTGTTATGAGTCGCAAAAGGTGGCGAAGCAAATTTGTGGCGCTTTTTTTTTTCACTTGTGCCTCAAATGTATGGCACTTTTTGCATCACTAAATTAATTGTCGCTTAAAATTCACGACACATTATGCGTCATTTGTCTTAGTGTCGCATACTAATTTACGACACAAATTTGTGTCATTAAAATGAAAGTTACAAGATTATTTGTGACAAATGTGGCATCACATTTAAAAGGTCGCAGGATATTCGCGACATGTAAATCGACTTTTGCGTCTCTTGTTATTGAGTCGCTAAAGATGGTGAAGCAAATTTGTGCCGCTTTTTTTCACTTGTGCCTCAAATGTATGGCACTTTTTGCTTCAATAAATTAATTGTCTCTTAAAATTCACGACACATTATGCGTCATTTGTCTTAGTGATGCATACTATTTTACGACACTGATTTGTGTCATTAAAATGAAAGTAGCAAGATTATTTGCGACAAATGTGGCCTCACATTTAAAACGTCGAAGGGTATTCGCGACACGTAAATTGTGTCGCGAAAATTCAATTTAGTATCGCAAATACTAATTTGTGACACATTATGCGTCTCTTGTTATTGAGTCGCAAAAGGCGGTGAAGCAAATTTATGGCACTTTTTTGTCACTTGTGCCTCAAATGTATGTCACTTTTTGCATCACTAAATTAATTGTCACTTAAAATTCGTGACACATTATGCGTCATTTGTCTTAGTGATGCATACTAATTTACGACACTGATTTGGGTCATTAAAATGAATGTTGCAAGATTATTCGCGACACATGTGGCGACACATTTAAAACGTCGAATGGTATTCGCGACATGTAAATTGTGTCACGAACACAGATTAGAGACACAATTTTACGACAAACTTTATCGCGTCACAAAAGGCTATGTAGTATTTTTGTGGCATTTTTTACTAGTTGTGCCACAAAAAATACGACACCTTTTGCACACTTAATTATTGTCTCATAAATCTTGCGACACATGATGTGTCATTAGTTGCAATGACACGTTATTTGTAACAGTAATTTGTGTCATTACAGTTAATGTCACATTTATTTGCTACATATGCGGCGTCATTATTTGAAATGCTGTAATGTTATTTTGCGACACAATAACACGTCTGTAAAATTTATGTCTCATAATAATTGGCGACACAATTTACGTCATTAATTTTTTGTTGCATAAATTTTGTGCAACACAAATGCATTAATAGAAAAAATAATTCACAATTTGTATATAAAAAAATAAGTTAACTAGAATATTATTCAAAATATAAAATCAAATATTTGCTAAATGTCAAAGTTGGAATATTATAATTTAAATTTCACTCAACATATTTAAAGAAAAATTGCAAATGTCTAAATTTATCTTCCAAGGCTAGAATGCAAATTCCACAAGTTAAATTGTCACATTTTGAAGAAGATTATTTTGCCTTCCTCTTGCTCCTCCTTCGACTTTTTCCTTGTTCCTAAAT
Organism: Leptodermis oblonga; assembly: GCA_016801395.1. Lineage (NCBI taxonomy): Eukaryota > Viridiplantae > Streptophyta > Magnoliopsida > Gentianales > Rubiaceae > Leptodermis > Leptodermis oblonga. The sequence continues at coordinate 34,463,360 of CM028759.1, forward strand.
AATTTTAACAAAATTATTTATATTTAACACATATTTGAGAAATTAATAGAAAGTATAATTGTTTATATTACCTTTGGTGAAGTACCATTTGAATGTATGTTTGTGTTGCTCTTATCGGTGTTATTTATCTCTTTTCTCATCTACGACAATTGATAAGAGAAAAGAATATTGAAACACTAAAATAAAATATAAAATGAAATATTAATGAATCATTTACCTCAAGAGTTTCATTTGCTTGACTCGAGTTATCTAAATTCATAAATCCTTGTGATGATGACCCATTATTTATAGCTAGTACGCATTGAGAATTCGAAAACCCCGATACCTTGTACAATATAATTTAATAATATGAGTAAAAAAATACTATCAAAATGTAATTAATGAAGAACATATAGACTTACAAGTGTATTTTGATCCTCAAATGTGAGAAATCATGCCTGGACCATCTCCATTTTGGAACACCCTTTTGAATACTTGTTACTTGGTCATTAGCTTCGCCTTGGACAGCTTGATCGAATTTTTCTGGGGATATGAAAATCAATTTCTTACTCTTTGACGCAAGACCGCTACTATGCAAATATCCCGGTGCGTATTTTCCAATAACTTCTTCATAAATCTCATCATTAGCATGAATATCATCACGCAATTAGATATAGTGGATACATTAAATAAAAAAAGTATAAATGTTGGCATACCTTAATTTAGAGCAGTAGCATCTGAACCAATGATCGCATTTGTTCCCATCTGAGTCATTCGTCCCCTTATTTTATCTATTCAAATTAATAAGAAAAAATTAATAATACATAAATAGACAATAAAATGCTATAAAGTTTTTAATCCACCTTAAGAATTCTGTTTACTTGACTGGAGCTTCCTAAATTTATTATATTGTTCATCAAGAGTGTGGGAACTTCGATACCTTACATATTATGATTTAGAGCATATACCACTCCTCAATCTGTTGCATTTTAATTCCAAGACAACATTAAGTTATTTTGGTCTTCTAAAAATAACTATTTTCATACATGTGTGTGATGTAGCTAATAATGCTTTGAGATCAGATTTTTCTAAATAAAAGCTTGAGGGATAACTATTGAATGGGAATGGTGATCTTTTGAAAGCTTCAATTTCTATTTTAAAGCTTTATCTACCTCCAAAACTAAAATAATGGCTACACCAAAATTCAAACGTGTCCCAAAGATCTGATTTCAGTAAAGGTATAAATCATAGCATATAAAAAAGTCTAAAACCAAATTATATGGCATTATTGATCCAAGTCAATGATGGAAACATACTACCCATGTAAAAACAAGTGTAGAAATTGAAAAGTAACTAACTAAAGAGAATCAGCAGAACCTTTCAAGAAACTTATTCCTATTGCATCAAAATGGTAGAATGACAAGTTCATTTATTCAAAATATAACAAAACGTCCTCATATCCAACTAAATACTACTACAAAGTCTCCTAGAAAAGAAACATCACTAAACTTAAGTATACTTGACTGTCAAATGAAGCTAACTCAACATCAAAAATTACAGCTAACTTACAATCATAAAGAAACAATTACCAAGTTCAATGACAGGAAAATCCCGGTAATGGAGGAATTGATCCCAGGTTTTTCTACGGCTGCACTTCCATCATCAGTAATAGCCCAACACACAAATTTAAAGGTAGCAGATTTGATAGACCATCAGGGACAATGGAGGGCACCACTACTGAGAGCCATTTTTCCTCAGGAGGCGATCAATAAAATTGCCTCTGTTTATGTACCCACTTTGGAGGCACAATGCCCAGATAGGTTCACTTGGATACATACTAGCAAAGGCCTCTTCACCATAAAAAGCGAGTATAAATGTGCTTGCCAAAAAAGGGATAGCATGATTCCCTCACACTCGGCCACCATCCTAGTTTGAAACTCTTGGAAGCCAAATTTATGGAGGAAACTCTGGAATTTAAAGGTACCAGTAAAAGTGACTTTCCTAGTGTGGCGCAGCATTGTAAGCGCTCTTCCTAGTTGCAGAGCCCTTAGTAGGCACGGAATTAATATTCCCCTTAACTGTGCAAGACGTGGCTTAGCACCTTACGACGCAGACCACATTTTTCTAAACTGTAAGCATTCCAAGTATGTTTGGAGAATTTCCACCTTAGGATTTGATTTTGATCAGGGACAACAGATCTCTTTTGCAGAATGGTTTGCAGGCTGGTTGGGAAATGCCCCGAATGAAGATCTGATTTTGAAGAGAAATCTACAATAATAAGTCTTGGACAGTTTATTTGTGCAAATGTGCGTATAGCCAAAAATAGAAACCACCTAAAGTCGGGGCAAGTTATATTTGTTCAAGTTGACTCCGTAGAAATACGATCAGCTAAGCCTTATTTGGCCACCCCAGGAGCAACTGTTCATAACCATTATGGGGAAATCCATTATGCAGGAGATATATTAGTTACATTTATATATGAAAAATCAAGTTTGCTTATCTGCGCACATAATCTGGCAAATATGGATAGCCAGAAATGAAGCCCAATGGAACAAAAAAATCCTTGAGCCAAAGACAGTTTGGGACCAAGCGACAAAGCAAAAAAGCAGAGAAGGTTTCTACGACCACCAAATGGAACCAGTACCCAACAGAAGTGTCTCTTTGAGACTTGGAGAACAACAGACTGAATCAGAATTACCTTGGGCAAAAGTTACAACTGATGTAGCTTTTCAATCATCCACAGGGAAAGCGGTTGCAGCATGCCAAATAGAAGGAAGCAGCCAACAAATCACAATCACCGAGGGCTATTGTTTTCAAGCTCAATCGGCTCTACACGCAGAGGCGATGGCAGTACTCCAGTCCCTTCAACATGTCGATAGGTTAGGATTTTTACAAGTGGTTGTTGTTGGAAAATGAGGCCTAAACAATTTCACGATTGACAACTCGAGTCGTGTAAGCACTATCTTCAAGAAATTGTTTCTGGGATGAGAATATTTCCCTGGGATCAGGAACAACAAAACCAAAAACCCAACAAATATTTGAAGGAACAATTGACAATTGTGAAGGAGAAAAGAATGAGGTTTTACAGAGAAAACTAGTTTTTGAGGAAACTCGATTATCTTCGTGGGAGAAGACAGAGTATTTATGCATGGAAAAATAGTTGTCCTTTGAAAATCCTGCGAAGAAACTTTCTACCAAAGTTTAGTAAACAAAGTAGAGTTTGACTCTTTGCACCCACTTCAAATTACCAAGTTTTTTTTTGGGAGGAGGGTTTTCGCCTCCAATACTCCCTCAGTACAAAATTTAATTTCTTTTTCTTCAATTTATGGCTTCGGTCAGAGTCGAACTCGCGCCTGCAAAATTACTTGACTCTTGCACATTAAATTTACTACTAGGCTACATATACTTATGTATTTAAAGTTAAAATCGAAATGATATATTTACATATTTCCTTCTAAAACTTGTAATTTTTATTACCTATTAATTTATCGCCTTGCTAGAATCTTGACAAAATTCAAAATTATTTTCAACTTTCAACAGTCCAAAACAAAGAGAATTTTCGAAACACTATTAAAAAATCTGTGCCTCTAATAGATAGCTACATGCACCCGCCTCCAAAGCTTCATTCCAATAGCTATGCACCCGCCTCCAATAGCTATCTATTGGAGGCGGATGCATGTTACACTAGCCTCCAAAAGCTTTGCCGGCCTCTTTGGAGGCGGGTGCACAAGAGGCGCCTCCTTTAACTTATTCTGTAGTAGTGCCATTTGTGAAACTCTTTCTATGACAACTAATTCCAAAAAATGTCTTTCAATATGTATTGAATTTATTTGAGAAGACAAAAAATGTTTTCAGGATATTTTCAAATTTTATGAATCGGAAAACTATTTTGAGTATCTATAACCAGGAAGAATTTTGACAGGAAAAGTTTTGACAGAGAACATGTTGACTAGCATCAATCGTTATTTATAAAGGAGTTAATTTCTTGAGATTGTTGGAAAAGGAGCCCTAAACAATTTTATGATAGACAACTCGAGTCGTGCAAGCACTGTCCTCAAGAAAATTATTTCTGGGATAGAAATATTTCTCCAAGATTAAACGAGTTCTTCTTTTCAACAAAGGGATTAGGAACAACAAAACCAAAAACCCAACAAAGATTTGAAGGAACAATTGACAATTGTGAAGGAGAAAAGAATGAGGTTTTCAAGAGAAAACTAGTTTTTGAGAAAACTCGATTATCTTTGATCGTGGGAGAAGATAGAGTATTTATACATGGAAAAAATAGTTGTCCTTAGAAAATCCTGTGAAGAAACTTTCTACTGAAGTTTAGTAAACAAAGTAGAGTTTGACTCTTTCAGGTCTGCCTAATTATCTCCGCCTCAATCTGGTAGACATCCTCTCTGAGAAATCAACTTGCAATCGCCAACTTGAGGGATTATTCTCGGATTTAAGGATATTAGGCAATCGTTTTAGTTTAGTAACCTTTATTAAAGTTGATCGGAGGGATGTTCAAGCTGTGCATTCTCATGCACAGTGTCTGTTGTAAGTTCATATCTTTTATTAATATAGTTAAAAGATTTTACTCAAAAGAAAACATTATAAACATATTTTCTTAATGTTATTTCAGCCTTGTCAATTACTTTAATTGTTTCTCGATTACCTCGTTTCAACAATATATATAATGGGGAGATGTCTAAATTCTGTGATCATCAAATAGTTAGGGTCCATTTTGAGGAAATTACCCACACATCTTATTAACAATAGCTTTTGGCTAAGAAAAATTAGAAATAAAAGGTGGAAATACAAAATCAACCTCGAAATTTATCATAAGTACAAAACAAACTCCGAGTTTAACAGTTTAATGCCGAACTACAAGAAGTCCATGAATGGTCACGGGACATCGTCATTGTTGAACAGTTTAAGACCCCTGTTCCAGTTCATGTCCTCACAGTGCCTGACATAGCCAGCAATTTTACCCGTGTCTACCCTCTTCCGGGTTTGGCAAGCCAACATCGGTGGAGCCTGGAAACAGGGATCCATTGACAAAGCACGCTGGCAAGCTGGATTCGGGGGATTGTACTCTTCGGGCCTGTAAAGAATCCATGGCTTCAGATCTCCAAGACTCTGAGCAACGTAACCAAAAGTCGACTTTGAACTCGTGACCAATTTATCAGTCAGGCTCAGCAGATACATCTCTTCCCATGCTTTCATATTGTGAAACCGATTTTTGCTGTGTTGATGCACTTCGTTACTCGGTTGATGCACCTGAATAGTTGGATGTTTCGTGTACATTTCTTTTACTGCATCGGAGTAATTGGAGCTAAGAGATGTCATCAAAACAGATATAGTCTTGTTGGATTTTCTCGAAGAAATGTCCTTGATTTTTGGTAATATATTCTCCTTGATTACACAAGCCAAAATCTGATTCAAAACTTTGGCAAAAGGGTCTGGGTTTGTTTTGAAGATTCTGATTTGGATGCCTACCTTTTCATCTGTTCTTGCAAAATTGGCATCATAATACCTTGTGATGGACTTCCAAATGGGGTTCGTTGGATGAAATAGGTAATTTCCCAAGAAATGGAAAACAGTGTCTTTTTCTGGAAACATTTTGCTTAGTTCTTCCTGAAAAGATGGCATCAGAAACAGAGACGGCGCATAATACATGTTTGATTTTATAACAATCCAGGGCATTACCTGGAGGACTTTTTGATCATCATCACAGAAGAAACGCTTGTCGAAATCGTCGTTATTATGAACCAAGTAGAGATAGGCATACGGAGGGTTTACTTTCTTCTTTTTCCTAAGAATATAGCCATAGCTTTTTGGAGAATTCTTGTGAAAGCTCTTGAACTCGTTAAGAATTGGCGGAAAATTAGAAGGGATCAGCCAGGAAGTTCCAGGGAAGGGCTCACAGAAAAGATCGGAAATGTGGGATCCTGGATCAACGAGGAGGACTTTCTGTGAAAGGAGCGCGTAAAGAAAAGAGGACACCAGAGAAATCATTCTGTTTCCTAAACCATCCCGAGCTATCCAGACAACATACTTACAATCGTCAGGACTAATACTGTAATTTCCGGCGGGTTTGAGGTAATCCAGGGCCCTGTTGAAGGATTTTGTGAGTGGTCCGCATCGTTTATGCGCTGCTTCGTAGCTTCGTAACCTGGAGATGAGATGGGAAGAAGGGCGATGTTTTTGTAGCTTATTTCGGTTCCAAAATGACCGGTTCCGATTCCTACTCAGGCAAGATTTCTCATCAAATCCTTCAGGAAAAAGACCACCAAGAAACTCATGATCATGTTTAAACTCAACAGGACGACTGTGTCGTTCTTCCTTATCTGTATTTCAAGTGTAAGGGCGGATTCGTTAGTGGGGTAGGGAGGTTTTGAAAAATTAGTTTTCAAAATCAGGTTTTCAAAAACATGCAAACGAATAGGAAGGAAAAAACGTTTTCAAAATACATGTTTAATAAGAAACATTTTCTGCAATCATGTTTGGTAAAGGACTAGCTGTGTGACAAACAAGAATTCCCCTCAATGCTTGAGTTTCGGAAAAAAACATTTTGACGTCCCATAAAAAAAAGAAGAAAAATTATAACCAAGTTTTGGGGAAACAAATTTTGGAGCCCGTACCAAACAAGAGATTTGTTTTATAATAGTTTCTAAAACTAAAAATAAACAAAAATAGCTTCCAAAACTTCCAAACAAACACACAGGTCAGTTTCCTTCTTTGAAATGCAGACTGAGTGATACTCACTAGATGATGAGTTTTTATCCAATCCTTCAGGAAGTAGGCCTCCAGAAAGCTTATCCTGTTTTACCTCTGCTTCTTGGGGATGATTTTTTCCTTGATCTGACAAAAGGAAAGAGTAAAAAGAAGAAAACCAACTGATTTTTGAAACAGTTTTTTTTTATTACAAGATCATTTAATGTGATAATTAGTCAGATCGGAATGTATCTGATAATAAGTCTATATCTAAATCCAGTAAAATTGTGAAAAAAACCGCTATAGCACTAGACAAACCTCAATACAATGGATTTTGTTTCGGATCTGCCAATAATTTTTCAATATATGTTACAAGATGAAAAATCCCTCATGTTGCAAATGAGAAAAGAAATCCCCACTTATTGTTTGGAGAGAAAAATTCCCACTTATTATTCTAAGACCAAAACTCAAAACTAAATAAAATAACAATATATATATATATATGGGAAAAACTACAATCCCGTTAAGTTTTCACGTCACGTCATAGGAGAAAGAGAGATAGAACTATATATCAATGAACAAGTGATCAATCTGGTACCTTTTGTAAGAGATCTGAAGTCAAAAGCTGTCCAGATGTTACCAGTTGATCCATCCTTCAATACACAAAACAGAAGAGAGGCTATCACCCAAACTGTGAAAATCGCCATTGATTTCAGTGTATTTCCACAGCATGGCGCCTGTGTAACATGACCACAAATATTATTGGTTTCGTGTCCTGAATTATCCATTTTCATCCAACCATAAATAGTCAAGACTCACCAGGATACTTATACTTCAAACCAATTTCACCTTTTACTTCTTCTCATTCTTGCCAAAATGAAGAAATTCCAGCAACAACGACAATAACTAAGCCTTTACACCATTGTATAGGGTCGACTATCTAATATGATTCATATATCATGAATTTGACAACGTAACGCGGCCGTTCTCTTTATTTTGGTTTTTAAAAAGGTAGAAAACTCTTGATTTGGGACCATGCGAGTTACCTATAGATAGGCGGAGGTTTATATCAAATACCCAAATGAAAAACAAATAAATTGCCATTTGATTTGGGGGTAGCTATAGTACATTATATAGATGCATCTACATATTTGCTCCTTTGCTTAGCCTTGCCTGCCTCTCTATAGCCACACCACCGAAGCCATAGGGAGTTGAAAATTATAGGAAAGTAAAAAAGAGAAATGAAAAGCTACTCCCAGTATTTATAGTTTGTTTCATTATTTCAGTAAGCTAGGCACGCGTTATATAGCTAGAATTGGTCCTTATGATCACTATCAAGAACTATGGAGTGCCTAACAGTACATTTTATTCTTGCCCGCCAAGTACATTGTGAGATCAAATTTTCTATATATGTGTATTCATGTGAGAGGGTACATGATGAGGTACACAGAACAGAGGATATCGTGTTGGAATGATACGCACTTCGTTTCATGAGAAGATCAAATATGTACCTCAAAATAATAAAACTCTCTCATTATCACCACTCTAATCCTCCCCCCAGATTATTCTGTCCCAAAAAATAATAGCGCCAGTGAATAAAACAAAAGGGATTAATACAAAAGGGATTAATATTCTGTGTCCTACTGCTTAGATTTTGGAAATCAAAATAATGACCCCCCTCCCTCCAAAGATTAGAAATGCTATTGTTTAATTTCTCACTTCAGATTTTCCGAAATAAAATTCAAAATTAACTTCAGTAATGAGACTAAAATAGAAATTAACAGGTTGTTTTAATAATTTAAAAATGGTAGCAAATAACTAGCTTAATTAGCTTCCCACATTAAAAATTTGTGGAATCATTCTGTGAAATTATTCCTTAATGAATATTATCATATAATTATGCATAACATATGTGTAGTTGTAATTAGGTGCCTAATTGTTGTGAATAAATTTCATGGAAAATAATGAGGAAGGAAGATACCCATTCATTTTGTGAAAGGGGCAGAGTGATAAAATATTTGTTAGCAAGAAATGAAATTTGAAGCGATGCACCTAATCGCTAAGAATTGGTCTCATTTTTTGAAGGCTAAAGCCCATAGGCATATAGGTGTGGCACGGCCGAAGGGAAAATCGCACTTTTGGTCTCTCTTTTATACTTCCGTTATGTTTTTGGTCCATCTGTTATGCCTCGTTGCACTTGTGATCTTTCTTTTTGCATGTGTTGACAGTTATAGTTCCTATGACCGGCTATAGCCGGTTTTCTAATCAAGAGTCAAAATGCAATTTAAAAATTTATACAATCACCCAAAAATGACTGGTAAAACCGGCTACATGAAAGAATACCGAGGCATCTCCGCATGCTTCTTGTGGCTGCCCGACGATATCCAATGCATTTATGTAATTAATAACTTTATTCCAATTTTGAGTAATTTTCTTAATTCCTAACCAATACAACATATACCGTACATGTCTTATGGCTGAGAACTAATTTTTTGGATAGTATGAATTATATATGAAGGGAAAAATCAATCTTAAACTAAAAAAATAAAATAAAATAAAGCTATAACATTGTCAGGGGATTTGGCCTCCAAGTTACAAGAATAAATGAAGAATGTACATGAGAGGAGAAAGACAAAAGCAAAATTACCTCCACTAGGACACTATAGGGCATGTTTAGGCTATGTTTGTCTTAGTCCCTTTTTAGGAAAAACACAAATTTTTTTAAAAAATAAAAAAATTTCTATATCCGAACACTCTTTTTTTACTAAACTCAAAATTTAAATTTCCCTCTAAAATTATACTCACATTTTTTTTTTCAATAATAACTTCATCATTATCTATTTTCTACATAATTTCCCATAAAACAATTACCTCCACAAAAATTTTCCTCCCCAAGAAAAAGTCCCCTATGTGAGTTAAAAACCAAACAAAGCCTTAATTTCTTTGCTGGGTTTGAAGTCATGTATTGAAATAAGGTTTTCAAAAATATGTTTTCAGACATATACGAAGAAACACGGTTTCAAAAACATTGTTTAGCATGGTTTTTATGTTTTCAAAACATGTTTTCCACCACCACCCTCTTCCGCTGCCTCAATTCCACCACCACCTCTGCCGCCGCCGCAATTCCACCACCCTATGGGCGTCCTTTGCTCCTAAAACCACCTCTCTCACCTACTCCCCTCCATCTAAAGTAGACTTTGCAACTAAACTTATAGACCATTACCAAAGGAGATGCAGCAAAATTCAACACAAAATTCAAATTGTGGAGATAAAGGCAGCAGTAACAAAGGAAGGTAATTGATACTCATTCACCCATATCTCTCATCAGATCCTCATCCACGAACAAAAACCCCCCATTTTCTGTAGCGACAAAGATGGCATCGGCGACGACAACAACAACGGCTAGAACAAACAAACAGAAATAAAAAAATGAATCAAAGAAAATGAGGACAAGCCAATAAGAGGATAGGGGTGGATAGGAAGGGTTTGTGTCGGATATATTGTATAGTTAAGTGTATTTTGGGCCTCGTAGGTTATTTTGGACCTCGTAGGTTTGGTATGTTAGCTGTATATAAACTCTTTGTACAAGTTCATAATGAATATAGAAAAATATTTCCCCCCCCCCCCTCCGATCTCCTTCACCATGGCTGATGAAGGATTGAAGATCACGACTCCCGGCGCCGACCAGAAGACGCCGGCTCCGGCGAACCCCCCGAACCCGAAGATCGGGACTGATGACCCTGATGCAGAGATTATTTATCGGCAAATTGACCCCTCTTCTCCGTATTATCTTGGCTCCAATGATAATCCGGGGAACATGATTAGTACGGTGAAACTTAATTGTGCGAATTACGAACAATGGGCTCGTTCTATGCGCTTATCGTTGCGAGGAAGGCGAAAGTATGGTTTTGTGGATGGTAGTATTCGCAAACCTGTGAATCCGATGTATCTGAATGATTGGGACGCGGTGCAATCTACACTCGTGCAATGGATCATGAACACCATTGACGATTCGCAGAAGAACACGATTCCTTATTTTGAAGAGGCGAAACCGTTGTGAGATTTATTGCAGAGACGGTTTACTGTTAGTAGTGGGCAACGACAACAGGAGTTGAAATTTGAGCTGGCCAATTCCAAATAGACTACCACCATGTCTGTTGCTACATACTTTGGGAGATTAGAAAAAGTATGGGATGAACTCGACAAATAAATTCCGCGTCTGCTTGTATTTGTGGAATGAGTGAAGAGTTTCAGAAGAAAAAGGATGAGCCAAAGTTTCATGATTTTTTGTTCGGCATCAATCAGGAGCGATTTGGGAGCCTTCGTTCTCAACTTTTGGCGCAAAATCCACTACCCACCTTGGATTGGGCGTTTAAGGCAATAAATCAAGAGGAGCAACTACAGATCCGGAACAGTTCTGTCAAATCTGACCCGGCGGATGTAATGACTTTTGCTGTGAAAGCCCCGCATAAAGGTACTTCTGAGTATAAATCGAGATTTCTTCCTAATGTCACTTGCACTTACTGTAGTAGGATTGGGCATGAGGAATCTACCTGCTTTGGGAAGAATGGATATCCGGAATGGTGGGGAGAACGGCCTCAATTCCGTGGGAAGGCCAACCCTGATCGCAGAGCTGGCCGTGGGAAAGGAGGCTGACCGGCAGCAGGTGCAGTGGCGCGACCTCGCGCTACTGAGGCGCGGGCAGTGGTCTGTCCGGCGATCAGTGGAGGTGCCGCTGTGGGCAGTGGTGATTCGGGGCCTATTTCGGGTATTCCGGGTGTGAGTTCTGAGCAATTGCAACAGCTGCTTTCTCTTTTGGGTAATAAGAGCCGATGATCGATTGAGTGGTGAGTTTCTGTCCATTTTATGACTTATAGATATGGGTGCTTCGAATCATGTCACGGGTAACTTGTCTTTGTTGTCCAATTTACATGATATGCCTTCTTGCACTGTTGGACTTCCTGATGGTAGTAAGGTTATTTCTGTGAAAAGTGGAACGGTCAGAATGTCTAGTCACTTGACCTTGAACAATGTTTATTATGTGCCTCATTTATTGTGCAACCTTATTTCTGTTTCGCATCTGGCTGATGATACTGACTGTATGGTACACTGTGTTAAATCTGGCTGTGTTATTCAGGACCGACATTCGAGGATGCTGATTGGAATCGGTGAACGGCAGGGGGGACTCTACTACTTCAGGGATAGCTTTGGTATTCAGGCAAATTGAGTTGTTCATCAGCAGGATCTGGTTGTTTGGCATCAAAGATTGGGGCATCCCTCAGCTAAGATCGTGAAGAACCTACCATTTGAGTTTATTTCTAGTAATGGTTTGAATAAGTCCTGTGATGTGTGTTGCCAGGCTAAACAGAGTCGTGCATTATTTTTATTGAGTGACAATAAATCATGTTTTCCTTTTGAATTGATAGATTGTGATTTGTGGGGTCCCTATTATACTTTATCTTCGTGTGGTGCTCGTTTCTTTATCACTATAGTTGATGATTTTACTCGAGGAGTTTGGATTTACTTGATGCGTGATAAAACTGAGGTGTTTGAATTGTTTACCCGTTTTTTAGCTTTAGTAGAACGTCAATTTAATGTTAAAGTTAAAACGGTGCGGAGTGATAATGGGACTGAATTCTTTTGTCTTAAGAATTTTTTGGCTGATCGGGGTATTATTTTTCAAACCTCTTGTGTAGGCACCCCCCAACAGAATGGTAGAGTTGAACGGAAACATAGGCACATATTAGATGTAGCTAGGGCTTTAAAATTTCATGCTAATCTTCCTGCGCAGTTTTGGGGTGAATGTGTTTTAACTGCTGGCTATCTGATAAATCGGACTCCCTCGAAATATGAATGTCTGTTTGGTGTGAAACCTCTTCTGTCTGAGCTACGTGTTTTCAGTTTTTTGTGCTATGCACATAACTTGAAAGCCAAATTTGATAAGTTTGCTAGTCGAAGTCGTCGGTTTATCTTTGTGGGATATCCATTTGGGAAAAAGGGGCGGAAGTTGTATGATTTGGAAACCTGTGAATATTTTGTCCCCGGTGATGTTAAATTTGTTGAATTTGTGTTTCCTTTCTCTAATCATCCTTCTGCTGCTTTGGTTGAGGAACATATTGTTGCACCGGACTTGGTTGACATTGTGCAGGATGAGTTTGAGGAAGATGAGGACCTCTTGGAGGTGCCTCCCCCTTCGACTTCGCCTAGCACCACCACGGCGCCACCAGATGTGCCGGGTCCAGCGGCGGCAGGGGGAGATCCCGAGGCTGTTCCGCAACCCTCTGTCGCTGCCGAGGGTGGCCAGCAGCCGCAGTCCGTGGTGAATGGGGCTGAGGTGCGAGGCGAAGGGAATCCGGTTGTGCATTTGGATAGAGGTATGCGTACTCGGGTTCCTTCTGTTCGTCTTCGAGATTTTGTGGTTAATACAGTTGTTGGTTTCAAGTCCACCCCCTCCCCCCTCATCGAGTTCCAAGCATTCCTCCGGTCATGGTAATCTCTACCCTTTGTCTAATTATTTGGAAAGTAGTTGTTTTTCGGTGAACCATCGTACCTTTCTTGCAGCTGTTACTACAGGAGTTGAGCCTAAGTCTTTCAAGGATGCCATGAAAGATGCAGGCTGGCGTGAGGCTATGCAGACTGAAATCCAAGCTCTAGAAAATAATGGGACTTGGACATTGGAGAAATTACCAGCTGGAAAGAAAGTATTGGGGAGTAGGTGGATCTATAAGATCAAGTATCGTTCAGATGGGCAGGTTGAGAGGCTCAAGGCACGGTTGGTTGTGTTTGGCAATCACCAAGTGGAAGGCATCGATTACTCTGATACGTTTGCACCTGTGGCGAAGATGGTGACTGTCAGGACTTTTCTAGTAGTTACAGCAGCAAAGGATTGGGAACTACACCAGATGGATGTTCACAATGCCTTTCTGCATGGAGATCTGACGGAGGAGGTGTACATGTGGGTTCCTCCTGGTTTCGGCAAAGGGAGAGATGGCCAAGTGTGTAGGCTTCGCAAATCGTTGTATGGGTTGAAACAGGCCCCCAGATGTTGGTTTGCAAAGTTGACAGCAGCATTGCGGAGGTATGGGTTTGTTCAGTCTTACTCGGATTACTCATTGTTTACTTTTTCGAAGCAAGGGATTAGGATGAATGTTTTGGTGTATGTGGATGATTTGATTATTTCGGGGAACAATTCCAAGGAACTTGCAGAGTTCAAGAAATATTTGAGTGCTTGTTTTCACATGAAGGATCTGGGGAAGCTCAAATATTTTTTGGGCATAGAGGTGGCGAGCAGTGCAGAGGGTATTTTCTTGTATCAGCGGAAATACACTATGGACATTATATCTGAGACAGGACTGCTAGGAGCGAAGCCCGTGTCGTTTCTGATGGAGCAGAATCAGAAACTTGCAGCTTCGACGAGTCCGGACCTGGCTGATGGGGAGAAGTATCGGCGGCTCGTGGGTAGGCTTATCTATCTGGCTTTCACTAGGCCAGACTTGTGTTTTTCCATGCACATTTTGTCTCAGTTTTTGCAGGCACCAAAGGAGGATCATTGGGCAGCAACTTTGAGAGTAGTACGTTACTTGAAGGGGAGCCCGGGACAGGGTGTTCTACTTCAGAGAGACTGTAATCTGAAGCTGACAGGGTGGTGTGATTCAGATTGGGCTGCTTGCCCCAAAACACGGAGATCAGTTACTGGATAGATAGTATTTCTTGGTGCTTCACCTGTCTCTTGGAAGACCAAGAAACAGGCTACAGTTTCACTTTCCTCTGCAGAGGCAGAACATCGGGCTATGGCGAAAGTGACTTGTGAGTTGAAGTGGCTTAAGGGACTTCTCCAAAGTCTTGGGATTTGCACGGAGGGGCCAAGGCAGGTATTTTGCAATAGTCAGTCAGCACTGCATTTGGCTCAGAACCCTGTTTTTCATGAACGGTCGAAACATATTGAAGTGGATTGTCACTTCTTGAGGGATGCCATAGTGGAGGGGACCATTGCTACATCACACGTTCCTACGAATTCTCAGTTGGCAGACATCTTTACCAAACCGTTAGGGTGACAACAGTTTGAGTTTTTGCTAGCCAAGTTAGGCATACACAATTTGCATGTGCTAACTTGAGGGGTGGTGTTGGATATATTATATAATTAAGTATATTTTGGGCCTCGTAGGTTTGGTATGTTAGCTGTATATAAACTCTTTGTACAAGTTCATAATGAATACAGAAAAATATTTCTCATCAGTTTGCGAGTTTGGGTTTACATCTTTGCAAGATACCATGAAGAGAAGAAAAAAAAAAAAAAAAAGACAACGACATGGGAATAAACTTCTGTTCTGCCTCAACTAGCTTCATCGTTGGCGGGATTTTTCAACGGTTTGCAAGATGGGAGCTGAAGCTGACTTCCAAAAATAACTTTCAAAACCTAAGTTTAGGCCCAGTCGGAGATCGGCGTAGGAGAGAAGAGCTTTGGAATTGATGCCGGAGATTCAAGCGGCTGTGGAGGTGGACTACGGCATCTCCGGTGCATGGGTCTGGCGCCGCAAGGAAGGTGGAGGAAACGGAGGATGACGACCGGAGGAAAATTTTGGGCAAAAACTTGCTTTTTAAACTAGGTTGCAAATTATATTTCTGGGATGGCATACCAAACATTGTTTCGGCTTTGTTTTGGATTTCAAAACCCAAAATAAAGCCAAACTCATTTCTTAAACATGCAAAAGAAACATGACTATGCGAAAATTCAAAACGGTATCAATCATTCGTAAGTTATCATTTAAAGGTATCCGATGAAATAGGAGCAATCCATAGATGGAAAAAAACCATTCCTAGGTTTAAGAAATAGGACGAACGGACATCATATCTACTTTATGTCCATGTAGGACTACAAATATGAAATATATTCAGGGAAGTGTAGGTAAATCAACAGTAATAGATATACATATAGCTTTCCTCTAGTTTCTGCAAAAGAAAAGGTTTGCAAGAATGACATTTTCTTACAAAATATTTGTGACTCAAAACTTATATATACAAATATTACTTTGCTACAGTTTCATCTTGCCGACAACGTGTTATGGAATTACAACCTCTGACATATTCTCGAAGCTTCCGAGGTCTGCAAACCTTAACTCCATTAACATATTCACATATCGGAGATTGTAACCGCCTAAATCGACGAATTTTATCCGCATGATCATCAGCTTGAGAGAAATCACTAACACAAAATAATAGTATCGCTACAAAAATAACGGTCACCCCTTTCAATTGAGCCATGCTATTCTATCAGAGTATCAAATTTTTTTATTTTTTTTATTTTGGGAAATTTGAAATATTTACTACTTCTACGATCGAGGGTTTGAAAGCTGAACAAATCCTATATAGGGGGATTATTTCTGCAGAAACTTGGACGATTGGCTAGTTTGTGACATGAACTTCGGAGAAAACTTTGCAACAATGAAATTAATTTGGTCATCATTTCATATATACCATCCAAACCTCCAAGAGATTCGGATAGAAATTCGATCATTAATTACTTTTCGTGACGACTATATTTGATGGGTAATAAAAGAAAGGTTCTAGAGACTCCTCAAGAAAAAGAAGAAAAAAAAATTGGTTCTAGAATTGACCAAATTCGTATGAATCCTCTGTAGCGTTTTTTATACCATTTATGTAATTAATTTATACTCACTCGTGGAACTGTGGAAGTATGCTCATACTGTTGGGCTTTTCAGGTTCGTATTCCACTTTCATCTTAAGTTACTCTCATGATCTTCCTCCACCTTAATTAATTAGGTGTGGACACGCTACATTTTCATATACGCTTGCATATTTTCTTCAACAAGAGCACTGTTCACCTTTGAATGATGATGAAACACATAGAGAGCAGTCGAACCAGGGTCGTTCCTATACAAATAAGGATTCTGTTCATTGTGATGAATTTGGGCCTCTTATATATTATTGTAAATTTAAAATAAAACTATATAATATTTATAAATAACTTTTTTTTTCTTCAAAAAATACAAAAATAGTCAACGAAAAATAATATAAAATATAAAGTTCACATAAATTTAAACTAACATTTTTCGCACATACTTAGATGCAAAATCATATCGCCTGAAACCATATTTAGATGTAAAACTTTTATAATGTCACAACTTTAAAATTTGATTGCTTCAACACTTTTCGCACACCTTTCCCATTGAATTGTCGAAAATAATTTAAGAGTTAATTTTTTACAAAATTATCCATAAAAATGTCACTTAATATATAAATACATTGGACAACTATGAAAAGTTTCACTACTTTACCACAACCGCTAGTTATGTAACACACAAACAACAAAATTGTTTGGAGTCAAATCACAACTGAACTATCAATAAACTAAATAGTTTAGGATAAACTCCAATTAATGTAAATCAAATAACACTGAAATTTTAAATATCTATATAATTTATTATGAAATCAATGTGCAAATGATTAAGAATAAAAGAATACAATTTTTTTTTACCTAAATGGATAAAAAAAAAAAAGTATAAATGAAAGACTACATACATAACTAAACAA
The DNA here is from genome assembly GCA_016801395.1 of Leptodermis oblonga. Classification (NCBI taxonomy): domain Eukaryota; kingdom Viridiplantae; phylum Streptophyta; class Magnoliopsida; order Gentianales; family Rubiaceae; genus Leptodermis; species Leptodermis oblonga. The sequence continues at coordinate 34,480,592 of CM028759.1, forward strand.
TAGATATATGATCTATCTAATCTAATATAATTTATACTATAATATATTTATATATATATATTATAATATATATATATGGGTGTGCCAATGTTCCGGTTGAACATGGCTAGAACCGGGCCTGAGTCGACCTATGAAATTTTGCATCACTGAGAAAAATAATGTGAATTTAAGTCGTTTATAGTTTTAGATGTAAATTTTGCTCGCTTTCTCCGTAAGAACCACAAAATTGGCGTTTTTTGATGGATGACTCAAAGCAAAACAACAAAAATGTTAAACTCTTCAAAATTTCCATAGTTTGACACAAAAAACACGTCAAATATACTAAATAAGTGGCGTTTTTACCTTTTTCCCGACTTTTCATGATTTATGAGGCCAGTTGCTCCATGCTAGGACTCAATTCGAAGCGGTGACAGCAATGATGGCAAAATTTTGGGTGAGCCAAAGTGGTGAAAGAGAACTGCTAGGGTAAAACTCCTTCTGCTGGTGGAGGCCTAGAGCTGTTAGGGTAACTGATGGTTTTGGACTCCTTTGTTGTCATATTTTTCTTCTCTTTTACACCGGTTATTGTAGAGCCTGGTGTCAAAAATACTTATTTACACCGGATAAATAGAAACACGCGGTGTAAGAATTTATCATTTACACCTGATTTCTAAAATCGGTGTCAATAATCTACTTTTTTTTGTTAGCATCGTATTTTCATTTAACTGGCTTTTCAAATAGTGACTTTCCTTTTCTTTTTTTCTGAATAAACTCACCTTGTGGTGGTGGTATACAACAATTTAAATAAATAATTTACCAGGAGATGTGCTAAGCAGAAATAGTTCAGTTGTTGCAAAAATAAAACTTTTCAAGTTTATACACAGAACTATATATAACAGCCTAGGTTAAAAAGACCAATAGAGTTATCTATCTATTTTATTAAATTATCCTATAAATAAACCACAACAATATTTTTGAAATAGCTGCACACTAGAGGTTATGAAGAGCTACGAATGTATGTATGTGATCATAACCGCGTGTGTTCAGATCTAGAATATTTAGGGTATGCTCTTTTCGTTTTGGTTTTGGTTTTGGTTTAGTTATTTGTTTCAACAATAAATTTAATATATTATAATCATTTTTCATCATTTCTAATATAACTTTTTACTATTTAACTAAATCTTTTTACATTTTTAATATATTTTTTACATTATAAAACTATTTTTCAAAAATATATTTTCAAAACCGTTTTTAAAATAATAAAAAAGAACAGGCACAGGTACCAAAAGGGTTATTTCTTGTTCATAAGGTTTCTAGAGAAACTGTTCAATTAGCTCATAATCACAAAAAGTTTGTATTTTCAAATGGGCTACTCATCCTTTCCTTCTAATGTAACAGAGGGAGTATTTCTCTAGAGTGTGGTTATTCAAAAGGTTTCTAGAGAAACTATGCAATCAGCTCATAATCAGGCAAAGTTTGTATTATCGAAAGCGCAATTTCTCCTAGATTAGAGTGTGGTTGTTCAAACGGATTCTAGAGAAACTGTTCAATCAGGTCACAATCACGCAAAGTTTGTATTATCACAAATGCAATTGATTTTCACTGTAATAAATAAATAAATATATATAATATATATTTTTTAACTCCAAAAAAAAAAAAAAAAAAAAAAAGCTGTGAATTGGGTTTTGAATGGCTTGAAATGACCACAAAAATCGCAACGATCGATCTTCTCCGAAATTCATGTCACAATGCTACCAAAACCATTCCCAATATATGTACTTATATTTTTCCAGATTTTCAAACCCTCCAAATTAAATGTAGAATGAAAAAAAGATCATAGCTCAATTGAAAGGAATAGCTGTTGTTTTTGTAGCAATGCTACTATGTAGCTTCTGTAAAGCTGGTGAATCTGCCGCTTCTCAATCGGCCGAGCGGGTCGAACCTGGATGTCATTTTGTGAACGGAAAGAAAGTTTGTGAGAAATTGCGAAAATATGAAAGAGGTTGTAATTCAATAACACGTTGCCGAACAGGTGATGAGATACATTGATGTACATATTCATGATTTTTCTTCTTTCTATTTTATGGAATCAATCACTAGATCGTATATAAGTATTATGTCACGACACGAACTTAAGTTTTTCGGATTGATTCTGGACGTAAATGTGCGGAGCAGTAATGAAGGTACTATTGTACATATTGTTGTATGATTATGATGCATACTAAACGCAGTAAGTGTTTTATTATTCGCAGTAACATTCTCCTGTGAAAAGACAAAAATGCCCCTGGCCAAAAAAAAGAAAACCGGGTACTGTTCACCCGTGCGTGAACAGTACCCGGTTAAAAAAATTGCAGAAATACCGCCGATCGACCGGCGGTATTTTCGCCGGAAAATATCGCCGGCGGTCGGCGGTATTTTCCCGGAAATTCCGTCCGGGGACAGTCTCCCCGGCCGAAATGTTGCAGAAACAGAAAAAAACGTCCGGATAATCGTAGATCCGGGAAAAAAATCCCCCCCCGAATGGGTTTTTTTTCTCGAAAATTATAATGAAGAGGTATATAGAGAATTTATGCAAACTAATTTAAAGTAAAAAAATAAATATAGTGTTTACTTATAGTGTAATATGGATCGTACTCGGGTAATTCGAACTCTTTACAGGGAAATGTTACTGCATTTAGTAAAACGGTTACGGAGACACCGACGGTATTTATTCAGTTTTTTTCTGTTCACGCACGTTGAACAGTACCCGGTTTTATTATTTTCTTTTTTATTTTAGGCCAGGGGCATTTTTGTATTTCACAGGGGAATGTTACTGCGAATTGTAAAACGGTTACTGCGTATAACAATTTCGAATATTATATGCCTAAGGTGTTGTATAATCCAATAAAAAAAAAATTGCACTAAATTTGAATCTATGATTAATTACATATATAATTGTTGTCAACCAACAGTGTCTATTATCAATTTATTTTACCTTTGTCACAAATGCCTAACACACACATCTGTATATTAAACCAATATATGTGATTTAATTATTAAAACAAATAGAGTTATTAATAGTTAAATGAATAAAAATAGGGCACATTACCTAAAATTCTCTGTGATTAGCGAAAGTTATTAACCGGATCCCCTATCATTTAAAAAGCTACGAAGAGCCCCCTATGTTTTTTCGATATCTGTAACTGTTAAGTTTTTCATTCTTTTTAACAATCAGATGCAGAAGTCAACTTTTTTTTAAATAAAATGACATATTTACCCTTACAAATATCATAGCATGTTTATCATTCATGCAATGACATATTTACCCTTAATAAAATATAAATATTATTAATTTTTTAATTTTTTATTTAAATTATTTAATTTCTTTAAATATTTATAAATTTATTTTTCTTATTCTTTCTTTAAATTAATTAAAATCTAATTACTATTTCCTTTAATTATTACTTCTCTTTTCTTCTGCAAATCATAATTTTTTTTGTATCTTAATTATTATTTGATCTATTTTACAAATTATAAATCTTTTTATATTTTAATTATTGTCTCATTTTTCTTTTACCATTCATAATCTTTTCATATCATAATTACTTTCCTTTTCTTTTACAAATCATAATATTTTTATTCCAAAAAAAAAAAAAGAAACCAACCAATTCAACCCCGTACGAGCAACATTCTAAGCAGCAACATTCAATCCCAAAAACATTCAACAACAATTTTCAGAACTCAACAACATTCAAACTTAAAATTAAAAAATTTTAACTTTATAACTCTAAGGGCCTGTTCTTTTTGTTCTGTTTTGAAAACGGTTTTGGTTTCAACAGTAAATTTAATATATTTTAATCATATTTCATCATTTCCAATACAACTTTTTACTATTCAGCATCTACTTTTTACATTTTTAATACACTTTTTACATTATAAAACTATTTCCCAAAACTTGTTTTCAAAATCGTTTTCAAAACGATGAAAAAGAACAGGAGGGCCTGTTCTTTTTGTTTCGTTTTGAAAATGGTTTTGGTTTCAACAGTAAATTTAATATATTTTAATCATATTCCATCATTTCCAATACAACTTTTTATTATTTAGCATTTACTTTTTACATTTTCAATACAATTTTTACATTATAAAACTATTTTCCAAAACTTGTTTTCAAAACTGTTTTCAAAACGTTCAAAAAGAACAGGTCCAGAATAATATTAAGATATGTTTAATAATTATAAAAAAAAAACAAAAAACAAAAATTCAAAATGACAAAATTAACCTTCTGTCCGTTAAATATGACGAAAATTTGTAACATTACAGATATCAGAAAAACATAAGGGGGCTATTTATAGTTTTTTAAACAGTAGGGGCTAATAGCTTTCTCTAACCACATGGGGGTTTTAGGTAGTTTTTTGAATGAAATATAAATTATTAATAAATTGTTAATTGAAATATTAAGGGTAGGTTTGATAACATCACTTAATAATTAAAATTATTCAATTGAAAGATAATAACTTTTAATTTATTTGATAATGAATATTCAAACATTTTAATCAATTAAGCACGGCTTATTTCCTTTAGAAAAATTTAAGAAGTAAAAGTCATTACTTATCTCTTAATGCTCAACGTAACATTTTTTAAAAAATTCATATTTAATTTTCGAAACTACCTATTTTATTTGACAATATTATGAAAGAAAAGTTCAAAATACGTTGTATGTTAATACAGAAAAGAATAAATAAATGATTTATTCTATAAATATTTATAGTTAAATCAATATGAACATAATAAAATCGGTAGTTTCGAAAATTAAATAGTAAGTTTTATTTAGTAATATTGTATTTATAGAATATATATGTGTAAATATGCACAAAATTTATTTAGTAAGTTATAAATTTTGTGATGAAGTACATATATATATATATAATATTTTGAATTCATTTTAATAGTAATTGTATTAAAAAATTCCTCATTTTTTAGCTCTTTTACTTTGTTTTCTAAAAAATATCTTGCCAAAGATTTTTTCCCCCTAGTTTTGTTCCTTTTCTTTCTTCTATTTGCTTTTTCAAAATCTTGTTCTTAACAGTCAAAAGTTAAGAAAGTCTAAGAATCATAATACTCATATTTTTTACTGTTAGTCCAATAATATATACCCCCAAACCTAACATGCATTAATTACTTGTATGATAACAAAAAAATTTAAAGGTAATTTAATCTTCTCAATTTTTTTCCATTTAACCATTCGCCAAGGTGGTACTCATTTATGTTGGAAAATTAAACCAAACTTATTAAGAAATTCTATTTGTAGTAGGATTTCATAATTACTTGTTTAGTTTATTTTCATTCGGATTTAGTTTATTTTGGGAAACTAATTTTGAGAAGGATTTAGGTAACTATTGTTCTATATAAAGAAATCGTGGGATATTATTTTCAGTTGTGCTAATAGTTTGAAAGGTTAGAGCCTTTTGACTATCTGTTTTCGGGATTTTTGAGAGACTTTTTGGCTATTGTGATGTGTTGTTATGGGGCCGATGTCATAAGAGATTATGTTCCTGCTTATGTGTCGATGTTTATGGGTTGTTGAGGTCTAGATCATAAGAGATGAAGTGTTCATGCTTATGCCTATGATATTGGGTTGTTGATGTAATTGGCGTGTAGGTAAAATAATTTTAGTTTGCCCCACCTTTGACTAATTTAGTGGATATTGTGGATATAGATTTGTTGAGATCGAACCACGTTAAAATTGTGTGTTGTTTCATTCTTGTGTTTGATTTATTTCGCTGTGCGTTAATCTCATTGTGATAGGGATATTTTTATATCCTACCATTTATCTATCTATGGAAAGATAGGAATCGAACATTAACCTTTGGGTGACCCTCTATGCATTATAACTGTTTGGGCACTTTGTAGCCCTCTATGCACCACAACCGATGGTGTTTAGAAGAAAAAAAAAATTTTGTTTTTGAAATATAAAGCCTTTGAGAGCAAATTTTTGAACCCGTGCCAAACAATGTTTGGGTTTTTAAACAGTTTCTAACACTCATAATCCTGCAAAACATCCAAACGAACATGCCCTTTAATGTCGCTGCTTGTCAACTACTCTCTCCTATCTTAGAACAAAAGTCGTTTTAGAAGGAATAATAATCTTCAAAACAAATACTATTTGGCAAAAAAATATAATTTTTCCCCAACTTACTTGGTCTTAACATATCTAACTAAGAGTTACTGAGTATTAATTGGAGTTGGTGATATATATAGAGTTTTAATTGAATTAAAACTTCAAAACTCCTACTAGTAATAAATTACAATAGTCAATGATTTCCTTATCATTTAAACAAATTTCTTAACTTGTCTGAAAAACTCTAAAATGACTTTTATTTTTGATCGGATGGAGTAAAAAAGATGCTACAATTGCAAATTCAGTGGTGTTCACTTTTGGGCATCATCAAATTGTGCAGAAAAAGATGTAACAATCACTTGAAAAAATATTATTGAATAATTATAATTAAAACTATCTAGTGTTGTCACATAAATGTGCATGATCATTTTCCCATTAACAAAGTGACAAACGAAAGACTTTTTTTTTTTTTCCCCCTCAAAAAGAGAAATGATTGTAAAATAAATCAGCGACTTATGTTGCATCATATAATTAGAGCTAGCAATAATTATTAAGCATTAAATAATAATTCACCATGTGGTTATAACATCAGACTCATCAATCATTGTGATAATTCACTCTAAACTTTCACAATTTGTATTATTACTCTTTATTAAAAAAATATAAAATAAAAAAAGGTATCTTGCATGCCCCTTGGAAACGTTACAACCAGTTTTGAGTGTATCCAAGAAAATCACATGAATGATCAAACAAAATCAAACTAGTGTCGCTCGTACACATATATCTCCTTTGTCTCATTCAAAGAGTTTATTTTCAAAAAGAATTCTTCTCTCATTCAAAGAGTCCACTATGAATTTGTTTACATTATGAGCATGTTCGTTTGGAGGTTTTGCAGGCTAGTTTTGCAATATTATGGATTTCAAAACCTATTTTAAAATGTCTTGTTTGGTACCGTTACAAACTTTGTTCTGTAAAACCTTATTTCAAAATTAAATTATCTTTATAAACACCAAAAACTGTTTTTGTTTTGAAACTTAAACTTTGAGGGAAATTTTGTTTGCTACCTACTACCGTACCAACCAAGATTTTGAAAAAACCAACACCCAAAAGTCTTTTACTAAACATGATTTTTGAAAACAGTTTTTAAAACCCTGTTCGATTGCTTGTCTTCAAAAACATGTTTTTTAAATACCTGTTTTCCAAAACCTTTCTCAAAACCTTCTAATAATAATAATGTGTGATCCATAATTAATCATACTTATAAAATAATTATATAAGTGAAAAATATATTGTCAAATTATTTATTTTAGGTATTGTACGTCACAATATATAATAAGTTGTATATTTTTAAAAAATAGACTCTTTTGGGATGGAGGGAATAGTAATACTCTCTATGCATAAAATAGTTCAATTTGTGATACAAATTTTTATGAGTTGTAAGGTACATACAATCCATGAAGTAAGGAATTTGACCCTATTTTATCAATTTATACCCCTTACTTTCTATGTATGGATTAGTTGTAAACAAGACATTATTAAATTAGTAACGAATAATAAAAACACAATACTTTTATTAGAACAAAAATCAATTTAGAAACATAACTCTTTATATGGGATGGAGTAATCGAGTATATCTTATGTATATGTAACGCACCGATCCCAATAAAAGAATGATTTCTTACCCTTGTTAATATACCCCTCTGTTATATTAGGAGAGTCTACTTTAAAAAAAGAAAATTTGTTTCAATATAAGAGTATATATCTTGCTCTTATTTTTGTAAAAACTTTTCATGCATACATATACTAATATAATTAAGCGTGGTATATGGTTGTTAACTCACACTTAAAAAGTAAACATGATAGGTGTCCTTTAGCTGCTGAATTTTAGAGCATAATTGTGGCAAATCTCACGGGTATGTGCAAGTTTTTGTAAGATAAATGTAGGTTTTAGGAGAAAGAATAATTAGAGAAGGCAAGATGCAAAAGAGGAAGAAAAAAGCAGTCCAGCCCAAAGAAGAGAAGGAAACCCAAGTCAAGAAAAAAAAAAAGAAGTCCAGCCCACAAAGAGAAATTGGAAGGGAATTCAGATTCTTTAATTATGAGCATAAGTGATGCGCAGGAGCAATGGAATTGGAATCTTTAATTCTCAGCATGAGTGCTGCGCATGGGCTGTTGCCTAATTTATTTAACCTTCTTTATTTTGGAGATTAATTTTAGTAGTATCCTACATGGACAAGAGTTTTAGTAGTTTACTATTTCTGAATGAGTTTCTACTCTCCATTCTACACCTATTTATAGGGATAGAAGGGAGAGGAGAAAAATAACACGTTCTGGACAGTAGCATATTATTCCATATTTTCATAGCTAGCGCAAGGAAAATAGCTGTAGGTTTCGTTTACTGCGATTTGAGAAATTCTGCACAGCAGCGGTCCCGTTTGCCCTAACGGGAGGTCGCATACTCTGAGACTATTTTTCAGATCGCAAATCAGGTATTTCTTTCTTATTTATTTTATTCTTTTCAAATATTTTCAGTATGAATCATATAATAATTATGTGCGTAGTTAGTTTAATTATGAGTAGCTAAATTATACATTCCGGCATAATGTAATAGCAATTAATCCGGGCATGTTATGAAACCGAATTGTTCTTAAATTAAATTGCATGTGTTCCTTCTTATTCTCTGCTTAGAACGTTGATTACTGATATTTAATTAAGACTGATCACCTTAGTTGAATTAGGTAGAGCCAATTAATTCCCGATTAAATAACATAATATTTATTGGGCAAGATTAATTAGTGGTAAAGTTACTTTCAGGTAATAGAGAATAAGGGGTTAGTAATTCTTAGATGTTAATTCAATAAGAATAACTAAAATCGGGTTTCCCTAAATCTTAAGGCTGTTAACTTGGTTAATAGGTGTCGATGCCTTACGGCCTGTTCCTTGTTAATTAGAGTAGCAATTATGTCTGTGCAGATTCACGGTAATTGTCAATAAAGTAAAGGGAGATTGGGTTATGTCTGTGCGGATTCACGGTAATCTATAACTGGTTGATGACATGCTATTTAATGTATTATTGCGTTAATGATTAACATGCACGTGATTATTGTGATTTACATATTGCTGGAATACTTTATTTCATTGATTAAATTCTTTTTCTTAATTTAAGTTTGTTATTTAGTTTTCACTCATATTTTACAAAGTCTCTCCGAGCAAAAAAGGGTGGTTGCAAACCAAAACTTTTTAGGAATTAATAGGTTTTGTGATTTTAAGCAGTCCGTTCCCTGTGGATCGACCCTGTTCTCATTGTGCTACTTATAGCTATTTGTTGCAGGTTTATACAGTACTTTTACTGTATTTGATAGGGCTAACGACGGTCCTACCAAATTGGCGCCGTTGCCAGGGAACGGTTTTACGTTTTAAATCACCTTTTCCTATTAATTTGTGCTTTTGTGTGTTTTATGAGCAGATCGTCGCAACCTGAATTGCAGTACGATCCAGAGATTGAAAAAACTGCAAAAAGACTCGCAAAGGAAGCACGTCAAAGGCGAGAAGCTGTTGTTTCAGATTCGGACAAGGTCCCGTTTGCCCAAACGGAAGGTAGAACAGAAGCTGAATCTGAACAGAAATCTGTCCCCACGCCTGATTCTAAGATGGGAGACAGACAGGAAGAAAGAAGAGACGAGCGACGAGTGGAAGCTCCTGCGGCTGAACCAACTCTGAAGGAACTAAGCAACCACGACGCTGAGGATGAGCCTTCCGCAATTGTAATGCCTGAAATCACGGGTCACTTCCAACTCAAATCTAGTTGGTTGAGTATGCTACCAAGGTACCGTGGAAGACCAGGAAAGGATCCCCATAGCTTTTTGCGTGAGTACATCAAGGGGTGCAAGGTTGGCAAGTTACCAGCAGGAGCCACTGTGGAGCAGCTCCGACTCGTGGCATTCCCGTTTGTCCTGACCAGCGAAGCCAGTATGTGGTTCTCTTCCCTCGAGCCAAACTCCATCACTACATGGGGGGAGATGAAGGAGGCTTTCCTCAAAAATTACTTCCCAGCCACGAAGACGAATGCAGTGAAAAAGGAGATAAGTGGGATCCAACAAAAATATGACGAGTCCCTCCGCACCTATTGGCTCAGATTTAAGCGATTGTGCGATAGTTGCCCAAACCATAGGTACTCGGATGGAGAGTTGTTGCAGTTCTTCTACCATGGAATGACGGAAGCCGAGAGGATGCATATGGATTCCGCTAGTGGTGGTGCATTTCTGAATAATACTGCCACATCTGCTCATAAGATAATAAAGGAGACATTGGAAGCACGTAATGACTTTGCTGAACCCAGTGTCCGTCTGGCCAAGCGGACTGCCGAAGTGCGCATTATTGATGATGTGGGACCCCGTGAACAACTCCTAGCTGGTGGCCGAAATGAGAAAGATGACTGAGATGATGACTAAGATGGTGGCTGGAACAAATAAGGTGCAGACAGAGGAAGTGTGTGGAATCTGCGGAAATATGGGACATTTTACCCATAAGTGTAATCTTGCACCCACTGACCCCCTGGCCCAAGCAAATGCGGCTGGAAACTGGAATGGCCCACATCAAAGAAGGGACCCGTACTCCAACACGTACAATCAAGGGTGGAAAGATCATCCTAGTTTCAGATGGACCGAACCAGGCAGCCAGGATCAAAGTCAGCAAACCCAGTATCAAGGTAACCAGTATCAGAATCAAGCATACCGACCACCACAGCAGAGAGGTTTCCAACAGGGTCAGAATTCATACCAACCACAGCGAAATGGTAAAGATTCTAATGATTTAATTGCATCTCTAATAGATCAACAAAAAGAGCAGAAAGCCAGTATTGATAGTCTGGCAAATATGGTGTCCCAATTGGCTGTTTCGCTCAAAGAATTGAAGGGTGACCAGGGCAGATTACCCGCCCAAGTTCAGGTGCCATCCAAAGAGAATGTGAATGAGATAACCCTGCGGAGTGGGAAGGTCTTGGAGCCAGCTGTAGAAAAGAACTCTGCGTCGAGGTCCCATTTGCCCAAACGGGACCCTGAACCTGAAATCGCAGGAACCGAAAAAGCAAGAGAGCATGAGACCCTGAACCTGAAATCCAGGGAATATGTCAAGTTTCCGCATCCAGAAGAGCAAGAGAGTTCTACTCCGAGGTCCTATTTGCCCAAACGGGACCCTGAACCTAAAACTGCAGAAACAGGAATAAGAGGGAAACCCGAACCTTTTCTAAGCCTAAAAGGTGGAAACCCCTATGAAGACCCACCTTTTCCAAACCAACTGATCGGGAAGGCGAAGAAACCAAAAGAGGATCCTGTGGATTATTTGGCAGCGTTTGAGAAGATGGAGGTTAACATACCTTTCCTCAAGGCAATAAAGATCCCTCATATTGGTAAATTTTTGAAGGAATTCATGGCTGGAAAACCTAGGGGCGCAAGCAAGGTGATCCTTGGTGAGACTGTATCAGCAGTCATTCAGAAAAAGCTACCGCCAAAATGCAAGGACCCAGGTATGTTTTCTCTTCCTTGCATCATTGGTGATAAACAAATTGAACATGCCATGTGTGACTTAGGAGCCTCAATTAATGTAATGCCCCTATCTGTTTATTTGACCCTGACTGGGGTTAAATTAGTAGAAACTGGAGTAATTATACAATTGGCAGATAGATCTTGTGTTCATCCTGAAGGATTACTTGAAAATGTCTTAGTTAGAGTTCATTCTTTTGTATATCCTGCTGATTTTTATGTGGTCAAGATGAGTAGTGATCCGTCAAAAGAGTCTACTGGAGTCTTGTTAGGCCGGCCCTTTTTGAAAACTTCTCGAGCCCTTATTGATGTCTATAATGGGACTATTTGTCTAGATTATTATGGTGAGAAGTACATCTTTAATATTGAGCATGCCATGAGAAATAAAGCAGATACAGAGAATGTAAATAGTATTGATCTGATTGACCCAATTGTCCAAGAATACCTTGAGACTGAATTTTTGCAGGATAAGATGGAACAAGTGCTTACTCAAGGGCTGACTGAAAAAGATGCCCAGAACATGAGCGATGCCCAAATAAGAGAGACTATCATGTCTCTTTACTCGACAGAAATTGATTCAGCTTCCAGGGCAACCTCCCATTTGCCCAAACGGGACCCAGAAAGCAAGCTGCTGCCATCGTTAGTCAAAGCCCCAAGCCTGGATCTAAAGCCACTGCCTGAGAGCCTAAAATATGTCTACTTGGGGGAGAAGGAGACGTTGCCAGTCATCATCAGCAGTACATTAACTGCCTGTCAGGAGGATAGGTTGCTTCGCATCCTACGGCAACACAAGAAGGCCATCGGGTGGACCTTGGCGGACATCACCGAGATCAACCCTGACATCTGTCAACACTACATCCTCTTGGAGCCAGATGCAAAACCTTCCAGAGATCACCAACGCAAGCTCAACCCCAATATGAGAGAAGTGGTCCTAAAAGAGATTCTTAAACTCCTTGACATGGGAATAATTTTTCCAATTAGTGATAGCAAGTGGGTGAGTCTTGTGCATGTAGTACCCAAGAAAGGAGGTTTTGAGGTTGTGGAGAATGAGAACAATGAGTTAGTACCTATGAGACTCCTCACAGGATGGCGTATGTGCATCGATTTTCGGAAGTTAAATGCTGCAACCAGAAAGGATCACTTCCCCTTACCATTCATAGACGAGATGTTGGAAAGATTAGCAGGCAACATGTTCTTTTGTTTTCTAGATGGATATAGTGGCTATTTTCAAATTTGGGTGAATCAGGAGGACCAAGAAAAGACGACCTTCACTTGCCCTTTTGGCACATATGCCTACAGGAGAATGCCGTTCGGTCTATGCAATGCTCCAGGAACCTTCCAAAGATGCATGATGAGTATTTTTTCTGACCTTATCGAGAAGTGTATTGAGATATTCATGGATGATTTCACAGTTTATGGGGCAACATTCGATGAGTGTTTGGAGAGTTTGGACTCAGTAATGGGGAGATGTGTTCAGAAAAACCTCATCCTCAATTATGAAAAATGTCACTTTATGGTCACAGAAGGGATAGTGTTGGGACACAAGATATCTGAGAAGCATTGTTGTTAAACTCGGCCCTAAACTCGTAGACTCGCCCGAGTCTACGAGTCGAAAACCCTAGATCGAGTCAAACTCGACCCAGACTCGTAGCCAAGCTAAACTCTGCCCAAACTCGGTCAACTTGGCCAGACTCGGTAGACTCGTCCGAGTCTACCGAGTCTGGTCCGAGTTAAAAAAAATATTATGGGCTGCTATTTGGAGAGATTGGGCCAAAAAATTTTAGCCCAATTTACTCTATTCAGCACTTAATTTTTTTTTAGACTAGATAGCCTCTCCCTTCTCCTTTTATAAAGGAGTTTTCTGACTCCATTCCTCTTTCCCACCGATGTGGGACTGGAGGAGACTCTCCAGTGGAGAGTTGATGAAACGGAAAAAAAAAATTAAAACACTATATATATATATATATATATATATCATTTCAAAACTTGTGGGTTCCATTACACTACTAATTTTCTTTTTGAGTGAATAACATTTTTTTTTCAATAAAAGTTATGATTTTCTATTAAACTGCTAATTTCTCATCCATATTCGAATCTTTTATCAACAAAATTTTAAATATTTTTCTTAACTTGTAAGTTTTCATTTCTTTTTAGGGTCAGTTGCTTTTTTTTCTTTTCCTCTAAAACTTGTTTGTTCCTATCAAATTATAATTCCTCACAATTAATTAATAATATAGTGAAACATATTGAAAATATTAATTTATTTATTTTATTTTCAAATATAAATCGTAATAATTCTACCAATATTTTTTCCAACTTGCACATTTAACTTTTATAATTAAATTTAAATTATTAGTAGTAGTTTATAACTCAATTTGTGTACATATGTCATTTATAGTCAATTTTAAGCTATTTCCGATTTTACGATCCGATTCTACGATCCGATTCTACGATTTCGATTCTAGGCCTAAAACGATTCTAGCCAAGAATACGAGTTTAACAACCTTGCTGAGAAGGGAATTGAGGTAGATAAGGCCAAAGTTGAAGTGATAGCCAAGCTCCCTTATCCAACTAATGTCAGGGAAATTCGTGGATTCTTAGGACATGCTGGGTTTTACAGGAGATTTATTCAGGATTTTGCTAGAATCGCACAGCCTCTGACTAATTTGCTGAAAGACGACGTCCCGTTTGCCCTAACGGGAGAGTGCAGACAGGCCTTCGACACATTGAAGAATAAGTTGACTTCAGCACCGATTATTCAATCTCCCCGCTGGGAGCATCCATTCGAGCTGATGTGCAACGTCAGTGACTATGCAGTAGGTGCAATGTTGGGTCAGAAAATTGGGAAGGAGAGTCACGTCATCTACTATGCATCAAAAACTCTAAATCCAGCCCAATGTAATTACTCCACTACTGAAAAAGAATTGTTGGCAGTGGTATTTGCCTTTGACAAATTCAGGCAGTACCTATTGGGATCAAAGTGCATTGTCTACACAGATCACGCTGCATTAAAGCACTTGCTGGCCAAAAAAGAGTCCAAGCCAAGATTAATTCGGTGGATTTTATTGCTCCAGGAGTTCACATGGGAGTTAAGAGACAAAAAGGGTGCAGAAAATAACGTTGCTGATCATCTGAGTAGGCTGATTCAACCTGAAGCTGGCCCACCAATTCAGGAAAACTTTCCAGAAGAACATCTGTACCAGGCGACGTCCCATTTGCCCAAACAGGAGGTAGAACAGTCACTGAATCTGCGAACTTCAGAGAGGAAGAGCTGTGATCCATGGTATGCAGATATGGTTAATTACCTCACCTCTAATGCTTTTTCGCCAGACCTGACCCAAGCACAGAGACAAAAAATTGTTAGTGATAGTAAATACTATATGTGGGACAAGCCGACTCTATGGAAAATGGGAGCTGATCAAGTAATTAGAAAATGTGTCCCTGAATGGGAACAAGAAGAAATATTGCGGCATTGTCACTCTTTGGAATGTGGTGACCATTATGGCCCCCAGCGAACAGCTCGAAAGGTGAGAGACAGTGGGTTTTACTGGCGGACATTGAATCAGGATGCTTATTTATTCGGTAAAGCTTGCGACAGGTGCCAACGAATGGGTAATATAGGGCCCCGAGATGAGATGCCACAAGTTCCCATTAAAGTTTGTGATATTTTTGATGTATGGGGAATGGACTTCATGGGACCACTGCCAGTATCAAATGGGAATCTTTATATATTGCTAGCTGTGGACTATGTATCTAAATGGGTCGAAGCAAAAGCTACCAGAACCAATGACTCAAAAGCAGTTGTAGCATTTTTGCGAGCTAATATTTTTTGCAGGTTCGGTGTACCGAGGGCAATCATCAGTGATCAAGGAACTCATTTCTGTAATCGGACTATAGCCGCCCTGATGAAAAAGTACGGCGTGCATCATAGACTTGCCACACCATATCACCCACAGTCAAATGGTCAGGCTGAGGTTTCCAACAGAGAAATCAAGCATGTTCTCGAGAGAACAGTGAATACATCCAGGAAGGATTGGAGTCAGAGGCTGAATGATGCTCTATGGGCATACAAGACTGCCTTTAAAACTCCAATAGGCATGTCACCTTACAGGCTGGTTTTTGGAAAAATGTGTCATCTACCTGTGGAGCTAGAGCATAAGGCATATTGGGCAGTGCAACAATTGAACATGGAAGCAACCAAGTGTGGGGAGGAAAGGAAGTACCAGCTAGAAGAACTCGTGGAACTGAGACTTGAAGCATATGATAATGCAAATTGGTACAAAGACCGCACTAAATTGTGGCATGATCGGTGCATTCGACAGAAGAAATTTCAGGTGGGCCAGAAGGTGCTACTTTTTCAATCTAGACTGCGCCTCATGGGTGGTAAACTGAGGAGTAAATGGCATGGACCTTTGGACATTGTGTCAGTTAGCCCGACTGGAGCTGTGCAAGTACGGAACCCGGCAACTAACCATACATTCACGGTTAATGGGCAACGTCTCAAGCATTATAACAAACTCGATCGGAACGTTTTGGTGGAAGCAATTTCACTACAAAGATGTCCGAACCATTGAAGGAGACACACTACGTCTGGCCGAAGACGTTAAAGAGAGGCGCTAGTGGGAGGCAACCCGCGTTTTCTTTTATTATTATTTTTATTTTTATTTTTTGTGTTTTCCATTATTTCTATTTTTCTGTATTTAATTAAAAAAAAAGAAGAAAAAAAAAATAGTAAATTCAGTCGTTTAGGATTTAATTTTTTAGCATTTAATTTTTTGTTGCAGGTTGGGTTCCAGTAGCCAACCTATGAAGTTCAAGGGCCAACAAGGAGCAGGGATCCAAGCTGCCAAGTCAACAATTAAGGGGAGCAATCGCCACATTTTAGAAAAGGGAGGACCATCTTGTAAAAAATGTCAATAGAAATTAAGTGGTGGGGGTCAATCTCGAAGTTTCAGGAAGAAGAAGGGCCATCCTGCAAATTCCTACACCAATTACCCTAATACCCAAATCAGCCCACCATTTTTCCTCTCCACCTACCCGCCCATCGTCTCCTTCACACCACTCGCCACCACCGTCTTTTTCACAGCCGACGGCCACTGCACACCACTCCACCACCGCCGATTTCCCATGGCCGGCCCACGCAAATCCAAATCCCACAGGCCCGAACCCGAACCTTCGCCCACTTCCTCCCCCGATTCCCACCCCCAATCGGTTTCAACCATGGCTGCCGCTGGTTCCTCTCGCCCACGCCCTTCAGCCGGCCCGTCGAGGCCCTTAATGAAGAACCCGACCCCTCCCTCAGAGCTCGAAGCGCATCCAGCACCTCCACGTCGCCGGTCGACCCGCACCGCAGCAATGATGGAGTCGGCCGCCCTTCGGACGCACACGCCCCAAGACGACGAGCCCGTGACCATCGACTCGGACGAGGAGGTTCCATCCTCCCGTCCGATCAGAACCGGACGGGCCACTCGCACAGCCGGTGCAGTAACCAGTAGCGCCGTTCCGTCTCCGGCGTCCAACTCTTCGGCTCCGAGCCCGGCGAACCACCCTCTCCGGTGCCACATCAACTTGGGGACATGGCTGACACTTCTACCCGGGAGCAACTTGCACCTTTCTTGACTTTCACGGAGGAGGAACAACAGAAGAGGTATGAAATTTTCAGCACTAAATCTGCAATTTCATGTGTTACAATTGATGAGGGTGCGTTAGAATTCCTGGGTGTTAATGCTGCTGTACATGAATTTTTTGCTGGGATTGGGTGGTCTTGGATGCTTGATATGCCTATTGATCCTAATTTTGATGAGCTGTTGCATGAGGCTTTCACCACTATGAATAAAGCAAAGAATAGGGATCTTACTCGTGAACAAGTATTTTTAACTTTTAGGCTTTTTGGGAGGCAGCATCAGTTTTCTATCAATTCTTTGAATACCTGTTTAGGAATCTGTGATGAAACTGCACTGCAGTCTGCTGCTTACTTGCAAGGTGGTATAGGTTTGCCAAAGTTTAATAAAAAGGAAGCCTGGAAAGCTTTGGCCCCGAATGATGGACAGGATTTCATTTCTTCTAAATCTCCTGCTTATTTGATTGATAATCCTGCTTTAGTGGTCTGTCACCAAATTCTAGCTCATAATTTGAGTAGTAGGGTGTCCGCATTGCATGTAGTCACTGCCCCAGAACTCTATATCTTGCATGCTATGTTAGAAGGTCATCCTTTGAACCTAGGCTTTTGGATTGGTCACCAACTGGGTGAAATAGCCAGCCACACCATTCGAAATCTGTCCTTAGGACACTTTGTGGCCACTCTTGCCCGTCAGGCTCATTTATTCGACCCTACTAATACCTGCATGAAGCCTGCACCTCCCCCCACATCTATGAATCTGGAATTTCTGCAACGCGTCTCTATGGTTTATAAGGACCCTACGGGGGACACACATTTCTATGGTGCGGCGGTTCCACCGCCGACACATGTCCATGTTGCAGGTTTGCCTCGCATCCAGCAAGAGATTGCTGCTTTGCGTGATGAGGTCCAAGAAGGTTTTGATGCCATCAATCGAAGATTGGACAATTTCTGGAATTTTCTGCAGCAGCGCTTTCCTTAGTAAGTCTCGTTGTGTCTTTTTGCTGTTTTTATTTATTTGTTTCATGTGCTGTTTTTGTTTTGTTTCTTGTGCTGTTTTTATTTTCCATTGTTGTGTTGTTTCTGTATGCTTGAGGGCAAGCATCCTTTTAAGTGTGGGGATGTTTTTGCGATTTTCTCATGTATTTTGGTTGTTTTTGGAGTCTTAAGTGTGTGTGAAGTCCAGGATTTTGCCCAAACTTTGAATGTTAATCTGAAATAAGCAACATAGATACCCTGTTAATCACTTACTATGCTTATTCTTGTGGATGTGGTTTGGGAAAGATCAGTTATTTTAATACAAGTTATGCATGAATTCCCTCTTCTAAAGCCTACTAAATAATTCTGAGCCGCACTGGATGTTTTGCATGAGAATCTCTTTGGTTTGCCTGCTTGACTGTCAAAATGGTTTATTGAGTAATGCATGGTTGGATGATGGGGGACATTTTCTAGGATATACCCTTTTGGCTTGAATTTCTGAACCATCCTATACAGAAAAATACCTCTTAGTCAGCAAGTTGAAGCCTTGACCTTTCAATTCTAAGTCAGTAAAAGTTAGCCAAGGCCTATTTTTGAGTAAATCCTTTCTTACCCTTGGTGTGCATGCTGCATGTTAATTATGTGTTGATGCTGCGATAGAGAAAGAAGTCATGAGGCACAATTTGTGGAGTCCAGTTCTGTTTCTTTTTGTATCTACTGAATTTATATGAACAATCAGTTCTGCTGTGGAAAGAAAATGAGTCCACATTTGAGAAAAAAAAAAGATGATGAAATAAAGAATAAGAGCTGGTTATGTGCTGAATACGATTGCAGAATGAGTTCAAAGGACTGGATTTTATTTGCTGAATTTTAATTAAGTGCTGGAAAAGTATTTGGTCACTGTCACTGCTTGAATAATTAAAGAAAGAGCTGAATGTTGTGGCTCTCGATCAGGAAAAGCAAGAAGTGGAGTTGATGTCCAAATAAAAGGAGCAGCAAGTTCTATATGCATGCACACTAATTGTTGAATTCTGCAGGTGACTTAGAACCCCATAGGGCCCGACCAAATAAATAAAGATCCCTTGGCCCCATTGCGTCCCTGTGAATAAAAAGTTGTTCTTAACATCTGTGCATTACTCAATCTTTACTGTGGAGATGGTCAGTTATCAAGCTTTTGAGTTCTGACTAGACTAGGGATGAATCACTTGTCCTAATTTTCTGAATTGTGAGTTGTGTGATTTACTACCCATAAGAGTGCCTGCTTGGGAATTTATGCATGAACTGTGTTAAACTGACTTGGTATGGTTTGTTTGGTGGAATGGTAGAGTTTGCATAGTTTGTGATTAAAAGGTGAATCTCGTGGTGCAAGTACAATTGACATGAGGAATTTGGACAAAGTAATCCTGTGTTTATGTGGTGTCATTGTGTCATGTGAGTCATGTCTTGGGTCTTTTGGGTCAGTGTTTGTTTTTTTTTTTTTTTTCTATTATGTTTATTTTGGGTCTGTTCAAGTTTTGTGTTCTTTCTGTTTTTGTGTTTGTGTCTTTGTGTTTTTGTTACGAAAGAAAGGGAAAGAAAATAGGACTAAGTTTAATTCTTCACTTCACGCTTGAGGACAAGCGTCATTCAAGTGTGGGGATATTTGATAGGTGTCCTTTAGCTGCTGAATTTTAGAGCATAATTGTGGCAAATCTCACGGGTATGTGCAAGTTTTTGTAAGATAAATGCAGGTTTTAGGAGGAAGAATAATTAGAGAAGGCAAGATGCAAAAAAGGAAGAAAATAGCAGTCCAGCCCAAAGAAGAGAAGGAAACCCAAGTCAAGAAAAAAAAAAAAGAAGTCCAGCCCACAAAGAGAAATTGGAAGGGAATTCAGATTCTTTAATTATGAGCATAAGTGATGCGCAGGAGCAATGGAATTGGAATCTTTAATTCTCAGCATGAGTGCTGCGCATGGGCTGTTGCCTAATTTATTTATCCTTCTTTATTTTGGAGATTAATTTTAGTAGTATCCTACATTGACAAGAGTTTTAGTAGTCTACTATTTCTGAATGAGTTTCTACTCTCCATTCTACACCTATTTATAGGGATAGAAGGGAGAGGAGAAAAATAACACGTTCTGGACAGTAGCATATTATTCCATATTTTCATAGCTAGCGTAAGGAAAATAGCTGTAGGTTTCGTTTACTGCGATTTGAGAAATTCTGCACAGCAGCGGTCC
Organism: Leptodermis oblonga; assembly: GCA_016801395.1. Lineage (NCBI taxonomy): Eukaryota > Viridiplantae > Streptophyta > Magnoliopsida > Gentianales > Rubiaceae > Leptodermis > Leptodermis oblonga. The sequence goes on from CM028759.1 coordinate 34,501,022, forward strand.
CGTTTGCCCTAACGGGAGGTCACATACTCTGAGACTATTTTTCAGATCGCAAATCAGGTATTTCTTTCTTATTTATTTTATTCTTTTCAAATATTTTCAGTATGAATCATATAATAATTATGTGCGTAGTTAGTTTAATTATGAGTAGCTAAATTATACATTCCGGCATAATGTAATAGCAATTAATCCGGGCATGTTATGATACCGAATTGTTCTTAAATTAAATTGCATGTGTTCCTTCTTATTCTCTGCTTAGAACGTTGATTACTGATATTTAATTAAGACTGATCACCTTAGTTGAATTAGGTAGAGCCAATTAATTCCCGATTAAATAACATAATATTTATTGGGCAAGATTAATTAGTGGTAAAGTTACCTTCAGGTAATAGAGAATAAGGGGTTAGTAATTCTTAGATGTTAATTCAATAAGAATAACTAAAATCGGGTTTCCCTAAATCTTAAGGCTGTTAACTTGGTTAATAGGTGTCGATGCCTTACGGCCTGTTCCTTGTTAATTAGAGTAGCAATTATGTCTGTGCAGATTCACGGTAATTGTCGATAAAGTAAGGGGAGATTGGGTTATATCTGTGCGGATTCACGGTAATCTATAACTGGTTGATGACATGCTATTTAATGTATTATTGCGTTAATGATTAACATGCACGTGATTATTGTGATTTACATATTGCTGGAATACTTTATTTCATTGATTAAATTCTTTTTCTTAATTTAAGTTTGTTATTTAGTTTTCACTCATATTTTACAAAGTCTCTCCGAGCAAAAAAGGGTGGTTGCAAACCAAAACTTTTTAGGAATTAATAGGTTTTGTGATTTTAAGCAGTCCGTTCCCTGTGGATCGACCCTGTTCTCATTGTGCTACTTATAGCTATTTGTTGCAGGTTTATACAGTACTTTTACTGTATTTGATAGGGCTAACGACGGTCCTACCAAAACACATAAGTGAAACAAAGTGTGAGAAATGAGCTATTTTAGATATTATACTTTAAAATTCGTAACAAAAGTTGTATATTTTTTTAAAATGGACTAGCTAGGGGATTGTGATAGATTGACAAATACACACTACGTTCACTATCCTCCGTACAACACAATTAGGGGTGGCAAAAAAAAATCATTAGTCAAAAAATGGCCCAAACCCATTGTGTTTTAACCCAATAAAACCCACATAAAAAAATAATAGGCTGGGCTGGCTTGGGCTAAATATGTTATGGGTGGGTTTAGGGTAACCCATTGGGTACCCTAAAACCCGCCCATCATGGGTACCAAAAATACTAAACCAAAACTATCCTTAAAAGTATAAACAAAAGCCCAACAACTCACCTATTTTAGTAGGCCCATTATATTTTTTTTCTTCAAGCTTATTTTTTCTTTTTCTTTATTTTTCGTGTCCTAGAATTACTTTGCATTTTTTTCCCATTTATTCTTTTATAATATTTTTAAATTACCCACTTATAAATACTAATTCAAAATTCTTTCGGGTTCCAAGTTGAATTCAAGCTCTGGTTTCGGGCTGGGTTTGGGTTCGAGCAGAGCCGGTTCAGTTAGGGCCCATGGTTCAGGCCCAATTCAGGGCCGATTTCTGGCTGGGTCCAGTTTCGAGCCTCGGTCCAGTTTTGGGCCGTGCCCAGTTTCGGGCTTCAGGTCGGGGTCGGAGCATGCACGGGATTTATATGAATATAAAAAAATTAAAATTTGTGTTTGGACAAAAAAATTACATACGATTAAATATAAAAGTATACAATATATAATATTTCAAATTTTAAAATAGATTCACATAATTAAAATCCGCTTCACAAAAAAAAAGGAATTAAAATGAAATTAAAAAATTTTGAAAAAATTTTATTAATAAACTATTAAATAAGTCTTACATTTTGTATAATGGGTATTATGGGTACCCATTACCCATTTGAATTAAGACCATTAATTAAATAAGTCTTACATTTTGTATAATGGGTAACCCACAAACAAACTCTGTTTGGGGGCTCATAACCAGGTTTTATGATGCTTATTTAGCCAGAGCAGAAGAAAAGATTGGGATCCAAATAAGAAATTTTGATGCAAATTTAAATCCAGGGCGTTTTAAGCATGTTTTGGATCAGATAATAGCTTGTGTGATATTCCAGGAGAATCTATTGCCACAGATCAGTGAGAAAGAGCCGATCGGCGAGCGCCCTGGAAATCCGAGGACTACAGCTGTCCTGGTGACATCTTTAAGCTTAGGATACTACAAAGCATTCAGGAATTTGTATTGGGAAAATCCAACTGAAACAGGGTAAGTTATTCAGGTATTTCAGCCAAGTCATGAAGAATTTCAACAAACTGGGAAGCTTGTTCATGATAGGAAAGCTCTGGCGTAAATGTATCTCGTGAGCTTCACTGATAAATTGGTCACGAGCTCGCGGTCGACATTTGGTTATGTCGCTCAAGGTGTCGGAGGGTTGAAGCCGTGGATTCTTTACAAGGCGCCCGAGGATCGGACAGCGGCGCCTCACCCGCCTTGCCGGCTTGCCTCGTCGATGGAGCCCTATTTCCATGCCCCTCCGAATTACGATTGCAGAACGAAAAGTTGGTCCGACGCTGCCAAAATCGTTGCTTATGTGCGGCATTTTGAAGACGTGAGTTGGGGTGTTAAACTTTTTGGTGAGGATCGAAATAACGACATATTGTGACCATTGTTACTTAATTATCAATTGTCGTTTGTAGTGAAACTTTTTTTCTTTTCCTTTTTTTTTTTCTACATATTTAAAAACTCGAATATATATATATGTATAGATTTACTATCTGGTAGATAGTAGATTAGATACGTGATTTTTGCTTAATTTTCAGATCAAATATTTTATTCTCAATTGTACTATATGGTTTCCTCCAACAGTAAATAGATCGATCTCCAAAATGCGATTTTGAAAAGTATCAAAACTAACCTAACAAATAGATAAAGCACATAAGATAGAAGAGGAGAAAGACACAATAATCTTGCATTCATAGATAGAAACAACAAATATATAGAATGGCAGAATCTTTGACGTCAAGTGATCGATCGATACCTCGAACGATTGCTTATTAATTTATGTAGGTTTTACTATATACATTTGTCAATATTATCTGGCTTTAGTGACAAGAAAATTTTTGACACCGAGGCACTCTCTTTTTTTGAAAGAAAAAAAAAATTAAGTTCAGACTTTCTTCCATGATAAGAATTATTATTTGACAGGGTAACGAATGACAAGTTCTTTTGTGATAGGAAATTATTATCATTAAAGGGGACAACAATGACGACCTTTATATTCGTCACGGTTGCTCCTTTCGTGACCCCAATTTCTTTTTAAAACAACCAAGGAATTAAAGCTTATAAAAACATTGAATAAAAAAATAATAATAAAGCCACAAAATGGTAAAGTATTTGGCCAAGTACGTAAGATCAAGGAGAAAGACAATAATTAATATTGCATAAATCCACCAGATTGAAACCAAAATAAGAAAAAGGACGAACGGACATTATATGTGCCTTTCACCCCCAGATCCGTCACGAAATCATTGTCGCCCAAAAAATAAGTGATACATCGGTCACATACTTTCATCTTGTCGGCAACGTGTTATAGCGTTACAACCTCTGACATATTCTTTTTCTTGAAGCTTTCGCGGCGGGCAACGCAGGACGCCATGAACAAACACGCATTTGGATTCGGCATGCTTGAAATGACCGATTAATTCTGCTTCGTTCTTAAATTTTTTTTGGTTCTTAACTTTAGAGGCACTGCAAGTGGCACATAATAGTATCATCATTAGGAAAATGATTGCTACCCCTTTCGATTGAGCCATTCTAACCTTTGAATAAAATATAACTGATTAATTTGGCTCAATCGATCGAGTAATTTGGTTTCCTTTTCGATCTGGGGATATAGTTCATAAAACTGAGCAACTTTATGTAGGGATTTATTTCTGTTAGCTACGAACTTAAATTGCGGTATTAATTGCGATTTTAGACCATCCAAACCCCATACAAATCGCTCAAAAATTAGAGATCATGAATTAGTCTGTTTATGGTTATGAATGGTTGTAGATTTTGAAGTTCACATTATCGGTGATTATCATGTCAGACTGTTAGTCTTTAAATAGGCCGATTGATAAAACATTACGGTAGAAAGTCTCATGTCTTATGGATGTACCGTCTGACACATGGGTACTTCACCCCATCCCAAGTGCACAACACTTTTCTTTTCTTCTTCTTCGGTTTTCTTTTTTATTTTTATTTTTTTAAATAGATTATATTTTTCCAGCGTTACATTTTTTTTTTTCTTTCTAAAGCTGATGATAATTCAATCCATATAATATGTGACACTATCCATTTATTTTTGTACGTTGTTTGGGTATACTTCCTCCGTCTCACTCAAAGAGTCCGCTTAAAAAGATACTTATGTCGGTTTTCCTGAGACACGAATGCGCCAAAGTCGTTTTTACGCGACATCGGTCTAATGTTATTTCTTTTTAAGCGAAAGGAATTTATGAGTTTTGTTTTTAATGGTATTCATTATTTTTAAAACATAAATGTGTGACTAAATTTTTACAAATAAATAAATTCCCCAAATTCATTTATACGAAGATTTTATGTATTTCAAAAAATGTCGTAAATTACTTCTTCTAAAATTTTATTGAATTACAAATTAAAATTTCAATTATATAATTATGTTTTGCCTTTTTTTTATTTTTTATAACAACTCAAAAACTATTTACGGCGGTTCGATTCAATTAAAATAATTATTTAATTTTTAAAAAATTCGTTTACATATAATTATTTTTATTCATTTTAAAAACCATTGTAGTGGAATTAGTTTCTTAATGAAATTAATAAAAAACAAAAAAAAAGAAAAATTTAATTATGGAATTCGTTTATTAAAGCAAAAAAAAAAAAAAACAATTGAAAACGAATTCATGGAATTCGTTTTCTTTGAAAACGAATTCCTGGAATTCGTTTTCTTTGAAAACGAATTCCCGAATTTTTCTTTTTTTTTTTTGGTTTGTTCGGTTGAAAACGAATTTGGGAAATTCGTTTTCAACTGAAAACGAATCTCCCAAATTCGTTTTCAATAGTTTGGGAATTTCAAATTTTTTTTGCTTATTTTGGTAATTTTTTCCCCCAAAATGAATATTAAGGGAAAAAATCCATGTAACGTCAGACACATGGGTACTTCACGCCATCCCAAGTGCACAACACTTTTCTTTTCTTCTTCTTCGGTTTTCTTTTTTTTTATTTTTATTAAATAGATTATATTTTTCCAGCGTTACTTTTTTTTTTTTTTTTCTTTCTAAAGCTGATGATAATTCAATCCATATAATATGTGACATCCATTTATTTTTGTACGTTGTTTGGGATATACTCCCTCCGTTCCACTCAAAGAATCCACTTTGAAATGTGTACAACTTATTATGGGTATGTAATGTAAATAAATTAGAAGTGGACTTTTTAAATGAGACAAGATTTTTTCTTGAAAGTGAACTCTTTGAGTGAGACAAATGGAGTATTATTTTGAGGAATAAAAGAAAAAAGATAAGATCATATATTAGAGTTAATTTTGGTATTTCACACCCAAATAACATGAAAAAAAAAAATTAATAATGATGTCACACATTAAGGTTAATTTTAGCCTTTCGCACCCAAATAATATGAAAAAAATTAATGATGGCACACATTAGGCTTAATTTCAGTTTTTCACGCAATTTATATTAAACATCATTACTTCTAGTTTATTCTATCCAAATAACAGTTATACAGGGGGTAATCATGTATTTTTTAAAATATAGGGTGATAAGTACTGTCACAATAGATACGGAGGAAGGTAACTATCATTCATATAAAAGTAAAAGTAACACTATTAACCATGTTTGGCAACTATCACAAATGTTACTTTTGTATAATAATACTCATTTTTAGTGTCACTCTTCGATTTAAAAGTAACATGGTCAAATTTGACAAGTATCACTGAAAATACAACTAAGGTAAACCTAAGAGGGGAGGGGTGAATTAGGTTTAAAAACAAATTTAAACAAACAAAAATCTTTTTGTGATTTGTGTGTGATTTTAAGTGTAAAGCAATAAGGAAAGCAATTTAAAGAACACACAACAATTATAGTGGTTCAACTTTCCCTCCTCAAGGAAAGTCTAGTCCACTTCCAAGCTAAATGCTTGGTCCTATCCCAATAAGATTCTTAAAGGTGAATCTTAAACCTTACAAGTTAACCCAAGGGATTCCCTCCTAGTTTACTCAAACTATAGGTAATCCTTTAGTTAATCCCCTTGCTTAGACCCTTATCAACCTCTTGATAAGATCCAAGACTTCCCTCTAACCCTTTTACAACAAGGAAATTTGATGCTAGGAAACTAGCTAACTATTACAATGAGGATTTTCTATTCTAGCCTAACTTTGAAATAAATTGCTAGAACTTTGAAAATAATCTTTCGAGAACTTTTTAACACTTGAGATTGAGCTTGAAATAGATGGAGAGAGCAGCCTTTAATGTTCTTCAATTGGAGGTATTTATAGGAGAAGAGAGCTCTTGAAATGGTTGAAAAAACGGGCAAAAAGTGGACTTCCCGAAGCTCTCGCGACAGCCTCTGCGACAGCAGAGACAGTCGCAGGCTTCTGTCGCAGGCACGTGGCTGCTGCGCGCTGTCGCAGGCGTGCGGCGTGGGGCTGCTCTGCGCGAGGTCTGCGCGCGGCGTGGGGCTGCTCTGCGCGCGGCGTGGGCATCTGTCAGGCGTGCATCTGCGCGCGGCGTGGGCGTCTGTCAGGCGTGCATCTGCGCGCGGCGTGGGCGTCTGTCAGCGCATGTGCGCGGCTGTCTGGGCGTGCCTCTGCGCGCGGCTGTCAGCGCATGTGTGCGGCTGTCAGCCCTTGTCGGCCAGATTTGACATCTTTTTCGTTTGCTTGCCGTTTCTTCATTTTAACTCCGTTTTCTTCACCGTTTTTTGCATTAGTTCACCCGTGAACTCTTCTCTTCATTTTCTGACTTGAAAACACCGTGGGTCCCACCTTGGTACGTGCTTGGTCGTATTTTTCTTCTTTCTTCATTTGCTTGCCGTTTCTTCGTTTTAGCTCCTTTTTCATTGCCCTTCTTTTGCGTCGGTTCTTCCATAGACATTTCTCTACATTTTCTCACTTGGAAATAAAACCGTTAAATTAATTCTCATATTTGTTAACTCATCAATCAAAATAAGGATTAAGACCAACCGGGTCTAACAATCTCCCCCTTTTTGATGATGACAAAACAAATATGGAATTCATGACAGTAAATCAACACTAAGTAAATTTGAGTAACTCCCCCTCAATTTATAATCTCCCCCTCAATTCCATAATATTTTCTCCCCCTTTTTGACATCACAAAAAGGACTTAGTATGCATAAACATTAAAAGTGGTTTTGAAAAATAAGTTATGAAGGCATGAGTTGAACACTTAGTTTTGATCTCAAGTATGAAAATTGATCTTTTGCCAATGGTTTTGTAAAAATATCGGCCAATTGATCCGTAGTTGAAATATATTCCAATTTTATTTCTCCTTTTTGAACCAAGTCTCTAATGAAATGATGTTTAATATCAATATGCTTGGTTCTTGAGTGTTGAATTGGATTCTTTGAAATGTTGATTGCACTTGTATTATCACACATAATTGGCACACAATCAAAATTCAATCCAAAATCTAGTAAAGTATGCTTCATCCAAAGAATTTGTTGACAGCATGAAGAAGCGGCTAAGTATTCCGATTCGGCCGTAGACAAAGATACACAAGATTGTTTCTTACTAAACCATGACACGAGACAATTACCAAGCAATTGACACGTTCCACTTGTACTTTTTCTATCAATCACACATCCCCCAAAATCCGCATCCGTAAAGCCAATTAAATCAAAGGTTTTACATTTAGCATACCACAAACCAAAATCAAGAGTGTGTTGTAAATACCTAAGAATTCTTTTAATTGCACATAAATGAGATTCTTTAGGTGCAGCTTGAAATCTAGCACATAAACATACGGCATGCATAATATCCGGCCTACTAGCCGTGAGGTAAAGCAAGCTACCAATCATTCCTCTAAACAATTTTTGATCAACACTTTGTCCATTTTCATCTTTATCAAGTTTAGAAGAAGTGCACATAGGTGTAGCAATAGCTTTACAATTTTCCATGTTAAATTTATTTAAAATTTCTTTGGTGTATTTAGATTGACAAATAAAAATACCCTTGGAAGTTTGCTTAATTTGAAGTCCCAAAAAGAAATTTAACTCACCCATCATGCTCATTTCAAATTCACTATGCATAATATTAGCAAATTCATCACATAATTCATGCTTAGTGGCACCAAAGATAATGTCATCAACATATATTTGAACAATGAGCAAATTGTTATGCTTATCAACTTGAGTAAACAAAGTAGTGTCAAGTTGGCCTCTTTTAAAATTATTAGCTAACAAGTAGGATGTCAATCTTTCATACCAAGCTCTAGGAGCTTGTTTCAAACCATATAATGCTTTAACAAGTTTATACACATGATTTGGAAATTTAACATCTTCAAAACCGGGAGGTTGTTCCACATAAACTTCTTCATGTAAAAAACCATTTAAAAATGCACTTTTAACATCCATTTGATATAATTTAAAACCTTTAAAGCATGCAAAAGCAAGTAACATTCTTATGGATTCAAGTCTAGCAACGGGAGCAAAGGTTTCATCATAATCAATTCCTTCTTCTTGTCTATAGCCTTGTGCGACTAATCTAGCCTTGTTTCTAGTTACTTCACCTAGTTCATTTAACTTGTTTCTAAAAATCCACTTAGTGCCAATTATAGAATGATTTTTTGGTCTTTCAACAAGATTCCAAACTTTGTTTCTTTCAAATTGGGCTAATTCATCTTGCATAGCCAAAATCTAATTTTCATCAAGTAAAGCTTCTTTTATATTCTTAGGCTCAATTTTTGAAAGAAAAGCAACATTGTTTTCAAAAACATTATTTTCAAGCACTCTATTTCTAGTTGTAACCCCTTTAGAAGGATCCCCAATGATTAAATCTTGAGGATGATTTCTAATAAACTTTCTTGAAGTAGGAAGTGGGTTAGAAGTAGAAGTAGATGCAACTACATCTTTAATTGAAACACTCTTTTCAAAATTATTTGGCAAAATATCAATAAGTTCATCATCTTCATGTTGATTTTTGGAAACAAGATTTTCATCAAATTCAACATGCATGCTTTATTCAACATTCATAGTATTTTTATTAAAAACTCTATATGCTTTCCTATTTGAAGAATATCCTAGAAAAATCCCTTCATTTGACTTACTATCAAATTTTCCAAGGTGCCCACCTGTTTTCAAAATGAAACATTTGCACCCAAAAACTTTGAAGTATTCAATGTTGGGAGTTCTTCCAAACATAAGTTCAAATGGAGTCTTTTTCAAAATTGGTCTTAAAAGCACTCTATTCATTACATAACAAGAAGTATTAACCGATTCGGCCCAAAAATATTTTGGCAAATTATTTTCACAAAGCATTGTTCTAGCCATTTCTTGCAAAGTTCTATTTTTTCTTTCTACTACCCCATTTTGTTGAGGAGTTCTAGCAACCGAAAAGTTGTGAGTAATTCCAAAAGAATTGCAAAAATCTATAAAATTTGTATTAACAAATTCCGTTCCATTATCACTTCTTAATTTAACAATATTCAAATTAAACTCATTTTGAACTTTTCTTGCCCAATTTTCAAATTCATGAAATGTTTCATGCTTATATGCCAAAAAGATTACCCAAGTGTATCTAGAATAATCATCAACAAGTACATATGCATATCTTTTACCACCTAAGCTAGCATGTTGAGTAGGGCCAAATAAATCCATGTGAATTAATTCTAGAGGTTTTTTAGTGCTAACATAATTTTTAGTTTTAAAAGAAGACTTCTTATGTTTACCAAATTGGCATGCATCACATACTTTATCTTTTTCAAACTTTAATTTAGGCAAACCTCTTACTAATTCTTTCGTTGAAATTTCATGCAAGTGACCCATGCTAACATGAGCTAACCTTCTATGCCATATCCAACTATCATTACAAGTAACGGTTAAACAATGATCATTTTGTTCAAGTAAAGTCTCTATATCCAAAATGTATACATTACCATTTCTACTTGCACTACAAATAACTTTATCATTTAAAGAAGGATCTACCACATAGCAAGTATCATTTTTGAAATGAACACCAAGATTTTTCTCACAAATTTGACTTACACTTAAAAGATTGAATTTCAAGTTATCAATAAGCAACACATTTTCAAACAAGTTATGTCCTTTGGAAGAAATGTTACCTATACCGATTATTTTTCCTTGTTTGTTGTCACCAAAAATTACATGTCCTCCCTTTTTCTTGATATTACTTAGAAGTGATTTATCTCCCGTCATGTGTCTTGAACACCCACTATCCATATACCACTTGGATAGCTTTATGATTTTTAAGGGTCTATCATGTACCTACAAGAGAAGGAAGAAATGTAATTGGTCCCCTTTTGATTTTGGGTCCTTGTGAGTTAGTTTTGATTACCCATTTCTTTCTACCAATAAGTACCAATTTTCTAGCATGGCATTTAGGTGAGACATGACCAAAAACACCACAATAATGACAAGAAAGATGAGCATTCTTTGATGAAGGAGTCCAAGTCTTAAAAGAATCATGCTTGCTAATATTCAAAGTGGAGGAACTAGTGGATGCTTGTGCATAAGTGTGATATCCTAGTCCACTTTTATCATTATATGATCTTTGAGCACTAAGTATCATATCTAAGCTATTTTTACCCTTAGTGAATTTGCTTATAGTATCACTTAATTCATTGATTCTCTTGTTCAAGGCAATATGCTCAATCTTTATATTTTCATGAAAAGCATTTTTCTCAATTTGAACATTTTGAAGTTTTACCTTCAACTTTTCATTTTCTATTTTCTTTTCTTCAACAAGATTAAGCAAGTTTTCATTTTTCTTTTTCAAGTTCATGCAAAGCTTAGTACATTTATCTAGATTCAAAGTAAGAGTTTGAACATAAGCAATAAGATCACATTTTTTCATGCTTAACTCATTTTCAACATCAAGATATTCATTATCACTAGAAGAGAAATTATGGATACTAACCTCTTCATTGAGCCCCACGAAGCACATTTGTGCTTCTTCTTCATCACTTGAAGCTTCACCTTCGGAATTAGTTTCATCCCATGTTTCGGCCATTAACATTGGCTTCTTACCTTTCTTCTTTTGAAGCTCCTTCTTCTTCTTTGGACATTCATTCATGAAATGACCAATTTGTTGACATTCATAGCATTAGGACCATTTTTCTTTTTATCAAAAGTTTTTCCTTTTTGAAAACTATTTTTCTTAAAAAATCTTTTGAAGTTTTTAGCTAAGAGGTTCATCTCATCAAGGGATAACTCCTCTTCACTTACTTCATCTTCATCTTCACTCTCAATTTTTGAAGATTTGAGAGCAAGACTTTTGCTTTTAGAGCCAACTTCATTATGACACCTTATCTCTTGAATTTTGAGCATTGACATAAGCTCTTGAAGAGATAGAGTTTTTAAATCCTTTGAAGTTTCAATGACTAAAGCTCTAGTATTGTAGTCTTTAGAAAGACCATGGAGAATCTTGCGATTCATTTCATTTAGAGGGTATGTTTTACCAAGATCCTCAAGGTCTTTTACAATCCCATTGAATCTACAAAACATCCCATCTATAGTTTCATTAGACTCCATTTTAAAAGCTTCGTATTGAGAGACAAGGATGGACTTCCTTTCCTCTTTGATACTAGCACTTCCTTCATGGTATTCTTGTAGTTTAAGCCAAAGGGAATGAGCATCTTTACAACCTTTGATGCTACTAGACTCTTGAATGTTCAAAGCATTGTATAGAACATTGAGTGCTTTAGCATTCAAAGAGAGGTTTTTCTTATCATCACCCGTGAGCTCACTACGAGTTTTATCTCTTGTGGTTCCATCTTGATTTGTGAAAGTAATAGATATAGGACCTTCATCAACTATACTCCACAAATCATAGTCAACCGAGATAAGAAAGGTTTTCATCCGGTCCTTCCAACCACTAAAGTCGGTTCCACAAAAGAGTGGTGGCCTTGTGGTGGAGTTTCCTTCATAAAAGGGAGTTGCCTTAGTTCCCATGGAGCTACCTCAAGGTTTTAGCCTTATTTTGAGGTCCTTGCTCCTTTCGTGACCCCAATTTCTTTTTAAAACAACCAAGGAATTAAAGCTTATAAAAACATTGAATAAAAAAATAATAATAAAGCCACAAAATGGTAAAGTATTTGGCCAAGTACGTAAGATCAAGGAGAAAGACAATAATTAATATTGCATAAATCCACCAGATTGAAACCAAAATAAGAAAAAGGACGAACGGACATTATATGTGCCTTTCACCCCCAGATCCGTCACGAAATCATTGTCGCCCAAAAAATAAGTGATACATCGGTCACATACTTTCATCTTGTCGGCAACGTGTTATAGCGTTACAACCTCTGACATATTCTTTTTCTTGAAGCTTTCGCGGCGGGCAACGCAGGACGCCATGAACAAACACGCATTTGGATTCGGCATGCTTGAAATGACCGATTAATTCTGCTTCGTTCTTAAATTTTTTTTGGTTCTTAACTTTAGAGGCACTGCAAGTGGCACATAATAGTATCATCATTAGGAAAATGATTGCTACCCCTTTCGATTGAGCCATTCTAACCTTTGAATAAAATATAACTGATTAATTTGGCTCAATCGATCGAGTAATTTGGTTTCCTTTTCGATCTGGGGATATAGTTCATAAAACTGAGCAACTTTATGTAGGGATTTATTTCTGTTAGCTACGAACTTAAATTGCGGTATTAATTGCGATTTTAGACCATCCAAACCCCATACAAATCGCTCAAAAATTAGAGATCATGAATTAGTCTGTTTATGGTTATGAATGGTTGTAGATTTTGAAGTTCACATTATCGGTGATTATCATGTCAGACTGTTAGTCTTTAAATAGGCCGATTGATAAAACATTACGGTAGAAAGTCTCATGTCTTATGGATGTACCGTCTGACACATGGGTACTTCACCCCATCCCAAGTGCACAACACTTTTCTTTTCTTCTTCTTCGGTTTTCTTTTTTATTTTTATTTTTTTAAATAGATTATATTTTTCCAGCGTTACATTTTTTTTTTTTCTTTCTAAAGCTGATGATAATTCAATCCATATAATATGTGACACTATCCATTTATTTTTGTACGTTGTTTGGGTATACTTCCTCCGTCTCACTCAAAGAGTCCGCTTAAAAAGATACTTATGTCGGTTTTCCTGAGACACGAATGCGCCAAAGTCGTTTTTACGCGACATCGGTCTAATGTTATTTCTTTTTAAGCGAAAGGAATTTATGAGTTTTGTTTTTAATGGTATTCATTATTTTTAAAACATAAATGTGTGACTAAATTTTTACAAATAAATAAATTCCCCAAATTCATTTATACGAAGATTTTATGTATTTCAAAAAATGCCGTAAATTACTTCTTCTAAAATTTTATTGAATTACAAATTAAAATTTCAATTATATAATTATGTTTTGCCTTTTTTTTATTTTTTATAACAACTCAAAAACTATTTACGGCGGTTCGATTCAATTAAAATAATTATTTAATTTTTAAAAAATTCGTTTACATATAATTATTTTTATTCATTTTAAAAACCATTGTAGTGGAATTAGTTTCTTAATGAAATTAATAAAAAACAAAAAAAAAGAAAAATTTAATTATGGAATTTGTTTATTAAAGCAAAAAAAAAAAAAACAATTGAAAACGAATTCATGGCAAAGAAAACGAATTCCTGGAATTCGTTTTCAAATCTTTTTTTTTTTTGGTTTGTTCGGTTGAAAACGAATTTGGGAAATTCGTTTTCAACTGAAAACGAATCTCCCAAATTCATTTTCAATAGTTTGGGAATTTCAAATTTTTTTTGCTTATTTTGGTAATTTTTTCCCCCAAAATGAATATTAAGGGAAAAAATCCATGTAACGTCTGACACATGGGTACTTCACGCCATCCCAAGTGCACAACACTTTTCTTTTCTTCTTCTTCGGTTTTCTTTTTTTTAATTTTTATTAAATAGATTATATTTTTCCAGCGTTACTTTTTTTTTTTTTTTCTTTCTAAAGCTGATGATAATTCAATCCATATAATATGTGACATCCATTTATTTTTGTACGTTGTTTGGGATATACTCCCTCCGTTCCACTCAAAGAATCCACTTTGAAATGTGTACAACTTATTATGGGTATGTAATGTAAATAAATTAAAAGTGGACTTTTTAAATGAGACAAGATTTTTTCTTGAAAGTGAACTCTTTGAGTGAGACAAATGGAGTATTATTTTGAGGAATAAAAGAAAAAAGATAAGATCATATATTAGAGTTAATTTTGGTATTTCACACCCAAATAACATGAAAAAAAAAATTAATAATGATGTCACACATTAAGGTTAATTTTAGCCTTTCGCACCCAAATAATATGAAAAAAATTAATGATGGCACACATTAGGCTTAATTTCAGTTTTTCACGCAATTTATATTAAACATCATTACTTCTAGTTTATTCTATCCAAATAACAGTTATACAGGGGGTAATCATGTATTTTTTAAAATATAGGGTGATAAGTACTGTCACAATAGATACGGAGGAAGGTAACTATCATTCATATAAAAGTAAAAGTAACACTATTAACCATGTTTGGCAACTATCACAAATGTTACTTTTGTATAATAATACTCATTTTTAGTGTCACTCTTCGATTTAAAAGTAACATGGTCAAATTTGACAAGTATCACTGAAAATACAACTAAGGTAAACCTAAGAGGGGAGGGGTGAATTAGGTTTAAAAACAAATTTAAACAAACAAAAATCTTTTTGTGATTTGTGTGTGATTTTAAGTGTAAAGCAATAAGGAAAGCAATTTAAAGAACACACAACAATTATAATGGTTCAACTTTCCCTCCTCAAGGAAAGTCTAGTCCACTTCCATGCTAAATGCTTGGTCCTATCCCAATAAGATTCTTAAAGGTGAATCTTAAACCTTACAAGTTAACCCAAGGGATTCCCTCCTAGTTTACTCAAACTATAGGTAATCCTTTAGTTAATCCCCTTGCTTAGACCCTTATCAACCTCTTGATAAGATCCAAGACTTCCCTCTAACCCTTTTACAACAAGGAAATTTGATGCTAGGAAACTAGCTAACTATTACAATGAGGATTTTCTATTCTAGCCTAACTTTGAAATAAATTGCTAGAACTTTGAAAATAATCTTTCGAGAACTTTTTAACACTTGAGATTGAGCTTGAAATAGATGGAGAGAGCAGCCTTTAATGTTCTTCAATTGGAGGTATTTATAGGAGAAGAGAGCTCTTGAAATGGTTGAAAAAACGGGCAAAAAGTGGACTTCCCGAAGCTCTCGCGACAGCCTCTGCGACAGCAGAGACAGTCGCAGGCTGCTGTCGCAGGCACGTGGCTGCTGCGCGCTGTCGCAGGCGTGCGGCGTGGGGCTGCTCTGCGCGAGGTCTGCGCGCGGCGTGGGGCTGCTCTGCGCGCGGCGTGGGCATCTGTCAGGCGTGCATCTGCGCGCGGCGTGGGCGTCTGTCAGGCGTGCATCTGCGCGCGGCGTGGGCGTCTGTCAGCGCATGTGCGCGGCTGTCTGGGCGTGCCTCTGCGCGCGGCTGTCAGCGCATGTGTGCGGCTGTCAGCCCTTGTCGGCCAGATTTGACATCTTTTTCGTTTGTTTGCCGTTTCTTCATTTTAACTCCGTTTTCTTCACCGTTTTTTGCATTAGTTCACCCGTGAACTCTTCTCTTCATTTTCTGACTTGAAAACACCGTGGGTCCCACCTTGGTACGTGCTTGGTCGTATTTTTCTTCTTTCTTCATTTGCTTGCCGTTTCTTCGTTTTAGCTCCTTTTTCATTGCCCTTCTTTTGCGTCGGTTCTTCCATAGACATTTCTCTACATTTTCTCACTTGGAAATAAAACCGTTAAATTAATTCTCATATTTGTTAACTCATCAATCAAAATAAGGATTAAGACCAACCGGGTCTAACAATCACAAACCCCAGGTAAACGTTCATTTTAGCCCTTAATGTTTTGTCTAAGGGACAAACAAGCCCCTAACGCTATTTGGGGTTCAAATAAGCCCCCGACGTTATAAATTAGGGCTAATTTAGCCCCATGTACGTGTAAATGTACATTAGCAGAGAGGAGACATTGAAGGTGTATTTGGACATAAGAGATAACGTTAGGGGCGTATTTGTATACAACATATAACGTCGGGGGCTTATTTGGCCCCAAAATAACATTAGGGACTTATTTGACGCTAGGGTAAAACATTAGGGGTTAAAATGGACATGGCCCCTCACATGGTCAAATTGAAACTGTCCCAAACCGGAATGAGAATCTCATTCAAAATCGGAATAGAAACCATCTAGAACGAGAACCATTTAGAATTGTCCTATTAAAAGTTCGTTTCTGATTCCCTCTATCTTTAGAATTAGAAACCGGTGGTTTTAGAATCGTAATCTGCAATTTTGGAACCGTGATCACCCCTAATATAAGGTAATTTTTCTTATTTGGGTTTCAAATAGATATTCCATCAAATGAATCTTAAATTTCGGTTAAGTTGTTTTGAAAATGCCATAAAATGGATATTAATTATTATCAAAATTTTATTCACAGAGGACAATGCAGCCTTTCTCCTTTTAACTCCCACGAGAAAGAGAAGTCTTAGCTGTCCTTCTGCAAGGTGGAATTTTTTTTTTTTTTTTCTTCTTACTAATTTGAAAACTTTTTTTAGAATCAAATTTTATTCATTAATTAACAGTCAAAACAATTGTATTTAAAAAATTTGATCCAATAACAATGAGATCTATGAAACATGCTGAAAGTCGATTGAAAAAAACATATATAGATCTAAGTAATTAATCAATGCAAATCCAAATAGTATGATGAGAAATTATTTTCGTTTTAACATATTTTGTACTGAAGTATGAACCATATCTCGAATCTTCTACTCATCATTCGATGAAAGTTTCCAACCAACTCAATATTCGTATGAAGGGCAATTTGAACTAATTTTCAAAGTTCGAAGGGCATATTGAACTAAAAAAATAGTTCAGATACTTTATTTGATCCATTCTAAAACCCACATGGGCTAAATTAGACCAAAAAATTACTGGGGGAAATGGTTTGATCCTCCCATAAAATCACAGAAGATAATTAAATTGCAACTTAACCCTAACCATTTTGTATATTTTCAACTCTTCCTCCCTCCGTCTCAATCCCTATAAAATTTCTCTTTTCTTTTCTCATCCTCTTTTCATAGGAGGATAAAGAAAACAATATTACTTTAATTTTTTTATTTTAATTTTACTTGGATTTAAGTTTTGGTCTCTTTTGTCAGAATAATAAGAGGGAAATTGATTTCTCCATATTTATATTGACTCTCTCCATTCATACGGTTGTGATTCTATCCTTAACTATAATGATTTCATTCCTAACTATGGTGTATGAAAACACAGCTGAAAGTTCAGTTTTCACGCTTCCTTCTTCGTCAGCATAAGATTTGTTCAATGCAATAGCGAATTTTTATAGAGTAATGATAGACATCTCAATTAATTAATCGCAACTTTTCCTTAGGAATGACGATGACCTTCAAAATTCATTACCCACGATTTGATTGCCCATTTTCAAGACCAGAATTAATTTGTTGTCATTGGCTAAAACTTTTCGAAAAAAAACAAATAAATGGTAAAGTATTTGGCCAAGTACGTAAGATCAAGGAGAAACACAATAATTAATCTTGCATTAATTCACTAATAATAAAATGGATGAACGGACATTATATGTGCCTTTCATCCACAGATCCGTCAGGAAATCATTCTTGCCCAAAAAATAAGTGATACATCGATCACATACTTCCATCTTGTCGGCAACGTGTTATAGCGTTACAGCCTCTGGAATATTCGTTTACTGCTTGAAGCTTTCGTGGTGGGCAAAGCCTGACTCCATTAACAATTACGCATTTGGATTTGGATTCGGTCTGCTTCAATTCAGCTTCATTGTTAACTTTAGAGGCACTGCAAGTGGCACATAACAGTAATAGCATCATTAGGAAAACGATAGCTACCCCTTTCGATTGAGCCATTCTAACCTTTCAATAAATTTCAAAATCTATTAAAACTGATTAATTTGGGCTCAATCGATCCAGTAATTTGGTTTCCTTTTGGATCTGCGGATATAGTTTAGAAATTATTTATAGGGATTTATTTCCGTTAGCTATAATCATTGTAGACCATCAAAACCCCATACAAATCGCTCAATAAATTGGTTGATCATGAACTAGTCTTCACGATATATTGTGAGCTCTATACAACCGGTCATAATGAATGGTTGTAGATTTTTGAATTGTTTACGTGATCGATCGATGATTATCAAAATTAATTTTGGGCAAAATACAAATTGCACCTCGAGATTTGTGGCTTCAAAATTAATAAAATAGAACTTTAACCATTAGTCAATTATATTATTTTTCGGAAAATACCCGTTTCATCTAATTAAATTTTTTTTAAAAAAACAAAGCTCCACAGTGTAAAGAGTTTTTGCACATTTCACAAAATTTTTGAGTATTTTTTAGGGGAAAAAAATAACATAGTTGACTATCAGTCAATGATTTTTTTTTTTTCAGTCAATGATTTATTTTGTTCTTTACTTTTAAAATCAGATGTTTCATTTTGGTCTTTCATGAAACTTCAAGGAGTAATTTGTACTTAGGGTCAATGGATAAAAGCTTAATGTTTAAATCAAAATGTTGATGTCGAAACCATACAACTAAATTCAGTAATATGAATGCTAATAATTTAGTTTTTAATGTATGAATCGAGATCTTCAATCTCTTTGTTTTTGTTTGATGAATATACTCATCTAAATATTGAAATATTAAAAATTCTCTAGAAGAAATACGGGGTTTTGCTTATGCCGACAACCTACCTGATCCCATTTAGAAATGGAAAAAGAGTTTTAGTAAAGCAATATTGAATCGAGGAAGAGGGTGCATAGCCACTGTTGTGTTAGGAAAAAGACGTTGTTTGAATGGAAAGGATGTCGTGTAGGATAGGCATACTTAAGGGTCTATTTTCTCGTCTGTGATCACGAATTGGATTTGAACCAATATCTCCGTGCCACTTTCCTCTTAAGTCAATCATGATGGGTCTGTCGTCCTCCTCATTATAGTCCTCAATTGAGGCTGTCCAAACCGGCATCGGCCAATTAAATGGCATTCCCGTAGCAGTTGGGATTATGGATTTTCAATTTATGGGGGGTAGTATGTGATCCGTAGTTGAGGAAAAAATTACTCGTTTGATTGAGTACGCTACCAATAAGTTTCTACTTCTTATTATAGTATGCGCTTCCAGCAGTAGTGGATAAAAGTATTATTATAAGCTAAACTCTAAATGAATAGAAATTTGGATTCACAATTAATTTATCGAAGAGAAAATAATCATGCAACAAATTAATCAGGTGTACGATATTTTCATTGCATTAATTTGTATATAATTGAAAAATACTATTAATATAGTGGATTGCAAAATTTTATTTTGTCCTGCTGACAAATTTGAAAGAGATATATATATTATTAATTTGTCCCGTCGACAAATTTGAAATGGAGATAAATTGCTAAACAGCAATTATTTTGAATTATTATACATGATTTACTCTCTTTTTGTCACGATAAAATAATGAGTTTCGTTGTAAACTCATGAACCCCGTTTCATAAAGTTGCTCCATTTCTTGAAGTAAATGTGACAGCTATGCACTCCCTATCATATGTGAAAGTACCATTTCCTGAAGTAAATGTGAAAATCATGAGTTTTTATAATACATAAATTTTCCATTTCCTGAAGTAAAAGTTTCTAATTATGCATTCATATAACGCACAAAATCGTTGTCGTGAGTACGGGTTTTATGTTAACTATTGTAATCATAATTATAAAATATAATATGTTGAATTCACCACTAGAAGTGGAAGATTAATCATATACCAGAAGTGCAAAACCATAACAGAAGTGGAAGATAAAGAATTGTGAAGAGAAAGATGAAAGTGAAAAGAAATTTAGATAACAAATGTTATCGTTGCGACATGAAAGACCATTGGCCATGGATGTACCTGTCGTCCACCAAAATATATATCTACTGTCTATCAAGAATCATAGAAGAAAAAGCTAAACAACTTTTATCTGCAACGATGTTGTGAAAATAATTTTTAATTATGCACTCTAAAGGTGATAACATTGAAAATGTTTAAAAAGAAATTTCTTACTTCATTTATTTTGATTAATTAATTTTAGCTGATGTTTACAAATATTATATTTATTGTTAATTTATGGTTTTAATAGTTGTTATAATTTGTGAATATTGTATTGAAATATATATACAGCATTGAAATTTTAATTTTGTGATGAAAATAGACATTTTCATGTTCAATCACAAAGCATTATGTCCAAAAGACAGTGCTACAACATATTGTGGATAAAGATAAGAAATAATATTCTCATCTAATAGTGACATAAACTATTGTTAGTATTACATATGGTAGTACAAACTATTGAAAGCTCAGAAGAGCAACTATAATTTTACTTCGGAGGAACAAAATAGTGCCCTGTTGATGCATTATTTTCCCTAAAATTTTCATATAAAATCCTCTAATGATATTCGTTGAAATGAATATCTTATTGAGAATAACAATGAAGATAATGATGAATATCTGTACAAGTATGATTTATGAAAAGATATTTTGTTGAAAAAATGACATTCTTATTCTTCCGTGTTGAACTACACATATATTAATACAGTTGAAATTTATACAACAGTAAACCAGAAATTTACTGATGAGTTTATTATGGCACGACCGGTTAGGTCATTCCGGTTCTATAATGATGTGAATAAAATATAGAATTCATTAAAGAGCCAGAAGATTGTTCAATCTAATGAATTCTAGTGCAATGCTTGCTTTCAAGGCAAACTGATTGTAAAGTCATTACCTGTGAAAATTCGTACCGAATCTCCTGCACTAATAGAACATATATATGGTGATATATTTATGGGCTTTTTCACCCACCGTATAGACCATTTTGGTATTTTATAATTTTGATTGATGTATCAACTAAATGGTTACATTACGTTTATTATTGCAAATCGCAACCTGGAGTTTGCAAAATTATTTTAAATAAACGTAGCACAGTAGAAGACATGGTCGATCCATAGGGACTGATAATTAAAACTCTTAATCCAATTAATGTGAAGTAACCGGTTTTGACTAGCTGCCACCTTTGTACCTCTTACGAGACCTTTGAATTGTCACGTGAATTATAAGGAAAAGTAAAGTAAACTAACAACTAAATTCAAATTAATAGATATTAATGAATTACTAAGATATTAATACTACTACGTACGGGAACAACTAATCAAGTAATTAACTAGCAATTTTAACTATAATATCAAAAAAGCAAAACACTTAAAATAATAATCTATGCTACTGGAAAAGAAACAAGAGCATGTATATATCAATATTAACTAATGCTATTAAACTACTACTGGACTACGAAAACAATTAATTAATTGAATCAACTAACCAATAAGCTAATTAATTAATATTATACTAGCACCGAAAGCAAGCAAACAATTAACACTTAAGCTACTGGACCGAAGAGCAAAAGAAACATGCATGCTTTAATCGAATTACAACAATTGAAATAATCAATTAACAATTAAAATAACCAGCATCACCAATAACCAGTAATTGAAAGCTAAAGAAAAATTACTTGATTAAAGTCAAACGTCGACAGAAGAAAAACTCCAATCGCCGGAAAATTCGAATTGCGAAGAATAACACTAAAACTGCGCTGCTGCCTCCTTCTACGTATGTAAAACTAAACTACAGAGGAGTAAGGAAGTGTGCCTTAAAGAACATCTGAATTGCCAATTTAGTAATTGGAATAAAATCTATGTCCTGATCAAATAAGGAGATCTATCAATCAGATCTTTGATTGGAAAGAGAATCAATATTGCACATGGAGTCTTCTTCAATCATGGAAACTTCAGATTTCCCTTTTATTTCCTTCTCCAATTTCGACAACTTATTCCTTTTGTGACTCTCCTGCCATACGGAATTGTGATTTTCGCTTTCTTCATGTATCCGGATTGCTTGGTCCGCAAGTCTCCTCGGATTTCATCCTTGCTTAGCCCAAACACGCGTGGGCTTCCTTGAGTGATCTTTTGTGCTCTAAAAGCTCTGTTTTAGCACTTCTTCTCCTTTATTGGGCTGTTCTCCAAATCTGCATAAAACACTTAAAACCTTGGGCAAAAGCTCGTGAGAACTGCCAATATACTTCTAAAATATTAAGGACAATATCGGTGGATCAAATATCCCCACACTTGAATGATGCTTGCCCTCAACATGAAGTGAAGAACTCAACATTGGTATACATAGAATCTTTTTGCAACTGATCCACCATAGACTCTAACTTCACAAAACAGGACCACAAGACTTTAGACACAAACATCTGAAAAATAAAAACTGACTCTGCAAACAACTCTGCCCCAACACTTGTTCCAAGTTTTACTCACATCACAGACTTAGTTGTAATCAATGCATATACAAGCCATTCTTTCCAATCAAACCAATCAGTCTTTTATCAATTTATCATAAATATACGAAAATTCTCATGCAGACACTTTGGACTGTGATTCACACAACAGTCACAATTTTCAAAATTATGGGACAATTATATGCGCATAGACTATTCAGAATCACAAAAGCTTGATAGCCGGCCATCGCCACAGTATGAAGTTGAGTAATGCACCACTGTCAAGAACAACTTTTTATTATAGGGACGCAATGAGGAGCTAAGGGATTTGCAGCAATAGGAACGACCCTATTTTGTACTAAGCTCACCTGTAAAAGATTTCCAATGTGCATAAACAAATTCTTACTTTAACTGTATTCATCTTTATCATTGGTACCCCTCTGATTTGGGCAATCGGTTGCCTGAATCTGTCGAATTCTAGAACAGGGCAGAATTTCACCCTCTTTACATAATCCAGCAGTTTGCAAAATTACAAAACAATTTAGAATTGAGCATTTGCTACATTCATTGCAACTACTTTAGCTAAGTACACATGTATCTATTCTTGACCCATTTTTTTTAAAAAGAACTTTGGCTCTTTCTTTCGCAATCATTTCTTTCTTTTTGTCTTTTTCACAAGTGGTCTCTTTTTCCCACTGTGGAGCTTATTTCTGTGGGTATTTTACAACACTTGCACTAGGTACTTCTCGAAAAAAACAGGCAATTTTCTTCAATTTCTCCCTCACGAATACCGTTTACACTTCACATGCACATCGGGGGGAAAAGAGAGGTCAGAATAGGCTTGAGTTTATTTATTTAATGACTTATGAAGAATTACAATCAAGGCTTCAATTGACTACTAAGGATAAAACAGGTAGGTTCAGAATTTCAAGCTAAAATTGGTTAATCCTAGAAAAGGCCCCCCAGCTTCAAGTTATGCATACTTAAATACCATCTTGATAATCTGGCAGGCAAACAATTGGTTCTCAGAAAAGATTTGTATTGAAGGCTTAGAGAACTTGTTCATTTTAAGCTTTAAGAAAGTAAACAAATGCATAATCATGCTAAATCAACAGGGCTTTCACAATCCACAACCCAAGCAACATGCATATTAAATGATTAGTCCTGCATCTATGGTGTTTATTTCAAACTAAGCTTCAGAATTTGGGCATAGACTCACAGTACACAGAAAGACTCAAACACACAAACATCCCCACACTTAAACAATTATTTGTCCTCAAGCAAATACAATAAGAGCAAGGAAAAATACTGACCGGCCAATTGTCACACATAGCAAACACAACTAAACTCACAAAAATGACAAGGGGGAAATTAGAACTCACCGGGGCAGATTATTGGACTAGGTAGTCCAAAAATTGTCCAGAAAGCAAAAAATATTCCCACAAGTACCTGCACACAAAGTAATTCAGCCAAGAAAATGTGACTAGAAAATAAAATAACGAAAACAAGATCATAGAAAATAAAAATGAAAAGAAAAACAAGTTGGGCTGCCTCCCAGTAGTGCCTTTCTTTTAAGTCTTTGGCTAGACTCAGTTCTGCTGCTCAGTATTAATTAGGACAGCTCCACAGTGAAATTTCATCCACTATTCGAATCTGGCCAAAATCCTTGAAATACTGCAGTCTTTGCATTTGTATTGCTCCATCTGGGGAAACGGACCCCTTGCCTAGAGGCTTCACCTTATTCTTTTTCAACACATCTGGTAGACTTTTGATTTTAGATTTTTCTAGTACTCCCCTTCTTTCTGGATGGCGCTGCTGACCAGTATCAACTTGTGTGGGTGTATAAAGCCATGTCTTTTCATTACTTCTTTTTTGCACAGTGGCTTTGACACACCTTTTTGCAGAGTTCTTGTCCTGTAAAAAATTGGTCTCAAGAGATTCTTCGACAAGAGGGTCATGTAGCTCAACATTATTCCCATTCGCAATAGCTTGTGAACTTTTCATGGTATTGTTGATACTAAAAGTATGCTTCTGACCATAATAATCTAAACAGATAGAGCCCTTACACATATCAATCCAAGCTCTAGAGGTTTTAAAAAATGGGCGACCCAACAACACACCAGCAGACACTTTTGTAGGGTCCTTATTCATCTTAATCACATAAAAGTCAGCTGGATATACAAAAGAATTCACATGCACCAAATCATTCTTAAGCACTCGAACATTCTTAAGCACTCGTATAGGGTACATACACGACCTATCTGCTAATTGTATCACTTCCTTTGTACCTACCAGCTCAACACCAGATAAAGTCTTATAAATTGACAAAGACATAACATTAATGGAAGCACCAAGGACACACATAGCATGCTCTATTGTTTTATCTTTAATGATGCAAGGCAAAGAAATCATACCTGGATCTTTGCATTTGGGAGGGAGCTTTTTCTGAATCACTGCCGAGACATTCTTTCCTAACAAAACCTTGCTCACTCGTCCTAGCTTTAAATTGTTCGGGAATGGTTGAATAGACTGATATAAATTTCTCCTTTTTGTGAGAGGGGCAGAACTCTTACCAAGCTTACTATCCTTCTGTATCGGCTCCTCAACCTCGGTTAACTCGGGTACTTCTACCTCCGTTAGTTTGGGCAAACCGGCCCTTGCTGATTTCGACTTTTGAACTGCTAGTTCCAAAACCTTCCCACTTCTTAGTGTGATTTTGTTCATGTTCTCCACAGACGGAACCTGTTCCTGAGAAGGTAATTTTCCCTAGTTCCCCCTCAGTTCTTGTATGGAGGTCGAGAGTTGGGATAAAATTTGTACTATCCCATCCATGGCAGTTCTTTGCTCCTTTTGTTGCTCAAACAACTCCCCAATCGCTTCTTCCACAGATTTTCCACCCCTTCATGGCTAATTTTGATTTTGAAAATTCCTCTGTTGTGGTGGTTGGTATAATGCCCACTGATTCAAACTCAATCTCAGTGCAGAAACAGGTGCTTCATTGGTGTCCGTATTTTCAGATACTGAATTTTCCTGTTCTGGTTCAGCGGCTACGGTCGGTTGTTTTTTTTTTTTTTTTTTTTTTGAAATTTTAAATCAGGTGAATTTCACCTTTAAATTTTATAATTGTATCTAAATGTTCCAATATCGATTCTTAAATTACAACGAAAAAATGAAGAGTCATTGTTGCTTTAACAATTTCTTTTCACATGATTGATTCCAAATGTATTGAATCATGTTTAGCTTCATCATAAACAGGATTTTCAATAAAACTAGCCACAATTTTTTCTAAACTTTGGACCTCTAAATATGCATCATTTTTACCTAAGTAATCCAATAGGTTAATTATAGACATCAATTTTGTTGTGAATCAAGATATTTGATCATATTTCAAGCTCATAATTCTGTTGTTCTACGGCGGTTTGGGGGTTAATATTATATCAATTTTGATCATATTTCAAGCTCATATTTCAAGTCTCATAATTTTGATAACCGCCGTAGAAAGTCACCTTTCTACGGCGGTTTTTGAAAACCAGGCGGTTTTAGAAAACGGCCGTAAAAAGTCCCTTTTCAGACGGTTGTATTTCTAACCGCCGTATAATTAATAAATATGATGAATTTTACTATAAAAATTGATAAATAGTAAAATACATATTTATTATTAAATTTAAAAAAATTTGGGGGTTAATTTACAAAAAAAGAAAAACTAGAAATTAATAGGAATAGAGGAACGGGCGAGAATTCACAATTACGGGCTTTCTACGGCGGATTTATTAAAACCGCCGTAGAAAGTCCATTTCTATAGCGGTTTTTATTAAAACCGCCATAGAAATTTGATTTTGTGTGAATTTTATGGGTTTCCCTTTGTTTCCATCTCCAACCAGCCACGGCTTCCCCCCGTTTCCATCTCTAGCAAACCGAAGCGTTCTCTCGTTGCCGACGCCCATCCTCTCTCCGTCGATTTTTTCTCTTGTCTTCCCCCGAAGCCGTTCTTCCGGCGGCGTTGATAACAAGATCCGCCGTCACCCAACTCCGGAGATAGTTTCTTAATCGGCCATCACCCACCACTTGGAGTTAATCCCCTATCATAATTTCACCACAATCGGTCCTTGTTGTGGGCTTCAAATCATAAAAAAGGTAATAACGAATAGTTTCAACTTTATTTAAGCTTTACAAATTTTATTGTTACTTGATTATTGTGATTGGCCTAGGGTTTATTATTAGTGTTAAATTCGGGTTTGGTGAGATGATGAATAATTAAATTCGGGTTTGATGAGTGTTATATCGGTGATTATTGTATTGTTCTTACTGTTAATGATTATTAAATTAATTAGAATTTGATGGATGCACGCAAAAATTTTGTGAAGTTTGGTGGTTGTTCGGCTTATTAGCATGGAAGTTTTTGATATATATATTTTGAATAAAGTTGAAATATATATATACCAAGACCTTTCTAAGGCTGTTCTTGCTATTTTTTATATATATTTTTTGAATGTAGAGAAAAAAATGAAATATTAAATTTTTTTTTACAAATTTGGTACTTTCTACGGCGGTTATCTTCAAAACTGCTGTAGAAAGTAGACTTTCTACCACGGTTTTGAAAAAACCGGCGGTTTTGAAAGAAAGTTGGCTTTCTACGGCGGTTCCTAAGCGAACCGCCGTAAAAAGTCCGTAAACTTTCTACGGCTGCCGGATAGATGGCGGTTCAAAAATGACGAAAATCGCCGTTAAAAGCCCTAAAAAACCGCCATTAAAAGTCATTTTTGTAGTAGTGTTTACTGTACATTTTATAGTAAGTTTTCATTGTTTTCCTTACATGTACAGTGTTACCATTTAATTATTCCTTTTCAAAAAATAGAACAAAGATAGTGTTCTTGGTTGTAAAGGATTTTATTGAATGAAAAGCTTTCAATAGGAGCTCTGCATTTCAATAAATTAATGCTTCCAAGTTCAAAACTGCACTCAGCCATGTTCCAAGTTCAAGAGGAAACACCAGATGATGCTTCATATCCCAGATTTCACAGCCACTCCCAACTCCTAAATATCCACTCTTTACAATATAATAGAACATCCCTTTGTATATGCTATAAAGGGAGTGAATTTGAGTAATACTCATACTGAAAATAGAAGAAAATTCAAATAAGAATTGAAACGGCGTAAGATTAGATGACACGTGACTCTATACTGCACGCCTCTTATACTTTCAAAATCATACATGGCCATGGATGCTGAAGCTCATGTGTTTCAATTGAATGGAAGACACCCCAGAATAAAAATCAACGTACAAGATCCAAGCTCACCGCCATCAAATTCTGCTCAAATGAAGCAGAAGCATAGCAAGAGTACCATACGCCCTATAAATATAAACACTTTTATTTTGTGTGGTCAGCTTATTAAGTGTAACATTGAATAAATCATCCATCAATTCAACAAGAAGGCTGGATAGTAAGATTATGGAGGAAAAGAAGTTGTATTCCATAGCACAATTAAGAGAGCACTTGAATGAGATATATGGAATAGTCATGCCTCTAGACTTTGATTAATGAAGCTGTTTAAGTCCATGGGGATAATGATCATGGTTCTTAAAGAAAATACTCCATCAATCGGTGCTATTAAAAATGTTCAGTGATACAACTTTTGTGATCAGTCACGAGATACAACTCGAAACAAAACTCTTAGTACTACAAATAGGGATCGAGAGAGTAATACACTACAAGAAAAGTGAGGAGGAAAGGAATGTGAAGGGAGAAAGTTACTAAAAAATTAGACTTTTACCTAATATATCAATCACAGGAAAATGATTCATCCTCCTCCTTAGTAACTCTTGAGACTCATTTGTAATTGGGAGACACAAATCACAGGAAAATTATTCATCCTCCTCCTTAGTAACTCTTGAGTCTCATTTGTAATTGGGAGACACAAGGCTCTCTGTAAAACCAATACCAGACTCCCCAATAATATTTGGAATATCAGTAACAACCATATCCCTCAAAGCTCCATTTGTCACCAATTGCTTTCTACTCTTTGCCTAAACAATCTTACCCTCAAAAGCCAACAAGGTGAATATAAACCGGCATTTTCGGGACCATTGATGTTAAGTTTGGTCCAAGACTCTTGCACCCCATACTCTTTCATCACCCAAACCTCAATGGGATTGGGACACCAAGGTGGAAATAGGTCAGCCTCAACTGCAACGCATCCTCAAAAACACGAATTCTATACCACACTAGATGTCTATCATCAAAACTAACGCTAGGGAGTGGTAACTTATCGAATTCCTCGCTGCCCAAGTGAAAATTAAAGCAGCTATAAATTTATGACCTTGAATCTTATTATCCTGAGCTAACCAATGTAAGCATCCATTTACAAATATCCCCGGTTCAAGAGAATAGACAGCAAAATTATAATGAAGATCCGCAAGTCTCTTCCAAGATTTCAGTTTTACACTGTAAATATCCACAAGAATTTCCATTTCAGCATCATCGGGCTCCTGCTCATCATCACTATCAAAACTGAAAATTCTGACAAACTTATAATCATCCTGAAAACTATTGTAACCCAAGCCGAACCCAGGAGATCGAGATCTACCTTGCACATGTATTATGTATGGTATTTCCACCTCCTCAAAGAGTAATGGGATTGATCAAAAAGTAATTATCCTACTCACTGTCCTCAGCCACTATTAGAACCAAACCATGGCAGGTGCCTCCCACCCTAATCCAGTCATAGTACAGGTCCTGTTGAATCAGAGGACAAATTATCTTTCTAGAAACGCCACTGTTGCTACTGCTGCTTCTGTCAGTAGTTAAAGTGAAGAGGTGAGGAGGGCCAGTATTGATTCGGAAGTTGAGGTGGGCTTTGACGAATTGAGGGCTCGAAAGTAAAGAACGCCATGGCTGTGAAACACACCTGAATCGGCCAATTGATTTCGCAGGGAGGCGTAAAAATATCTCGGTGATAACATCTCGTGGAAGGTTTGAACTTGGAGCAAAATCAGACATGGCTATCAACGGCAGTAGAACATACTGAGTCCCAAATGGCATATGTATACACTTATAATAATAGAAATTGCAGTAATCTTTCCTTGTGGAATTGATTAGGACTCTTTGGTAATTGAGGAGGCAGTTGAAGAATAGGAAAAACTGGCACATGTTTCATGCTTTGCATTTGGAGTTTCAGTAAAAATCTGATACCATCAAATTAGAGTTAAGTTCATCGTATGAATGGAAATAATTAATACAATGATGCTTTGCTTCATATACCGGATTTCACAAGCACTCCTAACTCCTAAATCCACTCATATTAATTATATTTTGTGCTGGGTCAACAGAAGAAGAATATAGAGGTCCGATCATAGAAAAATTAAATAAGAATTGTACTAGTATAAAATCAGACGGCACGTGACCCTATAAATGTATCATTAATCCAGGAAGGAGGATTGGTCTTTTGTTCTTCGGTCTCATTAAAAAATCAGATGGCACGTGACACTTTTGAGAAGACGGATGGAGTATGGCCCTGTTTGGTAATGTGATCCAAATCATGATTTGGATCTTATTTTCATTTTACAATAATTTTTCATCATTCTCAACACGTATTTTTACATTTTCAATACATCTTATTACATTTTTAATGCACATTTTTTTACATTCCCAATGTAATTTAATATTTTAAAATAAAAATGAGATCCAAATCATGATTGGATCAAGTTTCCAGACAAAGCATATATCTACTTGGGAGACCAAAGGGTCTCTTTAAAAGGGATGAAAGAGTGGTCTGCATTCCCAGACATGAGTGGAACTCCAGCCACAACCATATCCCTCCGAACTCCATTTCTAAGCAAACAATTGCATATCAGGATTTGTTCTCTTGGTAATCCAACTTGGAAATTTTTTGTTTTAGGGAAGAAATTTTTTTTGAGGGAATTTTCTTTTGGTAAATTGTGTAGAGAGAGATAAAAACGTGTAATGATTGTGTTATTTTTTAAATTTATGTGAGTGAAAATTTTGAGGAAAATTTAAATTTTGAATTTAAAATTGAGTAAAAATTGAGGTTGTTTCTTTGGGTTAGATTTTGAAAGAAAAAGTGGTGATTTTCTTGAAATGAGATGAAAAGAATAGAGCCTTAGGACATGTTCTTTACCTTTTGGTTTTAGTTTTGGTTTTAGTTTCAACAGTAAATTTAATATATTATAATCAGTTTTCATTATTTTCAATACTTTTTTACTATTCAACTATACATTTTTACCTTAAAAAACTATTTTCCAAAAATCAGTTTTCAAAACTGTTTTCAAACCCATAAAAAAGAACAAACCCGTAATGAAGTGTTTCTTCCAAATTAATCTCCATCTCTACATTTTGCCAAAACAATCTCTTCTTCTTCTTCCCTCAAAACCCAAACTGCTCAAAACTGATAGGCAAATCCATTATCCCAAACTGATCTTGCGCGCCGTACTCCATCATCACCCAAACCTCCATGGGAAACCTCCTGTCGAATCAGCCTGAAATGCAAGACATCCTCCGAGAACAGCAAGTCTAGTAATACACACAACTTCTTCAGGGAGTGGTATTTCATCGAAGTCCTCGCGCCCCAAATTGAAAGCAGCAATAACAATAGCAAGGGATGATCCTCCTCTGCCCCGAGCCAACCAATGTAAGCATCCATTTACAAATACTCCTGAGTCTGAGCTATCTCCATAGATGTAGATATTGTAATCATAACGAGGATCAGCAATTCTCCTCCAAGTTTTCTGTTTTACGTTATAAATATCCACCAATTAATGACTCCGTGTTAGAGATCCTCACAATCTTGTACTCATCGTCCTCATAACCAAAACCGTACAAGGATTTTCCAAAATATGCAAAGAAAACCCAGGTACTTCCACTTCCTCTAAAGTAAGGGGATTCCACAAAAACTTCCTATCAGTACTACTATGGACTAGTAGAACCAAAACCATGGCATGCACCTTCAACACTCAAAAACGGGTACCATTGAAACAGTGAACATATTATATTTCTCGAAACGACGTCGTTTCCATTGCCGGTGACGTTGCCGGTAGGGAAAGTTAAGATGCGAGGAAGGTAAACAATGGCCGTAGCTGAAGCTGTGAGGACGGTATCTTGAGGGTGATGGATGTGAAAATCGAAGTGGGCTTCGATGAAATGAGGGTTTGAGAGTGAAGAGCGCCATGTCCGGGAAACACACCTGGATCGGCCAATTGATTTGGCAGGGAGGCGTAAAAGTATCTCGTTCATCACATCTTGTAGAACAACAAAATCAGACATGGCAGATTTAGGGTTTATAGTGAGGATGAGAATTCTAAATTTGATGAATGGAAACTGCAGAACTCATGAAGAAGAGGAATGAAAACCGCGACATCTAAACTGTCTGTGATATTTTTATTTTAAGCCATGTTTGTTTTGCAAACATGTTTTCAAAATTTAAAAAAAGTATATTGAGAATTAAAATGTGTAATTGAATCGTAAGAATGTGTGACCCAGTGATATGTCCAAGGATTTAAAACCTTTGATTTTGGGAGACCAATTGTTTTGTGGACACTTATCAAAGGGACTGTATATAAAAGATGAATGGTAGACGAACATTTTCGTCCATTTTGTGTTTTGTGAGAGTGTCCCAATTTTGCCCTTTTGTTGGTCTGTTTTTTTGCCCATTTAGTGAATATTTTTGTAATAAGAAAGGCTGACAAGGGATGATTTTGGAATCTGTTGAAATTGGGGAGAGAGGAGAGGGTTTCACGTGGGAGAGAGAGAGAAGCCCAAAAAAAAAAGTAAAACAAAAATCCTTTATGCG
Source organism: Leptodermis oblonga (assembly GCA_016801395.1). Lineage (NCBI taxonomy): Eukaryota > Viridiplantae > Streptophyta > Magnoliopsida > Gentianales > Rubiaceae > Leptodermis > Leptodermis oblonga. The sequence goes on from CM028759.1 coordinate 34,533,517, forward strand.
CGTGTTGTTGTCCACCCTGGGGAGGAAAAAAAAAATTCCTATCCGTTTACGAATTAGTTTATTTATACTGTAGACTTCAGTTTATAAAAGAGGAATGGTGGACGAACATTTTCGTCCATTTTGTGTTTTGTGAGAGTGTCCCAATTTTGCCCTTTTGTTGGTCTGTTTTTTTGCCCATTCAGGGAATATTTTTGTAATAAGAATGGCTGACAAGGGATGATTTTGGAATCTACTGAAATTGGGGAGAGAGGGGAGGGTTTCACGTGGGAGAGAGAGAGGCCCAAAATAAAGGAAAACAAAAATCCTTTATGCGCATGTTGTTGTCCACGTTGGGGAGGGAAAAAAAAAATTCCTATCCATTTACAAATTAGTTTCTTTATACTGTAGACTTCAGTTCGACAAAACGACGTCGTTTGGAGGCAATGGTGGATGAACATTTTAGTAATTTTGGTGTTTTGTGAGACTGTCCCGTTTTTGCCCTTTTGTTGGTCACTTTTCTTCCCTGCTTAGTGGATATTTTTGTAAAAGAACTCTCTTCCTCATCTGTCAGTATGTGAGAATGGAAATCCCGAAAAGGATTTTCATTGACGTGTGATGACCGATTTCCGGTGATTGAGGGGAGTGGGTGGCTAAAGAGATCTCAAATCTTGAATTTCATGGAGTTTGGATTTGTCTGTTCATTTCTCAATTTCAGACGCCTCCCTTTTCCCTCTTTCCCTTCTCCTTCTTCCTATTACTCGATTTTTGATCGCTTTTTCTCTCTCGCTCGATCTTCTTGTAAATCAAACTCTGGCCTTATAGCTGCGGTGGCTGCTAAGGATGTCATGCCCATCCTTATTTTGCTATTTTGTCGGTGAGGCGATACTACAGTTCCAGTTCGAGTTTGCTAAGACTGTCAAAATTGGTCTTCTCTGCCACTACTATGAGGGTGGTTACCCTTCTCTGTATTCTTGGCAGCTAACGGGCAGAGATCCTAAGAAGGAGAAGACAAAGCATAGAACCGTGATTCAAGTGAGTTTTCTCTCTTTTTTATTTTTTTTTTTTTTTGGTTTGGAAACTAATTTCTGGATTTGCTGCAGGTTGATCTTCCTCTGTTGGAGGATACTTTTTTCTTTTCTTCCATTTTCATCTTCTCTACGATCTTGCTTCATCCGCATTCGCCATTCAAACGAGGAAGAGAAAGGTGATAACTTTTTCCTTCCGTTTCGATTTTTTTTTGCTTGATGTTGTTTCAGTGTTCATTGGTTGATGTTGTTGCTAATTTTTTTTTTTTCTTTCTAAATGATCAAAAATCGAGAAAATGATAGAAATGAGGGGTTTCCAAAAGTATAATCCATTTATTTTTTTTTTTTTTTGGTGGTTGTTTTTAGTTTTCATTAGTTCATGCATTTATGTTTTTTTTTTTTTTTAATGCTTTTCTGAAGGATGAGAAACTAGAGAAGGGGATGAAATCAGGGATTTCCAAAGGTCTTTTTCCCCTTTTCAAGAAATTTGTCGTTGTTCGTTATTTTTTCAATACAAGTGCCTTCTGTGAATTTTTTTTTATCCCAACTTGATTTTTCTTCATTTTTTTAGTGTTCATTTGTCAAAAATTACATTTGTTATTTATTTTTTTGGCTTCTATTTTTAGATGGAATCCTTGAATCACAACACAATTATCTTAGTTTGTATGTGTTACCCGTTGCATGATGAATTTCTGTAAGCATATACATTTCTAGGGACATGGATTTGTAACACTACGTCAATGTCCATTATTTATCCTTTTTTCAAACTTTTATGATTTCTTTTGTCTAAAGTTTTCAAATGTTTATGTTAGATCTCTGAAGGTTGAGGAGAAAGAGCTGAAGAAGGTAGAGAAGAGCATGAAAATTGTTATGAATCTCAAATACGAGATAGAGAACTTTAGGGCAGAAGTGGAGACTCATGCAGATGTTTGTCAGTACAAGTTGAGGAATTGAGGACTCGGGCTAATAAGGTATGGACATTTCTCCTTTTTTAAGTGTGTTGCAGAAACCTAATGTTATTAGTAATAGTTTATTAAGGATCTACTGTCGTCATTGCACGATCATATATAACATTTGAGGAGTGTATTCTGGAAAATTACTATGGACATCACCAGTTTAGCTTAGCATATGCTTTCTTATTCATGTCAGATTTGTAATAAAAAAAAAATTCCTAAAGATCAGGAACAAGAAAGTAGGTTACTATGGAAACTTTTGCTTGGATTGAAATAATGAAAATGTTCGTTTATTTGATCATAACCTTAAGAACTAGCGATGTTACATTGACTCTGTACTTTCGTGCTTAATAATGTCTTGAGGTTGCAACTTGTATTGTCCAGCTATTTGAGAACTGGAGAAGAAAGTTGTAATTGAGTAATCAGACTGTTCAGATTAAACCAAACGCAGTGATGTTGATTGTGCTTCTTTAAAGTAATATGGGGATAAAACCATAGATTATGTTATGACTTGAAATTATTTTGCTTGGGGGTTCTGTTCTGACTTAAAATTATTTTGGTTTAGGATTCTGCCTGATTAAGGAAATATGATATTTAGTTTGCTCCTTTAGGTGGGAAATGTGAGAATGGCGTTAAAAACTTTAATTCCCTGCAGTCATGCTTGCCCAGTATTGCCTTGAAGGAGCTCCCTGGTGGTCATGTTTCTGTAAAGCCTATTGAGGAGAATAAGAATTGTTCCTCTTCTGGCACAGAGAATTGTAATGTTCTGGCCTTAAAGTAAGTTCCTTTTCTTTCCTTTTCTTTGTTTTTTCCTAAAAGATTTTTTGCCTCTCAGTCTCTTGGGAGTACTTTTATCACTTGCTACAATTTTGTGTTCTCATTGGAAGTATGAGTTATGGTGTAGTAAGTTGATTATGGTTTGAGCTTTCCATGGTATCCAGTGATAATTATATTCAAATTAGAAATGTTTCCACCTTTTTGCATTTTTTTGTTAAATGGAACTAAAGAAAACATGTTGAGACCGAGGATGGTATTGAACTACTTGAGGAAGTTCTTTATCAATCAAACTTTGGACATGCAGCAAAATTCTACTTCATGTTCATTCGATTTGATTTTCTTTGGACGTTTAATTACTTTGCTATGATTACTCTAAATTTTAAATTTTCTTGAGGTTGGTGAAATCTACTTTCTGTCTATTTTGTCCAGTGTGAAGATGTTTTATGCTTGGTTAAATGGGTTTTGTATATGCAATATTCTACTCATTTGCTAGATTACGTGTCATTGTCTGTCTTCTGAATGTTTTCAGAAACCATTGTGGTGCTTCAAGTATTCTTCATATTCTTGCATTTAGACTGCTACAACTGCCATCTGACTTCAAGCAAACAGACACTTATTTGGATTCTGACTATGTTATCTTGTATTTTTCTTTAGGGATTGTCTTGTTTCTTGGTGATGATATATTGATAACAAAAGACTGAGTAAGATTACCAACTCTGCATCTGACATTTTCCTCGTGTGCCTGTCTATTGGTCTGCTGGAATGGTGCCCTTTGTTGTATGATGTGCTTAGTTGAAAGGATTGTCATAGAAACTTTGGATGTACCTTAGTTTTGCAATTTTTTCTTGTGTTCTGGTTTGTCAAGGGCCTTCTGTTCTTCAGTTGTTGTCTACTCAGATCATCATTTATTTTATTTAAGCTTTTTCTAACCATCCATGGTTTGTTTACAAATGTTAGGTGTTATGTTGTTGGCCTGATTTGTGCTGATAGTGCTTCTCACCATTGTTGGTGTCTCCGGTAAGGTTTTTTTTTTTTTTTTCCTTATTTATGTTGTCCATGTTTGTCTGCTATTGTTGAAATTTTCTTCGTTAGGCTTTTCTTATATAATATGGGACTACAGAGAGAGTGAAAACTTCAAGATCTTGGAGGCCCCTAACGCTTGCTCTTTCATATGTTTGTCTTCAAAATGTACTTCATGGGTCATATATTTATTTCCGTATTCTCTTTCAGAGCTTTTACTTTCAGATTTTATCCATTCTAACTACTGAAGAATGAAAAAAAAAAAAAAAAAAAAAAAAAGGAAGGAGAATGAAGGGGAGGAGAACAATGATAGAATTGGTTTTAAAAACCAAGGAAATCAAAGATGTTATTTGATAGAATAACCATACTGATACTCCACATCTTTCCTTGGATTCAAAGTGGTTTTCCACTGTGAGAATGTGAAGTTATTTACTGTTAAGTTGAGGGAATTTATGTGGAGTGTTTTGCCTTGTAAGTTGAGTGTGTCCAGTGGTCATTAGCTTCATAACATCTGATTATGGCTGAAACATAATTTTTTTTTTTTCTGCAGTTGGATAGCGTGGATGCTACATTCCCTCAAGTTGCTACAACGATTGCAGCTAAGGTAAAGATGTTTTGGCTAATCTTGTTTCTGTGTTTGCCATATTTTTAGAAAGAAAAATTGAAAAGGGAAAATCATGATTCAACACTTGTGCCTACTTTCTCCACCTCTCTCACATGCCCTTCCTTTCACTGAGCTGGCTTCATTTTAGACTCTTTATGCTAGAAAGTAGAATGAATAGCACCCAAATTTTGTTAATTAGTCTTCCTTTCATGGCTGCAAATATTTGCCCTATGTTATCACCGTACCAGGCCACACTTTTTTTCTATTACTTTCTTGACATGCAGATGGGACATTTACCTTATTGCATTTCAACCACATTTATATTGTTTTTGTTCAAGCTCCAAAGATTTCATCTTACTCTGACATTGAACTAGCTAAGCATTTTCACTCAGCTGTTTCTGATAGCTCTGTTATTGACTCCAAGCCACATATATCTTTGCAGGAAAATTTAAATACAAGTCGAAGTGCAAATTCTTTTTAATATTGTAATTGAGCCAAGAATTAGTCCAAGAGCAATCTTTGCTTAATCAAAGGGAGGAATACACTCTTAACAGATCTCAAGAATTAGATGCTTTGGAAAAGAAATTGGAAGCCTCTAAGTTAGACTTGGATAATGAACGTAAACCTTTTAGTAAAAGTTAGAATTGGAGCTTCTGGCAACATCCTTGTCAGCAAGAGAGGAGGTTTCTACTTTGTATCATAATGTTTCTAATTTGTGAGTGTTGCTGGCTTCCTGTATAATTCTTCTGAATGCCTTTTTCGATTATTGTATGCATCTGCAAGCTGTTGTCAACAGGGAGTCTGAACTCCAGAAGAAAGACGAGGATTTGCTTATTCTTCGTGGGAAACTTGAAAGCAGAGAATTTGTAAGTTGTGATTACTAAAGAAACATATCCACTTATTTTGTAAATATGGAAAAATGTTCTGATAATGTTTTGTTGGTGTATCTTGCAGGATAGTATTCAAGAAGCAATGGCTAATAGTGAAGCATAACTGGAATTGAAGAAGTCTGCTTTTGAGGCAGAGTTGGAGATGAAGCGCAAATTGGTATAAGAAGAAATTGAAGCCAAGAGGTGGGCTTAGGAGTTGAGGGAAATTGATATGAAGCAAAAGGAGAGGATCTGGTTTCGGAGAAAGTGCATGAGTTAGAGATTAAATCAAGAGCGGTTACAGAAAAGGAAAAAGATTTGGAAGAAAGGTTTCAATCAATTGAAGAAAAACAAAAAATGCTCATTGCTGATGAAGAAAAGTTTGAGTTGGACCTCTCCCTTTTACAGCAAGAAAAAGAAGAGATCAGTGTCATGAAGCTTGACATCCAAAAGTCTCTGGATTCTTTGGAGGAGAAAAAGAAACAAATCCATTATGCTGAAGAGAAGGTGGAGGGAAGGGAAAGTGAAACAAATGAATTAATCTTTCTGGAAACAAAACTGAAGGAGGAGATTGACATGGTCAGAGCACAGAAACTGGAGCTAGAGGCTGAAGCAGATAAGCTTAATATTGAGAAGCTAAATTTTGAGAAAAAGTATAATTTGATTGATGAGAAAATAGAAGAGTTGAGAAAAGAAAAAGATCTGTTGCTGAAGAGAGGCTGGCCATTTACAAGTTTAAGGATGAACCAGAGAGTCTTAATTCAGAGAAAAATACTATGCGTGAGCAGATTTAGAATCACATAATCACATGTGTAAAAAAAAATTATAATTAAAAAAATCAGTAATACTTAAAATCAACACGGTACAAAAAGTAATTATGAAAAAATGATAGCAACCATATCAATCCAAATTAATAATCACATGCGCGCCGTGCTGATCCACCTAGTTTTTATAATACATGTTAGGGATACAAGTATTTTGTTTAGCTCTTCTTTTGACCTTTATACTATTAGCTGTGGTGATGGCGAAACTAGAATACACATTCATTCATGTTCAAGGATTTTGCAAGACCCTTCACTTTCTTTCTGAAATCAAAGGACACAGAGAAGGAAAATCTTGATAATATATATTGGTAATTGATTTCAATCTGGGTGATTGTTATTTGATAGGAGATTTTTCGTCGGATATTGCAGGAGAAAACCTGTTGGGTGAGAGATTGAGAAGAAGAAACCAGCAAAGAAAAAAAAAAAAAAGGGCTTATGGGCTGGCAATCTCTAACACGACACGAACTCAACACGATATAAAAAGGTTAGGGTTAAGCCTTAGCGGGTTCGCGGGTTATATGGGTCTATCCGAATAACACGAATAATTAAACGAGTAAGGTTAGAGTTGAGAAAGTCAACACGTGAACCCACCTACCCGAACCCGACACGATAAATTAATACTACAACACAAAAACACGACAACAACCCGATACGAACACGAAATGTTCGCGGGTTAAATGAGTCGACACGTATAACATGAATAATTAAACGAGTAAGGTTAAGGTTGAAGGGTATCGACACGGGAATCGCCAACCCGAACCCAATAACCTGGACACAACACGAATTGCCACCCCATTGTCCAGAGAATGAAAAACTGTATAGTGAATTTCTTCTTTATCTGTATATAAAGTTTTTGATATTCTTGTTTTATTGATAAAAGGCAATTTATTACTTGGCGACCACATTACTGAACGTGATGGTCTATTGCTTTGGTGACCGAATTTTGGTTGTTAAATGTCACTTTTTTGTCGTACGAAAATCTGTAAATATGACTCTTTTGAAATGTCTTATTTATGATAGACATAATAAGACCATTTGAAAAAGAGTCTCATTAACTTTTAATAGAACTCTTTGAAATAAATGTGTTGGGATTAAAGCAATTAGGAGTATTCTTAAAAATCATATTAGTTTCAAACTTAATAGGACTCTTTCAAAAGTTCCATTAGCTTTGTTAATAGGACTCTTTGAAAAGTTTCATTAGTTTTGTTAATAAGACTTTTTCAAAGGACTCTTTGAAAAGTTTCACTAGTTTTGTTAATAGGACATTTTCAAAGAGTCTTATTAGTTTTAGAACTAATAACACTTTTCTAAAAGAGTCCTATAGTTATTGAGACTTGAGCATATAGAACTTTTTAACTAAGAGTCTCACACTTACATGAGTTCTATCACAGTACCTAATAGGACTATCCAACAGTCCCAACTATCAGTTTTTGTTGTAGTCTTGTTCGTTTAGAAAGGAATCTACCTAGAGTCTTGTTTGTTTAGATAGAAATCAACTTCATAAAAGGACCTAATAGGATGCTTCCAACAGTCCCAACTATCGATTTTTTATTGAAGTCTTGTTCGTTTGGATAGGAATCAACCTAGTGTCTAGTCCCAAATCTTATAAAGTTATAAAAGTTGCATGAGTTTGTAATGTTGCATGTTATTTGTAATTCATAGTTCTGAAGCATCTGCATAAGCATCATTTGCAAATCAGGTAAAGCTCATCATGTCCTTTTCGGTCAACTTTTTTTTCAGTTTTTCAAAGAGTCTTCATACTCACCAACCACTTAATAAGTCATTCCAAAAAAAAAAAAAAAAGAATATGATAAATGTGTCCAGTACACATGCCGTTGTTATTTTCACAACAATGGCAGGGAGCTATACAACTACTTGAGGGATTAGAAGAAGAAACAAAAATACAATTAGCTATTGAATACACACAAAACTGAAGTACAATCTTTATTGAACATACTAATTTGCTGCTCCCATACATGTGAAGTTATTGTGGGTTCCTACGTTCTCATTAATGTTCACTTTTGGAGCCAGAAAGATCAAACAGGGAATAGTATATACAGATTCAAGAAGAAAGAAAACTGCAGTTTTTGCTTCTCTATCTGGCCCTCCTGCTCAGTATCTACAAGTGAAAATGTCTCAACATCAAGAATCAAGAATCAACAAGATTAAGAAGAAACCGAAATGGAGAAAAATCATTGAACTCAGAACTTTCTTAAAAGTAGAATTGGAAGAAGTGATCTATCTATATGATTATATTCTAATTCCAGGGATTGACCAAGTGATCAATTCCCAGGTGTTCTGCCCAATGAACTAAAATGTACAATTTGAATGCTGAAAAAACTCGGTAATCAAAAAGGTGAAGAAGGAGCAACAGGCAAGAAAGAGGTTATTGAGAATAGTTGACCAGGTACTCACATGGGGATTCAGAGACTGAGATCCGAAAATTGATACATCACAGTCGAAAGCTAGAAACATCATACAGCAACTGCTTGGGGTCTTTTACTGGTTTTAATTCCTTTAATAGCTGCAAGAGAAACGGTCACATACAATGATATTAGAACATTAGTACTCTGAATTTGTTATGACTCTAGTTCAATAACAATTTTCTCGGTTCTTGCCTTCTGCATAATCAGGTGCACCAAAGACAGCAGAACCAGCAACTAAAGCATTGGCTCCAGCCTCGATAACCTAGCAACCAACGGTCACAGTTAAAACTTTCTGGTACAGAAACTGAAAATCTTTAATTACCTTATTGATACTTATAAAACAAGACTGCTGTATACAAGTGCAATTATAGACTGCACCTCATTACATATCACAATATGTCATTGAAAAGACTGTAACTTGATTAAAAAGATATATAAAATTCTATAGACTCATCAAAGCATGCAAAGGTGAAAGGAAAGAAAATCAAATATATGGGTTCATAGATTTGGTTAGTTTCCCAGCTAAATGAAGAATGTGCCTAGAGGAAACATTCAACAAGAATCGATAGTCAATATCAAGTTGTCCTAGCTTCATACACACGTGCATGATGCATGCATGCAGACGCACACGCGGACTTGTTATGATATGCCTTTTGAAAGGTGTTTTGGATTTTAAAATTATTAAAGTTATATTGGAAATGTAAAAATGTGTTTGGGAAATATAAAAAGGTGTTTGAAAAATGTAAAAAGGTGTATTGGAATTGATGAGAAATTATTATAAAATGAAAGTAAGAGTGAAATGAGATGGAAACCTCTTACCTTGTATGCATTTTTAGGACCAACACCTCCATCTACCTCTATCCATGGATTCACCCCCTGCGAAAATGAAACATTAAGCTACACTCGTTTTGAGATGTTAAGGCAAAGTTTGGAAATGAGTGGGAAATACCTTCTCAGCACACAATCTTCTTAACTCTGAGATTTTCTTCACCTGACTTTCAATAAAGCTCTGCCCACCAAATCCAGGGTTCACCGACATGATCAATACTAGATCAACCACTGCAGGGAGAAAAAAGAACTATATAAATTCATTTCACAGAAACATTATTGTCTATTGTAAAATCTCTCAATTTCACATTTACTACCCAAATTATGCTTCTTAAAGTACATCTCCAGTAAAATTGCTTAATGTAGCATCATTAGAGAAATCTAAGAACCTTGCTTTACTTGTGATTGAGTTGAAGCTGAACCTTTAACAGAAAATAACTTCACTCAAGAATTCAACAGCCTAATGCAAGATAATTTACTGGTCTTGCAAGATTTTCTCATCGATCCTACAGGAAGGTATCTAGCAATCATATCGGTGTGTTGGTTGATTTCATTCTAATTTGGGTAAGTACAGCATTTATTTGGACAGAGATGATCCAGAACCAAACCCAGGTTTTTCCAAATTTAATGTCTCAAGTCACTTGTGAAAGTTTACTATATGTATGAATAATAAAGATGAACTTTGTCATTCTTTTTCAGAAATTAAGGAATGCAACTATGACCAAAACGAAAATCATATGAAACTTTCACAAATACCAACATAAGCTAATCTTACCATCAAGAACATATTCTATTGTGGTCAATGGAGTTGCGGGGTTGAGGACTACTCCAGCTTTAGCTCCTAGACTTTTGATCTGAATAATAAAAAGATGTTAACTTCTTAAAGAGATGTACATCTCTGATTAATCAATCCCTAAAAAAAACCAATAGAAGCTAAACAAGCTAAGTTAAACGATAAGATAAAGCATTGGTTGTGTATTATATTGCACTGCCAGCATGCAGCGCATGATAATTCCATTCAAGTCAATGATATCAGCGTGTCTTCGAACAACCTTCCAATGAATAGAAGAGTTTACAAATAAGTGAGAAGCAAATATACCAAAATTTCCTTTACTCTAGCACATCCCCATCCATCTCAATCAAAAACACATCTCTTGTTACTTTCAGATTATGAATTTTATGGTTATGAATATGCTGTCTTTACTTCTTATTTTCAACGTAAACTGACGAGAAGCTCTGACCATATGAACTCTTTCATGCGTCAAAATTCAAAAAGACAAATGCACAGTCAACCATGAAGAATTTCCAACAAAAGGAACTCACTTGATTAACTGTCCGGTGCAAATGGATGGTGGATGACTGCTCACAATGAACACTAACAATATCAGCTCCAGCCTTTATAAAATCAGGTACTCGCTGATCAGGTTCAACAATCATCTGCACGCTTTAACTGTAGGTTAGAGAATTCATTCCTGCATCCACCAGGGTCATTTATTCATCACTGAGAAATAAGAAATACCAGATGGACATCCAATGGGAGGTCTGTGACAGGGCGCAAAGCATCAACCACTAGAGGTCCAATTGTTATATTTGGGACAAAACGACCATCCATGACATCTACATGAATCCAATCACAACCAGCCAACTCAACTGCTTTCACCTGGATGCATATAATGTTCAACAGAGAAAATCTTCATGAATTAAAGAGGTCATTTTTTTCTATGGAATTCAAACTATAACTGCCACCTATTCATCGGATTCAAGGATCCAAGACAAAAAAAGGTGAAACTATACCTGCTCTCCTAACTTGGCAAAATTAGCGGAGAGGATAGAAGGTGAAACAATGATGTCTGATTTTGAGAACTTATCAACCCGAGAACTTGCCTTCACAACCATTCGAGATTTTCTCCTGGAATCACATAGGAAAACAACAGGTATCCAAGTTAACTATCAAGGTATCCCAAGTCAATTTATTTACATGTTATCATGATAAATACGCAAAGTATTTACTTCGAGTATTTAAACTTTGTACGGACAGCACTAACAGTGAATTCATCAGAAATCAAATCAAAGAAATAGAATGAAAACTGAAAATGATAAGCCTATCATGTCATCAGCCATACCGAACTTCTCCTACAGCCCTTAGCACAGACATAACAAGGTAAAAATTAGGCAAGCAAAGCTTCAAAGCAAAAGGTGTCCTTTAACTTCATCCAAATGAAGAGTTTACAGAACTGACTCATTTAAGCATCATAGTCTCCTAAAATTGTAAGAAAGGTGCTGTTCGACCATGAGCACAGGACAATCAGGACTCACTAGCCCAAGCAACGCAGGTAATCAATGCCTTTAGGGATCAAAACACATGGTTGTGCACAATATTTCCAGCCATTAAGCTTCCAATTCAGTAAAGCAAATTCACAAACATGATATGAACCAAGTTCATCAATTCTCATTATTAAGCCACCAAACAATCAGTACGCCACGGAAAGTTGAAAAGAAGGACAATATTTTAAAGAGTTGAACCCGTTAAAAAAAAAAAACCACATATATCAGAACCCCGGACCACGTAAACTTTGCCAAAAGGCCGAGAAAGTTATCAGCAGTTACAGGCATAGAAGTACCTCTCGATGAAAGAAAACATCATAAATAAGCTCAATTTATGAAGGCACAGAACAATTCACACAAACTAACTAAGACCCAAATCACAATTAAGCACAATTCAATCACAAACCAATTGAGCCGATGAAAATTTTCCCCAAGAAGAAAAAAAAAAGGAAACAACTTTGACCCTTCCACCTTCAAAAACTCAGCTGGATAAAGACCCAAAATACAAATTGAAACAAAGAACATTAGAAGAGAAAAATTCCACCTGTTGAAAGTGAGCAAATTGGGATTCTGAAGCTTAAACCCCAGACCAAGCCTAGTAATTTGGGATTGAGCTAGAGTTGAAGAGCCCAAACAAGAAGCGGAAGCAGCAGCCATACTATACAAAAAACCCTCAACTTAATTCTCGAAGTTAAAAATCAAGATCCGAAGGAGGACGAATGGTTCTTCTGGCTGGCTCCCGCTGGCGCTAAAATTCTTGAATTGAAGCAGAAAATGGTTTGCCTTTCTTTGTATTTTTCTCGGGCGAGTCTAAGGCAAGAGAAGAAAAGAGGGAGGAAATGGAGAATTCAACGAGGGATGGACACGTGTCAGATTTGGTTTTTCTGGATGGGCCATCGCCTATCTCCAATGGTTGGCCATTCTCTTTTCTTCTTTGCTTCTCTCTCATTCTGTTGAGGTTGAGGTAATTGCAAACTGCAATTCGTATTGTCAAAGGCCGTTGATATGGCATTTCGATTCCCAAAGCATATGCGAGGAGCAACCGTGACGCATGATGGATCATTCACATATTGATATATGATGTTTTTACCTGTGTTATATTTTAGTGACCGATAAGATCTTAACTTTTTTTTTTCTCTTTTCCAAATTTCTTATAATTCAATGTAATTGATAAGACGTTATAATAATAAATGGTTCAAAAATAAGAAAAATACCAAAGCATATTCTCTTTAGGTCAAGTAATAAGGTTAAACCATAGTTGTCTGGGCCGGACCGAACGTTGAACCGGTGATGCTAAGGGTTCGACCAGTTAAACCGGGGTCTAACCGGATGACGTCATATACATATATACATATATATATATATAATATTAATGATTAACATGCTTTAATTTTATTATTTGTAACATTTAAAATATTTTTTTTACAACAATTATATATTTTTGCAAATTTTACAATTAAGTTAAACATGAAAATTCATTATTATAAAACCCAATAAGTAAATCAACTATAAAATATTTCTTATTTTCTATTAAAAATATATAAAATTATATTACTACATTTTTATTAGACAAAAAAAAGGATAAAATTTAATGTAAAAAAAATTAAACATATTTTAAGTTAATACATGAATAAATTAAACAAATTTTAATTGAACTAAAAACAACTAATAAAAATTATGATAGTGTTAATTTTATAAATAGTAAGGAATTATAATAAAATTAGCATTAGTTTGGATGGTCCAATTTATAGATTGTTAGAAAGTTCATGATTCATATAAAAATGAGTTAAAACAATAAGTTAAATAAAAGTGAACAATGGTATAGTGGTAAGTTCTCATGTTTCTATGTGAGTGATCAAGGTTCAACTCCTAGTGGCACCAAAAGTTGTCAAATTTTGAAAAAAAATTTAAAAAACCCGGTTCGGGAGGGTCGGCCTGGTTCCCGGCCCGCCCGCGATTTTGACCAATTTTTTCCCATGTTTTGAACCGGTAGGGGTGCCGATCGGTCCGGCCCAGACAACACTGGGTTAAACCTCCATGATATTTGAGAAATATATATATATATATATATATATAAACGATGGGTGCACCACAGACAATACTTGTTATTTTAATATAATTTTATACATCAAACGTTAATACATCTTTCGTTAAACTTATAACCACGGTACAGCAACAACTGAATTCAATAAATCATATGTTAAATTCACAACACGATACGCCAATCATTAAAACCAATACGCATGTTTGTATAACATCCCCACGATATTTTTTGATTGTTTTGTCCACAATTTATGGAAGTTATGTGAATAATGTCATTATTTTACAATTTATCCTATTTGTTTTAAAATTAACACCTTACCATTTAACCAATGATCAAAAGATATATATATATAGCTCTACAATGGCACACAACTCGCACAGGTGATCTAATGCCCTTTACAACACCTTTAACTAATGGTCATATTGGTGATGTGTTAGTGAAAAAACCAAAGGAATAAATTGTAAAATGATAATAATATATAGAGTAAAATGCAATTAAGCCTTTCTTTTTATTTTGAAACCAATTAAGCGAATTATTATTATTGACATTTATTGAAATAGTAAGAAAATTCGGTAAACAATGATTAATGTGTCGTCGTCTGGTAGTTATCATTTAACATGTTTAATTTTAGTTAAACATTCTTTTTTTTTCATATAATTATCATATCAATCACTATGAAAATTTAGTATGAATTTTCAATGTGTTATCGTCACGCTATCATCTTTCTTCTTTTTTTTTTTTTTTAGTTAATATTATCTATATCCCCCCTAATTTAATCAAATTACTAATCGTTCCCAACAATAAAGAAAAAAATATAAGAGCATCAATAAGTTAAATGGTTCAGATATCCCAGATAGCATTGATATTTTGTTCTGACCTCAAGTGACCCAATAATCAATCAATGATATTTCATCCTTCAAACTTAAAAATCACTCGTAATATAAAAATATTTATAGGAATGTATTTTTAAATCAAATTATTCTATTACACAGGTTATCTAAGAAAAGAGATAACTTCACTAGAGGACACTTCGTGTATGCTGCTAGCCTGCTCATGGGGAATTTCATTGGCAGTTCTAGGATCAGAATCACCAGTTCCCTTTGCCAATGTACCACCGGGGCTAAACCCAAGGTACAACTCTTTTATATAATTTTTCCCATATCACAGCATTTTCCATTCAAGTCTACTCACCATTAGTTGTAACATAGAGCTTTTCTCTCTAAAATCTCTTCTATAAGCAGATAATTACAAAACAAAAACCAGGCTTCTATTTTCCCCTATGCAGCAGAATATGTTGCCAATTTCATGCATAGAATCAAGATATCATGGTCTCACTGCTAGTGGCATCAAAGCTACTTTTACTATCCCCAACCACCATTCCTTCACAAGAATCAAAGGCATATTTCTATACAATGCAAGGGGATAAGGGTTTAGCTATTAACACGTATATGAGTTCTTATCTCTCATCAAAGAATTCCAGATCCCTTGAGGTTTCGCGAAACTACCATTACGCATTATCCTCCAAAGTTTCGGGAAGCTACCATTACCCCCGTTGAATGTTCAAAAAGATTTCAAGTAACAAAGAGACTTTGAGGTTTGTGTTCATCTTTTTGACTGACAAGGGGGGCAACGGTAATTTCACCAAACGAAGGA
The DNA here is from genome assembly GCA_016801395.1 of Leptodermis oblonga. Classification (NCBI taxonomy): domain Eukaryota; kingdom Viridiplantae; phylum Streptophyta; class Magnoliopsida; order Gentianales; family Rubiaceae; genus Leptodermis; species Leptodermis oblonga. The sequence continues at coordinate 34,548,844 of CM028759.1, forward strand.
CGTTAATTGTTATGTTAACACCTAGTCAAGGGGGTAATATCTGTATTTACACATCTTGTCTGCACACTGGACATGAACTATGCATCACAAGCCACTTGTCCACACAAGCCAAGTGGAATGTGTGGTTGCATTGAGGAAGGCACCTAGCAATGTCACCCACAGCAATATCCTAGAAACAAAAAGATTATTATGATGAGCAAATCTGGATACGATTGATGAATAAAAAGAGCTTCATAATGAATCGGAACCTGCAAACATATTGTGCAGCAGCAAGTCTGTTGTGCTGTCCTCATTTCATATGATAATATATGGCATGGTAGCTTTCTGAGTGAATCCAGGGATAATCCTGATGATGCAACTTCACCAGGACGAGCTCTATTCTCACCGGAGCTTGTGTTAGGACGGTTCAACTGCTGATCACGACATGATTTTTCAGATGCCAATAGTAGAATTCACAACAGTTTTAAATGGATTTCAAATTGCAAAAGTTTAATCATGAATATCAAGCAAGATATCAAGTTACAGTTTAACATATTGATGAGTCTCTTTTATGAGCAAAAAGCCTTAATTAACACCGGCTGGAATGCAATGTGACTGCTACAAGATACTAGATAATGCAGAATTTTGATACAAAAAGAAGATTTCCCACCATTTATTTGAAGTGAAATTTCTCAAAAGCCTGGTGACATAATGCTTCACTAAGATATGATTCATTGGAATTTTCAGGTGCACTGGGAAAAACTGTTAATTGTTGCCGATTAGAGATGGAAGAAGATCATGCTAACGTAGAGTATACCTGCAGGTCATAAGTTCTTAAGATTGCATGCTGAAGCTGCTCCATCTGTTCATTAACAAACCTACCATGAAGAAGCTGCTGCAAGAAATCAGCCTGAGAACAAAATGGAAAAAAATAACCCCAAAATAGAATGTCAGACAACATGGGGCTATCAGTTACAACAATAAAGAAATTCCCAAGAGTACACTGATAAAAACACATACAACTTAAAAGAATCAAGCTGACCATAGACGACGAGCTAAACAAGCCAGGGTACCCTGAAAGCCAATAGGCTCGCATAGCCTCCAATAACTCCAAAGAGACATTAGCCCCAGCAATGGCAGCCACAGTGACACCACGAATGACGCCACCACTAGAAATCCAGCCAGCAAATGCCCCAGCAACACCTCCAGCGAAAAACCCAGCTATGTTGCCAAAATTGTCAAATTTTCAGGTTAATGCAGGACTACTACTACGAGCAGGCACTCAGTTCTGATATTAGGTTCGCCTCTACTTTTGTACCGCATGGATATCAGAAGGGAAAACGAAGCACATTGGTAAAAGTAAAACTCAGCATGCCATTGCGGCAAGCTAGCTATAATTGAACACCAAAAGATGACTACTTTAAAATTTTAAAGAATGCAACGGCAAAGCAACATCAGGAAATTACTAGGATTTAAGAAGCACAAGTAGCAAAAAAAATCTTTTGATGTTTACAACATCATTAGTTGCTTGACCGGTCAGAACAGGAAATATTCTTGCTATAACTATATCATCAACAGAGCAATCAAAGGTCATCAATGGCATTAAAGGATGTACAACAAGCATACTGAAATTGGACACCAAGTCTGAAAACTCGGCCTATTTCAGAACATACTAAAGGCTTCAAATCCAGAACAGGAATAATCTTGCTATCATTATACCATCAACAGAGAAATCAAAGGTCATCATAGGCATGAAAGGAAGTACAACAAGCATAATGAAACTAGACACCAAGTCCGAAACAACAACAACTAAGCATTTGTCGACTATATGGGGTTGGCTATATCGATTGTATTTAGTCTTCGACACCAAATCTGAAAATTTGGTCTATTTCAGAACATACTAAAAGGCTTGCACAATCCAAAGATTAAAATCTTTTTCTTCTTTTCTTTCCCATAGAACACCAAAATTACAGAGCAGAAAGTAAATTCAAAAAGTATCCCAAGAAACTTAATGACCCAAAAACAGTAGAAAACCCATTCCGGCTGCCAAAGATCACAGTTTCTTCATTGACACTCAAATTCGGAAAAAACAAATCAAAAGGGGAAAGAACGAACAGAACAAGGAGTTCCCATAATTCCATTACCTATTAGGAACAGTGCGGTTAAAGCAGCAGAGATTGCCCTGGCAATAAACATCAGCAGATAATAGAAAGAAAGAATCCATATAGCTCTAATCCCATTCCCAGAACGGCCCGAAACTGACCCACGAGACAAGCAAGAGCAGGCCAAGGCCATAGAATCTTGAAGATACAACAACTACAGATCACCTGATGAATAAAGGGTTGCTCTTGATTTTGGGAATTTGCAATTGTAGTTGATGTTGTCGCCAATTTTACTTCAAAATAGTAATCAAGAAATAATGAAAACGAACTGAAACAAGCCAAAAGACAGACATGTTTGGCGGAGGTGGATTGGAAGGAAAAGTGAAAAACTAAACGACCATTTTAAATTTTATTGGGTTGAGTTTTGATTTTTAAAAAATAATTTTATATTATAAAAAGTATATTAAAAATATAAAAAATTATAGATAAATAGTAAAACTTTTATTAAAAATTATAAAAATTTATTCTAATATATTAAATTTATTATGGAAATCGAAATTAAAACCAAAATTAAATCTTAAAGAACAGGCCCTTAAGTGGCAAAAATATTAACTAACCCAAAAAGGAAATTGGGTAAACCCACCGGAACCAGACATCACCATCTTCTACATTCACCATTGCACTTCACCACCGGACTGAAATTCATAGACAGACAAAAACCATGTGTCAAAAACCTTCTTACACAGACAAAAATATACTTCCTCAATACCAACTTCAAAACAACCAAATGAAATTCATGAAGAAAACATGCATTGCTATTTCGATAAGCGGAACAAAGTTTACAAAACAAATGGTAGTGGAAATGCAATTTTTAAAAAAGAATAAAGAAGAAAACATTCATCTGAAAAATTGGAGCCTTTGTCTGTTGTCCTTCGAGTTCCGCTTTGATCTACTCCGCCGGCGACAGAAATTGCAGGACGGACGGAGACGAACGGAGAAGCCAAAAAAGGGGGTGTAAAAAAAAAAAGAAAGAAAAATAGTCTTCCGCCACTGGCGGGTGGAAGTGTTAAGAACCCAGAAACGGAGAAGACAAAAAAATATGGGTTTGTTTTGGGAAACTAATTTTGAGAAGGATTCAGGTAACTATAAGCTTATTATTGTTTCAGTTGAGCTGAGAGTTGAAAAGTCAGAGCCTTTCGACTCTACGTCTTCGGGAGATTTTGAGAGACTTTCGACTCTCTATCTTCGGATTGTGAGATGTTGGGTTATGATGTAATAGGTGTGTAGGTAAAGACTTTCGACTTGCCACATCTTTGGTTTAGTGAATTTTGTGGATGTAGATCTAAAGATCGAACCAAGTTAAATTTAGTGTTGCTTTGTTATTTGTTTTGATTATTCCGTTGCGCTTTAATCTCTTTGGCGCAAAGGATATTTTTACATCCTACAAAATAAAAAAAATAAAAATAAGAAGGGAGAGAAGGTGGCGGAAGTTTTTCCGGTCTGTGTCGATGATGATTCTGCTGTACAAAGGCAGAGAAGGTTGACGGCCGGCGACTGTCAGACGATCGGAGAAGACAAGAAAAGAAAAAAAAAAAAAAAAAGGAATGGGAGTTGGAAGAGTCCATCTACCATTTGTTTTGTAAACTAGTAATAATAAGTTGGAAGAGTCCATTTTCTAATGGACTCTAATGGGAAGAGTCCAGTAGAAGAGTCCATTGGCCGGCAGAAGCCCAATGGAGATTTTCCAGTGATGGAGATTTTTTTTATTACTTTTGTATCTCAAAATTACAATATGGGCAGTTATGTCATTTTATCCATTAAATGCTTTGAGTGGTGCCTGCAAATAATAAATTGGTGCCTGTAAATAACATGCCCCAAAAACTATTTTCCAAAAATATATTTTCCAAACCACAAACAAAAACATGAAGAAAAAACAACGCCTTAGTTTCAAGGATTTAATCTTTTTTTTTAAATAAGGATTTTATCATTTAAGGGACATTTGTGATCTTCCCCTCTTTTATACACTATTTCACGGTCTTAAAATTACAGATGCACTGAATCATTTCTCTTAACTATGAGTGAAAAAAAAAAAAAGAAGAAAAAAAGCATCCATGTCATAAAATTAATACTATACTATAACTAGAAGCATGTAACATATAATGAAATAAAATACGATAGCAGGAGATTATGGAGGAAATAGTGATAAATATATTTCTCATTCACTTCATTTGTTCACTTTGTATTTATAGGTGATGAAACACAAAATGCCCAAAGAAAGATACCCTGACACAGTAAGAAGATGCCTGAATTTATGTCCTGGAATTGGGTTTACTTGACTTGGCGAACCTTACATATTGAACTTGAAAGATACCCCGACACGGTAAGAAGAGGCAAGAGTAAAGCGGGGCTATCCCCCCTGTTCCACTCTAATGCTCCAGTCAGTAAGAGAATAATATCAAGCGTAAGTGACAAGATATTAAGTGATATGAAAATTGCGTACCTCTCTCTATCAGGATTCCAAGGTTATATAGCCTACAAAAGAGTCTTTCCGTTGCATCTTTCCCGGCGAGATCCCGCCTCCTGTAATAAATGCTTCCTGATTTGCCTCGTGCTAATTTTACGCCCGAATCCGGTTCTCCTTTGTAACAGCTTCCGTGACACTTGCTCATAAAGGCATACATACTCTCGCCCTTTACCTACGGGCATCTGCCATTACCCTGTAACTCGACCTGCCTTTTAGTCCCGCGCCCTTTACCGGTCTAACCTCTTAAGCCGGCATGTATCCCGCATATTACCACTTCTATTACCCTAACCCTCTTTGGGCCCAAGCACATAGCTGATTTGTTCTCCCACTAACTAATTGAGCTTTTTTGGCGTCCAAACCATAGACCTACTCACTTTTGGACACACTAGTAGGCTTAAATTACAAGAACAGTACAAAAATCACAATTGAAGTAATTACATGAGCGAGTAGAAAGATATAATAGGGTACTGTTATTAAGATAATATATAGTGAAAGCTAGAGAAATATAAAAGGATCATTCACAAGAACAATATTCACAACAATTCACATTTTATTAGTGTACCTTTCTCGTCACTCACAAACTTTTTCATCCGTTTTTCTATTAAGTCATTGCCACCCAAATGCTAAATATTTAAATCATGAAAATAAAATAAAATAATATTTCATCCGTTCCATTATAAAATTTTTTTTCTTTTGTTCTAATAGAAGAGTTAATTTTTATATTTTTTACTCTATCTATCATTACTAGATATAATTATGTAGGGTTACAATTAATCTACACTTAAAAGAGTATGGAAATGAATGGAACAAATGGTGTCAAATAAGGCACTTTAGGTGTTGTACCTTGAAAACCATAAAAGTTATACATTTTGTAAAAAACTCCGTATTATTTAATGGAACGAAAAGAGTAAACTATTGTCTCACTAACCACCCCCCAACGCCCCCTCCCCCCTCCCTTTTTACGTTTCAGATAAAAAAACAGTGCAAGTTTCGTTTTTGTATTTTCTTTTCAATAAAGATGACTAAAAGGAATTATATCATGGGAGGGAAATAAATACATTATACCTACAGTTCTCCGATTATTTTGTGGCTAAAATGAAAATTTTTGTTTTGAAGAAAGAATAATTTTTGGAAGGAATTTCTTTTAGGGATTCGTGTAAAAAATAGGAAAAGAAAGTGTAATGATGAGGTAATTTTTTGAAATAATGTGAGTGTGATTTTGGAGGGAATTTTAAATTTTGAAATGGGAAAAAAATAAGGGTGTTTGGATTGAGATATTTTTTTGAGAAAAATGTGATATTTTACCTAGAATAGTCACAAAGTAAAATTGCAGTTAAAATATTAATTTGGATTGTGATTTTAAAATATTAAAATTACATTTGAGATGTAAAAAATGTGTATTAAAAATGTAAAAAGATGTTTTGAAAATGTAAAAACGCTTCTTGGGATTGATAAAAAATTATTATAAAATAAAAATGAGATTCAAACCTTAATACCAAACAGAGCCTAAATAGAGTTTAGTGTATGGGTGGAGGAGTTTAGCTAATTCACACTTTTTGATCTTTAAACATTCGTTTCAAACTAAAATTCTTATGTTTTACAGTAAAATTTTTTACTATTAGAAACTAACAAAAAAAAATCTTTTAAATAGAAACAATATAAATATATATATATTTTTTAAAATAGTGTAAAATAAAAAATGAGCTCATGTGTCAACATTTTGCTAGAGACTTATGTAATAATTCAATTATATGACTCAATGATAAAAAATAAAAAATATAATTTAATTCAATAATCTCTAGGTCTGCTACAACATCTCTACATTGGGGGGGGGGGGGGGGGGGGGGGGAGTGTCTGGTGTTCCGTAAGAGATATTGGAGCCACCGAAAGGAGATGATGATGTCCAAATTCCTGCAAGGGGTGCGGAAGAGACGCAAGGGATTCAGGATCACCGAATGGGGTGTTTGGACATATGACCTGTCAAAATGGGAGTCACGAGAGTGCTCTAAGATCTTGCACCAGGAGTAAGTTACGATAATCAAGTTAGTATTGCGATCTTTAAAGGCATAAGTGTAATCTTTAGCAATATAAATATTTTTTGAGAGTTTCTTTCACTATTCATAAAGTGTTGTGCTTATTCTTGCTAAAGGGATGATGCTTCTAGGAAATTATCTTTAGTTTGAGGACAAAGTCTCTATTCTTATTGACTTATGTCCTTTCAGTTCATTATCAGGGGATAACATTTTGAAAAAAGGATCTCATATACTATTACAACTTAATTATTCGAATCTTAAATTGCATTTTCAATGATTTAAGTAGACCTAAGATTATTTTATATATATGTGGCAATTTAAGCTTATGTTTATATTTTTAATTAAAAAGATTTTAAAATCAACTCAAATGGAGAAATTATTCCCTACTCCCAAGCTGATGTGGTACAACAACCCAGTACTAGTTTGACAAATGTCTTTTATTAATTGCCTTTTAATTTCTTTTTTCTCCACTTTCTCTCCCCAATTTGTGGAGTACTCTTACTTGCCTTTTAATTCTTTTTTTTTAATGCCATGGTTACCGGCGAGGCGAAACTCCTCACCGACAACCATGGCCGGCAACCTTCGCCAGTGGCCGGGGGAAACCTTTGCCACAGGACAAGGTTCAGAAAACCTTTGCTGTCGGACGGTGAAGGTTTCCTGAACCATCGCTGTCCTGTGGCGAAGGTTCGGGAAACCTTCGTGTAGAATAATTAAACTAAGTTTCCTATTAATTTCTATTTCCTATTCGGTTAATGTTTCCTATTTGTTTGTTTCCTGTTTGGTTTCGTATTTGTTTTAGGAAACCTAATTGTTTTAGGAAATAGTTGCAATCCGAATCAGTGTAGGATTCAGGGATAGTTTAACCTATAAATATATGCCTTGGGTTGCCATTGTAAGCACAGAGAAATACAAAAGAAAATTACAAAGATTAAAAGAAGGCCTTTCGGCTGTTTTGGTTTCCGTCGAAGTTCTATATTACTTCGGTTGTGCGTCTAATAATTGTTCAAGGCATTAAGCCTTGTGGTTTGTTAAATAGCCTTGATTTGCGTGTATCATTACTTTGCATGCAGTGGAATCAATTGTCGTTGATTTGCTTTGGCGATTCAATTGAAGCTTGTGAGTTCGTTCCTTTTTTATTTGTTTTGTCTATCGCAAAGCTTCTTCTGTTTTCTTGTGGGTTTTCTTATTTTTGGGTCCTACACTTCGCCGTCCGACGGCAAAGGTGCTCTTTCTTTTTTTAATTTTTTGGCAGATGCACACACAAATGAGTGAAGAAGAAGAAGAAGGAGAAGAAGAGGAGGAGGAAGAAGAAGAAGAAGAAGAAGAAGAGGAAGAAAAATAAGAAGAAGACGATGAAGAAAAGAAGAAGAAATTGGGGAAAAAGAAATTAAATGGCAAATAGTGGAAGACACGTGTCTAATTATTAGTGTGTTGTACCACATCAACTTGTTGATGTTTATACTCCGGGAATAGGGAAGGGGCATGTTATTTGCAGGTACCATTTTACTAAACACAGGACACTTTTTAAAATTTTAAGTGGTGAAAAGACAAATATACCCTTGATAGTTTCTAACTTTAAAAAAAAAAATTTACCCAACTTTTTTAACTCAAGGAAAATCGCCCAGACCAGGCGATTTTCCCAGAGAAAATCGCCTGGCCTAGGCAAATTTATCTGGGAAACTGAGAAAATCGCCTAGGCTGGGCGATTTTTTCTGGGAAAATCGCCCAGACCAAGCGATTTTCCCAGATAAAATCACCCAGGCAAGGCGATTTTCCCTAAAAAATTTGATTTTTCAAAAATTTAGTGGTCGTTCGCCGGAAAAACGATTTTCCGACAAATGATCGGGAAAACCTGAAAAAACGCCGTCTTGTGGCGTTTTTTTTAGGGAAAATTGCCACAGGACACCGATTTTCTCTGGAAAAATCGCCCAGTCCAGGCGATTTTATCTGGGAAAATCGCCCAGACCAGGCGATTTTCCCAGAGAAAATCGCCCCGGCTAGGCGATTTTCTTTGGGAAAATCGCCCAGTCCAGGCGATTTTCCTAGATTTAAAAAAACTGGGTAATTTTTTATGAAATTAGAAACTATAAAGGGCAAAAATGTAAATTCACGTATAAAAATTTTAAAAAGTGGCCTACGAATAGTAAAAGGTGGCCTGCTGATAACAATTCCGATAGGGAAGGGAAATAATTTCTCCAAATCCACTAACACAAATACACAATTATATAATAGTTCAAAACAATCTGATACATTTTCGAAACTCTTTCTAAAAATAAATATAGTACAATGGTATATATTCACAATACACAACAAGTTTTCCATTGTTCCCAAAAAAAAAAAAAAAAAATTCCAAATTTTATTTTACATTTTGTTAAAAAAAAAGTTATTTCACACTTTTATACACGTTTTTGTACTTTCAGTATAACTTAATTTTCTAAGTTGTAAGAAGTACTTTAGGTATAAAATTTTTTTTTTTTTTCCAATTTAGGAGAAAGAAAATGTATTGAAATTCGTTCAACCACGATTAACAGGCCTAAATTGGGGAGGACCGACTGCGTGCTGGTGCCATTGCACCATGGAGTTGGCAGAATTCGGTCTCTTGTCTCCCCACATCCCAAGGCCTTAAATGCTGCGTTTAACAAACCGGATCGGACCTACGGGTTCTTCCGGGTTAACCGGGAACCGGTCCTGTATTCGGTCCGGTTCGAACTTACATTTCAAAACGATCTTTTTGATCTCTTACTTTTATTTATTGAATTATTTGGTCCCTTACATTTCATAACGATCTTTTTGGTCCCTTACCTTTATGTTACGAACTATTTGGTCCATTGGATGTTTAACCTAGTAGAAAACATTAATATTACTTGCACTTCCGCCCACGCGACTCCGAATGAAGAAAATCATTAGGATGCTAAAAATGATGTTATGACAAGTTCACCCTACGCTAACGGAGTCGTGTGAGCAAAAGTGCGAGTGATATTAACGTTTTTCGTTGCCAGTGGACCAAATAGTTCAATAAATAAATGTAAGAGACCAAATAGTTCAAAAAATAAAAGTAATGAGCCAAAAAGATCATTTTAAAATGTAGGGGACTAAAAAGATTATTAGGCCATATGTAAGGGACCAAATGTGGAGTTTACTCAAAATTAATTGTACCAGTCAGGGTTCGAACCTGTGTCTTCAAGAAGAGGAAAACTCTTATAAAATATTAGTTAGCCACTAGACTAAGCATGGTTATATAATAAATTATTATAAAAATTAATATATTAATTATTATTATATCTTTTTAATATTATAAAAATTAATTATATATTAATTATGAGAAATATAATATTTTAAATATATTTATGGCATCATAATGACGTTGCCAGTTCAACTCCCGGTTCAACCCCTGAACGCCGGTTCAACCCCAACTCCTGAGTTCGGCCAGTTCAACGTCCGATCTGGTTTGTTAAACATTGCTTAAGTGTCTTGAAATGTCCACTAGATCAATTCCCCACTCCTCAAGGTCTTAAATGTTTTGGGATATCCACTACACCAATTCGTTGGGACATGTATAAACTTTTCTAGTTTACAAGTTTATAAGCTTTTCTTGAAAAATAAACTATAATTTCACCATAATGCTACTAACATTCTTTAAGTAAAGGAAAAAAAAATCCTCCAAAAATATAATATATATTCTTCCTCCGAAATTAAAATTTTAAATAAAAAAATATTTGTGCCAAGCTTTTCCGGTTCCCAAAAATAAACTTCCAAAAATAGCCTCATAAAATATTTATTGGGAATAAAAAGGTTTCGACATGTAATTTCTGTTTAGCATTAAGCCCATGCCCCAGAGTCCAGAACATTTTCTGTACTTTGCCTCTTGGAGAAAAACACCTTCAACGTCCTTAATTTCTTCTCTGTACATTTCAGGGAAAATTTTGACTTGGTTCGGAAATCTCAGCTTAAATGGTTGAAAACAAGATCATTGAAGGGAGGGAAGAGCTCATGGCTTCTGGCACAGGTGGGATTTCAAATAGAAGGATAGCCCATTTCTTGAAATCCACGGTTTCCTCCATGGATGCTCCAAAATTAAAACTCCCTTCCCTTTCACCCAAATCAAGATGGCCATTGGAGGTGCTCTTCCATGGCTGGAGAGATCCACAAAACAGATGGGTCAAATGGGTCCAGCACATGCAGTCCAAATACGAAGAGTTGTGGAAAAAAGCTGGAATCTTTGATGCTATTATTTTCTCCAAGTACAGATTTCACAAAAATGATGAACTGATTTTGGGGGTTGCGGAATGGTGGTGTTGTGACACGAATACCTTCGTTTTCCCTTGGGGTGAAGTGACTGTTACTCTGGAGGATGTGATGATACTTTTTGGGCTTCCTGTTTCGGGTGGCCCTGTTTTTCTATCCATGGAAGGGGAGGAATTGGAAGAGGCTGAGCAGGGGTTAAAAGGGCTATCTGATGAATTGCGCTATCATCATGAATGGTTGGATTTTTTCATGAAATCTGAAAGAAAAGATGAACACGTAGCTTTTCTTTCTCTTTGGCTTTCCAGGTTTGTTTTCCCTGGTAATGAATCTGATAAGATTGGACCTCATGTTTTTCCTATTGCTGTAAATCTTTCTAGAGGAATTAGGATTGCTCTTGCCCCGGCTGTTTTGGCTAGCGTATATAAGGATTTGAGCTTGTTGAAAGTAGCTATGAATTCTTCAGCTGAGCTCGAGGCGGAGTCAGATGATCCGGGAAGCTTTTTGGCGGTTGCCCTTTGGGCGCCGTTGCAGCTAGTTCAACTTTGGGTTTGGGAAAGGTTCCTGATGTTTCGGCCCGAACCAAACTATCTCGAATCTGGTGATATTAGAGCAGCTCGATGGCACGATGGAAAAAGGGATGATATTGGAAATGTGAGGCCGATAATTAATTCTTCGGGAGATGTCTTCCTGTGGAAACCTTACTGTCTGGCTATGGACGAGTGGCGTGTTCTGAAATTCTACAAAGAAGAAGAAGAGTGGGTGGAGATTGGCCATTTCCTGGAAGAGGAATTGGAATCATTTGCTCGATGCCTGAGAGCGAGTGTGCTGGTTGGAATCGATTGTTTGGAGACATACCAGCCACATCGGGTGGCGAGGCAATTCGGGTTCGATCAGGACATTCCTGGAATGGTTCCTCGTTTTACAGGAAGGATGGAAATTGCCTGGATTGATTACGACAGGCCTTTCTGTAATGATTCCAGGTTGTTTCTCCCTGCCAGGCTTTTTGAATCTGAGATGAGTGTCGATTATCAGAAATGGTGGTTGGAAACAGTGTTGGTTCCTGTTTCCCCTTTCAAAGGTGTGGCGAAACGACCGAGGACTCCCAGGATATGGGGCAAGAATTTCTCAGCTTCAAGAAGAGCCAAGGTGGATTGCAATGCTCTTGATGCAAGTTGTACAAAGGTTCAAATCAAGGTGGAACCCAGAAATGGTCACTCCGAGGTTCCTCCTGGTTTCTTACCAAAAAAGACACCCCATTTTACTGTGACTGGAAGCAATTATGAAGCTGGTAATGCTGCTGTGACTTTTAGGATTCGGAGAAAGTTTGAACTTCACAATTCTGATTCGACTATGACGTGCGGGACTTGGAGCGCGGTTGAACTCATACGCAAGGGTAATGATGTTGCTGTTGTTTCCCAGAAGCAAATGAAAGAAGGCTGCAATCGTTCTGAAGATCCAACTAGATTTCCTTTTACTGTCCTTAGGCCAGGAGCTTCACCCAAGCTGCAAATCAAAGAAGAATGCTGAGAGTGAGAACATTTTTGAGTCCTTAAACATTTGCTGCAAAGGAGCAAAGAAGACATTTTGGGTTGTTCTTCTCATATTTTTGTGGTTTTGTTTTTCAATAGTTATGGAACACCATATAACATTTGCATTTGCTTTGCTTTGCTTGGTGATACCAATTGGATTTTAGTAGTTTACAGTTTGATACTTTTGCTCAGGTAAGTTATAGGGATTGTTATGATTGCATATCTTGTCAAACTATACACCTAGTTGCAAATTGCAGTGAGCAATGATTAGCAATTTGACCAACAACAACTAAGCCTTTGTCCCACTATGTGTGGTCGGCCATATGAATTATATTTCGCCATTGTATACGGATGTCATTGAAATTATACAGTGGTGGAAGAAGTAGACTTCTGCTTGGAGTAATGATTCAATAAACACTGATGTCCATGGCATAAACTGCAAGGGCACAAAAAGTACGAGGTTGCTTAGCTCTTTACTAGAGCATTCTACACTTCTATTAGATTTTTATGTACTAATACTGAGGAATTTTAAAGAATTCGCTCTGCCCCTGTAGATTTATGTTTCAGCTTACTCAATTACACAACCAAGAACACAGAAAAGACTTCTCAAGAACACATTAGATTGGGATATTTGTTGCAGTAGGTTCTCATGCTTCCATTCACTAGCCAAGCCTTTCCGCCTCAGTGCTTGGGTGGCAATAGCGCGAGGCTCCAGTGTTGACCATTGCTCTCTGGCTGGCTCTGATAGACTTTTCCATTTCCGTACCAAACTGATGAATACAGCTCTACACCTCAATGGTGCTGTGCCCAGGAGCTCTCCTCTGCTTTATTTCATCCTTGAACATCCACTTCTCATCCCACATTCCTTTTGCAGCATAGATGTTGGACATTACAACATCATCCCCTGCAAGGCTTTCCTCCATTTCATGAAGCTTTTCGCGAGCCACTGCAGCGAGGTCTAGATTTCCCTCGGTGCTGCATGCACTCAACAATGTCCTCCATATGACTGCATTCGGCTCCATCGGCATTGCCAAGATAAACTGGTGTGCATCTTGTAGCATCCCACATCGACAAAACAGATCCACCATGCAGCCATAGTGAGAAAGCCTAGGCTTCAATCCAAACACCATTGTCATCGTTTTGAAGTACCTTTTCCCCTCTTTTAGCATCCCCGCGTGGCTGCACGCCATCAGGACCCCTACGAAGGTTACATGATTAGGAATGATGCAAGAACCTTTATTCGACACAGATTTGTTTTCTTCTTCCAGAGATGAAAAAAGCCTCAATGCAGCTTCTGCTTGGCCATTTATTGCATATCCTACAATCATGGATGTCCAAGTTGTAACATCCTTTTTCTTCATGTTATCGAACAAACCTTCGGCTTTTCCAACATCCCCACATTTCACATACATATTTATAAGGGCATTTTGCAGGCATAAGTCTGCATTTAGGTCCCTTTTCCGAATGAAACTATGAATCCACTCTCCTATCCCTAATGCTCCAAGATCAGCACAAGCTGATAAAGCAACAGTGAGGGTAACCTGATCAGGCTCCACATTTTCCCTTCGCATTTGCTCGAACAGCTCCAAGCCTTTCTGTGCTTTCTGGTTATTAATATAAGCAGCAATTAAGGCAGTCCAGCAAACAACATTTCTACTCGGCATTTCTTCGAACACCCGATGTGCATCAGCAAGATTCCCAGCTTCAGAATACATGTTAACCAGAGAAGTTCGGAGGATATTAATGGGCTCATAGTCCATTTTCAGTACAACGCCATGCATTTGTTTACCTTCAATCACCAACCCTCTTTGGGTGCAAGCTTTGACCACATACAAAAGAGAGTGACTATCAATGGCGGAAGGGTTTTCCCTCAACAAATTGCGGAAGAGAATGATGGTCTTTTTGGGATTGGACTTGAGGAAACTTTGGAGGGCTTCATTGGGTCTTTTCAAGTTACGATCATTTTGCAATATTCCATTTTTTATGCTAGGAATTGACTTGGCCACCTTTTTCTCTACAATGGGGTTCAATAACTTCATCGTCAGTGTATGTTGAACATTGTGGTAGGATTCGTAGCTAACAAATGTGACCTTATATTCCAATCGGGATGATTTCTATTACACGGGTCTTACCTTAAGGGCAAGGCAGATGTACCACTAGACTATACTCTTATACAATTTATAGCTGATTATATTGTACTTCATGAATAGGAAGCTTAGATATATAACTTCCAAACCACCAAATCAAAGGTGATAAGAGAGTCATTAATTTGATAGAAAAAATTGTGACTTTAAACAACCAAAAAATGGAAATAAATATAATAAATAAAGGGTTCAATTGGAAAAAAAAAGTCATATTTGCTTGTAACAAGAGCGGAGCAACACAATTGCCAAAGAGGAAAGGATGAGCCTCAGTATTACAGGCTCACCTCTTTGCTTGATGACATGAGTAACTAGGGGTTTTTATTCCTATTACTTAAAAGTATTACATTTGTGACAAAGTTCTTTTTCCGTTCCATTAGAAGAGTCCACTTTGTAACGAATGAAGAAATCAACATCCAAAAGAATGATCCATTTCTCTTTGACAAAGAACAATGATCTCCACAAGATATGCTAGACACAGATGATTGATTGTTTTGCAAAGCTTGTTATGTACAGGTTCAGCCAAAGGAACTCACAAACTATCTAGACTTGAGCTCTGGAAGTCCTCATAACATTTGAGAGCTGAACTTTCATACCCAATTTCTTGATAACCTTTATCTAAGACCTTATACATGGAAGGGTTTGGTAAAATGCCTGCCTTTATCATATCGGCATGCACCATCATTGCAGCCGGCGCATGGCCTACTCTGAAATGCCACTGGATAATAGTCGAGTAAGTTACAAAATCCACTTTCAGACCATCGCGTCGCATATCTGAGAAAAACTTGCTAGCTTTAAATGTATATCCTTCTTTACATAAACCACATATTAAAGCAGAATACATGACAGAATTGGGAGAGCAATATCTGATACCCGTGCGATTAACTTCATCCCCGTTGGATTCTGCTCTTGTTGTCTCCAAGAACAGTTTGACTGCCTGATTGAGCCTTCCATCCTTCAATAGTCCATCAACTAGACAAGTCATAGTGAAAACATTGGGCGAGACGCCTGCTTCTATCATTTCCTTGTGGAGCCGGAGAGCTGCATCTGTATTACCATCTCTGAAGTGCCCATCCATCAAAGAAGTATAAACAACAACATCAGGATTAAAACCTTTTATGACCATCTCATTATACAACCCCATGGCAGCATCAATGTTACCTACTTTGCAATAACCATCCATCAAGGTGGAAAAGGTTATGATGTCAGGGTCGACACCCCTTCCTGTCATTCGCGAACACACTTCCAAAGCCTTATCCATGTTTCCTTCCTTGCAATGTGCCTCTATTAGAGTATTGTACACAGCAGCATTTGGGATGACTCCCCTATGCTTCATTGTTTCTAACAAGCCATCGGCTTCTGCCATTCTACACATACGACAGTAGCACTTCATTAGGACACCATAACTGTAAACATCAGGAGAATTACCAAGTTTTTCCATTTCTGAGAAAATCGCTTCTGCACCAGACATGTCGCCTGCTCTGCAATTTCCATCCATCAGACAATTGTAGATGAACAGATTAGGAACCACATCAAACTTCACCATAGAGACAAAATAATTCCGAGCTCTTTCCAACTCTCCATCTTTGTGGAGCATATCGATTAGGATGCAAAATGTAACCACATTCGGAAGCACTTTCTGGTCCAGCATTTCTTGATACAACTGAATGGCCTTTTCAACGTTTGCAATCTTACTGTAACCATCTATGAGACAATTGAAGGTGTACAAATTTGGAAGCACACCATTCATCCTCATTTCCCTAACTAAGCATTCTGCTTCTGACATCTCACCCTCGCCACAGAGACCGCGCACCAAGGTAGTGTAAATCACCACCGTCGGCGCAATTCCCTTGCCAACCATCTCATCCAATAACACTTTAGCCTTATCAACATTGCCTTGATCACAACAAGCATCAATCAACACGCCATAAGTGACAACACTTGGCGTGCCACCGCGCGAAACCATGTCCTCATAAACATCCCACATTGATGCAAAGTTTCTCTTTTTACAAAACCCATCTAAAAGTGCATTAAACACCTGTACTGCCGGCAATTTCTCAATCTTCCGGTACACCCAATAGGCCTCATCAACATGGCCCAACTAGCATAACGCCATAACCAATACACCAAAAACCTTAGAACTAGACATTACGTTCTCAAATCGACTAAGCGACTTGAAAACAGAAGCACAAGCCCTTTGAGGGTTCCGGGTTTTGAGCAAATCTTCAATGACGCATTTTATCAAACATCTGGCGTCCACAAACATCTTCGCATCTGTTAAAGAATAAACGAGCGCTGAATGAGCTCTGAGATTCTTCGTCGGTTCCAGTTTACTAGCGACGGAGTTGAATATATGAAGAGCTTGCTTCGGAGTTCTCGCATTGAGTATTTTGGCGGCCAAATCTGACATGAATGGAGAAGGTGGAGTTGACAAAGAGGAAAATGGCGCAAATCTTGGCGGGATGAATTTTTTGGACTGGACAAAGAGCTTCGACATGGATTGGAATTGGAAGAATGCGGAATGGAGATTCCGTCATGGATCTGTTAAACTGTCATTTTGGCTTCAACGAGAGTTTGAAATGATCGCCGGAATGGAAGCCTGGACTTTGAATTATGAATAGAGTTGCAGTGGCATCTCTTCCTCCAAGAAAATAAATACTGTAAATAAATTGCATTTTTTAACATTTTTCTACCTTTTTTTTTAATTATTATAACGGTTTTATTATTATTTTTTTTTTTGAAAATACAATTATGTTCATCACATATAATTATGTCCTCATTCACCAATAAAAATAAAAGGTAAAGGCATAATCACAAAAATACTCCCTAATTTTTAAAATATATTAAAGAGCAAACCACCATTTTGGTCCCTAACAAATCACTCAATGCTCTTTTTTGTCCCTCACATTTCAAATGATGAGAAAATATCCTTCACATTTCATTTAGTGTACCATTTTGGTCACTCACTAACTTTTTATCCATTTTTCCATCCAAAAAGTTACATGCCACTCACATGTTGAATAATTAAATAATAAAATTAAAATAAAATGTAGAATAAAACTTGATATTATAACTCATCATTATTCTTTTCCCAATTTTGATAATACTTTTTATGCTTATATTAATTATAAATACATGTAATTGTATTAGTAAGATATGAAAAATATTTATATATAATTTTTTATTAGGATAAGAAAATTTTTAAAACATAACGCTTCTAAAAAAATTATAAAATATAACCAAAATAAACTTAAATTATAAACTACTATCCCTTAGCGTTTAAAATTATTTTCTTTGTATGAGTGGATTCAAATTTGAATTTACAAAGTTTGTTACTCAAAAATATAAATACGAACTTAAAATTTTCAATATACATATATGTTTAACTATTAATTTGTATAAATTCAGAAAATTATTTTTTATTCTAAATAAATATTAATATTATGTGTACTTCAATCATTAAATAATTAAGTTTAAAATTATAAACAAATTAAAAGGTAAATCATTAGATTGATTTTTTTTTTCTTTCATTTTTGACATTAAGTCATATAATTGAGTTGTCATGTGAGTTTATTTTGTTATAACAAAACTATACTTATTTACACTATCTTCAAAAAACTATCACTAATATTGTTTCTGTTTAAAATATTTTTTTATTAGTTTCTAATACACATGTTAGTGTTAAACATAATATTTTTTCAAATGAATGTTTAAAGATCAAAACGTATGGATCAATTAAGGTATTTCATTGTGCGTACAATATATTTATTTTCCTTCCACCATATATTATTTAGATCTTTTGAGTATAAATAAAAAAGTTTGGACTATATTTTTTTTCTATGCCAAAAGGAATGGGGGTAGGACACTCAAATTTATAAATAAATAAAAAATTTATTCTATTGATAAAATTTGATTTGATTTAAAAAAATTTTGTGTTGGATTTGTGAATTATCTAAAAGAAAAATGAAAGAGGTTGTAGAAGCTATTATTTTAAGAAAATTTATTTGATAATTGTAAGTCTATATTGTATGGTAATTAGTTTTTTTTTTTTTTTTCTTAAGCAAGTAGCCGAGGCTGGCCCTGGCCTTTAATTAATTTAAAAGAAATTAGATGGGGGGCATAAAATAGTAATTAGTTATTACAAATTAAGTATGGATAAAATAAGTTATTTAAAAAAATTAAAATTATTAAATATAATTACATTCCCCTAAGAATAATTACAAAAAATTAGCACTCTTCTTAAGAATTTATCATCCTACCATATTATAAATTGAATTTTTCTATAAATATTGAACATGTGAGCTGCATGTAACTTTGTGAATGGAAAAATGAATGGAAACTTAGTAAGGGACCAAAAGAGTACACTAATTGAAATGTAAAGGACATTTTCTCATCATTTGAAATGTGAGGGACAAAAAAGAGTATTGGTGATTTGTGGGGGACCAAAATGGTGGTTTGTTCTATATTAAAATACTCTTTGAATTTATATAAATTGGCAAAATTGGCTTCAGTTTTTCATTAAAAAAAAAAGGGCATACTATTTGTAGTAACATTTTTACTATTTATAGTAACATTTTCTTGTGAAAAATCTATAATACCCCTTAGGTCGTTAAATTTTTTTTTTAATTTTCACTATAATTATGGCCGATAGTCACAAGAACAATCCACAGGGGGCGAGATTTTGGAAGAAAATACCCTAAGCCTAAAAAAACAAAAAATACCGCCCCTAGGAGGTGGTATTTTTGGAGCAAAATACCGCCCCTAAGAGGCGGTATTTTGGCCAAAAATAGGGGCTATATTTTTGGCAAAAATACCTAGGGGCGGTATTTTGGGCCAAAATACCACCCCAGCATGGGTTGCAAAATACTACCCTAGGTATTTTTGGCCAAAATACCGCCCAAAAATACCTAGGGGCTGTATTTTGCCAAAAATAGGGCTTTTTTTTCTTTTTTTTAGTGCAGAAACATTTTTTGGGGCGAACCCCGCTAACTCACCGTGGAGTTGGATCCGCGAAAGTTGTAATTGGATTAAGTTAGTTTTGATACCATGTTAGAATTTGAGAAAAGAAGAGAAGAAGATGAAGATCATGAAGAATCTGAAAAAACCTTGGTTACTGCAAATAACAATTCCAGACAATGTTTTTTTTGTTAAAAACCCAATTTTACGTTAAAAAAAATTGTATAGATTGTTTACTTACTGTATAATATGGATCGTTCTCGTGACTATCAGCCATAATTAGAGAGAAAATAATTTTTTTTTAAGACCTAAGGGGCATTATAGACTTTTCACAAAAATTTTACTGTGAATAGTAAAAATGTTACTGCAAATAATAATTTCGAAAAAAGATACCCTCAAAAGAAGGGTAGTTTTGCTTATTAACACAAATTTAGGGAGTGTTTTTAACGTTTTACCAAACTTCAAATGCATTTTGAAATCTATTATCTATTCATATAATGCACCTTTTTTTGGTTAATTATTACTCCATCATCTGTCATTAAAAGAGCAATGAGTTCAGTATGTGTCCCATGGCTGTGGTCTAGTGGACATTCCAAGACATTTAAATCCTTGGACTTGTGGGGGACTGCTCACTCCCAGGTGTAGTGATTGTTGTTGGATCTCAGTGTAGAACTCAAAATAGACCATTTATGTGTGACAAAGGGAATATAAATGATAAAAAAAATTACACTTTTGATCTCTTATGTTTGGCTCGTAGCACTTGTTCCCTTTTGTTTTGAGTTTGGCACTTCTGTTCCGAAAGTTTGAAAATTTGCCAATTTTAGTCCCTTTAACCTATTATAGGAAGTTTATAGTCATTTGGATCTTTTATGAAAAAATTATACTCCCTCCGATTCAGAATAAGTGTCATTTTAGAGGGAGTAACAATTTTCAAAATAAGTGGCGTTTTAGAAAAAAACATAAAATATTTCTCAATTTGCCCTTGTCTTAACTTATCTACCTAGAGTTTGTGATTATCTTAAATATATAAGAATAATACAAAAATACTAGGGGAGAGAAAGAAAATGATGTTTAATCATATTTGTAATATCATATTACAATAACTAAGGGGTATATTTGTCATTTAAATGAATTCTTAATAGATTCTTAATTTGTCTGAAAACCTCTAAAACGACACTTATTCTGGATCGGGAGTAAATATTAGGTTCAATTTAATTATTAAGACTTATTATCCATTAAAATATCTAAAATGAAACTTACAAATTCTATGTTCACAACAAAATGTGTCACAATTGCAATCTATTCATCTCAGTTTTAATTGTCTATTATTTTTAATATTTAAATTTTAAATATCATTTTAAATTTTGTATAAAGTGCCTAAATGATTGAAAACCTCTTACAGAAAGTGTAAGAGACCAAAACTGCAAAAAATTATAAATAAAAAGGGCAAAATTGTCAAATTCAAAACAAAAGAGACCAAAAGTATTACGAAGCTAATGTCAAATTTCTAATAAATAATTGCTTTTCTCTATACAAGCTAACACATGATTTTTCTCTTTAGTCTCTACTAACAATACTTGTGGCTGATAAAGTAGCAAATTCCGAACAAAAATCTACGAATCAAGCTCATTTGAATGTTAGTTGAAGAATCCATTCCCGCCCTTCAAATCAACTCCAGAGAACTCCAACAACAACTTTTTAATCTATTACAGAACTGCAAATCCCTCAGACACCTGATCCAAATCCATTCACAAGTTATCACCAATGGCTATGCTCAGAAAAGCTTCATTCTTGTTAAGCTATTGTCCTTCTACGTTTCTTCCGGCGATCTCGAGAGTGCAACCCGGGTTTTCAACCGTGTTCTGAATCCCAGCACCAATGTTTGGAACCAGATTATCAGAGGCCATGGCCGAAGCGAAAAACCGCGCAAAGCTGTGGAACTTTTTAGTGCGATGGAGAAATCAGAAGCCCTGCCTGATGGGTATACGTTTTCTTATGTTATTAGTGGTTGTACTGATGGGGGCTTGTTTTGTGAAGGGAAAACGGTGCACGGCAAAGTTTTGAAACGTGGGTTCTGCTCGAATGTGTTTGTTCAGACCAATTTATTGAATTTTTGTTCCGTTGGTGGTGGGCTGGATGGTGTTAGAAATGCGCGGTATCTGTTTGATGAAATGCTTGAGAGAAATATTGTGACGTGGAATTCTCTACTCTCCGGGCTTGTTAGATGTGGGGATGTTGATGGGGCACGCCGAGTTTTCGATGAAATGCCCGAAAGGAATGTGGTTTCTTGGACGACTCTGATCGATGGCTGCGCGACAAATGGGAGGCGTAGACAAGCGCTTGCGTTGTTTCGACAGATGCGCAGGGCTGGGGTGGAATTCGATCAGGTGACATTGGTGGTCGTACTGTCCGCATGTGCCGAGTTGGGTGATTTGAGCATGGGGAGATGGATTCACCAGCATGGCTTAAAGATCTTTAGTGATAGAAAACAGCCAATGCTGATCCCACTTAACAATGCATTGATTCATATGTATGCTAGTTGTGGGGTGATAAATAAAGCATATAGAGTATTCAGGGAGATGCCTAGCAAAACCACCATTTCGTGGACAAGTATTATCACAGGCTTCGCAAAACAAGGGCTCGGAAAAGAGGCTCTCGGATTGTTCCAGGAGATGGAAAGGCTGAGAGAGGATAGTGTTAAACCCGATGAAATTACTTTCTTGGGTGTTATGTCTGCTTGCAGCCACACTGGTAAAGTTGATGAGGGATGGCATTATTTTCAGAGTATGAGCCAGACTTGGGGCATTGAACCAAGGATTGAGCATTATGGATGCATGGTTGACATCTTGAGCCGAGCTGGAATGCTTGATGAAGCGCTTGGGCTTGTTCAGACTATGCCTATGAAGCCGAATGGTGTTATATGGGGTGCTCTTCTTGGTGGCTGTAGGATTCACAAGAACCTGGAACTCGGTTCTCATGTGGCTCGATTATTTTCTCTGGAAGTTGAAGCTGGCAGAGCTGCAGGGTACCTTATGCTCTTGTCAAATTTATATTCTGCTGCTAGAAGTTGGCAGGATGCTCACTCTGTGAAGCAGAAGATTGCTGAAACTGGAGTGAGAAAGCCTTCTGGTCGAAGCTGGGTTCAAATCGATGGAAGGCTTCATGGTTTTGTGGTCAATGAGAACAGTCATAAGCATTAAAATTCGATCAATGGTATGCTTGGTTTGGCCACAAAAGAAATTAAGGTTCTTGGTTATTAGATTCAAAAGATTTTCTCTTGGACTTCATTGTGAAATGAGGACATAATCAGTATTTGGAGATGTTGGAATGCATTTATCTCAATCTTCTTTCTTTGGGAGTTTGAAATTTGGCACTTGAGGACAAGCGCGTAAGCATCTAGTTTGTGTTACCAAGGTTTGTGTTAGTAACCATAATGTAACAAAGAGTTTCTAGATGTGCAATTATCGGCATCTTTTAGTGAGATGCTAATAGTTTTCATAACAAATCTGCATCTCACAGGATGGAGAACGAAACGAACTGAAAGAATGTCAAGCTTCAAGTAAGAAAGGCAAGATCTTTGTTGCTTTCAAGACTTGTGATTTTTCACTTGCTCACACAGTGTTTTAGCCTTGATTAACAGCGCGAGAGATTATTCCATGGAACAGCTGTACCACGGACGATTATGCAACTTCATCATTTATCTTGTTATCGCTATTGGTTTGTTGCACGGAAAAGGTGAGTACAACAGATACACTAAATAATTTCTTTAACAACACACTAGTAGCATAGCACTGCAAATATGCATCTAATCCATGAATGTTAAATTTGGTTTTACATTTGCTTGAGCTTTTGCAATCATCTGTGGTTAACTTTCCTTTTCTTGTTGGTCTATTATATTTCAATACGCGACTTTGATGTGCATATCTCTGCTAGTACCCTGCTTCAAAATTACACAAGTTTTGCATTCCAATTTCATGCATGGAATGATATCTGTTTGTGAAAAAGTAGGCCCTGTTCGTTTTCGTTTTTATTTGACTTTTTACTATTAATTACAAATTTTTATAAAAACGTGCTTTCAAAATCAACTCATAACGAACATGCTTATTTGTTAGGATGGAAGAGAAGGCAAGTTTAGGAAATGGTGGCCTAAAAGGCATCGGTTGCTTGCTGATTTGGATGGGTTTTTCTTTAATGGCTTGGAACAATTAAGGCATATCCAGCAGGAACAGGAAGGCAAAGAATAATGCAAAATTGCAAGTTTGATTATTTGACTTTTTCTTCATGCTTTGGTTTCGAATAATTTGAGTATTTGATTTGGATATCCAGTTGATCAAGACAAAGA
This sequence comes from Leptodermis oblonga, assembly GCA_016801395.1. Taxonomy (NCBI): domain Eukaryota; kingdom Viridiplantae; phylum Streptophyta; class Magnoliopsida; order Gentianales; family Rubiaceae; genus Leptodermis; species Leptodermis oblonga. The sequence goes on from CM028759.1 coordinate 34,572,695, forward strand.
ATATACGCCTTCCTGGATGCATAATAGGAAATACTTTTATTTTAGAACAACTTTTCAACAAAACAACAAATATAGCATAGGCGTTAAAGTATTGTGTAACGTTTTAAATGTTGAAATGTTGAGTTTAATGTATAAAGTATTGCGTGTGTGTTAAAACAGCAAGTATACTGTATAGCACCTAGTGAAATTAGTGCTAAAATATTGCGTTTAAAGTACAACTTTATTGTTGAGGGGTTGAGTTTGTAGCTTAGAGTACAACCCTTCGTGATTTTTTTAATGGACTAAGGTCATCATGCCCACCAGCTTTTCCAAAATATTTTGACCTAGAAAAAAAAAAAAAAAAAAAAAGTTGCACTACAGACAATTTACCCCATGTGATTTTAAAATTGATAGTTACCTCCGAACTAAAAATATCATAATTATTTGTGTGTTAGATTGATTTGGTACAAAATGAGAATTTGAAATTGTAATATTCAATGATAAGATAAATATAATCTTTCTAAATAATAGTTAATTTTAACATTTAAGTCACCATAAGGGGGTGTTTGACGCGCGTGAATGAGAATGGGAAGGGGCATCTCATATTTGGGAATATGTAAAATTTCATTAAAGGAATTTTAGATTGTCTGTTAGAGGATATAATAGTTTAAATTATTAGATTTCTGTACGTACTAAATATAAAAATTTTAATCCTAGAAATTAGATTCTCATTCTCCCATTCCCGTTCTCATTTTTGCGCGCCAAACGCACCATAAGGGAGCAAACTGTATTTCACCATTTTCATTTCTCCTTTCAGAATTAGTTACCTTGTTAAGTAGGGAAACCTTGATAGAAAACAACACGCTTTCTACTTACTTGCCCCTAGCTTCCACGCTTTCTTACCCTTATCAAACAAGCTAACCTAAACCCCAAAAAAGTAATCCTTACAAAATCAGTTTTCCCCCCAAATGAATGCCTATAAATACCGGGCCACACGCAGTCACACATTTCTCACTACTATTTCATTCAATCCTCAAAACTCTAATCTTGAATTTTTCCATTTTCATCACCAAATCATTCAAGAAACTCAATTCGGAACCCTATAGAGCATTCGGAGTTAAGTTTGCAGGGATTCAATTTCATTTCAGCTCCATGGTTTCGAGTTCGGATAGGTCGGAAATTGCCTTCTTTGACGTGGAAACCAGCGTTCCCACCCGGCAGGGACAAGGGTTCGCGCTATTGGAATTTGGGGGGATTTTGGTTTGCCCTAGGAAGTTGATTGAGCTCGAGAGTTACTCGACTTTGGTTAAGCCTGCTGATTTGTCCCACATTTCGAATCTTTCCGTCCGGTGTAATGGCATCACCCGGGACGCCGTTGTTTCGGCCCCTACTTTTGCAGAAATTGCTGATAGAGTCTACGATTTTCTTCATGGTCAATTTCTCATCTTTTTTTTTTTTTTACATGTAAATAATGAGAATTAACTCGAGGTTTATATTTTTTGGCGGGTTTACCAAATTGTCGTCGGTTGTTCAGAAATGTCCGAGAATTTATTTTTTTTTTGGTGGGTTTTGTGGAGTGGTGTGAGCTGGGAGGTTCTGATATTTTGGGTTTATTTGGTTTCTTTATCTGTGATTTTGTTATGTTGATTGTCTGTGATGCTTGAGTTTTGAATTGTTTTTTATTAACGTGATTGTGTACAGGGAGGATATGGGCAGGGCACAATATATTGAGATTTGATTGTGCTCGGATTAGAGAAGCATTTGCTGAGATAAATAGGCCTCCTCCGGAACCCAGAGGGACAATTGATTCCCTTGCTCTGTTAACACAACGGTTCGGAAGGAGAGCTGGTAACATGAAGGTGCAATAATGCTTATCCTTCTTAAACTTTCTTGGAACCTTATTTGGTTCATTTGGTTCATTCGTTGTTTGAGATTCTTGAAGTAATCGTTTGAATGATAAACGTGCTTACATTAATCATTGTTGATGTTCAGATGGCCTCTCTTGCTACGTATTTTGGAATTGGTGAGCAAAAACATAGGTATGCTCACATCCTGTTTCTCACACTATTAAGCGTTAGTCATTTCTGATTTATGACTTTAGGAAATTTTCCTGGATGAGTTTATGATCACATAAAAATTGGCATCTTAGTCTAGCATACTAGACTTGTTTGGTATATAGGATATCTCTTCTCATAATTTTCTTTATTTTCTGTCAGGAGTTTAGATGATGTTCGGATGAATCTTGAAGTTCTGAAGTATTGTGCAACCGTTTTGTTTTTGGTAATGCCACAATCTGTATATGCATTCATATACTATTTTCTTGGTTATGCAGTGAAAGAAAGCTATAGTAACCGTTATCCTAACTTTCTTTACACTAAATTGTCTGTCTTGCACTGTTAATGGTTAATACTTCAATTGCATCTCCTAGAAGTTTTATTGTTACACAGCAATGTAAGCGATAAATTTCAAATAATAGGTTATACTGTATCTTAATTTTATGCTGCTTCTGCAAGTCATTTTCTCTTTTTAGTAGAAAGATTAAGAGTTTGCACCATTGTAGGGTATTGTGTAATAATCTACGTTTAATTACCCTACTCTTGCATTCATGACCCGTATGGATCCTTGCTACTTTCAGCCAAGAAAAAGTTTACTTGATAAACTAATATATTGGAGAGAGAAGTATTTATTGGAATCTCTTATGATGTTCATCCCACTTAACAGTGTAAACTAAGTAACATATTAGGAGGTTATGAAACTCCTCCTAGACTGTTCTATGAGTGTTCAACTGTTTTTTGTAGTTTTAATGAAATTAATGACTGGGCTTTAGATTTGAAAACACATGTTCTCTGTGTAGATTACTGTGACAGTTTTATGAGCTTCTTTTGCAGATACTCCTCTAAAACTAAATTAGAAATATCTCAAAAAGTACTCCATCCAGGAAGGATGTCAAAATTACTCCATTGTTGGTTGACCATCAAGCATGATGTGTTTTTACTCGTAGTTAATTTTTCTATATGGATATAAATTTTATCTTGTATTGCTTAAGCAAATTATGTTATGCAGTGAAATAACTTGATGGAGCTTGTCCATATTTTCAGGAATCAAGCCTTCCTGACATATTAACTGAAAATAGTTGGGTTTCTCCTAATGCTACAACAAGAAGTCGCGGCAATGCGAGAGCTTCTCCTGAAGAGAGGAGTTTGGTCACAAATAAATCAGCATCTAGCAGTAAAGTTGAAAATTGTGCAACATCATCATCTCCTGTAAATCACACAGAAGAATCTCATCCAATATTCTCACTCATGACTTCCATGACAAATGTAAATGCTATTGAACTGGTTGAACCTAACATTGCTAGGCCAGACCCCTTTGACATGGGCCGACTGACTAGTGAAATGGAAAGAGAACCCCTTCCATCAGAGGACATCATGGAAGAAGAGGAGTCTGGTTCCCCACCTCAAGAATCCTCCAAAACTGCATCTGAGGGTAGTAGTGGTTGTGTCAACTTCTTAGAGCCTCATGAAATTTCTATACCTTCTATGTCTGTAACTCTCACTCCTTACTTTCGTGGGACCCAAAAGATACAAATATTGCATGAGAGTACAGAGTTACAACTTTGTTGCAGGCAACTGAAAGTGCGCTTTGGAGTTAGTCCAAAATATCTTGATAGTCATGGTCGACCGCGGTTGAGTTTTGTGGTGGATGCATCACCAAGCTTATGCGAAATTTTAGATACTATTGACAAACTTGCTCAAAAGTTGTCTGTGGATTCTGGCAGCAGCTCTGAATGGCGACCTTGCGTTGCCAGAAAGCCGGGCTTCTTCAATTATCCCACTGTGCGACTGCAGTATGTTTCTTGGACTCTTTTTAAACTTTAATACTCCTTATATAAACCAGGATGATAAAGTATAAGTTAAAGTTCAAATTTCTAAAAATATGTGCACTTAGCTTTATTTTTGGGCACTTGTCTTTTTAGCTTTTATGGATTCTCTCCTAATTGACTCTCTGTATGCATATGCTCAAGGTTACGCATGCATAGCTTGCTTTATTACATTTTATTGTTCTTCCTTCTTCTCATCTTCTATGTTGGTGGGACAATATTAATCAGTAAATTTGGACCTTCAAGACTTTTTTCTTTATATTGTTTACTGCCCAGGATACTTTGTATTTTAGGCTTACCTTCTAATCTATTTGTTATGCTTGAAATTGCAGGTTACCCACCATAGTTGATGGAACTATGCTTCGCTGGGCTACCGAGATATACCATAGAGAATCTTCCACCACGCAAAGGCTCGTGTTCAGCAAATTTGACATCACGGAACTAGATTCCTTGCTTATTCCTGGAAACACTTTGGACGCATACTTCTCCTTGGGTACTTATGACTTTCAGCAGAATGCAGGCATCCGACTACTGGCAAAGAAGTTGATTATAAATTGACAGAAGGCATAGAGTCCTGGCTAACTTGTACAGTCTCATTCTTAAAGAAACTTGATTCTGTTTTTAGTTGTAGTTTAACAGTTTCTAACTTCTTTTCGGCCAAGTATTTGAATGTTCCTTTAAATTGTAATAATTTGTTGTAACAATTTGTCTTTTGAATAATTGAATTGCAATCTTGAACCCTAATTTAATTCACTTAGGTGTCTTATATATATATAAATATACATATACACAGACGTCCTCTTGTTGGATTTGTTGGTTTTCCCATGTCCTCTTGAATCGAAAATCTGCAAAAAGTCTCTGTAATGGCATTGTTACAACAATGCACATAGTGGGCCAAAAATACCAGATTATTAGGTCTACCCCTAAAGTTTGGTAAGCCTAACAATGTGATGGCTTTGATACACATGCATTATGTACGTGAGTGATGAGTGGTGATAGTCTCGGTTAATTCATCACAATAAATGATGTGTTATTCACATGAAGATGGTGAGATATAATCCATATAACTGAGCCCATGTAATGTAACAAAGGCTTAGTTGTTGTTTTTGATATGATGCTTATGAAGATGCAGAGAAGATATTTTAGTTGAACAAATTTCAGGGTTGTTGGGAGTCTATGAACTATCAAGGTTTAGGTTTATATATACTTAAAGCCTTCTAAACCTTTCAGATTAGTAAATAGTGATAAACAAAGAAGATTTCCAAAAGGGTCTTAGGATATTTTGTTATCCCTTTTGATATCCTTTAGAGCACAACTCAAGTTGGTTTTCTCCTATTTGATTTGTAGCTCTCCCTACACAAAGCTAAGCTAAGACCACAGAATGGACCAAGTACAGTTTTGAAAGAAATCATGTGCTAGTGTTGTGTCATAATCATATGTTTGCTTTTCATCCTATGTGGAGTAGAATTGTTGTATATATTGATTAGGCTCACTAAACTTATGTGGAATCATCAAGTGATTACTGATTAGGAATAAGCAATCATAGTCATTAGTTCTATTTCTTCATGTTTAGAGAACAAAACTTGTCAGAGGAATGGACAATCTGACATTACCTAGTATTAGATTCCTTAAATGCTGCAAGTTTTTTCTGTATGTTTAGATCATCAGATATAATAAACACTGAAGAACACATAATGTAAGACTAAACAAATTCCACGAGTACCTCATTATGTGTCTGTACTGTGCAAAACTTTGAACAGCAGTGTTCTCCCCTTAATTAGTCATATGATTAGGTTTTATATAGGATTGCCAATTGATCTTTCAGATTTGGCTGTTTAGTATAAACAATTAATGGAGGGGAGTCTTTGCATAGTGGTGAAAAGTTGTTGCCACGTCACTTGAGATCTTGGGTTCAAGCCGTGGAAATAACCTATTATAAAAATATAAGGTAAGACTGTGTACATCAACCTTTAATAGGCCGATCCTTCCTTGGACCCTAAGTATAAACAATTAATGGCATTTTGACAGCCTCATAAGGCTCGCACGAGGTAAAACCTAATACAGTGGTGCTTTTTTCAAAAAACAGGGAATTTTGCTGCAGCTGCTGCTGCTTAAGTAGTTTGAGTAAAATGCCACATTTGTACTATCTGAGACACTTTCAGTGGTATAAAGTTTTCAAATTCTTGCCTTAAATTTTCTCATGTCCTTAACAGAAACTGAAATTACTACCATGAATCAGTTCATGATACTACATCTTTCCAGAAGGATGCTCAATCGTTCATTAACAATTTTGATTACTTCCCTAAACATCACTGGTAATACTGCAGAGAACAAAGGCACCTCCAAAGATCAATTCGTGCAATTATATTAGGGCCCCCATGAAAATTTGGCAGACCAAACTCTTGGTTTGATGATTCACGTGTTATATATTAGCAGAAGTGCTTTCTGTGAAATGCATGCTAATCGTGTTGAAATGAAGATGCTTTAAAACATGCATGTGTGCCTGTTGGTTTGGCATTCTTTATAAGATCCACAAGATACTTTTGTCATCAGCTGCAATCCTCTTGCTTTGTGAATTGCATGCATTATATGCAATGGACAGGGGAAAGAAAGTCTCAAAGGGTGCTAAGGGTTTGGGCGGTAGGGGTTATGGCTCTAAAAAGTATGATGTTATTGAACACAATAAAGTTAGGATACTGCTCTGTGGCAACAATGTAGAGAGCTGTAGAGAAACATTCTCTCTTCTTTGCCCAGGATCTTATCAGGGTACTACTGTTTCCCCTTGTTATTCTCCTCTTTTCTTCATTTCTTTCTATTCCAGAGTATTTATTGGTTTACTTTATATCTCTGAATACTTTTTGATGTTCAGCAGTAGCAAATGGTCTCTTTTATCAATTTTACTTGAGGTTGCAGGAGCAGAGTTGCCTTCTGATCCGAGTCATTCTAATATTTGTTCAATCGCCATGGTGCTTTATATTTCCAGTGTCATTCACTTGATGGCGTAGTTATTTTTCTTGGATTTTCTGTTTTAAGGGGATTGATAATCAACATTGTTGGATTTTTAACCTGTTTTAAGTGGATAATAGCACAACCATGGGATCTCTGTTCTTGTTAAAAACGACGTGTTAGATTCTTGAACACTTTGTCTGCTATAGCAGGGACCTTCTTGGAGAATTTAGGGGATACCATGACTGGTTCCCTGTTGCCACATACAAAAGTTTTTCCAATCAAAACCTAATAGGCATGTTTATCTTACCAACTGCATGACATGTTAAACTCCTTTTGTCAGTCTTGATAGTCACATGCTAATTTGGATCTTAACATATTTGTTTGTTAAGAGTAACTCAACCACTAACCTTTGGCTTGATACCTTATCTTGCAGATCTTGATAACTTATATGGCAGATAGGATTTTGGCAGTGTCTTATCAGTAGGTAGTTTGTTACAAGACATGTCCTTTTTTGGCTTGTACTTTCTCGATCTGAAGTAGACATTCTATCCAAATAAGGATAAATAGCCAATATATATGAAAACCTACAGAGAAAGCAAGCCAATGGTTCTTGCCTTCTTAGTTCAAACATTCTGAGTCTTTTGTTTCTCTAGTACGTTTTAGTTGTCCTATCCGCAGGTCGCACTTTTCCGCTCATATTGCTTACTTTTAAGCATAGAAAAAAGCACATGATTTGATATTCATACAATTTGTTAACCAATGAAGGATATACTTTGGGCATTTCCCCAAGTCAAAAGTAATGAATCTGCAGTGAGTTGATGATATTTGATGTGTTTGTCTCAGTAACCTCGGTATGGTCAGAAACACGCATTGTTGAGGCTTTGAATTCGGATGGATCTCGTATCGATATTATACTTGCTGAAGTGAATCTTCTTATGGAAAATGGAGGTGAGATGCTGAGGTACATTGTGCATCATGAAGCGTTGCAACATGTTCCTGTCATAAGTAAGCTTTCTTTCTGCCTGTATTAAACAGACTGCACAGATGAACAACTTCAGTTGAAAATAACAGAAATAACTTATTTTTCTTGTGTTCATCCATCAAGTTTTAGCAACAAGAGATCAGGTTTCTATCTCTGTAAACGGCTTAAGACTCGGGGCCGCGGACTATCTTCTGAAGCCTTTACAATCTGAGGAGCTCTCACACTTGTGGATGCATATGCAGAAAAGGTGAGTATATATGGTTGCTGTTTCTTCTTATTTTCCAAAAGAAAACTGAAGACAAAAACTTCCTTTTCCTCGCCATTTCGATTCACTCTAGTAGTTCAAGATTTGAATTGTTTTACAAGTTTATTAATAACTGCATTTTGACAGGAGGGATGAAGCTTTACATGGATGCACTTCAGGGATTGAAGGCTTCAAGATATGATCAGAACATATGAATTTGATATCAACCTTAACTACCTACCTAGGTTACATTCTGGTCTGTGTGTATTCCGCGCCTCTGTCCACTCACTCGCAATAGAAGCTAGGACCTAACATATCATGTCAAGTAGTGTCCATTCGATGAAGGATTCCAAGTGCACGTGTTCAAGCTTAAATCCCATAGATCTATTTTATTTAAAGTATTCCAGAACTTCAAATAGCAATATATGGATGATGATTTTTCCGATTCATCAGCCTTTCCCAGTCAGTGATTGTTGTTTTATGATTTTTATCTTCTCAGAATGGCATTTTCTTTTCATATTTGCTAAGCACAAAGTCAGAAAGTTGATAAATGCAGGTCCTTTATAAAAACTTAGTTTACAACAATAACAACTACGCTTTTGTTTTACTACGTGGGATCAACTATATGGATCATATATCACTATCGTATATGGTCATGATACATTAATTCATTTATATTCAAATATGAAAATATAAGCACAGAAAATTGGTGAAAACTAGAAATGATCTGACGATACTAACGTATTTGGCACTGGGATCATTAAAGTAAGATAATAATGGGATTTTGATGGGAATTATTGATGCTATAACTTTTAGGGAAAGGTTGCATTTTAAGGCCTTGTTTGGCTACCAAATGCTGCAATTTGTGTCCATTGAAAAATTGTCTTCAGCCAGAATTTGCACCCAAAGAAGTGCATGGATTCAAATCATATTTTCTGTACCATTCTAATTTTATTGATGTTCCACATGAAAAACATTTCAAATCTTTAAAAGAATATGCTTCTATTTAGATAATTTAGTGTTTTTTTTTAAAAAAAAAAAGAAATGCTTCATTCCCATTAAGAGTCTTAATTTATTGCATCGAAAGCAGGGGCTGTAGGGAGGGGAAAAATGAAGTGAGGAGCCTCATGCAGAGTCCTGTCAATTATCCACTATAAATTAGCAGAACTGACAGAGGTAAAAATAAAACCCCCTAACATCTAGATGGCCAACCCTATGCACCAACCATTGGGGCACTAGCTCGGTCCTAAAAGATGTCATTTGAAGATGAAGAAACTCAATAGGAGTACAAAAATAAGACTAATTTGTCAACGTAAAACCTATGCTCATTTCAAACTTATTTACACAATAGCTCAATAATAACTCATGTACTCCCTCCCCTCCGTTCCATTAGAAGGGCCCATTTTAAAAAATATTTTTTATTCCAATAGAAGAGTTTAGTTTTAAAGTTTTTTTATTTCTCTTACCCTTAATAATATAATCATGTGTGTTTCACAATTAGTCCATACTTAATAAGTAAGGATATAAATAAAGTGTGTCAAACTACCTAATTTATGTATTGTACCTTAACCTTTATAATAAATTGTACATTGGTCAAAGTAGATTATTCTAATGGAACGGAGGGAATATAATTTATGAAATTTGCAAAATTATTCTAAATTAAAAATTGATCCCTTTTTGCTGGTTTCTAGCTTTTTGAACAGGATTTAGAAATTATGATATTTTTAGGGATGATAGGGATTTTTTTTTTTTTTCTTTCTTTCTTTCTTTACCAGTATAATTCTATTCGTATACTAAAAACCATGATCTCCAAAATCTCTATGAACCTGGACCAATCCTCCTCAAATAGGTATTATGCCACCCTAAATACAGAAATATCAAGTTACCAATGATTTTTTTCGCAATATAATTAATAACTCAGTTTTACAATTGGAAATAACGTTAACTAACATTTTGGCCAAATGTAAAGAGGATTTTTTTTTTTGGGAGGGATTCGAATTTTAAATAAGGAAAAAAAAAAATGAAATGATCATTTAAAATAGTTCCAAACGGTGCCTTAATTCTCCAACTCCAATACAATGCTCTCCCGCCAGTGCCGCCATTTTTGAACTTCTTCTTCCTTTCTTCCTTTTACAGTACGTTAATGGATTTTGATTCGTCTCAAAAGTAGCAACCGGCGGCAACGATGAGTGTTGCTGCAGCTGCCGCCGCCGCAGAAGAAAACGCACACCATGGGTTTGACATGCGTGCAGTTGCCAACCGCTACGCCGCGCTGCTTCAGCGGTGCAGCCCGCGGAGTCCGGCCTCCTACTCACGAGCCCGAGCCATCCATGCGCGGATGATAATTTCAGGGTTCAGGCCAAAGAGCCATATCCTCAACCGTCTCTTGGATTTATACTGTAAGTCACGGAATATCACTTATGCGAAGAAATTGTTTGATGAAATTCCCCACCTAGATGTTGTTGCGGGCACCTCTTTAATTTCAGCTTATTCTTCTTCTGGGAATCATAAGCTTGCAAGAGGTGTATTTGACAGGACTCCTTTACATGTTCGTGATACAGTTATGTATAATGCAATGATCACCTGTTATTTGCACAATAATGATGGCCATGCGGCGATCGCTATATTTAATAGTATGATAAAAAATGATTTTCGCCCCGATTACTTTAGCTATACTAGTGTAGTTGCTGCTTTGGCCCTTATAGCTGATGAAGAGAAGCATTGCGGGCTGATCCATTGTGCAGTGATTAAGTCAGGAACCAACCGGGCAACCTCGGTAGCAAATGCCCTTTTGTCATTGTATGTCAAGTGCGCTGCCTCGCAATTTGTGCATTCCTCTTGTTTATTAGGCTCAGCTAGGAAGTTATTTGATGAGATGCCTGTGAGGGATGAGTTGACCTCGACTACAATCATCACAGGATATGTGAAAAACGATGACCTCAACGCTGCTAAGGAAGTTTTTGATGGAATGACTGATAAGTTAGTGGTTGCATGGAATGCAATGATTTCAGGGTATGTGCATAAGGGGTATTTTTCGGAAGCGCTAGAAATGTTCAGAAAAATGCATCTGTTGGGAGTTAAGTTGGATGAATTCACTTTTACTAATATTCTTAGCGCCTGCGCAGATGCTGGATTGTTTCCTTATGGAAAGCAGCTACATGCTTACATACTGAGAACGGAACCCACAGTGGGAGGCGAATTTTCAGTCTCCGTTACAAATGCACTGATAACGTTATATTGGAAATGTGGCAAGGTTAATGAAGCTCATAAAATTTTTGAAAAGGCTGAGGTTAGGGATCTTATTTCTTGGAATACAATATTATCTGCCTTTGTAAGTGGAGGAAGAATCAATGAAGCAAAATCATATTTTGATAAGATGCCTGAGAAGAGTTCCTTATCATGGACGGTTATGATATCAGCGTTTGCACAGAATGGGCTTGGCGAGGAGGGTTTAAAAGTTTTCAACCAGCTGAGATTGGATGGCATTGAACAGTGTGGTTATTCCTTTACTGGGGCGATCACTTGTTGTGCAGTGCTTGCAGATTTGAAGCATGGAACCCAACTTCACGCTCAGCTTGTGCGACTTGGTTTTGATTCGAGCCTTTCAGCGGGAAATGCACTGATAACAATGTATGCCAGGTGTGGTGATCTTGAGGCAGCACAGTCTTTGTTTCTCGCAATGCCAGTTATAGATTCAATATCATGGAATGCAATGATTGCAGCCTTAGGCCAACATGGGCACGGTGCTCAAGCACTAAGCCTTTTTGAAGAAATGTTGGAGGAACAAATAGTGCCTGATCGTGTAACTTTCCTCACAATTCTTTCTGCTTGTGCTCACGCAGGTTTGGTGGAAGAAGGCCGCCGTCACTTTGATTCCATGTATAAGAAATTCGGAATAACCCCTGGTGAAGATCATTATGCTCGCTTGATAGATTTATTATGCCGTGCTGGAAAGCTGTCAGAAGCAAAAGATGTAATTGATTCAATGCCTTTTGAGCCCAGTGCACCTGTTTGGGAGGCTCTACTTGCTGGATGTCGAAATCATCGAAATATAGACTTAGGGGTCCAAGCAGCAGACCGCCTGTTCAATCTAATTCCACAACATGATGGAACCTACATACTTTTGTCAAACATGTTTTCGAATTCTGGTCGTTGGGATGAGGCAGCTAAGGTGCGAAAATTAATGCGAGACAGAGGAGTTAAAAAGGAGCCTGCTTGTAGTTGGATTGAAGTTGAAAACAAGGTGCATGTATTTTTGGCTGATGATACTGTACACCCTGAGATGGTTGCAGTTTACAACTATCTAAAGGAACTAGGACTGAGGATGAGGAAATTGGGATATGTTCCAGATACAAGATATGTCTTGCACGATATGGAGTCTGAACAAAAGGAATATGCTTTGTCTACTCATAGTGAGAAGCTGGCAGTTGTGTATGGGCTCCTGAAGCTTCCTCGTGGAGCCACGATAAGGGTTTACAAAAACCTTCGTATTTGTGGGGATTGCCACAATGCATTTAAGTTCATGTCAATTGCTGAAAATAGAGTGATTATAGTGAGAGATGTGAAGAGATTTCATCACTTCAGGAATGGTGAATGCTCATGTGGTAATTACTGGTGAGGAGACAAATTATACCATTTTTCAGGTGGTCTGGATTTATTGGCCACGAACATGGTGTCATCCTCTTGCCATAAGATGCTGGGTATAAAGCATTCCTCCCTCTATCTTGGTAAGGTCTCGTCAACTAGCTCCGTTAAGACTAACAGAAGCCATATTTTTAGGGCAAAAATGTCCGATGTCATGAAATGAAACATTTTCTCAGTTCAAAATTATAATTGCTTCGATTTGAATGAACCTTGTTATAGTTCAACTCTTTTAAGATCATGCGGTTACATATTGTCTTTGTAGTTTACTCATGTTAGCATATAATATTTCTCTGGATGTTTGGCAACAATTTCTATGAACTGTTGTCCATGTTGTTTCAATCTTCTTCTTTTTCGAAAATAATAATAATAATAACAAATAACCTGGCACATCTTAGATTGATTTTTGACACTATATTTTTATATCTAATCAGATTAATTTGTTCAATATCCCTTAGTTGATAAACTCGAAACTTCTATGTTGGGGTTCTGTACACTGGAGTCTTAGGCTGTGATGTTAATATTGAACTGTGCTCTTTGTTTCTTTTCTTACCAGAATGGGCTTGAAGCTTGGTATCGGGTGTTCAAGCTGGTGAAAACCTTCGGTGCATCACATCGTTGATCTTTTTCTGCTCTGTTTTGAATATTGGCTTAATGAGGTTTAGCCACAGCCCACAGGAAGGTATATCTGCTTTCTGAAATGGAAGGGTTTATGAAGAGATTTCCTTTTGTGATGTACTTTGCATCCAAACAAATCAATTCTGCAGTCTCTCCAGGTAATAGCAGGTCTCCGATGAATTCTCATTCTTTTATCATATCATCTGCAGAAAAGTTGTCCCATGCACATACTCCTTCCCATAATCGCTGGCCATGCTAAGTTTTCAAATCTTACTATCTAGTACTCTCTCCCGTCCTACTAAAAGAGTCATTTTCTAATACAATATTAGAAACACGACTCTTTGTATGGGACGGAGGGAGTATAAACTTTTCAATGATGTCTAACCTTTCTGTTTGATTTGAATATTGGAATAGACTTCATATTCCATGCAAAGGGTTGTCAATGCCAGAAGCGATCTCACCGAGAAAGGACATCCCGTCGGAAGGTTTAGTAGATGCAATACAATCAAAATGAGGACATTAATCATATCAGCATTGATGGAGTTGCTGCATAACAATAGTTGAGGAGCAGCTACAGCCGGAGAAGATGCTACTCTTCTAGGATTCGGTCGAAGACATGCTTTCGCGGGGTGGTTATGTTAGCTAGCACAAATACAGAGTGGGAGAGTGTATAGTGTATAGAATTCTAGACTTTTTATGGATGTCACGTGTGCTAGAGTTTCTATGCATCGAACTGTCTAATTTCTATCTGCTGTAAAATAATTTAGCAACTGCAGTTACTTGAATCTCCCTTTCCTAGTGGTTCAAATTCAATGTACTAGCACTCATTGTAGGCCTAATTCCCTCAATACTAAGCAGTAAAAATATCTGGAGTTCTTCAAAAAAAGGGTTTTGTTTTGATTCTCTATTACACTTTCTGTTATACATCTTAATAACTCATTATAAATATTATTGATAAAAAAATAATACATAAAATAATATTTATAATGATTTATTAAAATATATAATAACTACTGTAACACACAAAAATGTAATAGAGATCCAAAACCAAGAACTTCATGGCAAAAGTTTGAAAATTTAGTGTAAATTTATCTTATCTGCTTCTTCGCTGATCTTTCTTTGAACTGTAATGACGATGATGGCGGATCATTTGACAAATCATGCAAGTTACTCATAGTTTTAGTTTATATTTATAAAAATCTATAGACTTTCAACAAGCTGGAATAGCTCAGTTGGTTAGAGCGTGTGGCTGTTAACCACAAGGTCGGAGGTTCAAGCCCTCCTTCTAGCGTATTTTTTGACATTTTTCGGTCAGTTCTCTTTTCTGAATGCTCCTGCTACTTTTTATTTATTAGTTTAGAAACTTTTTATCTTTTGAACCATTTTCTTACGTATTTGAGAATTCTACCAGTGTTTTCTTTCAGTTTTATCTCTTTATTTTGTCGTCAGCTTTACACAAATATTCATATTAGAAAATTTAACTTTGGAAAGTAAAAAATTATTCCATAGAAGAAGAGTTGCGTGAAGGAATAACATGTTACTTCTTAAGTAGCTAATTCATATTTTAAATCACATTTAAAAAGTATCAGTTAGTTCTTGATACTTTTTTAAGAATAAACTGATATTTGAAAATAACATAACGTCGAATGTATGAATTCGTTTTATATGAGTTTTTACAAACTTCAAACGTATAGTGTTTATATTATAACAAGAGACTTGTCCCTCTTAAAATAATTAGAATGCAGGTTTTGTGACGAGTGACCTATGGAGACCACCATAGGCCAGGTCTTCGCAAGAAATTTTTTTTTATTTATTTGGTATTTATATTTTAATAATATTATATATATATATTTCGCTTCTTTAAAAAATTATTGATTATTAATCCCCAATTTTAAAACTTAAATTTCACCACTATGAGCGAGGTAATCTAATTAAGTTACTAAAGTAAAGTAGCTATTATTAAAATTTAAAAAAAAAGAAAAAAAAAAGGTAGCTATTATTCTCGTTTTGGTGATTGGACCGCAGCCAACCCTCCAAATGGCGAAAACAAACAAAGAAGAATGATAGTTTTAGCAAGTTGACTATCCACCATTAATTCAACAACCATTTTACAGCAAATCACACATGTAAAATAATTGTGTTTCTCCTCAACTCTTGAATTTTGAAACAATTGTGTAATAAAATTATTAAATAATTTAAATAATAATAAAAAAAATTTTATAATATAAGAGTTCACTTTCAATTTAATTTTATTCTAATAGAAGAGTCTATATTTATTTTTTTTTATTACTATTTATACCCTTACTAATATTTCATCTGGTCCAAATTAAAAGATGTTTTAGAGCATTTTTCAACGAATTAAGAATTTATTTGGAATTGTAATCCAATTAATACTTGTAGGGTATTTAAGATAATCACTAATTTTTAAATCCATAAGTTAAGACAAAGGGTCAGTTGAGAAAAAAATTGTGTTTTTTATTCTTTCTAAATATCATTTATTTTGAAAATTCTTACTCAATCTAAAATGACCTTTATCCTGGACCGGATGGAGTATAATAATGTGTGAACCATAATTATCTTCACTTAAAAGTAAGTACAATAGTGAAATAAAATAGTGATAAATTAGCTATTTTAGACATTATATTTTAAAATTTATAATATGTTGTACATTTTGAAACCATGCTATTCTGCTCTTCTAACGGAATGAATGAAATATTTTTCTCCAACAAAAAAAAAAAATAATAAAAATTGATAAGGACAGGATCCACTGGATTCTTGAATATCTCTCAATCTGGAATGGATACACATACACTCCCTCTGCCCATTACCCATTTGCTCTTTTTCAGATCTACCAATGACGTGGCTTTTTCTCTATCTCAAACCAACCAAACACTCCCTTAGTACGCCCCCACCAACTTGTCAAATTTCTCAAAACGCCCTCCCCAGCCAATCTCACGCGTCACGCTCTCTTTCTTTTCCAGATTTTACCCGTCCACGTCACGTTTTCCGCTAACTTGCGCACTCGGGTAGCCTACGCACCCCTCCCCCGATCCTCGCCCTTCGTTCAGCCGCTCCAACCGCGGAGATATTTTGTGGGTTGCCCGGCGCATTTTAGAGACCGCCATTAGGTGAAAAAAGTGCAATTATTTTAGTATTATTTTCTCCCACCTCCGAACCAAAAAGCCGAGCTGAGTTTGGACGACCAATCTTTTTGTACAACGCAGCAGAGAAGGAAAAGACTTTTGTTTTTCTACTCCATCTCCTTCTTCCTCTCTCGCCGCTGTGTGGTTTTCTCTGTGTGTCTGTGTGAGTGAAGGAAGGGTCAGAGTTGCTAGGCTTCCTGGGCTGGGATGATAGCTTTTGATTGTGTTTGATTTTTGGCTGTTTTAGTGGAAAGATTCTAACTTGGCCGCTTGATTTTTAGGACCCACTTGTCTTCTTGAGTTAAATTCAGGAGGGCTGAGCTTTATTCTTTTATTTGTGGTGATTTTCTGCAGTTTTATGGAGGGAATCCACTTGATTTGAGCTATGGATGGGGCCTATTTAGAGTAGCAATTAATTGCTTTCTCTTTCCTTTTTTTGTGGTCTGGAGAAATGGGATGCTTAGTGGAACCTTTGTCTGAAGTTTATTATGATTGATTGGCTGAAAAGTTGGAAATTTTGGGTTTCTTACTTGATTAATTTTTTTTCGGAGATGGAGGAATTTTTGTAACATTGAGTATTTCGGGCTGGATTGGACACTTCGTATAGTTTGTGGGGAGAAACGAGTTGGGGCTGATTTAATGGAGAACGCTGAAATAGGGAAGAGTGGAGATGGGTTTATAGATAGGAGTAAAGTTAGGATCTTGCTATGTGATAATGATTCCGAGAGTTCTGAGGAGGTATTTGAGCTTCTGTGTCAATGTTCATATCAAGGTATATTTAGTTCTGCTTTATTTTTATGTCAATTTCTGCTTTGGAAATTGTTTATTGCTGTCTGTGGTTTGTATAATTTAGTTGCATACAGGGTGGATTATCATGAGTTTTTGGTCTTAAGGTTATTGATTTTCTCCTTTGGATTTGTTTTATGTTATTCAGTGGTTAGCGCCATGACCGTACAGATGGCGAGATATGATGATCCATATAGCCAACCCCACCACGTGGGACAAAGGCTTTGTTGTTGTTGTTGTATTCAGTGTTTAGCGTCCGTACTTTTTGTATGATTGGGAAACTCAATTTGTGTATTGTAGACTAGTAGTGGTGGAGTACATGTTAAATTCATTCTACATATCTTGCTTGCTCTATATAAATTAGATGCTATTCCCCATCTAAGATGTCTTTTTGAGTTTGAAGGAGGTAACAATCTAAGTGTAGCAAGATCGTTTTGCCACTTGATTTTTTGTAAGGCATTTCCCTTTTGTAAAAGCTGAAAATGGTTGGCTTTTGGATTAACATTGGTGTATGGCTTTTGTCTCCAGTCACTTCTGTGAAATCACCCAGACAGGTGATTGATGCGCTGAATGCCGAGGGACCTGACATAGATATAATTCTTTCTGAGATTGACCTTCCCATGTCTAAAGGATTGAAATTGTTGAAGTACATTATGAGGGATAAAGATTTTCGTCGCATTCCAGTCATCAGTAAGCTTGTCTAGTAGTTCTTCTGTTTTGTTGGAGATATATATTTTACCATGCTATCTAGTGAGCTTGTAGAAGTGAACCTTCAATTTTGTTTTGCAAGTGATGTCTGCTCAAGATGAGGTCTCTGTTGTTGTCAAGTGCTTAAAGTTTGGAGCAGCTGACTATCTTGTCAAGCCATTGCGAACTAATGAACTTCTGAACTTGTGGACTCACATGTGGAGGAGGAGGAGGACGGTGAGTGCTTGCTTTCCGGTCATCTTATTTTGTGTGTGTGTGTGCATACTTTATTTCTATAATGCAATAAAATATGGAAATCCAATCAGTTCATAAAGGATGGTTGGTTCTGTAGCATGCTGAGAAATTGTATGGGTTTCACTTAGTTCAGATTTGAAGGCCATACTGAATCACCTTTCTATAAATATATATTTTTTCTCCTTTTCCCGTGTGAGTGAGTTTTGGCGCCATATTAAGTTATTAACCTCAGAAAACATGTTGTTTGCTACATTTGGCAGCTTGGACTGGCAGAGAAGAATATCATGAATTATGATTTTGACCTTGCTGTATCAGAACCTAGCGATGCTAATACCAACAGTACTACTCTGTTTTCTGATGACACTGATGACAAGTCCCGAAAGAGTGTCAATCCAGACGCATCTGCTTCAACGCATCAAGAAGAAGAGGTATAAACTTTCTCAATAATACTTCTTGGGGATACTTTTGTGTGTATTGACTGGTGAATTTTGGCTCAAGGTTCTATCAATAATCAAAGTTGTTGGGTCAATATTCTATTATGAAAAAAGTAAAAAACAGTGTATCCAAATATATATATATATATATGTAAAGACTGTAAGATAATATCTAGAGGAAGTCTCATGACTGTGTAGGTCAATTTTTCTCGATACAAAATTTAATAATAAATGGTTTAAGAAAAGTTATACAATCTACAATTTATTGGTGGGATCTAAAGAATAAAATCATAAGAAAATGGGTAGAGTAGTTGGTCTCGATGATATTACAATTGAAGCTTAAAAGTGCTTTGATAAAGTTGGGATTACATTGCTTACGAACTTGTTGAACGTAATAATGAATACTTAGAAAATAGTTTAAAATTGATGATGTGTGCGAGAAAGTAAACGCCAAAGTAGTAGAAGTGAAAATATTGACATGGACTTGATAGAATAAGTAATAAAAGCATTGGAAATAAATTAGAAGTAGCAGTAGTAGGTGAGGAAAGGAGAGAATATGTTTAAATTAGTTTGGACGTGTGTAGAAGACCTTTATAGCCTGTATGGAAACTTATCTCAAAACACATCAAAATACATTTTGTATTTTATAATAACTTTTCATCATTTTCAATATATCTCCTTACATTTTCAATACACGTTTTTACATTTTTAATACACAATATCTTCAACGCACATTGCAATACACATGCCAAAATATACATTGCATAAGGTCCTTAGATGCCTCAACACCACACGTGAAAAATAGAGAATTATTAACTCAAATTAAAAGGGTAAGACAATACCCTAAAAAAATTAGGGTGAAATGCACCAAATACTACATAACTATCGGCTTTTGCAAAAAACACTACTTTCCTTTAAAAACTCCAATTGCAAGCACTTTACTTTCAAAACGTGCGCCCAATACTCTGTTAGTTAATTCCGTTAAGTGGCTAACAATAAAAAGAAAAAAAAAAAGATTGGGGCAAAACCGTCATTTCACAGGTGCGTCACTGTTCATCGTCCTCTCCAATGAACAGTTTCGGCACTGTTCGTCGGCAAAATTTTTTTTTTCCTTCTTCCAATGAAGGCCCAATTAAATCGAGTCTTCTTTTCTTCTTTTGGGTCTTCATTGGGTCCAATTTGGGTTTTCATCGGAGGAGGAAGAAGGAAAAAAAAAAAGAGCAATGATAGTCTTAGCAACAAATAATAGCAACTTTTTGATAGCAACTCATGTGGCATACATTCATTGGCCAGTTATTTGATATTAATAAAAATATAACCAATGAATGCATGCCACATGAATTGCTATCAAAAAGTTGCTATGATTTGTTGCTAAGACTATCATTGCTTAAAAAAAACAAAAAACAAAAAATTTTTGCCGATGAACACTACCAGAACTGTTAATCGGAGAAGATGATGAACAGTGCCGCACGTGTGAAATGACGATTTTGTCCGTCTTTTTTTGACTATTAGTCACTTAACGGAATTGACTAACAGAGTGGTACTGAGCGCACGTTTTGAAAGTAAAGTGCTTGTAATTGGAGTTTTAAAAGGAAAGTGGTGTTTTTTGCAAAAGTCGATAGTTATGTGGTATTTGGTGCATTTCACCCAAAAATTATAAGATACTAAAAAAGACATGATAGCTTAAATGTGAATGAGAATAGGTGTTTTGCCAAACACAAAGGTGAAATCCAATTTATCTGAATCCACTTACTAGGATGAAGACTTAAATTATTTATGTGTCAACTTAAATCCGTCCTTTTCAGTCCTAAATACCTTATTGACATTACTGCATACGTTTCTGTTTGTATGGTTTTGTATTTGGTATTACTGTGGAATTAATCCCTAAGCATGTTGCTTTATTTGCTATCATGTAGAAATTAAGTAGTAAAAGAGGAAGCTAGAGTCATAATATTTTCTTTGAGAATGTAATAAGTTGATGAGACAACAATTTTCAAATCTAATCTGATTGTCCAATGGTGAAATATGTGTCCCGGCACTGACTTGGCTAAAACTCTTGGCTGTCATTCCTGTAATTTTTTACTTTCAGATGATTGGTGCCGTTAGTGATGCTCCTGTGGAGACCGTATTTGTCGCTACATCGCAGTGTCTTCCTGATGTGCCTGGAATAACTGATCGAAGAACAGGTTTGAGCTTCATGTGTTGTAGTGTTTCATTAGTCCTCCTGATTATCTGCAAGAATCAAAAGTACAAATTTTGTGTGTTTGTGGAACAATTTCTACTTAGTTTCCCTGATTGTGGGCTCTGCCAGAATTTTACTGTAAACACTGAAGCAGCCTTCATTGAACTCTGATGGATCTTTCTCTGTTGGAAATTTAATTGAAAACTGAAAATATGCAGTTGTATACAAGCTATGAAAAGGAAAACTTAAACTTCCCCCAATCATTTTTCTGCATCTGATCTAGGAAATGATGGGATAAAGCCTCAAGAAATACCGTCAAATAATAAATTTCAGCTTTTTTTTAAGTCTGCATTTTAGTGTGTCTTTTGTTCTTGAATAGACTTTCTTTTACTGAATTGTATAGGGCAAATATTAGCATTTCCAAGGAGAAATGAACTTAAGATTGGTGATTCTTCAGCCTTCTTTACATATGTGAGATCAAACCCGCCAAAAGACAGTTGCCAGGATGCTGCCACGTTGCATGAAAGTGTTCCTCAGCCCCTGACAACTGAAGAGAAGTTCGAAGCACTGGATCAACATGTGATTGCTGATTGCCATGGACAAAGTAGCAGAGTTGCTTATGATAATTCACAAGGAGAAGATTGTCCAGGCAATAACAGTATGCATGACTCTTTTTCTGTGGACAGGGCCTCTACGCCATCTTTGCCTCTGGAATTCTCACAGCCGAACTCAAACGAGTTTTCTCAGGTGCTCATGCATCAAAGGAATGAGCCGCACCATGGTCTTTCTGGCTTTCACCAACATACTGCTTATCCATATTATATTCCAGGAGTCATGAATCAAGTTATGGTTCCCCCGCCTCCTATGTACCAAAAGAACCTACCCGATCTTCATAACCATTCAGCTATGTTACCTCAATATAATCATATTCCACAGTGTCCTCCTCATGTGCCGGGGATGGCGCCATTTCCCTACTACCCTGTTGGTATATGCCTACAGCCTGGCCAAATGCCTACAACGCATCCATGGCCATCATATGGAAATCCGTCTCCTGCAGAAGGAAATACAAGTAAAATAGATCGCAGGGAGGCAGCCTTGATGAAGTTCAGGCAAAAGAGGAAAGAAAGGTGTTTTGATAAGAAGATCAGGTATGTCAACCGGAAGAAGCTTGCAGAACGGAGACCTCGTGTGAGGGGACAGTTTGTGAGGAAGATAAAGGGTGTAAGCATGGATCTAAATGGACAGCCAGCTTCAGCAGATTATGAAGATGACGAAGACGAAGATGAAGAAGAGGATGACCAAGTGACGAATTTGGGTTCTTCCCCAGATGATGATGGTTCAACATGCCAACGGTGAAGGTGCAACTTCAATGCCGAGACACTGCTACCTAATTATTTCTCCAAATCAGAAAGCTGTCTCGAAATGTCCACTTAAAACTAGATTGCCTCAAGTCTGCTGCGCTCTAACCATGGCCATCATGCTTAAAAGAGTTCACGGTTCAGCGTTAAGCAATAGCATGTTGGAGGGCAGAGAGATTCCTGGAGACTGTTGCCAAATGCCACGGTATCGGTTGTTACTGTAAGGACGATGTGATCTCCTACGTGTGGAAGTGCAACATTCCAAAGCAGAGCAAGATATTCATTCCTGGCCGAAGTAGTTTTGCAGTCATGTTTGGTCTGCATTTTGTCCTCTGGAACTACTGAGCCAAACATGGCTTCATATGTACAAGCTTCTGCCTTGGTTAAAAAGTGGGGAAGATAGGAAAATGTGCACTTTGTAAAACGAACTGTTCAAACCAGGGATGCATTTTTCCTTGAAAGAATTTCAGTTGAAAAGATAAAGAACCTGCAATGATAACTTTCTTGGCATATATGATTGTGATTTCAGTTTCAATCTCCATGTGGTTGTTTGTTTTGTTTCTCCCATTGAGATCATATAGTCGATCTACGATCGCACAAAGCATGAAAATTTTTGAAAATTGTTATTTGTAGGGACATTTTTACTAAACATAAGGACCATTTTAAAATTTTCTTCACTGAAAAAACTAAATTACCTTTCAGTAATTCTAAAGAAAAACCTTGAGAAATTTCTTACCTTTCTCTCCTCGACCGAACGTCAAACTAGTCGGACCTTCTCTTTTGTGCGATCAGAGAAGAATAAAACGAAGAACCAGCGATTGGAGAAATCTTCCGTTTCCATTTCTTGTGCAAGAATCGGCGGACGAAACCGGAGCGGAAAACTGGTGGATGGGAAACCGGAAAAGAGAAAAACGAAGAATAAGAGACCTTCGCCACGGTCCACCCAAAAGTTGAAGAAATCATCGATGTCCTGTGGCAAAGGAGAAGGATACCTTCGCCAGCCCATGGCAAAGGTCGCCAGAGGCCTGCGTAAGCTGCCGGCCATGGTTGCTGGAAAAAATAAAGTGAATTTTATTTTTTGAGTGGGAGGATATTTAAGCATTTTTCCTCTTAAGTGGTACCTGCATTTGGTAAATTTGTCATTGTATATAACGCACCCCAAAGTTTTTGAATGTGGTGGTTGTTGATTTCTTTTTGCTTTTTTCAATCTCATAAGTAAGATTTTATATTCATAGTTGCATTTGTGTGAATTATCGACTCAAGTATCTAAACTCTAAACTAATCCATAAACTGAGCATTTTTGGAATAGATAACTAGAATAGAATATTTAGAAATTTTTTTTTTCTTAAACAATTACTTTTGAATTTCTATCTCACACAATGCAGAATGAGACTCCGATAATACAACGATGGGGTTACAGGGGAGGGAAAAGACTATCTTTTAGGGGGAACCATCTGCCTGCTGCTATCAACTGTATTATGTCTTCTAAGTACTTGTATTCAAAAATGGTGCAACTGCACCAGAAAATTGCCAAGATTTAAGCTTGGACCTTCAATTGCCGAAAGCTTTAAATGCTATGGGATGTGTCACTGAGCTATACTCTTGGATATAGAAAAACTTTCATTAGAAACTCAATATTACAAGAGAAAATGATGAGAGTTTTCATATTCTATTTTTAATTTTACAATACCCCGCCTTATATAGGGGGGATTTTGTACACACTAGTGATGCAAAGGGACCTCTTATTATTGACTGTAATATTACAACATGTAAGTATGCACTAACATATGACACTTACTGATTCATCACATGGTACTAATAAAATGCGCTAACTTTGATATTTACAATATTCGGCTATCACACATGGGTATTGAGTACAATTATTTTTAGGCTAAATTGTCAAAACCCCTTGAGGTTTGTCTAACTTATTTAGGAGACCCTACATGGTAAAAAATTTTGCACATTCAAATAGTGTGTGGTAATGTTTTTAGAAATTTCAAGATCCATCAAGTAATTTTTTTAAACTTCAGAATAATTTGACCAAACCCAAGGATTTTCGTACTTTACTCTTATTTATAAAAAATACTCTATCTGTTATCTTAGAAGAGTTAAGTTTCAAACTATTTTGGATGAAATAGAAAAATAACCCCAAGGTTTGCCGAAAGAACAAAACAAACCCCCCAATTTTCAGAAAGTACAAATTAAGCCTTTCATTGAGATATATACAATTTTTTAGACAAAAATATCCCTAGAACTGTAATAAAATATATGATTCACCCATATTCTTTCCTCGTTTTCCTGAACCATTACCCTTTATTCTCTCATTATGTTTTACAAAGATCCATCAAACAATGTTATTTTGGTTTTGAGGCAATTTTATTGGACAAAATTGCAAATTCCGAAGGACTTTGCTGAAGCAGAATAAAGCGGTAGCGAAGTAACATCACCCTTTGAACATCAACCTTAAATTTTGATCATTGAATGACTTAATCTACTTGTGTTGTGGTTCAGTGTAAAATGCAAAAAAAAATTGATGGAGGGGGAGAAGGGGTGTTCCATCAATTTGAGTGGGAATGCATAAATTGGTTACTGCGAGGTGTCTGTGTGGTGTTTTTGGGGGAGGGGGGGTGTTCCATTCAAAACTACATATTGAATTTGTGATGGTTGGTACACCTATCATGAAAATCAAGAAAAGAAGTAAATTAGATATTACCGATTATCATAAATGATAGATAATGATCAAGAAACAATGGGAGAGATAAGCGAATGGTATTGTTGTCTATAAAAAAAATATTTTTATTAAAGGTTTAGCTTGTACTTTTTTAAAAATTGGAGTTTGTTTTATTCTTTTGACAAACTTCAAGGTTGTTTTTGTATTTTACCCTACTATTTTTTTGCCTCCATTATAAGAATCAAATTTTGATTTATTTATTTCTCATAGCCTTACTAATAAAATTATAGTTAGTTAACAATTAATTTACCTTTGAAGGGTAGGGGCATTATTAAAAAAAATAGTGACAAATTATTTATTTGAGGTATTGTACCTTATAACTCAAAAAATTATACATCCTCCAAACTTAACGAGATGTTATACCTTACAAATCAAAAGATTATACATTCTCCAAACTTGTCAGTGAGTATAAAAATTTCATACTAATGTATACTTAGATGAATCAATCCATACTACTCTCTTCGTCTCATTCAAAGAGTCCAGTTTATATTACTATTTTTAATAATACAAAGTGGACTTTTTAAGTGAAACAGAGAGAATATTATTTTTTTTGAGAGATACATGTGAATAATAAGAAGGTGATTACTATTATTTTTAATATGAAGTCCCTTGGATGATAGCAGTTTGTTCCCTTTCATAATGTCAGGTCCCTTTGGATGCTAGTATTTATCCTATTTCATAATGTCTTCGTCTTCCCATCAAATTGTTGACAAGATAACTTACCTCCATTCTCCACTCTCCTAAGGCCCTGTTCATTTTGTGAAATTTTAAAATATGTTTTCAAAACTTGGTTTTGAAAATAATTTTTAAATGCGAAAAGCGTATTAAAACTATAAAGTATATTTTGAAAGTAAAAAAAAAAAAGAAAAAGAAAAAGAATTGAAAATGATAAAAAAAATTTTTTAAAAAAAAAAAAAAAAAACAAACAATGACTAAACCAACCTCTGCTTCTGATTACAAATACAATCTATTCCAGGGCTATACCTTCATAAGATAATAAAAGAGGAAAAATGCACAAATGTACATCCAGATCAAGCGAAATATATATATCAACAGAAAAAATCGAAGTTCTCAAACATGGTATCCAAAGTACATAGGAACATATGACAGGCACATTTTTGCCATCACATATTGATGATATAGACAGCCAAGAAAGGTCATGCAGCAAAAAACAACAGCCAAACCAGAGCATAAGATAATCTAGTTCAGATTTCTCACACGCGAGAAGTTTTGAACAGACAAAGAAGAAATCAATGGGAGGACTTTGGAGAGTGAATGATGGTTAACTAATGTGTGAGCTTAAAGTAAAGAATCAAAATGATTGCAATAACTAAGACCGCAATAATAGAGCCAATGATCCATTTGTTCCTGCTCATCCTTCTTGACATGTTGGTGAGTATCTTCTTGCTCCTACTGATGTTATCATCCACCCCGTGAAGCTGCAAAGGACGATACCTTTTCAATCCTTTTACAGCAAGAAGAATACTTGTTGAACATCTTGGCTCATTCTATATGTTACAGGTACTAAGGGCCTGTTTGTTATCATGTTTTAAAAGATGGTTTTGAAAACATGTTTTTGGTAAAGAGTTTTTCAATGTAAAAAGTGAATTGAAAATGTAAAAATGTGTACGCCCATAATAAAGATTTAATTATTCATACTGTGTTATGGGCATGCAGGAGAGCTTGACGTTGTTGATGTAAATCCTGAAGGATTGAAACTCCAAGATCTTCAGTTTCTATCATCACTTTCCGACTTTCTCTTATCCTGTCACTAGACTGGTTTAGTCTCTCAGTAGACATCATCAACCTCCCTCTTTGGTCAGAAGACACCTAACATCAAAGCTTCGTTATTCAAAAAGGTACTTTTTGGCTTAAAGCAAACAACTACCATCAAAAGCAGAATTCACAAAACCTTCAACTTGCCAAAGCATGGAGATAACAAAACAATACAGGGAAACAATTCTCATGTTATTTAAAATGTCTAGACAAGAAAATGTTCACAATGGAATGAGTTAAAAAGTTCCTCAGCAACATAAAATTGGTACGGATATTAGTGGAACAGTTTCTTATACAACAATGGGAAAACAAGGTCACTACCACAAGATAGCTTTTATAAGAACAAAGCTTGAGGGGGAATAGATCCCAGCTGCCTTTGTAAGCTCTCTTCTACCTTCCCAACCACCACCAGCAACCCACCCACCCTCCCCGGGGCCCTTTCTCTTATCTTTTGCTTCTCTAATAAAATGCTACCTCAAGTAAAATAGATCCCAGAAGCGGAAATCGAAGTTAGCAACTACTTCCTTCACATCGACTCGTTAGAGACCACAATAGAAAGACTAGAACAAAAGGTTCAAAACAAAAGTGCATTACATTTGTACAAAAAATACCTAGAGAAGATAATTAATGAAAAAGTTCATCCAGCTAAGGAAAAGGAAGAATTGAAAAGGATCTTAAGAAGAAATATGACCAGATATAGACAAACATTAATATTTGACGCAACCAAGGAAATTTAAAAATGTACGAGAGGTCATGGCATTATAACATAGAACATCCTAAGCAAAGAAATCATGAAACCACAATCAACTTCACTCAAACTGAACCTCAACGAATCAAAAACAAATAATCCAATTTTGCAACAAGAATCGATAGAAGAATACCATCATTGCATCTGCCATTCCTGATTCTAGTAAGTCATCTCGAGCAGCAAGATTAAGATTAGCTGAAGATACTCTCTTCACCTCAGTTTTCAAATTGTTAAGATCAGTTTTATACTCTCTTAACTTGGCAAGGAGCATAGACTTAGCATTTGGTGGCAAACTTCGAGCCTCAAGGTCCATTTTACAAATCTGCAGCAATGTACACCAGACCCAAGGTAAACTCAAACTCAGAACTCCAAGCTAAGATAGAAGCTTAAAACCAACACCCATTACATTACCAAAGCATCAGCATCATCCAATCCAGCTTTACCTTCAGAAATCTTTTGTTTCCTCTGTTCTGCAGAATTTTGTGAACAAAATCACCAGATAATTACTATGAAGAGAAACATATCCCTCTCGAAATGCAAATCTCATACACAGACAGCCAAAAAAAAAAGTTTTTTAAGGATGTAACAAATATGAAGTAAATCTGGTGTGGTACTTGATTTGCTGCAAGTTCTCCAACTATGCATCACTTTCATGTCCATTTAGTCCCAAAATTCAAATAAATGCTAAAATTTGAGTTGAAAATTAGCTAAAATTTGAAAATTGAATAAATTAAGAACAAATTCAGCCAATCCTTCTCAGCAAATGCTAAACCCTTAATTGAGAAAGGTATCAGTTATCATCACGAAATAAAAAGGCAAACGTCAATCATTCTGTGTATCTCATTCTAGCTGCATAACCTATGAATTACCCAGTAAATTTCTGGTAATACTTCAGCAATTGAAAATAGAACAAAACAAGGAATATTCCTTAATTTTACCTCCATCAAGCATGCTCGCTGCAGTGCATTTTTTGGATAAGTTAGCCGAAAGCAAGCAGTATTGCCGCTCGTATCCTTCGAAAACCTGACTCATCTTTCTGTCCCGGAATCTCCTCCCTCTTCACCGCGACAATATTCAACAACAATCGCTTCACATTCAATCCAAATCTTAAATTAGAACGGAAAAATTTCCCAATAAATTACCTTAAATCACCAAGAATTATACATTGGATAACATGCGCCATAAACACAATGAAAATTGAGATCGTGAAGATCAATGTTTTACCTGGGAGTGGAGGTGGGAGCGATGATGACGACGGCGGCGACGGTGACGGTGGCGGTGGATTTGATCCAATTGGAAGGGATTTTGAGATTTTGTGTGAGCAATTCAAAGATGAAAATCACCAACTCTGAAACTAATAATGGAAGGGGCCTTTTGTTTGTGCTTTTCGTATTTGGAATTGTTTGAAGATTTCTATTTCTATTGCCACCCTCGTTTTTGCTAGAGTTACTAATTTGCCCCCGTTTTTTTCCCTTGGATAAATTACAAAAAAACCCCATAATATGGTTTTGGAAAATTACAAAACGCCCCTAAGCTTTACAATATTGTTTGGTCAAACTATAAAATGAACTATTAATTCTCTCTAAAATTATACCTACATTATTTAAAAATAGCATTATCGTCAACTTTTTTCTACACATTCTCACCAAAAAGGTAAACAATTCAAACATATTACTCTCTTCATTACAGTAGAAGAGTCTATTTTAAAAAAATATAATAAAAGAAGAGTTTACTTTCAAATTTTTTATTCTTCTACCCTTCACATTTTAATCATGTGTGGTCCACAATTAACTCATACTTAATAAGTAAGGATATAAATACAATTCAAATTAGTTAAGTGTTGTACCTTAATATTCATAATAAACTTTACATTGATTAAAATAAAATTCTCTAATAAAACGAATGAAATATTAATATAGACAACTCCATTTGCAAAAGATAGCCCAAAGATGTCAAGGGTGTGGGCAAACCATCTCTTACTTCTAAGTTAACATCAGCCTACCGGCCAGTAGAGCAAAACTAACAAAATGGAAAGTGCACATTTAGAAGATAAGTGTAGAACAATAACAAATTAAATATCGCTGATCTTTCTAAAGATTAAGGGGGGGGGGGGGGGGGGGGGGGGGGAATGATCCACTTTGATCAATATGACATTAGTTATGAATGTTAAGGTATAACATTTAAAATAGATAATTTGACATTATTTATTTAATATTTATCTTTATTAATTATTAGCTAATTGTGAACCACACATAATTATATTAATAAGAGTAGGAAGAGTAAAAAAATTTAAAAATAAACTATTTTATTAAAACAAAAAATATTTTTCAAAGTAAAAATGAGTAATATTTACAAAACCAAGCTGAAACATATCTATTACATTGGAGATTTTAAGTTTAATTAACGTATCATGCATTCGCGATTATAAAGTTGAGCTTCACGAACCGCAACATGCTACTGTACCATTGATGTGCTATATGGGCATTGTTGTTTTATTTATTTATTTTTTTTATGCATCCATCATTATATTTCAAAGTCCTATTAACTACAGTGGGAGGGAAAGAACGAAGTGGGGAACATCTTGTAGAGTCTTTGTCAGCTTACACTCTAAATGGACAAAACCGACAGAAGTAAGAATCGAACCTCAGACATCTAAGTAGTCTACTATGCGTCACAACCGTTGAAGCACTAGCTCATTCTTCTATACAGCCATTGTTGAGGTTGCAGTAGTGTAGACATCGAAAGGTTGTCTCATGCTCTATCGATTTCATATAAAGAGAGTCTTATTTAAAATTTTTTAAAAATTTTCCAATAAAAGAATCATGTTTGTATTTGTGTGAGTATATTCTTACTAATATAATAACGTGTAATCCATAATTAACCATTATTTAAAATGTAATGATATAAATGAAAATATAATTCGGTATTATTTATTTTGAGTGGTATACTTTATCACTCATAATAAGTTATACATTTAAATTAGTTACTTTTAGTGAGACAGAGCAAAAAATGGGCTATGCTAAATGCAGGGGAAAAAAAATACTAAAAGCAAGAAATGAGAAATAATATTTTGTATTTGTACCAAAATTACCCTTACCCCTATCCTATCACACCAGCCCACCACCGTTGAAAAACCCCGCTGTCGCTGGAACTGTCACCCACCACCAACGAAAATCGCCGGCAACATTAAATTTTGAAAAAAAAAAAAATTATAGAAAAGAACTGCTTTCAAAGGGTTAGGGACCCTAGCCCTTGAAAACGGGAATAGGCAACCTAATCACGTTTTAAATAATATAAAAAAAAATAAAAAATAAAAAGTGTAAAACATGAAGGCCGGCAGCCCTTTTTTCCGGCAGAAAGGAACTGAAATCAGTCCAGGGAGGACAGCTCATTCTGCAAAAATTGCAGCGGGAGACCAGCTCTGCTTCAGATCTGGCTGCTTCCCGTGAAGATGTAAAAATTGGAATTTCTCACGTTGATGAGTCCCTTCTCGGAAGTTTCCCACTGGCGATCTTCTGGCGTTTAAACGCCGGAGTTGTCCTTCCGTCTCTTGAAATTGTCATGTTTTCGTATTTTCTCATCCTAGAAAACCTCAATTTGTTCTTTCTTCTGGGTTCTTCAGTGATCACTTGAAACTCCCGTAGGTAAGAATCCATCACCCCATCTTCACCAAATTTGATTAATTTGGTCTGCCTCTCCGAGATTTCTCTTGTAAGCAGCCAGATCTGGGTGAAGGAATTTTTTTTTTTTTTTTTTTTTGAAAAAAAGGAAACTTAAGTTTTCACCTTAGCTTCGGCTGCGGCAATTTTTTCCGGCGAAAGTGCTGGGAGAGAGTCGAAGGGGCTGTTCGGGCAGCGGCGGCATATTTTTCCGGCGAGAGTGCTGGGCGAGACAAAGGGCTGTTCGGGGGCTGGGGGCTGATTATTACTTATTAGTGGTGGGAAAAATTTTGATATAATAACAAAATATTATCTCTCTTTTCCTGCGTTTAAACATACGCAATGATAGATTGTCTCTTGATTTGAAAGTCGAAATATGACCCTACAAGCAAAAATAAATAAAAGTCATCCAAAAATGGTATGTGCACTTGTAAAAAGTTTTTGCGGTACATAATTATTAATTATTAGGAATTTGACTAAGAATGTTTAATTAATATACAATCGTATATTAATAATTATTATATTGATTTATTGATGGACAGATCACTTAAAAAACAAATAATAAATTAAGAAAAACAATTTATTATATTACGATCTGATTATGTGGAATCCAGAAAATAATTAATAATACTGAAAATAATATAAAAGAGCACACAAATTAACTTGACATATGATCAGTTGGGC
The DNA here is from genome assembly GCA_016801395.1 of Leptodermis oblonga. NCBI lineage: Eukaryota > Viridiplantae > Streptophyta > Magnoliopsida > Gentianales > Rubiaceae > Leptodermis > Leptodermis oblonga. Next base: position 34,604,431 of record CM028759.1, read on the forward strand.
TATCATCAGCCTATAAATAAGGCCATCGATCACATGAAAAATCTTAAGACAGCCCTTTTTATGGGATCCTCAACTGGCTTTCCACAAATTAAATGACCTAAATTTGATGTTAAACTTACCAGGTGCATTGCATATATTTTAGGTATATCGAATATATATATATATATATATATATATATATCCAAAATACAATAAGTATACTTTTAAAAGTACTATGTCTTAGTGACTTGTCTAGTGGACATTTCAAGGCATTTAAAGCGTTGGACTGTGAGATCAATGATCGAATCATGACAATTTTCAGGTGCAGTGACCCCCCAATTATTGTAGTCGGAAGTCTCACATCACTTTGTGTGAGACATTTTAATCGTTGTTGGACTAAGTCCAATACCTTTCTTTGAGAGAAAAAAAAAAAAAAAAGTATTTAAGGATAATTTTGTCATAACACTCTAATTCTCTAATTGAGACGTTGGCCAATCTAATCTAGAGTTTGATATAAAATTGGGAACGGGGACACACATTACAAACGAAACAATCAAGACAAAAACTTGTATTCGCGATGCAGGTATCGGTTGAGTTTAACTTATGATGTATCATAGTTATATTTTAAAAATACGCGTATCAAATTTAGCATATAATGTATCATTTATTAAGTTAAACCTATAATGTATTGAGTATAACTACTAATGTATCACATAGTGAGTTTAGCTTTTAATATAGCGAATTTAGTTGTTGATGTATTATGAGTTTAGCTGTTATGTAAAGTATATATCGTGCATAGATTTGAACTTATAACATATCACTTAATGAATTTAACTTTTGAAATATTGAATGAAAAACACTCATATCAAATTTAGCATTATTTTGCATATCAAAGACTCAAACTGTCCAACAGAAACTCCAGGAAGAATCAATCACGTTTAAGAGAGCTGGTTTCATTCACAACTTTAAATAGTGAGATATAAGTTTAATTTTAATGCAAGTCATGAGTATTATTTTTTTAAGAATAATCGATTAAGTGATTGGTGATTTTAACTAGCTATCCTTTATTAGAATAAAGTAGTAAAAATTACAAACAAAAGTATGGGGCCTTACTGTCAGCCGAAAGCAGTGAATAAAGTCCGGGTGTGAAGTGATGCAAAATGACTTAACAAACTGCAATCGAGATCAAGCAAAAGGAAAACCACTAGCGCCTAATCAAACTGGCTTCGACATCCTCGTTTAAGTCATGTTCTTTAAACATTGTTTTGGAAAACAATTTTAAAAATGTATTAAAAATTTAGTAAAAAAGTTATAGTTGAATAGCAAAAAGTTATATTTAAAATGATGAAAAATTAAATTTACTGTAAAAATAAGAAAAAAAAGATTCTAACATGCATACTCATCCCAAACCCTAAATTTATAATTCATGAGTCTTAATTAGTCACATGCATTCTCATCCCCAACCCTAAATTTCTAACATGGATGGTCACCAAAATGCAATATTCGTTAAAATCTCACTGATTGAATCAACTCAAATCTTTTTGAGCACGAATAAAGAAAAGATTTTGTCATTTTGTTGATCCCTTAAGTTAATTAGTTGTATCTATTTTGTTCATTATGTTAAAACTATTTCATTTTGGTTTCTTAAGTTGACATATTGGTTTTAAATGGTCTCTAGATCCATTTTCCGTGAGCGCGTGAGAGATACACTATTTATTCAAGGGCTAAATTTGAAAAAAATAGACTACCTACTCTGATTGAAAAGAAAAAATAAAAATAAATAAAAAAAAGTCATAGTAAAAAGTAAGAACCCACAATACTGAACCTAATTGAAGAATACAAAATTTACAATTTCATCAACACTCGGTGATGACGAACGACATTCTAAACTCATAGTAATTTTTTTCTTCCAATTTTGCCCTTGAAAATTAGTGTATCTCTCACACTCTCACAGAAAATGACTTAAAGGAACCAAAATGAAACAGTTTCAACACAATGAACGAAAGAAATATAACTAACCAACTTAAATCACAAGTCAAGTAATTTAACCTAAAGGAGACAAAGAATTAATATCATACATATATACATGTCTCATGCACACACTGTTGGGAAAGTTTAACAAAATAGAGTTTAGTCACTAATATTATTTTATGTTGGCAAATATATATATATATATACACACACATATATATATATATATACACACACATATATATATATATACACACATATATATATATATATATATATATATATATGTGTGTGTAGGTTTACCCTATCATTGAGGAGAGAGTTTGAAGATTCTGGGTGGTTTGGGTACACACCACATGGAAAATAAACACAACCAAACATCACATCCCAACAAATGGGCATCAATTCATGTGGACATTCCACTCCCATTGTTCCCATCCCAAATCAAATCTTTAAACAAAATAAACTATAACAAAATAATTCTTCTCAACAATAAAAATATATTAATGATAGTTGATATATATTGTTAATTGTCTTTGTTCACTGTGAAACAATATATTTTCTCTGAAAAGGTAATGTATTCATGTCAGTTGTAAGCAAAAGTGATAGCAGTGATATCATTTCACGATGAACATTGACAATTAATATCCTATAATAACATATAGAGTAACTTATAAGAAACTCTTAAATTTTATATGAATTATCAAGAAAATTTTGAATTTTTTAAAAAACTACCAAACGAACTATCCAAGGTCCACTCAACCAAATAAACCGCAAGCTTTCAGTTTTCCTTAGAGTTTGTTCTTTAATTTTTTTTTTTTTTGGGAAAATTACATTTTTGGTCCTTTTTTTATATACTCGTTATATTTTTTGTCCATCTTTTTTCATATTATTGAGTATTTTAGTCCTTATGACTTGTTGTAGTCAGTTTTGTAGGTCATTTTGAGGAAAATGTAATTTTAAAATTTATACAACCTGATGAGTGCATCCCCAGGCCTATGACAAGTTAGGACGCAGAGGATTCCAGTTCGAGCAATGCAGACTCGGGAAGTGCAGTAGAGGTTCGTGTGCTCCATAGAGGCCCGCCAATGCTTTAGGACCCAAGTCCATATCAAAGATATTCGTTCGTTGACATAGTGGGCCTATGACCCGAAGGAGGACAATGAAGCTCAGAGCAGATCTTGAAAACCTTCTCCGAAGGTGTACTACAGAAGCCCAGCTCGTTACGGACACTAACGCCCTTGAAAAGAATGCAAGGAAGGTTAAAAGCGTCACTTTACTCGCCATCACAGGGGACATGGCACCTACTAATCAATCCATCTGAAGGAATGGGCGTTTCTTGAAGTTCTTGATTTTCTTGAAAATTTTGAATTTCACAATTTACTGAATCTTGAAGAATCTTGAAAATCTTGGTTTTTGACGTTCCGAAATGATTCTGGGAGATTCCAAAACCTCCCTACATCATCCACCTCATGCGTCATCTTATTTGGGCCGAACCCATCCTTGGAGTCCATTCCATAATTTTGGCCATGCCAAGTCCACAAGGAGAAGCCCACACGCCACTTGGAAGCTTAGGTTGGAGAAGGATTAGGTTTTGTGCATGTTACCTAATTCTACTCAAAGTTTGTTACTAGTTTGTTAGATTGTTACAAGTTTGTTACAACTAGGCTTACTAGGATAGTAGTTTCCTAAAAGGTTTACCTTCTTGAAACCTTTTTGTGATTTGTTTCTATTTCCTTATTTCTTCTTTATTTTTTCGGCCAAGCACTTCTTGCTTCAACCGAATTTCCTTTTTTTGATCAATCCTAGTTCCTTTAGGATTTGGTTCTTTTATGAAATCAATCTCTTGATTGGTTTCCAATTTCACTTCTTTTCCTAGTTGTTTTAGGACTAGAAATTCGGCCACCCTCCCTATAAGTAGGGCAGCCGAATTCATTCTTCAACAGTTGATTTAATTGATAAAAAGTTAGTTTATTCTTTATTAAATCACTCACATTTATTTTGGGCTTATGTATTTGCATGCTTATTAATTACTAAAGTTACAGGAACTATAGGCTAAAAGATAATTGCTCTGTCTATTGCTAAGCTTTATTTCGATTCTAGTTTTCTCCACTTGGTTCGAATTGCGTGTTTAATTTACTTAGTTAAATTAGTAGTCTGCCGAATTCAAGGGTACGGATTCTAGGAGTTAAGAGCTGCATCCTGCAATCAAACTTTCCTTGGCAATTTTTCGCATCGAGTTCTTGGTTTCCACGGCGTTAGGGATCAGGGGTTCACATCACAACCACTATCAAAATGACCTACAAAATAGGCTACAACAGGTCATGTATGAAAGAAGAGGGACAATATGCAACAAAACATAGAAGAGATAGCAAAAGTGTAACAATGGTATAGAAGAGGGACAAAAAGTGCAATTTTTCTTTTCTTTTTGTTTTAAACTTCATAGTCCCTCTAATTAATAATCTTACAGACGTTGTAAGATTAATTCATTTAATAATTTAGACAAATTTAAGTATTTTTCTTCTAATAACTTATCCCAAATAATTTCAAGCGACAAAGAACTTTAATTTTCAAGTACTCAAATAAAATTAAAGCTAATAAGAAGGGCAATGTGCTTGTCACGTGATATCTGTATACTTGTGTGGGTGAAAAAGAAGTAGTACTAATTTTCAAATCATTATTTGCAATAAATAAATAAATATATAAATAAAAAATTCTCAAATTTTCATATTGCTGAAAATTTTGACTGTTGCACGCCTTTTCTATTATAATTTTTTTTTATTGTTTATTTGTACCTTTATTTTTAAGTAAGGTTTATCATGGATTACACATAATGCAAAATTTATATTCAACGTATCTAGTATCGTACATATCGAGTTTAGCATTTTAAATTTAAAGTATTGCAGTTTTGTTATGAGACTATGTGTATCTAGTTTAGCCTCTAATGCAATGCGTATCGGTGTATCGAGTTTATGAGTTTAGATGTTGAAATGTCACATATCGAGTTTAGCAATCTAACTAATCGTGCATTAAATTTAACTCCAAGAGTATACTTAGCCTATATAAAAACACAGGCATACTGTGAGCTTTTTCTGCATGTGTTTTTTGAAAAAGTTAAAAGTAATTTTGAACCGTAGCAACATGAACGACGACAATGATAAAATTTTGAAGGGTTGCTGGACGGGAATAATCAGCTCGAGTACTCTGTGAACTCACTCAGGAATGACTTGGTTGCAAAATTTGCCGACAAGGTCAGATGCTGCGTTCATACTGAGTCGATTTGTCCTCATGACCTCTCTAAACTTCTGGTTTGACCATAGGTTATTTTCTTTCTATCAGTGACAGATGGAAGGCACAAGACAACTGAAATGGGGAGAGGGCAATATGTGCAAAATGGTCCAAATCAGACAACTTACTTTAGAGATTTTAGCTATCTCCAAATAGTGGACAATGTGGTCACTTTGATTTACATTACAAGTGTTCATACTCGTTGCTAGGACATTATGCTATTATGTGTAAATTGCATTAACTTGTCGAATTCATCAACAACCATAATAAATTTTTGGTAATTGAACGCTGCATGGAATCTTAGTTTTATTCGATCAATTGACTTAAATATCATGAGAAAAAAACACGAGAAACAATCATATTAATATCCAAATCAACCACATATTCAAGTGCCAAAACAATAACATTGGAAAATAAGTATACTGTCAACAAAACTATCGAGTTGTTGAATGTTAAGCATCAGTTTTGGGCTGTTGCTAAATCCACTGGTCAGTTGATGATTAGCCCTCGAGTTGGACACTACAAGTCAAATTACTCAGCTATGAACTCGATCCAGCTCGAGCTCGAATTCGAACTTCTACAAGCCAAATTACCCAGTTATGTACTCGAGTGAGTTCGAGCTCGAATTCGAACTAGACTAAAGCTTTTGAGCTCAAACTCGAACTCGATTTTGATCGAGCTCGAATCAAATTTTGACCATTTACACCATTAATACAATTACAGTTTTTTTTTATGGAATAGTATTATTATTCATTTTATATCATACATTTTGTAATCACTCTTAAGTTATTGGGAAATTTTTTATGGGAAAATATGCATTTTTGCCACTAACGTTCTTCTCAAAGTCTAAGTTGCCACTAATATTTTTTTAGGTCCAAAAATGCCACTGACGTTTTTAAAAGGGTCTAACTTTGCCCCTGCCCCAAATCAAAATTGCCACGTAGGACCCTTTTGGGGCAATTTTATAATAAAATAACAGTAAATGGGCACTTTTGCAATTTAAAAACAATTCCAAGATTATTTCAAGTTCAACTTCAACCATTCCACTGTTCATCTTCTCTCCATGTATCCTTCTTGCAGAAATTTCAACAATTAATTCGATTAGGAACAAATTCGGCCACGGCTACGAATTTTCGGTGATAGAAATTTCTTCCAGCAAGCTAATTTGGCCGAGAAAGGCACAAATCAGCAACCCATGAAGAAATAGGAAAAATAAATTCGCAGTATAAGCCCTAATAGATAAAACCCAGATTTTGATAAAATTCGAAGTTTCCGATTGGAGAATCAATTCGTGGGTTATGGGCAGCAAGGAATCGTGTTTGGAAGACCAAAAGAAACCCAGTGGAGCAAAGAGATAGTTCCGGCCGAGAGGAAGGTTGAAGTTTCCGATTAGCAGAGTTCCGTCCCTCCTAGGTTCGTTCGTCCCCAATACTCCACAGATTTGAGAAAAATCTGAAATTCCCGGAGTAGGGTTCAGCCTGCGTACACAGCAGCCACCAGAATGGAGGGAATGGCTGCACGGAAAGGCTAGAAGTTCCCGGCCGGCGGCTCAAACCACCCAGATGGGCAGCACCACCAAAATCACAAAACCCAGCCCAAACTGAACCTTCTCTTGCTCGAAAAATTCACACAATATATCAAATTGAACCTCTTAATCTCAATATTTCAGTGGGAGTAGCTGAAAATCAAAGAACTTGAACTCAAATTGCAAATCTTGAGCAGCCAACCGTGAAGCACAAGAAGTTTTCACAAAGGAAACTTCAAGCGAGAGTTTCAAAAAACAACAGATCCGGTTGGAGAAGATGAATAGTGGAAACAATTTTGGAATTTTTTAAATTGCAAAAGTGCCCATTTACTGTTGTTTTATTATAAAATTGCCCTAAAAGGGTCCTACGTAGCAATTTTGATTTAGGCCAGGGGCAAAGTTGAACCCTTTTAAAAGCGTCAGTGTCATTTTTGGACTTAAAAAAACATTAGTGGCAAAGTTAGACCTTGAGAAGAACGTTAGTGGCAAAAATGCACCTTTGCCCAATTTTTTATTAACAGCAGGGCATGTCCTAAACATTTGGAGGCCCAGGGCAAATGCCAAAAGAGGCCCCAAATAAAATTATAATGTATAATTTTGTACTGTGAGCATGAGCAAGAGCTGGAAAAATATAAGAAAAAAAAAGTAATTATTGCATGAGCTCCACTAAAACTAAAATTAAAAAATTTATGAGCAAAAATTACTATTATATTAAGGTGAATTAATATCACGTTTGAGCCTCTAAATAAAATTACAGGGTGGAATTCAATAAATTTCATTAAAAAATATATATAATTAATTAATTTTTATAATGTGGAGTTTGTCGTGAAAAAACAAATACACATTCATGCATGAATCTCAAACAATTATGATCAAAAATTAGTGTTGTATTAATATAACCATGGGACATAAAATAAAATTGTGAGAATTGAGTGATTTTTATTTAAAAGGATAAATTTTTATAATGTGGGCCTTGTTATAAAATGAAAATAAATAAATTAAAATAAAGACCAACCATTGCATGAGCCTGTTCAAATAAAAATATATGTGGGCCTTAATTTAATTTTTTATTAGCAAAAATTATTATTATCTAACATTGTATTAATATAAAATTGGGCTCCCAAAAATTTTGGGTCCTAAAAGGTCGCCTATCCTACTCAGGCCTTGGGGCTGGCCATGAGTAAACAGTTAGCATTTAACGTATCGTGATTATGAGTTTTGTTGCTGAGATATCACGTTCTGAGTTTAAATTATAATATATCGCATATTGAATTTAATATTTATGGTCTATTGAAATTAGATTTCAATATATCGCAATTATGTTAAAAAAACATATATTTAGAAAGTATGCATATCGAGTTCAGTTGAATAAGTATCACACCTCGAACGTCAAATGGTCGAGCATGAAACTCCTCTACATATAATTATATTGTTATAAGTGTAAAGGGTTAGAAAACAATTGAAATAAAATAATTTTATTAAAAAATTAAAACTATAACTCTTTTGATAAGTTAGATAAAAATAATATTTGATTACCATTTGGTATGAGGTCCTTAGTTTTTATCATTAATTTGAATAGGCAAAAAGTCTATTTTAAATACTTTAGGTGAGTAATTTGGTTTTACAAGAAACAGGTTTGTCTATGGTCAAATTCAATTTAATTGTCGACACTTTGATTGCTCTTTATTAGAACGCTCATTAGTTATCAAAGTAACGTCCAAAGTCTTTGAAAATGAATGAATTAAAGAGTCATGTCAAAAATAAATAAATAATAAATATGAATAAAAGAGAAATAATTAAATTAAGTAAGAGAAGTTCTGATGATAATAATAAAAAAGGTCCTAATAATAATATTAGCTAAAATAAATTGCATTTTTGTCCAATTAGGTTTTGAGTTTCATATATAGGTTAGAGTGTTTTTTTTTTTTTTTTTTTTTTTTTTGAGAATTAGGCCCACGTGGACTCTCTCTTACAACTTTTTTCTCTCTCTCCATGGGATTCGGGGCTGTTGCTGCGGGAAGCCCTTCTGCGTCCTTCCGCTAGGCTGTTGCGTCTTTCCTCTTAGGTTAGAGTTAGTACCCAACAATTCAAATATAACTCTGTCGTCAATTTCCTTGTATTTATTCTCAATAGTTTATCTAGAGTGCATGTTAATATAACCGTTTCATGCGGTTTCTCAGTTTCTCTCTTCTCCGTTCTTATAACTCTCGCCTTCTATAATCAAATAGAATGATGTAATAACGCTAAATTTAAATTCAAAAAAAAAAAAAAAAAGAAAAAAAAGAAGCTGTCCAATTTTTAATTTTCCTTTTTATTTTTGAAACAAGGAAAGGAAATGAGGATTGATTAAAACATGCAAAATATATTTAGTGACAGAAAAAAAAAAAAAAAAACTAGAAAGACAAATCACTGTCTCATTAAATGGCACCGTCTTGCAGTGTAAATTTGTCAACAGAAGAGAGTTCTACTGCATTCATCGCAGTCTTGGACATCTTTATAACCAGAAAAGAAAAAGAAAATCCTAGATTTAATTACTAGTTAACCAATTAATTTGAAATATTTTATTTGAGAAGTGTTATTTTACTATTTTATTTTCTCAAGAATGACCTACTAATATAAATGAACTATTTTCTTAAGAAAAATGAATTAGTGCCTTAGTAGTCGTGATCCATAATAAACCACTTAGAAGTCAAAAGTTCAATTCCTGTATTGAAGTTATTCAATAATGGGTGTGGTGATTTGATATACCTTTGTTTCAAGGTATATATACATATAATATACCTTTGTTTTAAGGAAAAAATTATTCTAAATATTAATTTGAGACCTTTGTCTTATTAATACCAATCTTGTATGCAAATGTAAAGAGGTAAATTTTCAAAAGAATTTTAAATCATGCTTATATTATAGAGAATTTTAACACCAACACTATATAAATTTATAGATGGAGATTTTTGTGAATCGGATTCATATATATCACTAATATATATATATATATATATATATATCACTAATACGTGTTCACTTTATTTATTTTTCTTTACCTTTTCAAATTTTCTTAATAACTATATTTTCGGATAATAGTTTTGGTTCAAAAATAACACTATTAAATTGGAAGAGTATCACTTATGTTACTTACGTGTATCATGTGTGATTTAAGAGTAACATTATACACGTATCACAATAGTATAACCCGTGTTACTTCAAGGTAATATTGTATAAGTATCACTGTGAAACACAAAAAAGTATCACATGCAGCTCATTCAAGAGTAATATTATACAATTATCACTGCCAAACTTAAAGAGTACCATTTTTCATTCAAGAGTAACATAGTAAAAGCATCACAAGAGTAACTCCATGAAACTTGAAAAGTATCACTCGTGTACTTACGAGTATCACTTGTGGTTCAGAAAAATCATGATACAAGTATCAAAAAGATAACATTGCCAGAGTTGAAGTGTATCACCCGTGTTATTTACAGATATCACTTGTGGTTCAAGAGTAATATTGTACAAGTGTGAAAAGAATAACATTGCACATGAAGAGTATCTTCTGTGTTGCTAATATGGACATCACTTGTGATTCAGGTGTAACACTATACTTCCTCCGTTACTATAGAATAGTATACTTTCAAAATTTTCTTTTTTTATTTTATTTTTTATACTTTTTTTTGACCCTTACTTGTATAGTTATATGTGATTTATAATTAACTCACACTTACAAAATAAAGACATAACTAGAATAAATGATGTCAAAATAGTTCTTTTAAATGCTGTGTAGTCACATTCATAAAAAAAATGTACATTCATAAAATTTGACTCTTCTAGTGAAACGGAAAGAGTATTGTACAAGTACTACAAGTATTACAAGAGTAACATTATCAAACTTGAAAGGTATCACTCATATTACTTACTGGTATCACTTTGGATTCAAAAAAAACACTCTCAAACTTACAAGTAACACATTTGCTACTTACGAGTATCACTTTTAATTAAGAGATTACTCTCAAGGTTACATGTATCGTAAATACTACTTGAGAGAGTAATACTTTCTCGATTCAAGTGCACTATTAAACTTGACAGTTATCACTAGAATACTAATGAGTATTATTTAAGCATGTTATTAACTTTGTCATAACATATATCAATAGTCTCGTTATAATAATATGTGGTATCTTTTATATATATATATATATATATAATCCATTTTAGATAATCATGCCTCTGTATATTTATAAATTCGTTTCATATAAGTTTTTGCTACTTAAAATCTCGTTGTTGCGTGATGTCTGCAGTGCTCTGGAACTGCCGTAGTTATAGTAATAGTACAACATTAGACACCCACAACAAAGCAAACAAAATTAGAAAATTGACCAAACGTGACGATGTACACATGCAGCTGCTTAAACCTCATTAACGCGTTAAAGTCCCCCAAATCTATCTATCAACCTTCCAGCCCCTAGACAACCGGACTTCTTCTTTTTTTTTATTATTACTTCTTTCTTCCCATTTTCCCCACTTCCAGTTTCAGTGTGTGACTGCGTGTTGAGCTGTGTCTAAATTGACAACATTAAAGCAAACAAATCAAACTTAAAATAAGGAATAAATAAAAAAATCCCACCTCCATTTTTCACTCAGAAAAGCCCACCTTAATTGATTCAATCAATCAAGACAGAAAGTCGGTGCTGGTTTTTTTTTACCTTCTTTCTTCCTTCCCCGAAAAAAACACACGCACTAGCCGCAACCACATGTGGTACCACTGTAAAACCCCCTAAATTCTTGACGCCGAATTGGATAAAGGGTGGATTTTTAGCTCAATTTCCATCGAACCCAGTACCGTTTTGACTTGCAAATGGGCCAAGAAACCAATTTGACGACGCAGAAGAGGCCTGGGACGCTTCCGACAACCGCTGCCCCCTCCCCCAACGGCGGCGGAGCTAGAAGTCGAGCTTCCTCGGTGATCCCGCGTGGGCGGCAGATCCAGAAGACGTTCAACAACTTAAAGATCACGATTTTATGTGGGTTCGTTACCATTTTGGTCCTCCGGGGCACTATCGGAATTGGGAACCTCGTTTCCTCTGAAGCCGATGCTGAGAGGGAGCAAATGATGGAGGATATAAACCGGATCCTCGCTGAGATCCGGTCCGGAGAGGACCCGGTTGATCCGAATGAGCCTCCGTCGGCTGATGAAGAAGTTCTTAGCCTCAACGGGACGTATAGTTTGGGGCCCAAAATTGTGAATTGGGATGAGGACAGAAAGGTATGGTTGTCTAACAATCCTGAATTTCCGAATTTTGTTAATGGGAAGCCTCGGATGTTGCTTGTTACTGGGTCACCACCCAATCCATGTGATAATGCAATTGGGGATCATTATCTGTTGAAGGGTACCAAGAATAAGATTGATTATTGTAGGATTCACGGGATTGAGATTGTTTATAATATGGCACATTTAGATAAGGAAATGTCTGGTTATTGGGCAAAGTTGCCTTTGATTAGGAAGCTAATGGTGTCTCATCCTGAGGTAGAGTGGGTTTGGTGGATGGATAGTGATGCTATGTTTACTGATATGGTGTTTGAAGTTCCTATAACTAAGTATAATGACCATAATTTGGTTATTCATGGTTATCAAGATCTGTTGTTTGAGCAGAAGTCTTGGATTGCTTTGAACACTGGTAGCTTCTTACTTAGGAACTGCCAGTGGTCTTTGGATTTGTTGGATGCTTGGGCACCCATGGGGCCTGTGGGACCCATGCGCGAGGAGGCCGGGAAGGTTTTGACAGCCAATTTGAAGGGTAGGCCGAAATTCGAGGCAGATGATCAGTCTGCTTTGATATATTTGTTGATTTCAAAGAAGGAATCCTTGATGGACAAGGTTTTCGTGGAGAATTCATATTATCTGCATGGGTATTGGGCAGGATTGGTAGATCGTTATGAGGATATGGTTGAGAAATACCATCCTGGATTGGGGGATGAGAGATGGCCTTTTGTTACGCATTTTGTTGGCTGTAAGCCTTGTGGGAGCTATGGGGATTATCCTGCTGAGCGTTGCTTGAAAAGCATGGAGAGGGCTTTCAATTTTGCTGATAATCAAGTACTCAAGTTATATGGGTTTAAGCATAGGGGCTTGGTGAGCACGAATATTAAGAGGATCAGGAATGAAACGAGTACCCCGTTGTTGTATGTAGATCAGTTTGATATCCGACACTCAAGTCATCATCAAAGCAGTGGATCACATGGCTAGCATGTTCATGGGGAGGAACTTATGGGTAAGTAGTTCTGGTGTTTGTAGCTGCTTCTAAGTTACAGTGAACTTGGAAATTATAACTGTTATGTTCTATAGGTTAAATATGAAGCTTATTTGTGCGTGAACAGTTTTACAGTGAAGGTTTAATGGATGTTGATGTTTGCTTGCATGCTGATGGTTGAGTACTTTAAACAATTATGTTTCTGATTATGTTTTTTTTGGGAATTTCGTGTACATTGGTGTGTTGTGGGTTGTGGATATATTTTTTATTCGGATATCTCTCAGTCATCGTTGTTTGACTGAGGGCTTGTGTTGCATCTAGTTGGGTGACTGAACACTAATGATTCAAAACAAGGGAAACTGAAACTGTTATCTTGTCCATGAAATTTTCTTGGCTACTTGCATTGTCTTTTTACTTCATTTAGCGAACAACTGTGCTTTTTATCACAAAAATCATTTTTCCAACTTTCTCTAAAAATGAGAATTTGAAGTTCCATATAGCTTGCTTTGCATGCAAAAACTTGAAGAATCGATCTTTGAAGTTCCATTGAAGGTTCTTACTCTGTTTGTTCTCTTTCTTCTGTCTTTCTTCAGTAATAGGCTGTTTGAGAGGAAGTAAAACATGGATTTGCTGATTGTGATTGTGCTAGTGCATCATTTAGATGTATAATCTGTATATTGGAATTGAAATATTGGTTTCCTTGTCATTTGCTAATTTCAAATGTTTGGTTTGTCATCATCATTATATGGAAGTGGGCTCAAAATTACTTTTCCGTTCCTATCTTGATTACTGGATTCTTTTTGTTAATCCTAATTTGTGAACTACCTAGTTCCATATGATATTCTTGACTGAATTAGTAATCATCTAGCATTTTATGAAGGCCATAGGACATTCTTCCGAATCCATTTCAATTAATCCTCTGTTATGTTAGTCAAGAGAATGCGTAGGTGGTGCCTAATCTGAAATGGAATGTAGAGAATGTTCAAAATTGGAAGTACCGGAGATAATGATTTTCGTACTCTGGTACTCCATCAGTGGAAGGTTTGAACTGATTTATTCCTTGGTGATGTATATAAAGCCTTTCACCGGAGGAAATTTCATAAAGCAATAGTTTTTGATATCGTAATTCTCTGGACATGAAAATTTGTTGGATAAGAACGTTCCTACGTGCATGTATGTTCCAAGCTTTGTACAAAAACTACAATTAATACACTTGCTAAGTAAGCTTTTCTCTAGAAAAATCGTTCAATTGCTAGAAGCCAGAAAATGGAGGATCTTTTGTAGATTCCGTTGCAGCCCCTTTTTTTCTGCCCAGACTTGAGATAGATGAGTTATATTGTTGAATTACTTTGAACATTGTATTGAAATGGGGAAAGATGGATCTCCCCTTCCCCCCCCGAAACCGAGACGAATTCTTTTGTTTGGTTAACATAGCTGCCTTTAATCTCTAGAACTTGCATCAGTTTGATCTGAATCTTGATGTCATTTTATATTGCAGTGTTGCCATTTCATTTCACAAGAAAGGAGCCCAGATTGAAGATTGTATCATGATGTGAGGTGCCATCTGGGGTGGTGCTTACTGCAATGTTGTGTAAAAGCCAGAAGAATGGTGATAGGATTTTTGCGTATTGAATTTAATCTATGGAAGAAACGAAAGATTTTTTTTTTTTTTTTTTTCTTTGATTTGAAGTTTATAGTTTTAATGGAGGTAGATTAGAAGATTAAAGGAATGTAAGTTGGAAGAAACTACGATAGATTTATATTTAAAATGGGTAGGGATTGACCAGACGGCCTTAAGAACTATTTTACTATAGCTGATGGTGTTAAAACCGCCCACAGCTGCCAAACGGCGGCATGATACTCTGTGACTGTGTGAGAGATTTACCATTTGCTGCATATGGTTTTTTTATTCATTACTTTGCACATCAAAATGCATACTTCTGCTCATCTTTTGGAGGTTTTTATTTGTTTTCATAAAGAGAAATTGTTCAATAGCGATTGAGATACGAAAGGCGAAGCCCGGAATAGAGACTGAAATTACTTCTTGTCTTCTTCTGTTGTGGCTCCTATTGCCTCGCAGTGTCGGTGGTAGCTTCATTTTCCAAAAAAATGGATGAGCTGGAAGAGTTCATTTGTTCGTATTTATTCTTAAAATATTTTATTGAATGATGATTGTAAAGTTTAGTCATTTATATTAAAAGAGTGGTTGTTGCTCCAACAGTTAGGACAATCTCATGGTGCAATGCCCTCTAATTGGTTCTAATGTTATAAGTAGATCTAGAATACTCAAAATTATAATTTATGATACGATATAAAAATATAAATTAAATATAACACGTTATAAACGATTTGTTAACTGGGTCCTAATCCAAATTCATGTGATTGCATGCTTTTTTCCTTTCTTCCACTCCAACAAAAAGAATCGAAATTTAGTGTTCTACTACAGCCAACAGAGTTGAAGAAGTAGCATATACTCATTCGTTTTAACTCGTTAACACCTGCACTTCTAGACTCTTCTAATGAAACAAAGATAGTATTTTTAAAGTAGATTGTTCTTATGTAGCTTCAAGCTTGATGATGAAGCTGTCAAATATTATCAACTAAACATAGTTCTAAAATAGTGGAACTCAACCCATGTACATCTGTTACCCACAAACAACAATGTCATTGAGATCATAGTGCCTTAAACTTAAACTCTTTTTTTTTTTTACCTTAAACTCAAACTCTATCCCTAAAGAAAAAAACTTTAAAAAAATGGTTTGATTCAGAGCAACTGCAAAGAGGGACTATTTCAAGTCTTTGCATGAAGATGGTAATCTCTGGAGTGCCAGCAACAAATCATTCATCCTAGCTATTTGATTCAGCAATTGATCAATTCTCTGCACCAATTCACATCACGCAAAGCAATCAAAAAACACAAACTTTGAAAGAAAGAAAAATTGGAATCCAAATTTCACACAGGCATTTCAACAAACACTTTGTATTACTGGTATTGCTCATACGAACCTCATCTTTCTCCTTGATAATTCGAGCCACACGATCACTACTACTTTGCTCTGTCCTCCTCCCTCTACCTCGCCGCCAGAGATACAGAAACCCGACCACCACCGCCACCGCCGTGAATGCCGATTTCTTCGCGGGAATGCGATTTGACCCATACGACAACACCATTTGACCTTCGAAAACAACACCTCCATCCCTAAATTCACCCACCTCGCCGCGCCGACCACCTTCCTTCCCCTCGGAACACGAGGAGGAGAATCTGCCTCCGTCGAGGGCGAGCATAAAGTCGACGTCGAAGAATCGCCATTGGATTGATCTTCATCGATAATTTCAGAGGACGAGGAGGAAGACAAAGAAGAAGACGAGGGAAACGCCAACGTCAATGACCTTCCGTGGTGTTTGAAATCGAGGTGGAGATTTTCGTGGTGGGTCGGAGGGAAAATGAGGAAGGAAGGATCGTCTCCTGATTCACAATCAGGGTTGTCCTTGATTGAAACTAATGACCAGGTGTTTGATGGCGGCGGACTGAGACTGATACCATCGACGGAGGACTTCGTTCGTAGCGTCCGGTGAGTTGGGATTCTCTTGGATTCATCTTTGTATACTTCTTCTGCATCTAAGATGGAATCTCCGGCCGCCATGGATCTATCGGATTCAGCTTCCGCTGGCAAATATCCGATGGTAAGTGTCGAGTGTGTTTATTTGATTGGACATTATTGGTAAACCAAAGAAGGATCGGTAAAATAAGGGGCATTTGCTAATAATTTTTTCCTTTTACAATTTACAACAATAATTTTGAGGGCAAATGACAATTACCTCACTGTGTAATATGTTTGTGTTTAAGGACGAAACTGTTATTTTAAAATAAAGATGTTTAACCTTAAAATGTATAAGTTATCGAAATGAACAATAATGTGTGATATTATTTTTGTTTCTTCATATTATTAGGGTTAATTTTGATATTTCACACTCAATAATATGAAAAGTAAATTAACAATGTCACACATTAGAGTTAATTTTGATATTTTCAGCAAATCAGTGGTAAATCAACTATTAGCATTTTTTTTTTTTTTTTGCATACTCAACTATTTGTAATTTTTAGTTTTGGTCACTAATATTTTTTTTGTGCACTTTTGTCTACTCAACTATTCACAATGTTCAATTTCGATCACTAATTTTTTTTTTGTGTTTGTTTGTCCACTCAACTTTCTAAAGTATTACTTTTAATCCATTTTGTGAGAATTGACAATCAAGTTAGACGGATTTGTTCAACCCATTATTACAACATAGACATTTTAGCAAATATATAAGTTCATAAATTTCATGCAAAACTTACAATTTTGGGAAAAAAATAAAAAAACCCCTCGAGGTTTGGTCAAAAATCAAAAACATCCCTGAGATGAGATTTTAAAAAAATACCCAATAGTCCTTGGACCAACATATGACTCCCATTGACCCGCATCTTCTTCTTCTTCATCGTCGTCAGCATCATCTTAACCATTGTCAGCATTATCGTCATCATCTTCATTATCCTACCAGTCATCGCCCATCGACATCGATTACCGGCAATCGTCGCCAATCGATGACCGCCAATCGCCGCCCATCGATTCAAGCTCTTGCCTTTTTTTTTTTTTTTTGATGCTTTATGAAAAACGAAGGTGATGAATCAAGCCGATGAAAGTGATGAATCAAACCGATGAAGATGATGCTCGCGATGGTGATGAAGATTATACCGGCGACAATGATGAAGATGATACCAATGACAATGCCGAAGACGATGATGATGAATATGTCGGTCAATGGAAGGTCATATGCTGGTCAAAGAATTATTGGGTGTTTTTTTTTAAACTTCAGGGATGTTTTTAATTTTTGTCCAAACCTTGGGGGGAAGGGGTTTGATTTTTTCCCTACAATTTTTTTCCTCTCAATATTTTCATACATTTACAAGCAATGACATTGCACACGAACATATATATTGTTACATCTCAATACAAAGACATCTTGCAAAATATTGTGTACGAAGACAAAGGTTGCATGTCTGCACTTCAATTACATACCTCCCTATTCCCTTTTGTTCAAAAGTCGAAGAAGAAGAAGTAGCATACATTTGTTCAATCAAAATCACTCACGATTCTTTTGAAGAGTTTGCATTTGGAGTGAACACTAAATAGTAAATTGGCTTCCTTTATTTTTGTTAAGTTTTGAACTGTATTGAGTTGTGCATGCGATTTTACGCCTCTAAAAAATCATGTGAGTAATGTGTTGGATCCCTCCTTAGCGACGATGTCCCGTGACGTCGTCCTCTGCCTCTGGCTTCCTGCTTTTGGGAAGAACTCCCCTGTTTCACTCCGATGGTAAAGTTAGTTTAAAGTATGAGAAAATATGTGTGATCTAAAGTAGAATCCAATTCCCTTTCTAATAAGTGAAACCTTGAGTATTTATACTAGACTAAGAGTATAAAAGGCTCCGACAGCCTAAACATGCTAATTCCGATGCAGTCTCCAAACTCTAACACGTGTCTCATGCTTTCTCTAAAGGGGATTTAAATATCCATGTCCTTTGTCGCGCACTAGCAATTGTCATGCACTCAGGGCAGTGTAGCCGAGGTCATCTCCAGACGGGGTAGGCTGACCGTTAACCCGTCAGTGGGAGACGAGGTCGGCTGACCGTCAACCTGTCAGTGGGAGACGAGATCAACCTTATTTCACGTCGTCATTATTATAATATCCAACAATAGCCCCCAAAGTAGCGGGCTGAAATCGTAGACGAAGTCCGGTACTTTTTCAGACGAGAAGCCCAAAAGGGTTCACCTTTTAAGGGGCGCGTAGCCCCCACTTGACGCGTCGACCTGACAAAGCCGTTTCGCGATTCAACTCCCCACGTAATAAAAATGACTTTACGTTGTGTCCCACGTCCATCAATTTACTTGTCAATTATTTGAATTTGGCTTACCCATTACGCTTCATCTTCCACTTCCCGCTTTCTTCGCCTCTTTTCCTACTTAAACTCTTCTTGTTCCTTTCTTTCTCCCTCTTTCGCGATCTCTGCAATTGTCTAAAACTCCCCCTTTTTCTTTTTCCCCCAATTTTCCATTTTTCCTTCGTCTTTCCTCTGCAATTCTTCCATTCCTTTTTTACTATGTCTTAATTGAACGATTCTGACAATGTCTCTCACGACAGTTATGGAGGAGAAGAACAAGAAACTAATTAGGATACCACAACCGATTTCGATCCCAGCCCCCAAGTAGCCGGAGCTTCAGGTTCCAATGTCGACAATTTGGCGGACCTAGTTCCTCCAGCGGGTTTCACCTCCTCCGCCGCGGCCGCGGCTAGGGCTCCGATCAGAAGTTCACTACCACCCCATGGGTTCTATTCATGCCATTAGAAGTATAATCCGGGAGGAGAACCTCCCTCACCTCCGTCGTGAATATGAAATTCTTGAGTCCGTGGCCATCATAGCGTCACCGAAGGGGCCCGAAGGTTGGACCGCCGATAGAACGGCAAATGGATGGGTGGCCGTGTATCGAATTCAAATGGAGTTCGGCCTCCAATTTCCCTTCCCAGAAGGTATTAAAGGGTGGTTGGATTACTATCAGATGAGCGTATGCGAGCTTACGCCTAACGCCATCAGAATGTTAGATGGTTTTTACCAATTGTGTGCCAAAATCGGATTAGTGTCCACTGAGAGACTCTTGAGAAGCATGTTCATGCTCAAAAAAGCCGGGCAGAACACTCATTGGTATTATCTTAACAAGCGCTTAAATTCCTCGGTTCTAATTACCAATATCAAGGATTTCATTCACGATTGAAAGAATAGATTTTTCTTTGTTGATCCCGTCGCAGCCAACCTACCAGTGCATCCCATTCCCCGTGACGGTTCGAGGGGGTCGGGACCCCATCCCAAGCAACCTGAAGTCATCGAAATCTTGGGCCGTCTTGAGGATTTGCACCAACAAATCTAAGCCAACAGTAAACCCAGCAACGAAGAGCTGAGGTCGGCAGGTTTCCTTCTACCATTAGTAACGACCTCAGGTATATAACGCCCCTTTGCCTATGAACAATGTTTTATGTTTTAATACTTTTTCAAAGCAAATGCAACTGTTTACCTTTTTAGGAGCTGTGGGTCCCATCTCACAAACTTAGTAGCCTGAGGAAAACCTCAATAAGGTGGAAGAGCACCTTTCCACTAGCTATGCCAGGCTTAGAATTGAGGTATCGTCAGAGGGTGAATTTTCCTCCATTCAGGCCACCGACGTCCTAGATGCTGAGTCTCCTACACATGAAGATGACACCGACCTGAGCTGTATGGCCAGAAGCCCCTCTCCCAGTCTGACCTTGATCTCGGACGATGAGGAGGACGTAAATTTATTTGACCAAGGAGTCAACCTCCCTGACCCAGCACCTCCTTCACACCAGCCGGATGAATCAAGATCACCAGGCCCTGTGCTTGAGGCCGTTCCCTTACAATAAGTCCCAATTCAAACTCCAGTGAACTATATATGCACCGGGAAAAAAAAAAGAAGCACGAACATTAGATGACGGTTTGGAACAACTGGGATCTGCAGTGGACCCCGTCGACATGGAGGTCTTGGACACAACTCCCAATATTCCTACGGCCCAGCCTACACCTCTGACACTTGCCAGCAGGTCTTCTGATCAGAGACCGTCTTCCAGTCGGACGGCGGACAAAGGAAAATCAGTGGCCCTGCCCCCAACAAAAAAGAAAAATTTACCGCCTCTTTCTCCAAGAACTGGGCCTCTATCCGGTGTTTCTATCAGAGAACCGGGCTTCAAAGTCTAGCCCCGGGCTTCCTCAGGTATTATTATTATTATTAGTATATATATATATATATATTGGCATGTGTATAATTTTGTTGACGTCGTCTAAGCAGGCAAGCGAAGTCGGGACCACGATTCTGATCCGGACGAGATTCCACCCAAAGCTTCAAAAGGTGTTACATCCCAAAAAGTAGGACTTGACGATCATCCCGGCTTCATCAAGAGCCGAACCAAACCGACGAGGTTAACCGTGAGGCAGCTCGGAAAAGGATCCGTCGAGGTCCATCTTGCCGGTCCACAACTGAGGCCGAGGTCAAGCCAATCAAATCCGGTTCGTCCTTCACTTTTTGGGGTGATTCGAGTAGGCGCTTTCCGGATGTGGACAACGTGGATTGGCAAGCACGCCGTATTCAGGATGACATGCAGGTGATTGGCGATGATCTAACAGAGGCCGAGCTTGAGGCCGTCGTGGGCAACCATCTGGACTAGACCCGCAACTTTCTCCTGCAAGTAATTACATACATTAATTTCCTACATACCCATAACTTCGACGATTTAAGTTAGGCAATCTTACTCATTATGAATTGCATACTTCCAGGAAGCATAAGTGATGACTGTTCAGCAAAGGCGAATTATCGCCTTAGAAGCTTACGCGCAGGAATGCAAAGCGGAGATATGCCGGCTTCAGGCGTTGCCCTCCAGTTCTACGGAGTCAGAAGAGCTGCGGACTCTCAGGGAGGAGGTGGACTCAACTAGACTAGCAATGGGCCTACTGCAGTCAACACATGACCAGAAGTTGACCGAGCTCCAAGAGACTAACATTCATAATCAAGAATTGAAAGGCACAATTAGTTCTCTTTGAGAAGAAATCAAGAAGATAGAACATAAAAGAAAAGGCGATCTGCTTGCTCACGAGATCACGAGATTACAAGATATCCAAGCCCGTCATGAATCCAGCAAAGCAAAAGCTCGATAGCAGCGGGTTAAGATGTTAGCCGAGCTGCGCAGCACAACACGAGAAACCACCCAGCTTCAATCTGAGCTTCAGAGCCTGAGAAGTCATCTTTCTGAAGCTTTTTGCCAAGGTTGGGAAGCTTGCCTTGCTAAGACGGCCCCGACTTACTTCAGGAAAGGGATGGAGGCCATACTGAATGGAGACTGGCTCCCTCGGCTAATTCAGCATCACCGACGTAAAGCCCGGGATTATTACCATTGATCATCCTCTCTCGGAAAGCCTTTCGGGAATTTATTTCAAACTGCTCTAAAAGCTAGTTACAACAACGGGGTGACTGACAAGGATAAACTTGGGGATTCCTTTGGTCCGACCACGGTCCCTCCAGCTCGTAAGAAGTTAGTAGACTGTCACAGCACTTCTGCTCAACTGTGGGAAGTTTTTAAAGCAAAGGTGAAGGAGGCCAAAGTTAGAATAGCGGGCTCCCTCATTTGCTCGGAGCCTGAGCCGCCTCAAGATCCTCCAATTGATGATCCTGACCCCATGCCAAGTACCGAAGAATGTTTGGCCTAGATACAAGTCCCGGACTTGGCCGATCTCCCCAAGCTTTCGGTTGAGATGCCTCTGGACCTAGTCCTTCTGAGCCCTTCTGCCAGCCCTGCCATTGAAACCTCCACAACTCCTGCTTCACCTGTCGCAACCAAAGAGATAAACCCTTCTTCTACCGACGTCATGTCGGTCCAAACTCTATCCACGTTCCCTCAATTTCTGATGTAGCTGATCGCCAAAATGAAGAAGCCTTATGTGCAAATCCTCCTGGTCAGCCCTTCCGTGAGCCTTCTCCATCTTGATTCATCCACTTTTGTAACAATAGACAAACTTTAAAGATGACCAAATTATATATTAGCTTAAAATTTATCGTACCTTACATTACCTTTCATTTTATTATCCTCATTACAATCAGGACTTCCCCTCGATGGTGTCACCGACCTTGTCGCAAAGCCGTTAAAGGGGTTAAAAATTTAGAGACGATGTCGACGTTACCGGTCGATGTCGGCGTCACCGACCTTGGTGCAAAGCCGTTCAAGGGGTTTAAAAATTTAGAGACGATGTCAAAGTCAACGGATGATGTCGGCGTCACCGACCTTTGCGCAAAGCCGTTCAAGGGGTTTAATTTTTGAACGACGATGTCGACGTCACCGACCTTGGCGCAAAGCCGTTCAAGGGGTTTAATTTTTGAACAACGATGTCAACTTCACCGGACGATGTCGGTGTCAATGACCTTGGCTGAATGAACTAACCAAGACGTTTGAATTTTTTAACGACGATGTCGACGTCACCGATAGACAACCATATATGTATCATGAGCAAATACATGCGTAATCTTATAAAAACATATGCTTCATAATACTACGTCAAAACAGCTTAAAATGTACACCACACTTTAATTGACACACATTACTACAGACTTAACATATACACATGCTGTCCCATTGATGTAATAAACGACACAGCTTACACCTGTTCAAGGATAAAACTTCCTAAGGTTGCTGGCATTCCAGCTATTAGGCAGCAATCGTCCATCCATATATGTGAGCTTGTAACTCCCCGTAGGTCAGGCTTCGACCACCTGATATGGTTCTTCCCAGTTGAGACTTAATTTTCCTCTAGGTATCGCCCTACTAACCTCGTTTCTCCTTAACACAAAATCACCGGGCACAAAATTACGAGGTCGTACTTTGGCATTATAATATCTCCTGATCGCATTCTTCTGCTCAGCCTGTCTGACGCTAGCTGCATTCTTGCCTCTTCCACTTCATCTAATGCCAAGTTCATCCGCTCGAAGTTGTCTTCTTTGGTAAAATACGCAACCAGTGATGATAGAAAAGCCACTTCCGGAGGGATGAATGCTTCCACTCCATAAACAAGGCTATACGGAGTAAGCCCCGTTGCTTTGGTCGGGGTGGTTATGCATAACCATACGACAGACGGGAGTTTGTCAACCCATAAGGAGATCCAACCTCCAATCCTTGTTTTCAGCCCATGCAATACCACCTTATTAGCGGCCTCAACCTGACCACTCACCCTGGGGTTTCCCACCGAAGTTTTCCTAGATTGGATTGAATTATCGACACAGATCTTTAAGAATTTGGAGCTGTTGAATTGAGCCCCATTATCAGAAACAAAGCTATGAGGGATGCCAAAACGACAAATAATCTGCTTCTACACGAATTTAGCCATTACAACCCCCATTATTTCCACCAATGGTTTAGCCTCAATCCACTTCTAGTAAATTGCAACTATCAAGAACCTTTCTCCTCCATCGACTTTTGGGAATGGCCCCATCAAATCAATTCCCCAAGTGGCGAACGGCCAAGCACTTACAATTCCGTCATCTCCGGCGGAAGGAGCCTCATGACAGGAGTGTCCACTGGCATTTTTTATAATTTTTTTTCTGAATCCTTGAACATAGTCGGCTAATATAATCCCGTAATCATAATTCATTTTGCCAGATTATGATAGCCGACGTGGCTTCCACATCGTCCCTGGTGTACTTCTGCCTTTCACCTGCCTCATTGGGACCCACACACTTAAGAAGAGGCACTAAATAAGATGTTCTATACAACACACCATTTATCAGCTCGTTTTTGACCTTCAACACTTCAGGTCGTCCATGCGGAAGAACGCCATTTTCTTAAAACTCCAGAATTTGAGTTCGCCAATCTTCTGAAGACAACCCAGCTGGAAACACTTCCTTCTTGTCAGTGCTTCGGACAGTCAGTTGTTCTACCAACATCGACTTGGTTAAGTGCGAATACACAGAAGAGGCGAGTTTAGACAAAGCATCTGCATTGGCATTCTGACTTCGGGGAACCTGCACTATTTCCACCAAAGCAATTTCCTTTATGACTTGTTGGGTCTTTTCCAAGTACTTTTTCATAACAGGGTCCCTGGCTTCAAACTCGCCTTTAATTTAATTGGCTATCAACTGCGAATCGCTGCACACCTTCAACTCCTTCACCCCCATACTCACAGCTAGCTCCAACCCCGCAATCAAAGCTTCATATTCTGCCTCATTATTGGAGGTAGGGAATTCGAACCTCAAAGCATACGTATATTACCCTCCTTGCGGATCTGTCAACATAATTCTGGCTCCAGCCCCTTGCTTATTGGAAGCTCCATCCACATAAAGGACCTAAGAATTACCTCCGACCTGGACTTCGTTCCGAGAACGTCCGACCTTAACTTCGTTTTGAGACATTAACCCCTCAGCCAGGAAATCTGCTAAAGTGTGACCTTTGACAACGCGTCACGGCTCGTAGTTAATTCCATATTCGCTAAGCTCTACCGCCCACTTGGTTATCCTTCCCGACGCTCCCGGGTGTTCCATGATCTGCTTCAAGGCGGAATCAGTAAGGACCGAGATGGGGTGAGCTTCGAAATATGGTCGTAGCCGCCTGGATGCTGTCACCAAAGCGATAGCTAACTTTTCAATTGTGGTATAATTACGTTCTGCTAATTGCAAAACCCTGCTCACAAAATAAACTGGCTTCTGCACTCTTTCTCTTTCCACTAATGCCACCGCACTGACCACCAAAGGGGTGAAAGCCAGGTACACATAAATTCTTTCCGCCGGCATTGGCATCATCAACCTGGGCAGATTGGCCAAGTATTCTTTCAGTTCATCAAAAGCCTTTTGACACTCTGCCGTTCATTGAAATTTATCTGCTTTCTTTAGTGTCTTGAAGAATGGCAACGACTTTTCAGTAGATTTAAACAAAAACCTGTTCAATGCGGTCACCCGACCAGTCAACCGTTGAACCTCCTTTACCGACGTCGGATGACGCATTTCCATTACGGCTCGTACTTTCTCCAGTTGTGGGGCAATTCCTGCTTCTGACACCATGTATCCTAGAAACTTTCCTGACGATGCCCCGAATATACACTTCTTCGGATTCAACCTCAATCGAAACTACCTCATAATGGTTAAAACTTCTCTGATGTCGGCGAAGAAGTCGAGTTCATCTTTACTTTTCACCAACATATCATCAATATAAGCTTCCATGTTCCTATATAGTTGCTCTTTAAAAATCTTGTTTACCAACCTCTGGTATGTGGCACCTGCATTATTCAACCCAAATGGCATCGTCACATAACAATACGTTCACTTGTTGGTAATAAACGAAGTTTTCTCCTCGTTTTCTAGCTCCATGAAAATCTGGTGGTACCCCTGTATGCATTCATAAAACATAAAAAATGAAACCCTGCAATAGAATTCACCAAGATATCTATTCTAGGTATTGGAAAGAAATCTTTGGGGCATGCTTTATTCAAATCTTTGAAATCCACACACAACCTCCACGAATGATCCGGTTTCTTCACCATCACCAGATTCGATAACCAAATCAGATACTCTACCTCTCTAACCAATCTAGCTCCCAATAGTTTTTCGACCTCTACATCCATTGCTGCAGCCCTATCAGGTGCATAGCTTCTTTTCTTCTGCCTAACCGGGGTCACCTCTGGGTTAACATTCAAGCGGTGGACGATAACCTCTCGAGATATTTCGGGCATCTCATCAGCGGACCATGCAAATACATCCACAAATTCTGTCAATAATTTCACCAGTTCTACTTCCAATCTTGGAGGAAGATCGTGCCCAACCTTCACCATTTTTGATTCCGCTATCTTAACTTCTTTGGCAAGGGCTTCAACTTAAAAACTGACGCAGATTCCCCTATTAAAGGCTCCAAGTCTGCCACCGTGCAAACTCGAGGAGCGGATTGGACATATTTCAATGACGCCATATAACATTCCAGGGCTTGAAGCACGTTGTATCTGAGCTCGGCCACTCTGGACGTCGTCGGTAACTTAACCATCTGATGAACAATCGAGCACACAACCTGAAACTGATTCAAACAGGGCCTCCCAAGAAATACATTATACGACATGGGTTCATCGATCACCATGAACTCCAATGTTTCCGTTCGAGACTTATGTCCATCCCGCAGTGTCATTGGCACTAAAATTTTTCCCGCCGGATACATCGTTTTGTTACTAAAACCGACCAGGGGAGTTCGTACCTTCTCCAACGATTCCTTCTTCAACTTGCATCCTTCAAAAACCTCCATTGCCATAATATTTACTGAGCTTCCAGTATCAACCAAAATTCTCAAGACACGGTAGTTGGAAATAATTGCTTCTATAACAATAGGATCATCCATGTCACCATACAATGACATATCCACATCTTCAAATTGCATTGGTATGGCTGCTGACAAACTTTTTCTCTTTCGAATGAGACCGTGGCCATCTCTCATACACCATCGACACTGGTTCAAAGAATCTCCATAAGCTGTACCACCTGAAATCACATGAATAGTACCGGATATAACTAGCTCTTTATCACCATTTTCTTGTTTTGGCTCCACTACCGCCGTCATTGGGGTCAGGGCAGGATTCTTAGGCTGATACGGCAGATCCCTTCGCTCCTATCTCCCTATATCTCGGCTTCCTTGAGGTTTGTGACTCATCCTTTGAGGGAGGAACGGTCTCCGAGATCCACCTCGTCCGTCGGTCAACATCGATCGATTCACATCCCTGTAATTCTCCGTGTTATGTCCAACGGATTTGTGATGCACACACCACTTTCTTGGGCTAAGATTAAAATGATGGGGTGGTTGTTGACTCACATGTGAGGAATCTGTTACGAAGCCAGCACGTTGTCTATCCTTTCTATTATGCTATGGACGAGGTGGAACGTAATTTTTTCCAAGAAATCCCTCCGTCATTCGATTACCTTTCCAACCTTCCTGCGCCTGCGTCCTTTTGAAGCTTTCTCTTTGATTCCTACTATCCTAAATTTTCATCTGCTTGAATTCTCTTTCCTTATTTAACATTTGTGTCTCCTCAATTCGGATATGCCGATTAGCAATTCTCATCAACTCCGGGAACGACGACGGCGTGACGGCAGACACTTCCTTACTCATATCCCCAGCCCTAAGCCCATTGATAAAAGTAGTCATCATCAAAGAATCAGATTTATTCATCACTGCCACTGATTCCCGATTAAATCGAGTAACATAGTCTGCCAGAGATTCGCCTCTTTCTTGAAACAAACTCATTAAGTGCGATGGACCTTTTGCTATGAACTGGGTGCTTGTAAAACTAGCAAGAAACATGAGAGCAAACTGATCCCATGAGCTAATTGAATTAGAAGGTAAAGTAGTGTACCAATTCCGCGCTACACCAGTGAATGTCAGGGGGAATGCCATGCATTTGTTAGTCTCCAAAAAATTTCAGACCCTCATGCATGAACAACAATGGGATAGATGGGCTCAAGGGTCACCATATCCGTCAAATTGCTCCATATTCTGCCATCCTCGATAATTTACGGGAAACGACGCCGTTTCAATCTCAGGCACAAACGGAGTCTCCGGGACATCCTCCCAATAATCGGCAGCTGGTGGTAACTCATAATGTAGTGGCAACGCTGAGTAAGGTAGTGGGTGTTGTCGATTTGACCTTTCCCGAGAAACATAATCATGAGGCGAATGTTGATGACCGCCACGATCTGACGCGATCTCGATTACAGGTGATCCTTGCCTGCCATCCTTTTGTCCTAACAATTGCATGTGGGCCCTTCCAAATTTTCTGTAGCTTTACCTTTGCGGGCTCGTTCTTCCGCCACCCTTTCTTGACGTTCCTTGTGCATTTGGCTATACTCTTCCAAATTCGCGAGAACGTCATCCATTATTTTTTGCTGCTCCTCAGTCAATGGAGCTCCGGGTGTTAAAGGTACTTGAGTTTCTTCCTGAGTCATGAACTTTTGTGGGTTTGGGCCCCACAGTGGGCGCCAATTATTGGATCCCTCCTTAGCAACGATCTCCCGTGACGTCGTCCTCCGCCTCTGGCTGCCTGCTTTTGGGAAGAACTCTCATGTTTCACTCCAATGGTAAAGTTAGTTTAAAGTATGAGAAAATATGCGTGATCTAAATTGGAATCCAATTCCCTTTCTAATAAGTGAAACCTTGAGTATTTATACTAGACTAAGAGTATAAAAGGCTCCGACAGCCTAAACATGCTAATTTCGATGCAGTCTCCAAACTCTAACACGTGTCCCATGCTCTCTCTGAAGGGGATTTAAATATCCATGCCCTTTGTAGCACACTAGTCATTGTTGTGCACTCAAGGCACTGTAGCCAAGGTCGTCTCCAGATAGGGTCGGCTGACCGTCAATCCGTCAGCGGGAGATAGGGTCGACTGACCGTCAACCCGTCAGTGGGAGACGGGGTCAGCCTTAATTCACGTCGTCATTATTATAATATCCAACATAATGCATGTAAATGATTCCATCTAATTCGACTGTCATTTCTCATGGAATAGATTAAAAATAACACTTAAAAAAATTGAGTGGGTAAAAAACACACACGAGAGAAAGATTAGTGGCCAAAATTGAACATTATGAATAGTTGAGTGGACAAACATATATATAAAAAAAAAAGACAGCAAAAAGATTAATGGCCAAAACTGAACACTGCGAATAATTAAGTGAGCAAACACAAAATAAATAAATAAATAGTAACAAAAACTGAATATTGTTAATAGTTGAGTGACCAAAACGCATTCACATTATTTGAAACAAAATTTATAGATATTTTCAATAGACGTTGTTAACATTATTTTTCGGAAATTCATTTATCATACAGTCTGACAGTTCGACTAGCGGGACTCAATATGCGTATTGACATCTATATGCGATACATTAGAGGTTAATCTCATGACTGTGATACATCATATACTTAATTTGGTACACTAGAGGTTAAAATTAATACACTACATATACATCATAAGCAAAACTTGATACGCTATATTTCAGCACATCACATGCTAAACCCGAAACACCAGAGAATAAACTCAATAAAGCGATGCATCAGTCTCCAACTACTAAGTTAATAATCGTGATACATCAGTAGTTAAACTCGTTACACCAATGACTTTTATTAAATATGCGATACATCATAAGTTAAACTCGATATGTGCACCGTCAAATCATTGTACGAGTTAGATACAAGCAATCAGGGGCGGAGCTACATTGTAACAATTGCCCCACCTCAATTTTTTCAAAATACCCCAATTATTATATAAAAATTACAAAAAAAAAGAGATAAAACAGTTGATTTTGCCCCACCAAAAGTTAAGAAAAATAGGGGTAAACTGTAAACATAAAATAAGTTAGTATTTAGTTAATTAAAAGTGTGTTTGTTGTTAGGATGTATACACGTATTCTTAATGAATTTTAAGTTTGGTAAAAATAACACGAGTTAAAAAATTCACTTACCAATATTCAAATGTAGTTATTTTCGTTTTTTTTTCCACAAAAAATGTTAATGTAGTATAACATTTTCTTAAATTTTTTTTGCCCCACCTGACCTTGGGGGCAATGGCGGAGCAAGGCCCCTAAAGCCAGGAGGAGCAAAATATTTATGATAATTTTTCTTTTAATTGAAGTCAGGAAGGGCAAAATATTTAGGATAAATTTTCTTTTAACAACTTCTATTTTTTCATATACAAGAACAAATTTTATATGCAATATTTGTTTTGCTCTTTTTTCTCCTTAAAATAGTTACCACTATCTAACATTTCTTCTTCTTTTTCCCCTAAAATAAGTATTACTTTTCAATGATATTAAGAAGGGTTATGAAATTTAAGCATACAAATTATGAAGTATTGTATTTTAAATTTGTTAATTTCAACTTTTCTCTTAATTGCTCTAATTTTTGGTAGGGCAATTACTCAAATTTTCTTAAATTTTACACAATTTATACTATATTAAGTGGGTTGTTTTGAAAATTTGAGGTGGGACACCATCCATGAATGTGGCTCCGCCACTATTGAGGGTCTAATTCCACCACTTCAAGCAACACTCGTACTGTATAGTAATTGGTACTGTCAATGAATACCCATTTCGTTTTGTTTTGTTTTGCTTTGCTTTTTAGGCAGTACAACGTTGTTTAATAAATTATTAAACATATATAACCTGTAATGGATCTGATGGATTATTTAATTGGAAACAGTAGAACGTGAACTTTTGATAATTTCCCTCCTCGGTCCAAATGAATCTCCAGAAAGAGAAAGTACTAATATCTCATGTGATACGAACTTTCGCATGTTTACAAGAGATGTACGTGGCACGCATGTTCCAAACCAGCTAAACATATGTATATAAAAATCAGTTCAAAATGAACCTGGAAAATGCTTATTCGCTTCAACGAAGCTTCCCAAATCTCATTCAAAAAAAAAAAAAAAAAAATCTTTACTTTCTCCATTTCACTAAAAGAGTACACATTCAAGAGTTTTTTTTTTTTTCGTTAAAAAGTAAGAATACAATGATTTAATGGTGAAAAATGATCTATTTTAAGTATTAAAATATAAAATAAGTTGTACATTTTCAAATCCGACTAGAAGTTCTAGTGTAACAAAGGAATAGAAAGTGTAGCTGCAAAAGTCATCAACTAAATAATAAAAGTTGTATTGAAAAATAATAAAAAATAATTATAATATATTAAATTTACCGTTGAAACTAAAAATAAACCAAAATAAAAAAAAAACATACCCTTATTCTTTTTCCTTTTTGTACGTGTTATTAGTATACACTTTACTTAGGTGCTATTAATTAATGAAGAGTACTAGTTTAGTATGTCATTTTGAAGCTATTTTTAATATTTAGAATGTCTTATATTTTGAAATAAAAAGAATATTTGTCATTCTCATCATTTTTTATACTTGCTTTTCAGATTTATCCTTACTAATAAAGTATTTAATTTGCTACATTACACATCTCACTATATATATATTAGTAATCAACCATGGATCAATTTAGTAGTTATTTTGAAATCTTCTGAAAAAGAGTGTAGTAGAAAGTTAGAACCACAAATATTTTAAAACTTAGAGGAGTATATCGATCAATCTACTAGTAACCTAAAACACCTTCAGATATTCGAGTCAATTTATTTCATTTGCATTCATGCCTGCATGATCAAGATCAACAACCACTTTAGCTACACTCATTCCTCAAACTAATTAACTAAAAATTAAACCATAAAGCAACTAATTAATACAGTACTAAATTTTCAGTTTTCCTCAAGAAACCACCAATTAATTAACATGATATTTAGCTCCATGAAAGAGCGCAGCACAAAGCAGTGAAGTTGGCAAGACGGCCGATGAAATCTTGCTGCAGCGCCATCCTCACCAGCATCACCAGCAGCGCCACCGTCTTCAGTATCTTCGCCGTCGATCTCCTCAGCTTCACCGCCCCCGTGTACTCGAATATCAGAACCGCTTGGCATATCCCCGATATCTATAACAATTACAATAAGTAATTAATCGAGAAATTCATTTCCAAGTTTCGAGTTTTAAGTTTTGAGTTCTAACCAGCGCAGTCGCCATCGAAAATTTTGTATGAGATCCCACCAGCATCAAAGTGCCCGTCACAAACTGAAAAAAAAATATTTTCATTTTCGCAAATTAAATACAAATTAATTAATATTAATTAGTTATTAAAATTAAAATAAATTATTATGAGTTAATTCATACGGCTTTTCCAACGTCGGAGTGAAGAAGCTTCACAAGTTTGTCGACTAGCATTTCAGCGATGGACTTGGGCTCCACCGGTACTTCCTTTGCCTCTGCACCTTCGCTCCTTGCTGCGGTTATATAGGCGGCTGCCATGTAAAACAAATTAAGCTACACTTTAAAATATACAGATCTCATGACCAGCCAAAGAAATAAAAATTTGTCTTACTTTAATTTTTAAGGATAACTTTTGTGTTTTTATTTTTGTTTTAGGATTGTTTTTTTAGTTTTTTGTTGAAAAATACACAAAATTATATTACAAAAGGATAAAATTTTGTGTTTGTGGAAATGAAATATATATGAAATAAAATAGTGTGTTTTCAATTGTATTATACATCTCTCAGCCTTATGCGTGATCTTGTAAATGTAAAAATGATAAATAAAAGCACTCCAAATTATAGAAATTTTGAGTGCTTTTATTTATCATTTTTACATATTATAGAAATTTTGAGTTTTTTGAACAATAACTATTACTTCCCCTGTTTCATTAAAATAGTCAAATTTCAAAAAAATTACAATTTTTATGGTTTTTTTAAAAATATTTATAATAGAACACTTTAAATAAGTAAATTTTTACTTTTATTTTTGTTTGTACCTTTATTATGAACCATATATTATCATATTAGTTAGTAAGTAAAAGAAATATATATATATATATATATATATATATATGACTCTTTCACTCGGAACAAAATTAAAAGGAAGTTAACTAGACACTTTTACTGAAAGAAAATGAGCATTATAAACAATACTTTGTTATGTCTACAAGAAAGTTTATTTTTTATTGTATTCAGTTGTTCTTATGAAAAAATGTTATTTCTTAAAAAAAAAAACCAAATTGTCAAAGTGAAAAAGACCTGTTTTTATATTTTTATATCACATACCCTTATTAATATAATTATATATGGTCTACAATTAGTTCACACTTAATTTAAAGACACGATGAAAAAAGTTTGTGACAAATTACTTATTTTACATGGCTATTTCATCGAGAAAAGAAGTACAAATTGCAAAATATAAAACAAAATATTTATCATTATTTTTTCTTCTTATACTTTTAATTTTTAAACAAAGATTACCTACGAACACGTATTTATACTAAGAATGCAAAACAGTTTCGTGAGGTAAAAACTTCATGTGTTGTACATAATAATAACTTCAAAGTCAAAAGCATAGGAAAAAAGGGGAAAAAAATATTCACGCTGAAAAAACTGACGGCGGCGGCGGTAGTCGTTGCCGGGGGAGTCCATTCAGGTCAAAAACGTACGTGGCAAAGAGGAGACTGCTAGCTAGCTCAAATTCTGAAAAGAAAAAAAAAAACACACATAAACAAAAAAGATTAGTGGAGTCGGATGAAAGGGGAAGAAGAAAGAAAAGAAACACCTTCGAAATGGCCGGAGAAGCCAGAAAAGCTGTACCGGAGAAGAGGAGAAGATGATCGGCCGGGCTGGGAGTTCTGAAAGCAGATGAATGAAACACTAGTGAAGCAGTGCTGCAGCATGGTAGTATGGTATTTATGGAACGAATTGCATAGGGTAAATGCGTAATTTTATTGCACAAGTTGGGTTAAAACTGGAAACGTATTTTATAAGTATAACACAAAGGTCCAAATTGATGGCAAGAAGTCACTAAGAAGGAGAGCCAACAGAATAATTGCAATGTTTTCTTTGGATTTTGTCTCTTTTAAGTGAGCCTTTGATGGTAATGTCTGTTTTTGTTTTATTTTTTGTTTTAAACCTTATTCTAAACACTTGATTTGGAGTTGGGATTGAAAACAAGGGTTTAATTGGTCCAAGATAAGTTTCCTAAAAGGCCATTTTGTAAAGATGAAAAAAAAAATTGTATTTCTCTGTTGATAAAACAGATTCTCTGTGTCTCATTTAAAGAGTCAATTTTGTATCATTGTAATACAAAATATACAATTTGAATTTGACGGATGAAGCATATTCTAACCAACTATACCATACATTGTTTTGAAAAATATGTTTTTTAAGCATGTCATAATATCACATACTCCTTCTGTTTCATTAGAAGAGTTATCTTTACAAATTGTACATGTTTTATGAGTTTCAAGTTACGCGACATACAAAACTATAACAAGTGAGTATTTTATAAGACTATAACATGTGAGGGGCCGTTTGGTTGGGGGGATTCAGAGGGTTCAATGGGAATGGAGAGAATTGATTCCCATTGTTCTTGTTTGGTATGTGGGAATGGGAATGAGATTTTCATTCCCATTCTCAAATATTTTGATATACCCCAATACCGCCCCCCCCCCCCCCCCCCCCGTATTCGGAATTCAATCCGGTCTGGAATGAAAAAAAATTCCTCCAACCCGAAAAAACCCTTGCTCCTTCTCTCCATCGTCTCCGGGGCCGCTCCGTCGCCTTCATAGTCTAGGTAGCTGACTCCGTCCTTTTCATCGTCTCTGTCGCCGACTGCGTCGTTTCCATCACCGACTCGATCCCAGTTTCAATCTGATCATGGGCTCTCTTCAAGCTAGTTAAAAGATCGAATTCTGAAAACGATCCCCACAAGCTCTGCAGTTTTTCGCACCTCCTCCTTCGTTGACCCCGCCGGCGTCTTCGGCTATTCCATCCCCGTCGTCTCAGTTGAATGTGGTAAGAAGAAATTGGAATTTGAGTGATTCTCGGTGGAATTTGGCAAGAAGAAATTTGGGTTAATCTGACCCTTATGGAATTTGAGTGATTCTGGAGTATCCTTTGTGTTGTCTTGCTTTTCTGGAATGAATTGATTGGTGAAGACGAACAGAGAAGGAGAAAAGAGAAGAGAAATTCTCTGTTTATGCAATAAAGAAATACAGAGAAGAAAAGGACAAATTTGAATTATTGCATTAAAGAAATGTAGGGGTAAATTTGTAATTTTGACTGATTCTCATTGCTGATATTCAACTGAACCAAACATAATTAATGGCATTGATATCCATTCCAGGATTTGAACCAAACAATAACTATTCATTCCCATTCCGATTGATTCTCATTCCCATTGACTCCTCAATCAAATCCATTCCCATTCCGATTGACAGATTCGAACCAAACGGCCCCTGAGTATTTTATAAGACTATAACATAAAGGACCAAATTGGGTAAGAAGTCACTACGAACCAACAGCAAAATAGAGGCCAATTTCATGGGTTTTGTTGTAAATGAGCAAATAATTGAAATGTTTCATTAGGATTTTGTTTTCTTTAAGTGAGCCTTCATGGTAGTGTCCCTTTTTGTTTTCTGTTTTAACCCTATTTTATTTAACTAGTCCCTCATCCATTCCTTTTATAAAATAATTATGGGCAAATTATGTGCTGATGACTAGAAACTTTTGGCCATTCGACTTTGTTTTTGTAATAATTTGATCACTTAACTATTTAAAATTATCTTTTTTAATTATTCAAAAAATTCTAACTATGGGATCAGGTGGATTGTCTCACTCAATTTCACATATCTAAAGGTTAGAATTTATCGAAGGATCCAAAGTGACATTTTAAATAGTTGAATGGCTAAATCGTTTAAAAAATATTGGTGTGATCATTAGTCACATTCTAAGAAACATTGTGAATAGCATAACAATCTTAATGTATATGCTCATAATATATAACCTAATTAATTAAATATAGAATATATTAGTGAAGAATAATGTTTGTGTAAAGATATGATTCAAATTATTGAAGTTCGAGATAACTTTTTAGTCCAAAAAATCAGATTAAATGGTCTAGACTGTTAGAACTGTCCTTAAAATAACCCATTATACCTTGGATTTGATGTACAAACATTTGTGGCAAGTCTGGCCTACTAATAATATTACTAGCCCAAGCCAAGAAATGGCAAGTTGGGGCTAATGCGTAGAGATGCTGAAGTAACAGAAAAGGAGTTGAATTAGAGGGGTTTTTTTTATTGAGTTAATATCGTGTAGGCCGATATTCCTCGTATAAGATATTAAGCATATAATAGAGTAGCTCTTGTGAAGAAGAAATCTTTCACCCCTAAAAACAATAGTTATTGATACTTATTGCTTCAACCTAATCAGAATCCTACATCAATTAAATTTAATACTACAATATCTAAAAGTGGTATGCATGTTTTGAAAACACACCATACTTGTTGTTTTGACATATACATAATAGTTTAGAAGCTAAACTCAATATACTTCTGTCCCTAAAAATTGTACACGATAGGTAGACAACTAAATTCAATACACAAGTATTCCAGAGTCTAAATTCAATATTTCAACACCTAAAAACATTATAAGATATTTTAACACTTAGTGCACCCAATAATTACCACCACACTTATATAGGATAAACTCAATAAGTGGGCCCGTCAAACACGTCATATACAAATTTTTGCGTAAAAGAAAATTTGCACATTCGCAAATTGACATGCAAATTAACTATAATATATATTTTACCGGTTAGAATTAGAATGAAAATAGAGAACGTTGCATAAATAAATCTAAAGTAGTCGTTCTTTGTGAGAATTTCAGATTTTTTAAAATTATTTGAAAAATACTATAGATTATGAAAATTGTTATTGATTTTCCATTTTTGCTTTGTTTTTGTTTTGGAAAATAGTCAATTAAGTGGCTTTCAGATTTGGCGGCCCTTTATAAATAGTTAAAAAAGTGTAAAAGCTGCTGAGGTGATGTAATGAGCCTTATCTCGTTCTAACAAAAGATAAATGCAAATGTAAAAAATTACCTTCAACTTAGAGTACATAAGGCTCTAAGGAAAGGAAATTGTCGCCTATCTAAAACAACTAATCCACACACACTCAGTATCAGTTTTTCATTCTCAAATTTAGTTTTGCAAAATATTGTGTTTGGTTATCAATTTATTATCATATTCACTTTATCGATATGAAGTAATTTCATTTTTGGAATCATTTACAATTGGCATCATTCTTATTTTTGCATGTCAAAGGCATCCATATAATTACAACCAACAAACTTGAGTAATTCTATACTTAAAACTGTATTAGGTTGGATTTATCAATCATGGGATTCATGCGGTTCTAATTACTAGTATTAATTCCTTGCATGTCTCCTCTCGTTTACCAGCTAGACAAAAATGCATTTTTTTTGGTCATCAAATTTTATCCTAGAGACAAATTAGTCTCTTTAACCTAAAACAAGTTAGATGTGGCATTCACTATTTTTTGCAATTAAATGAGATAAATATTTTACTTTTTTAATATTTTATTTGATGCATATAATTTTAAAAAAAAATATATCAAAACTTAAGACTGATAGTTTAAAAAATTAAAGAGTGAGAAATAAAATTGAAATTTGGCCAGCAAGTCACTTTTTGTTTAAATTTTGTTGTTTTTTCCCCCACTTCATTTGCATCGGAAAACAATTAAAAGAAAATTAGTCATTTTATTTTATTAAAGAATGAGAAAAGACGCACTTAACCTATGGTTTCAGGTATAAAGATTAGTTCTCACATTTATAAAGATAGAGACTAAATGTGTTTCACTATAAAGTTTAGTCTAATTTTGTTGAAATGTGAGAATGTTTGTACATTCGCTTTATAATATGATGAACTCAAGCAGGTTACTTTGTTTTGTGTGGTGAACCCAGTATGCTCTAATTGTATTAGGAATGACTATGTATGTTTTCCACATTCTCTATCGATTTGGGTTATGTTGTAACTTAAATATAGACAAATTAAAAAACCATGAGCTGTTATTGAAATTAAGCCTAGTTAATGATATGCAATAGAAGAAAGTGTCAAAATGAGATAAGCATTCAGAGTACTTCTTCAGGCTGAGAGCTAAAAATTTTAATAGAAAGTACTTTTGTTTTGTCTATTCACTGATGTTTGGAGTCCACGAAAACATATTAACCAGTTGTATTGTCATTGGAAAGTTATAAAACTTTGATATTTTTCGGTGAAACTGTTATTGACATACTATTTCCCCAAGCACATTTAGTGAAATCTTTGCATATGTTTTTGCTGAATGATGCAGCTTTACTATTTTAAAAATTATGACATATCTTTGATATTATAGTTAATTACCTTTAAAAAATACATGTTTTTGTTAGAGGTAGTTAGAAGTATGAGCAGGTCAAACCGAACTCAAATAAACCCTAACTCGAGTTTGATCAAGATTCAAAAATTGTGCTCGAGTTTGAGCTCAAGAATATCATAATATGTTCAAACTTGCTTTAGTTAGAATTTTTTCACACCTTTTGATAAAAAGTTTGAAATATAATATAATCATAATATAAATAAATATAGGAGTAATGATAAGTATGGCTAGGTTGAATCCATTAGTCATCAAACCAATATTAATTATGCTCGAGTTCAGTTTAAATTTTATTTTGACTGAAGTTGAGTCAAATTTTTACCTTGACACTTGTGAGAAGTTCATTTTGTATACACTTCCAGTTTTAGCTAATGCACATTTTTCAATCATAGTCCCAATATTGATAAAAATTAATGAAAATTTACACTAAGTAGCTGCGACTTGATTCTTTTACAACTTTTGGCCAAAACACATTTCTAAGCATAGTGATATAGCTTCATCCAAAGTTCCCAACCAAATAAAAAAAATGAAGTCTGCACTTAGTTAAAATGTGTATATCAGTCATTGTACTCACTGTTTGTCTTATTTTAATAACTTGAAGACAAATTTCAATTTGTATTTTTATGTGCATATAAGTTGCATTGAATATTGAGAGTAACACATATCCTTGTCTTGAGAGTGACAAATTTAAAGTAATACTTCATCCGTTATATATAACAATTCTATTTCAACCAAAAAAAAAAAAAAAAAATGTATCCCACTAATAGGCTTCATTTTTAATTTGTTTACATAGTATACTCTTATTAATATAATAATGCGTGATCTACAACTAATCCTTACTTAGGTAGTAAAGATATAAATAAAAAGAGTAATGATACACAACTCAACTAATCATTTGGATATCTCACTTGGATTCACACGAACTCAGGCCTACATTGAGTAGTGGATACAGATCGGCATGCACAATCAGAGTAGAAATGTCCCCTCACACTCAGCGGCTGGAGATAGATAGGCTACAAAAATGGACCCCAAAGTTGTGGAATAAGCTTTGGAGCTTGAA
This sequence comes from Leptodermis oblonga, assembly GCA_016801395.1. NCBI lineage: Eukaryota > Viridiplantae > Streptophyta > Magnoliopsida > Gentianales > Rubiaceae > Leptodermis > Leptodermis oblonga. Next base: position 34,643,907 of record CM028759.1, read on the forward strand.
AATTCCAATGAAGATCATCTTCCTGCTATGCCGTGGTATAGTTGCGGCTCTACCAGTTGCCAAGCTCTAAATAGAAGAGGTATTGTGGTCCCACAAAATTGCGCTTGGTGTGCTGATGTTCCAGAAACAACGGAGCAAATTAAGGGTTGATTATTAGATACCAAAAAAATACCTTTTAAAAGTATATGAGTAAATACTTGTGCATGTATTAAATTATTCGAATTATAGACTTTTGGCTATATGAATTTTTTTTGTTTACAATTTGATCGCTCAAGATTATTTTTGACTATGTGATAAATTCTAACTACTTGATAAAATTAATTGTCCCATTCAATTTCATACGTCAAAAGGCTACTGAATGACCAAAAGTGACCATTTTAAATAGTTGAATAATTAAATTTTTACAAAAATATGGATTTGTATTAGTCACACAGTCTAAGACAAACATTATAAATAGCATGTCTATCTTTAGACCATCACCAACCAATAACCAATCTCAAAAAATTGCAACAATAGATTAATATCCAAATTTGTGTACAGATACCAATGCATTTTAGAAAAGAAAACAACCCGTAGAATGCCTTCCTTATGAAAATGATTTTGATGAATTTTCTTACCAAAGCCAAACCAATCCATATGACCCAAGAACTCTTAGAACGTTGTAAGAAAGAGATTAGTGACTTTATAGACAATGAGATTATTAGCAAATTAAGAAAGAACATTGACATAAAATCTGGGTTCTGGCATATTCAGATTCATTCATCTAATTGTTATAAAACAACATTCATGATTCTATTTGGACACAATAAATAAAATATTATGCCTTTTGGCACAAAAATTGTTTTAAAATTTCAAGGATAATTAATGACATGTTGAATTATTCGGCATTTGTAATTGTCTACATATTTGATGGTCTTATATATTCGAACAATAACATTCATGATTCTATTTGGACACAATAAATAAAATATTATGCCTTTTGGCATAAAAATTGTTTTAAAATTTCAAAGGGTAATGAATGACATGTTGAATTATGTGGCCTTTGTAATTGTCTACATATATGATGTTCTTATATATTCAAACAATGTCGATCAGTATTTCACGCACTTCAACACCTTCTTACAAGTAAAAAAAGTCTATGGGCTAGTGGTATCACACAGAAATGTAAGTTTATTCCAAACAAAAATTTGATTTTGTGTTATTATATTTATCAAGGTACAATTACTTCTATTGAAAGACCAATTCAATTTGTTGATAAATTTCCTGATCAAATCATAGAAAAATAGCAATTACAAAGATTGTTAGGATGTATTAATTATGTAACTGATTTAATACCTAATTTAGCTAATATTTCTAAACATTTGCATGAAAGATTAAAGAAAACACCTCCATCATAGACTGATGTTCATATGGTTGTAATAAGACAAATTAAGGATTTAGTCAGAGCCATACCTTGTTTAGCCATACCTGATCCAAATTGTCCAAAATTAGTATGGTAACATACTTAAACGAGTTGAAGATAATAAAGAAGTAGTAATTGCATATACTTTCAAATATTGGAATAATGCTCAACAAAATTATTCCACAATTAAAAAGAAATTTTAGATATAATTTTGTACATATCAAAATTCCAAGCTAATTTACTTAATCAAAATTTTTTTGTTAGAGTAAATTCCAAGTCTGCTGAAGAAATGTTGCAAAAATATGTTAAGAATCTTGCTTCTAAACAAATATTTTCTAGATGTCAAACTATACTATTTGTTTTTTATTTTGATACTGCATACATTAAAGAAGAAGAAGCAAATTCTCTTCCTGATTATCTGACTCGTGAATTTTTACTGAGAAAAGGATGACAAGGAAGAAAAAATCAGAACCGCCACCATATCCAGACCCGTTATTTCAACCCAACAAGATGAAGCATCCTCTTCCAAAACAAAGGCTAAAACAGCACAAGACTATGCCCTTACACAGTGAATTTGAAGTTTTAAATGTCGTAGAAGTAGCCCAGCCACTTTCAATCGTCTCACCAAAAACATGAGCAGATATAGCCGAAGAATAAGGGGACGCCCGCATTAAGCGAGCCCAAATAGAGTTCATCCAATAATGGGCAGCATCACCTAGCTTCCAGCTGGTGAAAACACCACCAAATACAATCGTGGCACCAAACCTTGTTTCCCAAAAAAAAATGTAGTGACATCCTATCCTACATCTCAAACAAATGTGGAGGTTACTAACCCCAAAACTTCAAGTCAAATTTTTACTCCAAAAAAAGTTTCTAACAAAAGCTCATAGCCCGGAGTATTGGAGAAATGAGCGAAATACAAAAATAACCCCAAGATTTATCAAAAGAACAAAATACACATTGTAACTTTAAAAAAATACAAAATGAACTTTGAGGTTACGAATGTAGGAACAAAATTAACCCTACACTTAGTCAACGAACCAAATAAGGGTTATCTTCTGTAAGAGTTCCAAACTATCCTCCAAATTGATTTCATAAATTATAATTATCTCCCCCAATAATCAAAATATCCCTCTTCTTGTCTTGTCCAGCACCGGCCACAACATGAAGCAGAAGACCATCTATAGAACTTCCTCAATCCCCACTTTTCTTCTTCAATTCCTAATTATCAAGCTTCAACCTTCAATTCTCAAATTTGGGACCCATTTTTGTCCCCTTTTATAAATGGTTGTTGCGTATTGGTGATGACTGATAACAATAATATTGATAGCGTAATTGGCCCCCTTACTACCCAAAAGATTAATTTTGATGCATAATGCTATGATTTTTTTTATTGTTTATATTAGAAAGAGAATCGAAGTTTAGATAAAGAAGAACTATATGATTTCAACTGTGTGGCTTGTGAGCAATGTTCATTCACTGATGCTCATAACGCTGCCACTGCTGTTGGTGTTGGAAGCCTTCACTCTCTGAGGACCTGAAATTTCTGGTGTAATGTCATACCAACATGGAAGAACCCAAGCATACTTCATTGTCCGCTGCTAATATGGATTTGCATTATTTTTGTAGTGGCAGTTCGCCAGCAACCCACTTTTCTTTTCAATATTTATTTTTATAGTTGTTGGAACATTTTAATAAAATATATTTTTATTGATCAAATTGTAGCTTTAACTTTTGTGCTAAAAATGAAGTTACAAGTTTGATAAGTTACAAAATTGATATGGGCAATGATTTACAGAATTTGTGAGAATGCTTAATTTTTGGTAACCGAAACGTTAGGAATGCAATCGAATTGATTCAAACATTAAATCAAATTATTTTGGCTAAAAAGTTGCTACCGTTTTATTTAATGATTTTATGATTAATTTGTGTGTAAATGTTAAACGGTTTTCAGCACTCTATATAAGTTTGATTTTTAGCCATCCATTCACATTCATTTAAGTTTGATTTTTCAATCATTTTCTACTACTCTATATATGCTCGTTGAGTACATGCATAAGAGGCAGAATTGCTATAAACTATTTTTTATGTTCTTTCAACTTCCTCTAAAATAAACCTTTTCAGCATATAATAATGGACTAGCTCTTTTGAAGAAAGAAACCTTTCAACTAGGTCACTTTTGAAAAGGAATTAATTGACAATACAAATATTATAAATCAATTAATCCTATGACTTGGAAATGATATGATCCTCTTTAATTAGTCTTTTATTTTAATAAAATTTACTTTCTCCCTTCCATTTGAAGATTCAATTATAATCAATTTTGAAAAATATTTTTATTCCAATAAAAAAGTCAATTTTTAAATTTTTTACTCCTCACGCCCCTTACTAATTTCAGTTATTGAATTCAAGGGATTAATTATCTTCAAACTTCTTTAAAATGAGCAGCCAAAACCAATCTCGCTTCTAATTTGAGGAAACACTAAATAATTTGCTTTATCTTCAATCTATTTAATGTGTCCAAAAAAAGGAAAAAAGAAATCTATTTTGATGGGAAGGAAGTATGCAAACGTATTCTTCATGAGTGTTACACCTATTCATAATTAAATAGGACGGAAAAAAAAAATTCATCACCTAAAAATGACATTCGCGATAATTTTAACCTAATAGTGATATTCAATCAGCTAATTAAACTCAATAATTCAACGTCTGAAAACGGTATGCATGTTTTGAAAATACACTATACTTGTTGTTTTAACGTACATGATACTTTATAAGCTAAATTCAATACTAAAAATGATGCACGATAGGTAAACACCTAAGTTAAATACACAAGATACTTGTTGTTTTAACATACACAACATACTTCATAGCCTAAATTCAATACTTCAGCAGCTAAAACAGTATTTGATATTTTAACACATAAATTCAGTACACCCAATAATTAATTACCACCATATTTCATAGGCTAAACTCAATATGCGCACTCGTCACATACAAGTTTTGGCGACGAAAGAAAGGGAAAAAAACACCAAGCTTTCAACGTTTTCAAATTAAAATTTGCTTGCATTTTTTTTTTCCCCCCAATATAGAACTTAGTGAAGATTCTTCTACATAAACATTGCCGTTAGGCACGGCCAGATGATTCTAGGACTTTGTATATGCCCAATTCTTGTTTAAGAATATTGAAGGGTTGCAGAATCGTTTTGTCCAACTCCAGCCAATGCTTGTTATCTAGGTAGTGTAGTTTTCCCATAAATGTAAATTATGATTAGCCGGATGATTAATTACCAAAACATTCTACTCAAAACATAATCACTTTTGGATTTATCAATCTTCATAATTTGCAAATTGACGAGCAAACCAGAATGTACATATGTGTGTGTATATATATATATATATATATATATGTATGTATGTAAGTGTGTATATATATATGTATGTATGTATATATATATACACTACTACAAAATCCCCCTTAGGAGGCGGGTCCTAAGGGGGATTGGAGTGCAGCACCCGCCTCAACTGCGGGCGCCTCCATTTGGAGGGGCCCGCACCCGCCTCTGTTAAGAGGAGAATTGGAGGCGGGTGCAGAGTGCACCCGCCTCCAATGTTCCTATATTGGAGGCGGGTGCAACATGCACCCGCCTCCAATAAGTGTTATTCGAGTTGCACCCGCCTCCAATAACCCATCGTAAAAAACATTTAATTTCTTTTTTTTGCACTTTATGGCTTTAGTAGGAATCGAACTCGCGCCTACAGTTCCACTTAACTCTTGCACATTAAATTGACTACTACGCTACATATACTTATGTATTTAATATTAAAATCGAAATTATATATTTCTTCTAAAACTTGTGATTTTTATTATCTACTAATTTTTTGCTTCGCTAGAATCTCAAAAAAATTTTAAAATTATTTTCAACAGTCCAAAATAAAGACAATTTTTAATCTAGTATTGAAAATTTTAAAAAAATCGTTTTCGTGTTTTGAAATTGGAGGCGGGTGAAGGGGTCACCCACCACCAATTACCTCCCTAATTGGAGGCGGGTGGATTTTGCTCCTGCCTCCAAAGACAATTGGAGGCGGGTGCAACATGCACCCACATCCAATAATTAATTATTGGATGCGGGTGTATGTTGCACCCGCCTCCAAAGACGCCTCCAATTGTCTTTGGAGGCGGGTGCAACATACACCCGCATCCAATAATTAATTATTGGATGTGGGTGCATGTTGCATCCGCCTCCAAAGGCTTTTCCGGCCCTTTTGGAGGCGGGTGTTTGTACATCCGCCTCCAAAGGGGCGCCTCCTTTGATCATTTCTGTACTAGTGATATATGTATGTATGTATATATATACCAATATATAATATAATATATTTCGGGTGCATTTGACGCATGAGAATGAGAATGAAAAGAGAAAACATTTTATATCTGAGTTTAAGTTAGTTGTTCCTTATTAGAATTTTATCATTTTAAAATTGTTTGAAATACCATAAATTGTTGAAAATTGTTATCAGTTTTCTATTTTATTATATATATATATATATATATTTTGGAGAATAGTCGATTAAGCGGTTGGTGGGTCTATAATTTTTTTATTAATAATTAAAAAACACAAAAGCCACTGGGATGATGTGAAACCGTGTCAAATTTTAGTATTTTAAAATTCACCTCGAAGATAGATTGAGGTATTTATAAATATTTTATAATAAGAATTTATTTTTAAAAAAATTTCATTCAAAATTATTTCTTTAAGTAAATTTTAAAAAAGTCCTCGGATATTTTATTTCGAAAAGAATTTCTTTATTTCAATTTCAAATCTTTATTTATGTGAATTAATTTGATAACTTTGACTCTTGATTTCATGATATGTTATTTGTTTAAGAATATTATGATTTAGGAATTTACGGAATTTTTGAAAGTAGAAATTAGAAGATAAGAAAATTAGAAAATAAATGAAAAAAATAGGCGAATCTGTTTCACCCAGTTCTGAATCGGGTAAAGCCGATTGCACCACTTTAAACAGTAAAAATGGAAGTTTCTCACCGCCTATAAACAGTTTTAACCGTTTGGACAAAGGAAAAACCGATTGGGACAATCGGTTTTACCCATTTCCAATCGGGTAAAACCGATTGGTGACCAGATATAATTTTAAAACCGATTCCTAATCGGGTAAAACCGATTCAATTTGGATAGAATTTGGTAAATCAGTTTTGATCTTTTTAACCAATTGGTAAAACCGATTGGTAAATTAATAAAAAATTCTTACCGCCTTAACCGATTCATGATCGGGGAAAACTGATTTGTTGTCAGAATTGAAAATAAATACTTGCCACCCAAGCTACGGGCATAGGGGTCATTTTAACCCCTAGCCTTTGTCCCATACGGCTCCAAGAGCCTATAAATACCCCTCCCTTCATTCACAAACCTCCCTTTATGCAAATTCAACTCCAAAACTTGAAAGAAATTCTCCAAACCTAGAATTAAGAAGAAAAGGTAGGAAGAAGAAGAAGGAGCAAGATTTGACGTGGAAACTCCGTCCTAATCCAAGGAAACTCAGCTAGGGAGCGTAAGGAATCGAAGAGGTAAGAAATTTTACGTTAGAAAATGCAATTATAATGCAAAAATTTAGATTTTAGAGTTTATAAGGTTTTCTTGAAGTTTAATTTGTTCTTGAAATTTTGAACGTTTGAAAAATGTTTTGAAATGTTAAACATGTTCTAGGAGTGTTGTAGAAATGGTTTTTGGCAAAAAGAATTGAAGAAAAAGGAGTTTAGATACACTTTTGTTGGAAAACCCAATGCTAGGTGAAGAACACAAAATCTGGGCCCGAATCGATTTTGACCGATTTAGAATCGGGTAAAACCAATTCAAGCCTGGGATCCAATCGGTTCTACCCGTTTGCAAACTGGAAAAACTGATTGATAAAATGGTTTTAGCAACTTTGGAATTTGAAATTTTATTAGGGACTATTTAGAAAATATTGGACCGGTTTTAGCCAATTGGAAATTGGGAAAAATCGATCCAGAGTTTTCTGGAAATTTTGAATCGGTTTTGACCGATTTACCCTCGGGTAAAACCGATCCAAAAAGGGGAAAATTGATTTTCCGCAATTTCGATTTCTTTTAGTTATTTCGTTATAAATCCTTTTATAAATTCTTGTTAAAATGATTTTAACGAGTGTTTTAAGGATTTTTACACTTGTATTTTTCTTAAGTTATAATTTTATAAGTTTTGTCCAATTTCGGACTATTTACGAAATAACGTAGAAATAATGTTTAAAGATTCTTTAAAATTCAGTTTTTCGGCATAACGTTTATGTTTTCTTTGAAGTTATAATTATTATATTTTCGTAGTTATTTTCAAGCGGGATAATTTTTTGAATACTTATTTTCTAGTTATATATGTTTTAAAGGGAAAACTAGGTAAATTACCGTTATGCCCTTATTTAGTTAGTTACGTGAATACGTTAGAAGTTAGAATTCTGTTAGTTAGAAATAGTACTGAATTACTAGAACCTAAAATATATGCAGATATGTTAGATAGTTAGTACATGAGCGTGTATATTCGGACTGGGGTGAGTTTATCACTAAAAATGTATTCCGTTTTAATGCAATTAATAATTGAATTGCACTGAATCTTGTTTGTGATATGTTTTGAAATGTTTGCTAAAATTTATTGAAATGCTTTTTGATTTTGAACTGCCAGTTGCGTTTACTTGCCGGCTGGAACGCATATGTACTTGTTATGCTTCAATATTACTTTCTTTGTGTACTGAATCTATTATATGAGCATAAGTTGTGTCGGATCCACTATGTTGATATGATTTGATCCCATGAGCCGGCGTAGGGCTTGGTCGTCTAGATTATCTGTGTTCATGATTTCGAAATCAGTCCCGACCAGGGGGGCCCATATATGTATGTATACGTTTGGGAGTGGCTGTCGATATGATTATGTTTATGATTATGCCGAGGTGAGCTGGCCTTCGTTCATCGTACATGTACACGTTGACGAGCGCCCCTCATTTTCTTTATGTATGCCGAGATAAGCTGGCCATCGTTGAGCGTACATGTACACGATAGCGGTCGCCCCTTATTCTCAAGATGAACTGGCTAGTTCGTTTATTGTTCATATAGAGCTTTAGACTGCTGCCCTTCATTCTCATTATATGTTCTATGAATCCCGCATGAGTCATGAATGCTATATGTTAGGATATGCCTGAATTGTATGCATGGCTAATATTTGCAACTCGGTAAATGTTTGCGAAAACGGTGGACTCTCATTGGGCAAGAGCTCATTCCATTTTCCTGTTTTCTGTTTTCAAACTTTTATTACAAATATTTGGTACGAAGATGATTATGCTCACTAGGATCACCCGAAGTTTGGAAATTTTTGGATATGGCTAGAAGTTTAGATGTGCTCATCCTCTGATAACTCATGTAGTATAGAGCTGTGTGAGTTTTACTTTATTATAATAAATGGAAAAAAATTATTATCATGTTCTACCAGTTTTGAGTCCTGGTGCGAACCAGACTGGCATTTGGTGAAGCCAACCCCTTGTATGCGGGGTGGTGGATCTGGGGTGTCACAAGGAGTAGTATCAGAGCATAACCCTGGGATATATGAACAGAATAGCTCAACTCTGATACCACAAGGAGTGGTATTAGAGCATAAACTTGGGATAAGAACATTAAAACTTAGAATGCATAGGAAGAGTAATGAGCCTTAGGATTTGGGTAAGGGTTAGGTAAAAGTTATGAAATTTTTTGTTATATTGAAATGCTTGAATATGTATGTCATAAGTGATTTGTTCGGCTTTAAGTTAAAAGCATAAGTAACTTATAAATCTGAAATTTTTATAGATAAAAGATGACAACGGCTCAAGCTAAACGAGAAGACCTTGAGAATTGCTGACCTTTGATGTTTAGGCCCTTTAAAGCCGGCAATATGTTGATTTACTACCCAACGAGGCCTGTTACTCCAACAGGTTGTGAATGCTGGTACATGAACTCTTTTCCTAACCGCATTGTAGGGGCTTTAGAAAAAGAAAGAAACTGGTTATTCAAGCGGTAATTTCATTTTTGGGAATCATTTAACAATTCACATCATTCTCAACTCAAAACATTATTTGAGTTTCATTTTAATTTTATAATATTAAAATTGCATTGAGAATGTAAAAATATGTGTTAAAAATGTAAAAAAGTGTATTGAAAATGTAAAAAAACTTATTGGAAATAATAAAAAACTATTATAAAATCAAAATTAAACTCAAACCATGGTAATGTTGATAGGCCTATATAATTTTCACTTAATTTGGTAAAGTTGACCCCACAACGAACAAACTTGTACTTAAAACTGTATTAGGTTGGACTTATCAATCATGGGATTCATATAGTTCTAATTACTAAGTACTAATTCCGACTCCCCTCATTTTCCAGCTGGAGAAAAATGCATTTTTTAGCCATCAAATTTTATCCTAGTGACAAAATTAGTCTCTTTAACCTGAAACAAGAAGTTAGATGTGTCATTTAGTATTTTTTTTTAATTAAAGAAGATTAATATGTTACTTTTATTTAATGTGACAACTAATCTTTACACCGGAAACCATAGATTAAGTGAGTTAGAAGCTTTTTAAGGTGGTTTTGAAAAACATGTTTTCAAAAACAAGCAACCGAACATGCTTTTAAAAATTGTTTTAAAAAATTATATTTCGTAAAAGATTTTTGAGAATTAGTTGTTCAAAATCTTGCTTGGTAAGAGAATAGGTAGCAAACAAGATTTCCCTTAAGGCTTGAGTTTAGGATTAAAAAAAAAAAAGTTTTTGGTGTTCAAAAAAAGAATTTATTTTTGAAATAAGGTTTTATCGAACAAAGTTTTGAACTCATGCCAAACAAGATTTGAATTTTAAAACAGGTTTTAAAACTCATAATCTTGCAAAACCAGCATGCAAAACTTCCAAACGAACATGCCCTAAATGTGTTTCACTGTAAAGTTTAGGCTTAACTACATTATACTCTTTGTATCATCAATTTTTTGCACTTCGCCCTCCTATGGTACTAAAATAGACACTTTATCTCTTTATTATCAATCAAAATGAAAAAAGTAACGAAAAAACAAACGTGTCTCAATTAAATGTCATCATACGTAACGTAGTTGTGAGTTATTGTATATTCATTAAAAATATTTTTTCATTTATTTAATTTTCTCAGTTTGACTAATGGTCAAAGATGGTATAATATATATTTTAATACTATCACATAAGAACAAAATGTAAAACGTTGATAATAAAAATAATAATGGGGATTTACTCATGGTTGTTTGGGCCGGACCTGACGTTGAACTAGCGAGGCCAAAGGGTCGCTTGAACCGGGGGTTCGATTGGTTCGACTCGGGGGGTCAAATCGGATGACGTCACACACACACACACACACACACACACACACATATATAAATAATATATTAATGATTAACATGCTTTAATTTTATCATTTTTAACATTTAAAATATTTTTTCTCACAATAATTATATATATTTTAAAATTTTACAACTAACTTAAACATTAAAATTCATTATTATAAAACCCAATAAGTAAATCAAATATTTTTATATTGCTTATTTTCTATTAAAAAAATATATAAAATTATATTACTACATTTTTATTAGACAAAAAAAGATAAAATTTGATATAAAAAAAATAAAACTTATTTTAAGTTAATACATCAAAAAATTTAAAAAAATTTAATTGAAAAGAAAAAACAACTAATAAAAATTATGATAGTATTAATTTTATAAATAGTAAGGAATGACAATAAAATTAACATTAGGCCTAAAGTTTAAAAAGTAAATTTTTACTGTTTTCATTTCATTTAAAAAGTTCATTTTCAATAATATTTTTTTTATTCCAATAATAGAGTTCACTTTTTTTGTTCCATCTATGTCGGAAGAAGTCAAGACTTGAATGGTTGAGTCACAAGGAAGGGCGACTTCGGTGAGAGTAGTCGAACCCTGAACAACCTTGACTTGATCATTAGAGGCAGTGGGGGACTTCTGCTTTGCACTGATTTCGTTTATAGAAGAAGTTCCAGTCTCCGGATTAATCTCTACATTCACAGAAGAGGTTCTGTTTTCTACATGTACACTTACTACAGTTTATCAACTCGATAAAATTTTATTGAACTCGAATCAACAAATGCCTTCTACAAAAAGAGGAAAAACACATGAGCCTCTCAAGTGGATAAACTCGAATCAAATCCGAATTCATTCACTTGGGAGACTAGTGTTGGGTAGGTAACTTAGCACTGGGTTGGAATACTCTCCAACTCGGCCAACTCCACAACAACTTGGCCAACTCCTCAAACTAGGCAACTAGGCCAACTCGACTCTGTACAGCCAACTCGGTCACAGCTAACTTGGCATAGCCAACTCGGCCACAGTCAACTCGGCCCAGCCAATTCGGCCCAGCCAACTCGGCCCAGCCAACTCGGCCACACCTAACTCGGCCACACCCAACTCTCCAACTCAGCGACCGCCATAGCAACTCAGCCACTACCAGGAATGCCTATAAATACAAGGTAGTCTCATACATGTAAGGGAGATGATTTTTACTCAGTAAAATAGACTCTATACTTGTGGTTTCAACTGGAACTAACTTGAGTTTCGGAGTTGAATCCAGGATTTAGTTCCCAATCGCAGGTCAATTGGAGAAGACAATCCGCCAACTATCCTATGGAGAAAAGGAGTCGTAACATTAAGTATTGTACCTTAATATCTATAAAAAGTTGTACATTTATAAATTTTGGCTCTTATAGTGAAACAATCAAAGAGATTAATTGATACATAAATGCATTTTAATGTCTCGTCCAACTGCCAGAAATATATATACACACATGGATTCATTCTACAAATGAAACAGTATAAATGTACCTTAAAACAAAAGTTAAGTCGAATTCATCGTTTTTGGGAGTCGAATGAAGCCTTTACTTCATTTGTCTTAACACTTCCCAGCAGGGTAGGGGCCGACCAACCAATCACTAGTATATTTACAAAAGTTGAAAAAAAAATACACTCTTTCCATTTTAATAAAAAAAATATATTTTGATCAATATATAATTTATTATGAATATCAAGGTACAATATTTAAAATAATTATTTTGATATAATTTGTTCTACATATATCTTTATTTTTTAAGTATAGACTAATTGTGAACAACATATGATTATATATTATTAATGGTGTGAGGAACGGAAAAAAAATATTTTTGAAAGTGAACTATTCTAATAGAACAGATGAGATATAATTTTTTTACCAATATTAATATACAATGCTTAAAATAAATAAATATATATATATATATGTGTGTGTGTATTTTTCAAGTTAACACAAAGGTATTTCCATACTGAATTGGGTACGAATTACATCCCATATCAAAAATTTCTTTTACGGGTATCAATCTCATACAAAAAAATCCTTGATAAAAAAGGCTAACATTTACCGCACAAATGGTTACATGTTTCATTACCAAATAAGGCAAGTCAACCCACTTTGAGTGAAATGTGAAGCGATAATAAATTTTGGATACACATCATTTTCAGCAGTTAGTTAGTAGTTGCCTCTTGTCTGTCTGCATGTGGTGCCTCCAGAATCACTTTATCAGCCGTTTGGATAAAGCTTTCAATGGATAAAATTAACTGCTTTTCCAAGGTCATACAAATATAAAGAATCAATTTTATGTTTTCTTTTTACTTTAAATATATAGCTCTATTTCCTATTAAAAAGAACAATATTCCTTCTTCCTGGACCAAGTCGAGTTTTGAAGTGTTTAAACTTTATTTTTTTTATTAATTGTGTCTAAAATATTGTTCGTGTTGATTTATTTATTAATCGAATTAGACTAAGCTTATATGTGAACATTCATGTACGTTCTATTATGTCATTAGCTAGCTAGCGTAAGCTAATATATTGTTTCAACTTACATCAATGTCAAAATCAATTCAAAGTCATATATTGAGATTTCTTACATATAAATAAATTTAATTAGTTTTAGTGCTTGGTAGTTTTATGTTGCATATATTTATCATATATATATTATATAATTAAAATTTTAATTGAGCATGTTAATGAAACGAACTTAGTTTCATCTCCTTGTTTATTTATTGATCGGGTTTAAAAATTTTGTTCATATTTATCTACTATCGAGTCGATTTCGAACTCGTTCGTGAAAGTTCATATTTGTTCTTCGCCTTAATTCTAATTTACTACCATTGGTGCATAAAAAATTATACATTTTTGAAAGTAAATTTTTTTAATAAAACGAAAGTAATCGTGCTTATGTGCCATCAATAAAATTAGATTGTTTCAATGAGTATAAGGATATTATTTTAATAAGTGATACACACCTAATCTTACAAATCTTGTGGGGATGGACCGCAATAAAAAAGAAGTATAGAATCCAAATTCGTCCATGAAAATCCAACCAACTAAAGCTATATGTGAAGTATTCCTAGTTTTCTGACGTGCAAAATTTCATCGGAGAAATTATTCCATACATCCGCGGTATAAATTGAAACTATAATGCGCGTATTATTTAATGATACAATCATAAATTTCTTGTTAAAATGATGAAAAATTTGAAAATTATATTTACTTATTGTAATTATTAATTGATTAGCTGCATTAAAAAAGTAGATACAATCTGAACTGTGATTCCCCCAGTGCGGCCATCATTAACCGGAGATGGATGGATTCTTGTCCCTCTCCCAAAATTCCTTCCGACATATGTTTCCCTCTCAAATGGCATCTAATTATTTTCGTGGAGTTCAAGGTTTTATCTATCTAGTCACATGTGGAGTTAACGGTGGCCGGAGTTCAAATTAATGTTTTTATTTTTATATATAATACAAAAAAAAAATCCTATGAAACGGGTTCATAGATACGGCAACAACTATTAATTCACATGTTCGGAAAATATTATAATACTAATTCTCTCTCTCTCTATCTATTTATCAAAATCATATGTTTAATTAAACCCTACATAAAAGTTCACTAAATCATTAATCAAATCTCATTAGAGTCCTTCTTAGTTTATCAAAACCTAGCACACTACCGTAATTTTTTTATTTTATTATCATTATTGATATCTCGCACACTTACATTTTGAAATACAATAGAGTAGAAGAAAGAGAGTTAAGGAAGGAGTAATTTTTTTATTTTTATTTTTTTGAATTTGGGTCCTATTGAGCCCTACGCCTATTACATTTTTCTCACCCTGGAAGGGTTTCGAACTCACGACATGTAGGAAACTAGCCTGCGGCACTAATAGCTAGGCTATGACTTTGAACCCAAGAAGGAGTATTATGAGTATGCAACGTGTGAGTTCTGCAAAGCCACAAAAGTCACTAATTTCTCTCCCATTTCAAAATAACTTTTAAATTTGAATATTTAATGACTTATTCTCTACTTTAATTTATGATTAAAATGGTGATAAATAGTGATTCATTTTAATCACTATAATTCATCAAAAGGTTAAAATTGTAAAAAAAACGTACCTGAAATCTCCATGTCGCAAGAATTGTTGAAGAGATTGATAAGTTTGTGTAAGAGAAATTTATTTGTTTAAGTATTGAAATAAAAACTATCACAAATAATTTCGTTTAAAAATTGACTAAAAAATTATTATTAAAAGTTAATTTGAGAACTTCCTGTTATTATGCTATTTTGCGCCTCTTAAATTCAAGGACCGAGAGACTGTATTATTTTTTGAAGGGAAGGAAAGAGTATTACTTTGAAATATAATACTCATAATTCAATGTAAGAGAGTGTCACTATTAGGTAATAAAATTATTGTTTTGTTAGGAAAATATTACTTATCAATATAATAGTAATACTTACCAACGTAAAAGTGTTCTTTTTAAGAAGTGAAATGATATTTTGTAAGGAAAAGTGTTAATTATATTTATATATAAAGTATTGATATCTTAATATGTTATTACAATACTTTTCAAGAAAAGAGTACTGTTACTCGTATAATATAACAATCATACTTATTCAAAGAAAGAGTTTTACTTTTTCGAAAATGATTATAATTATTGTGCACTTTAGATGACATATGATAACAAGATAAAGTGGAATGTAAGAAGTTACTACTAATCAATTATATTTATGACTCTGTTTCACATAACTAACTATAGGTCACAAGAAAATTAAAGTAATATTTTATATCGAAAAAAAATATTATGAGTGTTACTTTTTTTTATTTTATTTTATAAAATGATTATAATTATGGGGCACTTTAATTGGTATACCTCAAAATGATAGAGTGAAACTTAAAAAGTTAGGTTTAATCTGTAAATAATGAATTACATTTATGGTTTTGTTTCACCTAACAACTGTACGTGGCAATAAGAAGTAATGTCTTTTGTATATTAAAAATAAATAAATTATTTTATTAAATAATACCTTAACAGAGAAAAGTAATAGTAATAATTTGAATAATTTTCTTAAAATTACTGCAATCAAACGGTTAAAAAAGAGATGACAAAATATAACTATACGTCACAATGAAATTAAAGTAATATTTTATATCGAAAAAAATATTATGAGTTTTACTCTTTTTTTTTTCTTTTTAAAGTGATTATAATTGTGGTGCCTTTTAATTGGTATACGTCAAAAGGATAGAGTGAAACATCAAAGTTAGGTTTGATCACGTGAATAGTTAATTACATTTATGATTTTGTTTCACTTAACCATTCAACGTGGTAATGAGAAGTAATGCGTTTTGTAGGTAAAAACATATTATTTTATTTATAGAAAAGTAATAGTAATAATTTGAATAATTTTCTTAAAACTACTGCAATCACACGGTTAAAAAAGTGATGACAAAAAATAGGTGTACATCACAATGAAATTAAAGTAATATTTTATATCAAAAATGTTTCATGATTTTTACTTTTTAATTTAAAGTGATTATAATTATGGTGCACTTTAATTGGTATACGTCAAAAAGATAGAGTGAAAAATAAAAAGTTAGTCTAATCACATAATAGTCAATTATATTTATGATTCTATTTTCACCTAACAACTGTACCTAACAATCAAAAGTAATAAGTTTGTAAGTAAAAAAAAAATATTATTTTATTAAGTAATACCTTAACATAGAAATGTAATAGTAATAATTTGAAAATTTTTCTTAAAACTACTGCAATCACACCGTTAAAAAATGATGACAAAAATAAAATAAATAAATCTTCCTAAAGAACTCGGAGTGGGAGATTACGGAGAACGAAAGCTGCCAAATTTATTATAACCGAAAGCGCCAAATCCAAAACGCTAAAACCGACCGAGCGAGAGAGTGAAAGCGTGGTCCACAAAGCGCGAGATTAGCAGATTACTAGAATCTAGAGAGAGAGAGAGAGTTTCAAAATTACAAGAATCTAGAGAGAGAATAATTTAAACACGTAAACGAATACGGACCATGTGTGATGAAATGACCCAGGGACGAACACGAGGTTGGTTTCGCCGCTTCGCCCAAAAAACGACGCCGTTGTGTCCCGTCAGCAGCTTGACTTGGCTGAATACTTCCTTTCCTTCCCTTCCACTTCAACCGCATTCTCATCAGTCAGCACAGCACTACCGCTTCAATCTTCAGCTGACGCAGGCGAACTTGATAACACTATAAAAACCTTCGCCGAGAGATTTTCTTATTTTTTCCCTGTTTTTTTTCACTTTTTTCCTCTCCCTTCCCCCTCTCTCCCTCTCTCCCTCCCTACTTTCTCTCTCAGTCTCACCGAATGCAGACCGTGAACGCACCGCCACCACCGCCTCCTTCCGCTGCCGGATTTTGCTTGGTTGGACTCGACGACGTCGAGGACTTGCAGTGGGTGAGAATTGTTTGATTTTTACGTGCATTTGTGTGAATTGGTATGTGTTTGCGGTGAAAATTAACAAAATGTGTGTTGTAGGAGGAGAATGGAGGAGATAGCTCAATGTCGTTGGAGATGCGGAGTCATCTTTACAATTTGCATCAGAACGGGAACAAGGCTTTCCGTGAGAATCGGATGGATGAGGTAATTTTCTTTCTTAAATTCGGTGTGTTTGTGCGTGTGATTGTGTGTGTGCGTGTTTGTGCGTGTGATTGTGTGTGTGCGTGTTTGTGCGTGTGATTGTGTGTGTGCGTGTTTGTGCGTGTGATTGTGTGTGTGTTTGTGCGTGTGATTGTGTGTGTTTGTGCGAGTGATTGTATGCGTTTGTGCGAGTGATTGTGCGTGTTTGTGCGAGTGATTGTGCGTGTTTGTGCGAGTGATATTTTGTATGTGTGTGTGTGTTGGTCCAATTAATTTGTTTGTTTGTTTTTTTTTTTTTTTTTTTGGTTGTTGCTACTTGTGAGTTGTGCAAAAAAGATTATGATTTTTCTGCTGGTACTGAATTAGCCATAGCTATGTATATCTAATTTATATGTGAAAATGGAGATGCATATAAAGCACCATAGTTGATTGCATTGCTGATTGGAATTCAGTCAGCTCTATGCAGGATGAAACTGGGCTTTGATTGATGTAACACGTTCGCAACTCATGGCGAATGTGATAGCTGGAACAGTGGAGAATAATGATGGTTTTGCCTTTTGAAGAATGCTCCTTTATCTTAACTGAATTGGACAATGTATTTAATGATTTGATGATTATTAGTCTATATTTGTGTATCTTAGTTATTTTTGGTTTGAAAAGCTAACTTTCTAATTTGACTTCTAATCTAGTTATTGTTTCAAAGAGCTTTGTGTTGTCTATAGTTGGGTTCATGTTGTATATTTGTTGATTAATTTTTTTCCCTTGTTCAGGCAATCAACTGTTATTCAAGGGCTAACAACATCAAACCTGGTGATCCTATTGTTCTTGGCAACAGATGTATTGCCTATATGAAGTAAGCTTTTGTCCATTGTTTGCATGGTTTTAGTGAAATGCAAATTATTACTTTGGTTGGGGTTTCCAACTCTCAGTATTATACTGATTGTGGGACTCCTCTATTAGCTACAGTCCATTCCAATCATAACATTTTTTTTGTTGTTAAATCTTACCAGGTTTGGCGAGTTTCTGCAAAACAGACCTCCATCTATTTCAGAATATCGACCACTGAGCGGATTGGATCCTACAACACATGCTGGGGTATGGTTTGAGTTTTTGTGTATCAGGTTTTGCATTTTGCCCAATTACTCGCTAATCTTTTCTGACCATCGACTGCAGCTTGCATTAAAGGATGCTGAAAAGGTGATGAGCCTAAGACCTGATTCAGTTACATCACATATTTTAAAGGCAAATGCACTTGTTTTGGTGAGAATTGATTTTCATTTGAATATCATAAGCATGCCTAATATTGCATTTCTACATTTGATTTTCTTTGGTAACTTGCAGGCAGGCATTGACTCCTGCTGGTGACCTTTTTTTCTCTTGCCTCCCATTAGTATCTCTCTTCCCAGTTTATGTAGTTGTCCATATGGTGGTAAGGTGCTTTCAATGTTTATATGTGGTTAATATGAATTTGCAGTTAGAAAAGTATGACCTAGCCCGGGATGTTGTCATGTCAGGCCTTCAAATAGAGCCATCCAGGTAACGTACAATTATATTACAGTAATGTAATGAGTTCATTCATGATACTCTTTAGCTCATGGATATTTCATTACCTCAGCTCTCCACTTGTGAGATTCAAAATACTTTGCTGACTTGCCTAAAATATCTTTTTCCTGTGAACTGCAGTAATCCTCTTCTTATTCTGGAGAGATCAACTGCTGCTGTGACTGGTAGGAGAAACCTTGGGAGATCACTCAGAACAGATGACTTTGATTGCACACTTTGTTTGAAGTTGTTATATGAACCTGTCACAACTCCTTGTGGACACTCTTTTTGCCGTTCATGCCTGTTCCAGTCAATGGACCGAAGTAGGTTTTGATGCTGTAAATGTTGCCTTTGTTGGCTTTCTATATCTTATTTTGTTTTTATTTATTTTGCGCTTTATGCTCATGATGTAAAATTCTCTTCTCTTGGTTGTCTGATCTTTGATGCTCTAGGTAACAGATGTCCTTTGTGCAGAACAGTTCTTTTCATTAGTCCTAGAACATGTTCAATCAGGTTAGTTTCTGTCTGTGCCAAGATTGATTACATTACCATTCTCAGCAATATAGGTAGCGATTCTATACTCTATTGATTGGCACAAGAGATGCTTTTGGTGAATGCTGACTTTGCTTTGCCATCCCAGTTTATGGGTAAAAGGATTGATATTGTTCATTTCTAATGGAGTATCATAAAGAAATAATGAGCAGAAAAAGAATTCTAGTTTGCATCGTCAGTTTTGTATATAAAGCTGTTGGATTAGATATTACTTGTCACATGTATGCGTTACAACCTAGCTGTAGGATGTTCTGGTGAATTGGGAGTGTGTTTTTCTTCTTCTCTTTGGGGTGGGGGTTGGTTATGTATGTAGTTGTTTGTTTGTAAATTTGTTCAGTGGGCTGTTTCCTTCAGTTAGTGCTGCCTATTCTTTTTTCCAGCCTGACAGTGAAATACAGTTTACTTAAAAATTATTTCTTTTTTTTTTTTTTTTTTTTTTTCACTGGTTCCTACTCTCTATATTGGTTTATACCAGTCTTTTAATTTTGTAGTGTGACACTGAAAAGCATAATCCAGAAGAATTTTCCTGAAGAATATGCTGAAAGGATGTCTGAACATCAGAATTTGACAAACCCTGGAGTGGATTTGTTACCGCTTTTTGTCATGGATGTTATTTTACCTTGTCAGAAATTCCAGTTGAATATATTTGAACCTCGTTATAGACTTATGGTAAGCTGGTTAAATGTCAAGAACATATTTGCAGAACAGTTTCAATATTGTGAAAACTTGTTCCAATTTCCCTCCTGTTTAATCTTGAATAGGTGAGGAGAATTATGGAAGGAAATCGGCGAATGGGAATGGTATAGTACATGGAAAATCTTTTATTTCCTTTTACCTTTCTTGTTCTTGGTTTTGGGTAGGTCTCTATCTCTTCCCCTCACTGTATCTTGCTGTGGATTTCTTCTTCAATGTTGTAGGTTGCCATTGATATTGTAACAGGTACCATTGCTGATCATGGTTGTGAAGTTGAGATTACAGAGTAAATTTTCTTCTATATTTACCTTTCAACTTCAACCATTCCCATTTGTTTTAATTCTTACGCTTCTAGTTGGAATGATTCAGTCCCTTCTTATTTTGATGCAGTTGTGAACCACTTCCAGATGGAAGATTCTTTCTGGAGGTGAAAAGTTGCAAAATTCTCTTTAAATTGTGGAGTTCTGTCCATATTTTTATGTTCTAGTACCTATTTTCTTTGTAAAACACAATGCTCGGTTTTTCACGTTCAATCTTTTGTTGGACATATTCAGTGTGATACCTGCAAAATTTTCACACCACTCCAACAAGCTTCCATCTCAAGCCATGAGGCTAATGTTTAACCACTAAAATGTCTTCTCTGTATTTATGTTTTTTATCAGCAAAGTGTGAAATGTACAAAGAGAAAATGGAAGTGACAAAAATACCTTTTAGATCTTGAAGATCTAAAATTTGTGCAGAGTCTACATCTACCTCATATATTTTGAGTTGATTATGATTACTAAGTCTATATTACCTGGACTAGTGTACAAGTGTTGGATGTGGGTGCAGGTCTAAGCGCCTGGTTCACATTTTCTTCATATTTAAGATACAGCGGTACTGCTATGGGTGTGGGTACGGATATGTGGATATAAGTTATAATTAAATAGTTCATAAGATAGATTATGGGCATGGCTATGTGGTTCAATCCAATGTTGTCACTATATCTGGTGAAGTATAGAAATTGTTTGCTGCTCAATATTATGAGGCGATTTTATTTGATCGTTTGCAATGAAGAAATCTGGTGAGTATCTCCTTTTTTATTAGTGCGAGTGTTGGAAATGGTGGTCCCATTCCAGTGATGCATTGATTTCCGTTAGAGGTATGAGGAGAAACTGCTTTAATAGTTTGCTACTTCTTGTAGTATAGAGTCGCTACACTGGTTTTTTTTTTTTTTTTTTTTTTCCTCTTTTCCCTTCACTTCTGCTTTAAAGATATTAATGATACTCCACATCTGCTATTTCTGCCAACTGATTATGAGAAATTTCATGTAGGTTGAAAGTCGGCGAAGATGCCGTATGATTAGAAACTGGGATCAAGACGGGTGAGTCTGAGTTGAGCATTTCCTATGAACGGTGATGTTTATATTAATTTCGTCATTACACGCATTTAGCTCCTCTATTTGGGCAACTTTCTTTATACTTATTCCTTTTTCATTCTTTGAAGGTATCGTGTTGCTGAAGTTGAATGGGTTCACGATGTATGTCCCCCAGAAGGGACAGTGGAGAGGAATGATGTAAGCTTCTGGTAACTTAATCTCACATGTGTTGGCTGTGAAGTTCTTGATTCACTTTATAAGGAGCAAAGAAACTTCAGATAAGTTATAAAGGAAAATAGAAAGGGCTATTATAGTACTTTTTCTATAGGAATTTCATTTTGTTGAATTGGTAGGGGTGTATGTATTGTATGCTTAAGTCTTTGCTGGTTATCAGGTATGCATCAGAGAGGTACTGCACTGGCTAAGTTTATCTGGAAACTAAGACGTCCAAAGGCTCCCTTGTGCCTGAAATACTAATATGAAATATGCTACTAGTTAACCCTCTAATGGAGTAGAAAGAGTTGGTTGGCAAGTCTTTAAAAACTAGAGTCAGCTATTGACAGAATTCAACTTCGAATGGTGTTGTTTATAGTTTTCTTCAGAAATTGATGTAATCAAAGCTATTGCAGTTAAAGTAATAAATCTGAAGCAACAGTCAGCTTTAAGCCATATTGTTGCAATACCGTGATGCTGTAACAAATAACTCTTTTATTTGTTGTCTTTATCATCTTTTTTAAACACCTTATTTTGCGTCCTACACTTCTTATGTGTATCATGTGTAAATTGCAATGGGATTATTAGGCTGTATACTTTCCTTTTGTTCTGAAGTGGAAGGGTCTTACCTGTCATTTAAGCTTCTTAAATCCTTGAATGACCATGTCTCCCCTTCACCTCAATATGCTTCTAAAATTATTGTTTTGTTTTAAATATAGTGCATGGCTTGTTTAAAGTTTTTGGGGGTACACAATGACTGATTTTTCTAAGCGACAGTTGCAGGAAATGGTAAATAGGACTGCAGCATATGCCAGGCAATGGATGAGAGCAGCACAAGAAGCAGCTCGAGGAGGTAAATCATCAATGAGAGTTTGCTCAACTTTGCTCCTTATTTCTTGCTGTCATTTGTTTAGTAAGAGTCAGTAAACAACTATTTATGGAATTGAAAATAGGTGAAAATTTTCTAGGCTTTTGGAAGAGAAGCATTTCTGTTCGTCAATAACATTATATTTCTCTTTCCTCCTTTTTTGGGTGTGTGTTGGGTGGGTGGTATCAAACATCATATACTTCATCTCAACATTGTGGGAAGGGTTTTTCTTTCAAAGATCTCGTTCTCTATCTGTAGCATTTTAAGTTTGTTTGCTTAACGTTGTTGCCATCTCCTTAACTTACATGATACTGACAATTTCTGTATGCACAGATAGAATAAGACTGGCTGAACTTTTCAAAATGGAAGGATTGATGCCTTCAACACAGGATCCTGAGGGTTTCAGTTTCTGGGTATGCCTTCAATTAAGTTAAAGCTGATTAACAGTAAAGGTTGTAGTTAATGTTTAAATAATTCTTTGGTTTTGGTGCAGCTTGCTACTCTGACAAATCGGAGGCCATCAGAGAGGGTAGAGCTTCTACGCCTTAGAGATACCGAAGAGGTACCTGGTCATATCCTCAAATATATATTATATGTGTGAAGGTTTTTAAGATTTTATAAGGTGGTGTAAATCAATGCTGGGAGTAATGCTTCCTGAAACTGGCTTTTATATGTTAATCTATATCTTCTACTTTTTTTGCAGAGATTGAGAAGAGGACTCCTGTACATGAAGGCAGACGAGTTGAGATACCGACTACAATTATCGTGATTAACTGTAATGTTGTGTGTAAACTCAAAAGCCAAGGGGTTAACTGCATTCACATATATATGTTGTTGATAGGGTGATGAATATTCTTGGATCCATGTGTTGATAGAGTCTGGAGATCCCCCCTTGGAAGATAACTAGAAAGATGTAACATCTATTTTTCGGTTGACCTAAGTTTTTGAACACAGGGAAAAAGGTCAACTGAAGGTATAGTTAAAGGTTATAGAACAGTTATTAGCCTCTTTCTTTGTTCGTATCTAATGATCTTGTTTTTTTAGATAGAAAATTGAAAGCATGGGAAGCAATATTTCTGCTTGTTAAGGCTGCAATTAAATGTGTCAGTAAGATTGAGTAGTAGTAGGGTGGAAGTTGAGAAATCTCCCATGATTGATGTGGAATGTTAGAATAGCTAGTAAGTGTTGGTTTTTGGAGGTAAGAAAAGAACCATTTGCTCGTAGTTAAGACAGGGAAAAGGAAAGGGTACATGTACATTCTTACATGCAGGAAGGCAAAAGTATAACTTCTTCTTTGAACGTGAGAAAGTACATGCAGCACTCTCGTAGAGAATTTCCTCTAAAAGTGATAGAAAATTAACGATAGCGTAAGAATGTGGGAAGGGTAAAAGTATAATTTCTCCTCTGCATGTGACAAAATACATGTACTCTCTTGACACAGAAAATTTGTTTTAAAAGTTAATAGAGAATTAACGATAGAGTTTGGTAAAGTGGGAATTCATTCTAATATTCTTACAACATGTTTTCATTTATTAGTTGACATTTGAAATTGTGGACTGTATTAATAGATTATTAGGGAGGATATTATATCAATAAACTCGAAAAAGTAAGATATGACTCTTGTGGAAAAGAAACGTTAATAAACGATTATTTATGAAAGAGGGAATAATAAGAATTGATTTTGCATTAACAATTTAGTCAATCTAAGAAGGGAAGAATGAATGAATGTGTATTGTAGATTAGTTAACTTTGGGAAGTAGGTTCAAAGCCTAAGGTTTGTACTTTTGAAGTGTGAACCTTTAGTGTTGATCGCATCCGTTGATTTGGGTCCAAAACTCATTCATTGTATTTCTAGTGCGTTGATTGTAATGTTGGAAACTTTACTCCATATTGTATGGGATACAACGGTAATTCGAAAAAAAAAAAAAAAAAGATTTTCAAGGCTCATTGACAAAGTTGCTATACGAGTGGGGATTAATTTTTTTTTTGTGGGGTGATTGGTGAGCTGTTTGGGCTACTGTTCAAACTTCACTTCCGGTTCTTCTCACATCATCACGCCGATCATTAAGCTAATTTAAGACGTTTATTATACATATCAAAATGAATTTACTTAAAAAGCTTTCTAATCTCTTTCCTGAGTCTGCCCTAACCCACAAGTAACACTTTTGAATGAAATGGAGTCAGTGGAAGTGAGTAACTCAAGTTACTTTAATCAATCACACAAAGTGTAATGAGTCTTTCGACAATATAATAATTATGATCGGGATTTGAATTAGTATTTGAAAACGCAAATTTGAATTAGTACACCCCAAGGAAGCTTTTATGCCTCCCTTAGCTGGCCAATTTGCTAGACCGAATAGGTTAGGTTTGGTAATTTCTTAGCAAAACAAGTCATGCTGCTAAAAATGACATCCTGTATATAAAACTCTTGTACAAGATCTGTCAAAAGATTGTACTATTAATGTCGATTACACATAGTAACAATCTTTTTGCAAAATCATCCAGTGACCTCAAGTTACATAACAACAACATGATTAACCTACGAGTGTTTATAGGGAGGGACAGAAAAGGAGACCAATTCAGCTGCTTCATTAAGGGTTTTGTTTATTGAAGGAGCAATAAAGGATCATGAACTCATGATTCCCATTGATTGCAAAACTATAATTATTGATTACAGAAAATCCTGTGGGAATGTCAAACCATAAAAACCGCAAAACCTCAATCAATCATACCCAGCTGGATACGCGTTGCGACTATTCTTCAACTAATCTTCATCACTTCTATTATTTCCATTCCAAATTATCTACTATATTCTCCTCTTAAAATAAAACATTATAAAAAGAAAAATGCAGAATGATAAAAACAGCTCACTGATTATGGTGATTAGCTATTAAATCATAGTACCAAGTACATTCATTTTACCTCAGCCAGAAAAAGTCGTCTTCTTCTTATCAAATATACTTTGCTTATCAAGAATTGAGTATACAATTTTACATGAATGCACGTTCTTCCCAAACTTGCCGTCATACAACTATTGTTATTTCTTCTTAATTTATTCCTTTTCTGCCTAAATTTCTTGATGCTCAATTGTAGGGTGGCCTGTGGCCATTTCTGGACTAAAACTGACATAATATAAACTAGTTGTATGACGAACTTGCCAGCTTGAATCCCAAAACCCGTAACCCGAGAACGATTTTTCCTACTGCAAGAAAGCACGATATGAATCCAACCTGTAATAAATACGCTAAAGTTAACCCTTGTCGGGTTCGTGAGTTAAGTGGGTTAATACGTATGAGGAACGGGAGTGTTTACATGGGAACCCGAAGCCACCAACCCGTACAGAATTGCCAGCCCTTACTCAAATGCCATTTTCTCAAGTCTAATCCCACAAAAACAAACAGAGAATGAGTAGATAAATTCCACCGCCACCAGCACTATTCTTTCTTCTCATTTCTTCAACTCTTTCAACTCTTAACATCGCCTTTTCTGCATTAACACATGTAGTCATTACTTACTCATCCCCAGCCAAAACCAACGCATTGATTACCGCCACAGGCCTAACATTGTCCCCATTGTCGCCGCCGGTTGATCGATCGCCACCATGGGAGGAGGAACATTCACACTGAACCATGGAAAAACAAGAGCTGATGATAAACCAAAAACTCTCTTCTCATGCCCTTCTGCATTCATTTTTCTTCTTCTTTTCTCCTTCATGAATGTCAATGCAGCAATGGCAGGGAAAGGGACTTTACTCCTGCCGACAATTACCTCATCGATTGCGGTTCGCCGTCCAGCACTTTGCTAGACGATGGCAGAACTTTCAAGTCCGATCCTCAATCTGCTTCATACTTATCCACTGATGAAAATATTTTAGCTTCAGTTAATTCATTGCCCTCGCCTTCGCCTTCGCCTTCTCCTTCTCTTCCATTGTATCTTTCTGCAAGAATTTTCCACCATGAATCAATGTACAGGTTCCTCATCTTTCGCCCCGGCCGCCATTGGGTAAGGCTTTATTTCTACCCCTTACCTCATTCCTCCTATAATCTAACTAGTGCCGCATTCTCTGTTAGCACTGATAGCTCTGTTCTGTTGCATGGTTTCTCAGTGAAGGATAGTACTAAAATGGTATTCAAAGAGTACCTCATTAATGTTTCTTCTGATGCATTTACCTTAAAATTCTCACCTATGAAGAATTCCTTTGCATTCATCAATGCCATTGAGGTTGTTTCAGCTCCAGACAACCTGATTTCTGATTCAGCCACCTCTGTTTCCCCGATTTCCGAGTTCAATGGCTTGTCTGCATTTGCATTTGAAGTTTCTTATAGGATTAACGTTGGAGGGCCAATGGTAATTACCCCTAAAAATGACACATTGTGGAGGACATGGCAGCCTGATAGCCAGTTCATGACTTTTCCTCAAGGGGCTAAGGCTATGTCTGTGGATCCTGCCGGAGTTAAGTATCCAGATGGAGGGGCCACCCCTCTGATCGCGCCACCCTGGGTCTACTCCACGGCTGATCAGATGGCGGATTCCGGCGTGACAGGCTCAAACTTCAACCTGACATGGGAGATGAGTGTTGATTCAAGTTTTTCCTACTTGATCAGGCTCCACTTTTGTGACATTGTCAGCAAGGTCATGGATGAGCTCTTCTTCAATGTGTATGTGAATGGGATGGTCGCGATTTCGAGCCTTGATCTCTCCACAGTTGCTTCTGGCCTGGCTGTGCCTTACTACAAAGATTTAGTCCTCAATGCCAGTGTGATAAGAAATGGTTCTGTAGTTGTTCAGGTGGGGCCTAGCTTAAATGTTCAATCAAGTTCCCCGAATGCTATCCTCAATGGGATGGAGATCATGAAGCTGAGCAATTTGGCTGGGAGTTTAGATGGTTTGTTTTCTTCAACTGATGATGAAGGTTCCAGCTCAGGGAGGAGGGGGAGTAAGTTGAAAATTGCTGCTGTTATCGGCTTAGCAATGGGGATCGTGGCGATTGTAACCCTTGTTGTTAGCTGCATTCGTAGACAAAGGAAGCCAAATGGTTGGGAGAGGCAAAAGACATTTGCCTCATGGCTTCCTCTCAATGCCAGCTATTGCAGTTTCTTATCAAGTAAGACTAAAAGTAGTACTTTTTCAAGTTATGTATCACCAGGACAGTTTGGTCTAGGAAGGAAGTTCACATTGAATGAAATAAAAGAAGCAACAAAAAATTTTGATGAAAAGGCTGTTATTGGTGTTGGAGGATTTGGAAAAGTGTTCATAGGAGAATTGGCTGATGGAACAAAACTTGCCATAAAAAGAGGCAATCCATCATCATCACAGGGCATAAATGAGTTCCAAACTGAAATTCAGATGCTTTCCAAGCTCAGGCATCGCCATCTCGTGTCGCTGATTGGATACTGTGATGAGCAATCTGAAATGATCCTGGTTTATGAGTACATGGCGAATGGTCCCCTTCGCGACCACATCTATGGTGCGGATTTGCCACCGCTGTCCTGGAGGCAGCGCCTGGAGATTTGCATTGGCGCTGCCCGGGGGCTGCATTACCTCCACACTGGGGCCGCGCAAGGGATCATTCATCGCGATGTCAAAACTACTAACATCCTCCTAGATGAGAATTTTGTTTCAAAGGTTTCGGATTTTGGCTTGTCCAAAGCTGGACCTTCTCTGGAGCAAACACATGTTAGCACCGCGGTGAAAGGTAGCTTCGGATACCTTGATCCTGAGTACTTCAGGAGACAACAGCTCACAGAAAAGTCCGATGTCTACTCTTTTGGAGTAGTACTTTTCGAGGTTTTATGCGCCAGGCCGGCTCTTGATCCTGCATTGCCAAGGGAGCAAGTGAATTTGGCCGAGTGGGCGATGCAACAGAACCGGAAAGGCTTCCTGGAGAAGATCATTGATCCGAACATCGCCAGCGCCATCAGCATTGAATCACTGAGGAAGTATGTTGAAGCTGCAGAGAAATGCTTAGCGGAATATGGAGTTGATAGGCCTTCCATGGGGGATGTGCTGTGGAACTTAGAGTACTCTTTGCAACTTCAGGAGGCAATTTCAGTTTCTCATTCCTCTGAAGAAAATAAGGGAATTAAGGTCAACTCTGCCATGGGAATGGGAGGAACAAGCAGTGAAGGACAGATGTTGATTGATATAAATGATGATTCTGGAGTAGTTGTTGCTTCTCCCATGTTTGTGGATGAAAATCTACAAGGAAGATAAATGGCTAAAGACCGTGAAATCTTTTGTATGCCCTACTCTTGTTTTCTTTTATCAACTCTTTCACTCTCCATTGTGCAAGGGTAGATTGGGAAGACAGGGGTAAGGTAGACAAAAGATTTAATCTCGGTTAAGGACTCACTGGAAAAACTGAGAGTTCATTGGTTTTGCTTTTAATGTTGTCATGAAGTCATTAATTTGGACTTCTTTTTAACTCTTTTTGAAGCTGTTGATGGCTGTAGATTGTACTTTCTCAGACTTGTATTTTTGGTTTTGACATGTTTGTAGTTAATGTTCTTTCCAATTAATGCACTAAACTCATGAATTTGATGTTCAATTTCAAGCATTCTGAGTCTAAGATTAACGAATGTACCATCTTAATGGGAATCAAAAAATTGATTAAATATTTTTCCCCACTAAGACGATGCATTTGGTACTCTGGCACATAAGAACTGAGGAACATAGGAACAGAAATTTGAAACTAATCTTACATTCCATCATAAATTTGTGAACAATTTAAGGAATCATCTTCTCAAGGGAATCCCAAAAACACCAGTCTAAACAGAAAATGTGCATTCAAGCTAGAAAACCCTAAAATTGTACACAAGATAACTTGCTACCAGACAAAATTTACATAAACACTTCAAGATCACCATGGATTATCCAAATGCTACTGGGGAAGGGGAGCCTTGCGATAGAGAGCTGTTGTCATGTGACCTGAGGTCATGGATTAAAGCCGCAGAAATATAAGATAAGGCTAAGTGCTTTAGGCCCTAATGCCCTGGCCCTTCACCAGACCCGGCACATGCAGGAGCTTCTATGCATTTGGCGGGCCTTTAGAGATGCTAAGAGGCCTCCAGCATCACAACAAGCATGGCACAGAACTCCAAGAAGAGGACTTGCGGGCCACTGACTCTCTGAAGATCAAGGACATACCTCTCTTCACGAACTTTGTAAAGCTGTACAATTTTTCAAGCAGATCCATATCAGCAACTCAAAGATTAAAAAATCTTATCCAACTAGCATATTAAAAGAGTAATGTATTTTGTATATGTTTGTTATTTATGAATACAAGTAAAAGCAGGTCACCCATATTGGAGAGACTATGTTTTCCTCCCAAGACACTTCAACAACTTTTTCCATTTTACAGTAAAAACCATCCCATACTTGGTGGTGCAAAATGCAGACCAGTACAATTTAAAGCATCATGCATCCGAACCCCCAATACCACTGTCGAATAAGTGCACATAGCGAAAACAATTATTCTTAATTTTGTAAAATTTTGACACCTGTACTCCATTCCCGTAATAAGAAATAAAAAACATCAATAGACAATCACTAGCAAGAGTGCTGAATCCAAAGTTATACTATACCAGCAAACAGAATTTTCCAAACGGATGACATATTTACAGTTTTTTTTCCGTTTTCTTAGGGTTGGGAGGAGGTCTTATTTGGGATCTCATTGCATTTTTTTTTTCTCTCCCTTTTCTTTTGGTAGGGAGGAGGAACTGTTTAGGATCTCATTGCACAAGTGAAAAGTGCTAAGACCTTGATATATTATCCACTTGGATGCATTAATTCAAATGAAAAGGATAAAGAGTAAGACAAAGGCAGTTTCAATATCACTTTAAAATGGCAACATGAGGAAGAAATACAACACAATTATGTACTCTCCATCATTTTGTAAGTGAAGGTGAGTTCAACTGTAGTTCGGTTATCTCTAATTGACAAGAAGAGTGATGGAAAATATTTCATACCTGCAACTCAAACTTAAGAGATGTTTGCGGGACAGTAGTCTCATTAGCAAGATAAATGCGGTCATTTACATGATTGGTAGTAATGCCTTCACCGTCCAGAAAATTATGAACCCAGAGACACTTCATATTATAGTGCCCAATCTTTTTCCATCTAACATTAAGCTCTTGAAGAGTACCAAGAACCTGATTCATCAAAATCCTAGGCTGTGCAGCAGTCTGCAGAGTAGAAACAAATTAAATGAACTTATAAACTGTAAAAGAAGTTGTCCATCCAATAAATTTAGCTGTTAACTAAGTAGTTGCGAACTATAATAAGCCTCTTGACCTGAAGCCCAACGAGCCAATTTCTGTCTCTAGCTGAATGGGGTCTCAAGCTAGAGTCCTGAGGGAAGCCATGAGCAACAGATAGGTGCAAGTCACCTTCTGGATGGAATCCAGGGGAAAGAGCCTCCTGGAAATACCAAAAGGAGAAATTAAAGAAAGGAATTTAAGTCTGATGTTTGAAGTTAAATGCAGAACATGTGCATCCAGATATACATAACATCACATAAGCAAATTTTAACAGAACCACCAGAAATAATATCATTTCCATTTGTCCCCTTATGACAAAGGACTTCATTATTGATTGGACATCAACAGAAAGCATTATCATTGATGGATAAGACAATAAATAGCACCTATTTTGGAAACAATTGGACATTGTAACTAGACAGTCTCATAGGGAACATACAAAGAAGATCAAGACTCTGTAGCATCTGGACATCAGTAGCTTCAATGCTAAAGAATATTACAAAGAGATGTTTCTCCAACTCGTGACAACAGAACTGGATTAAGTGAAGCTGAGATCCAAATTGACAGAAATGTTTTCAACTAAATCAAGTAAGTTCAATTACTTTATTGTGAGGAATAACATTTTATTTTTTGTCTGAATGGTAATTTTGAAAGGATCATTCAACAGGTAGCGACTCAAATGAAGCAAAAGAGCAATTCTTTAAAGGACGAATGCAGACAACATCTCGTTTCAGTTGCCAGAGAAAATCTCTAGCTTCCGTTTTGAGGTTTAAAATGTAAATGAATGAGAAGCATAGAATCTGTTCACTGGTAATTTAATACCGTCAGAACTAATCACTAGAACTATAAGGTAATGGTTGAGTGATTTACCAAGATAAATCTACCCAAAAAACCAAAAGGCTAACATCAAATCTTCACAAATAACATACCATTGGCTCCATGAACTCAGCTCCTAGATAGCCGCTTGCAACAAGAGAACGGTTGTCATATAGCAAGTAATAAGCGACAGTGGCCTAAAAGATGAGGAAAGCAAACAGGGTAAGATGTGCAGCAACCTTCAGTATCAAAATAAAAACCATCGTTAGCAAAGGAGCAAACAGATTGACATCATTTTGTATTCTATTCTGAAGAGATTCAAGTAGCTGCGTCTTGTCAAATCCCATCCTCAGAACTTGCTGAATGACTTCCTCATCAAGCTGCAAAAAGTAACCAAAGTAACCATTCAATCTGATAAACATCACAGCAGTAATGTCACGATACAGTTAAAAGATCATAGAACTCCTTTCCAAAACAAAAGGAAATAGAACTCTTTAAGCGCATGCAGAAAAGCAAAAGGGATGAATCATTATTAGATTCACTAACAAAACATTGGATTACAAAAATTCAGCACATGTGTAATTCAAAACGAGTGGTATCATTATGTAGGAACTAAGTAATAGAGAAAGCAACTTTTGATAATCATTCAAAAAGCAGAAAACATAGGTATGATTTAGGATGAATCTTGTCTTTACAGAGGAAGAATTTAATTGAGAAAGCAATTGTTATTTATTGTTCAAAACGAACAGAAAGCTGAAAACACAATTAATACTGTTTCTAAATTAACCATTCCACAAAAATTACAGAAAGCTTGAGACATGGATTTTGCAGATTCTGAAAAGGTTGAATACAATGAACTATAAACCATAAAAGATTCTTTCCACCAGGAAAGTAAGCTAAACTAAAACACATGCATAAAAGCAAAAGGGATGAATCATTATTGGATGAATCATTATTAGATTCACTGTAGAAACATCGGATTTCGAAAATTCAGTACCCAGGTGTAATTAAACGAGGGGTATCATTATGTAGGAACTATTTAATTGAGAAAGCAACTTTTGTCAATGGTTCAAAAAGAAGCAAACATAGGTCTAATATAGGATGAACTCTTGTTTTTTCTTTATAGAGGAAGACTTTAATTGAGAAAGAAATTGTTATTTATTGCTCAATAAGAACAGAAAGCTGAAAACATAATTAAGACCGTCTCAACTAACCATTCCACAATATGCAAAGAGCTAACTTATCTAGTGTCTTACTTCACCTTAACTAACTGGTTGAATTTTGAATAGATTCAATTACATGCGCACACACAAAAAAGAAAAGAAAAAAGAAGGTGAAATCATGCCTCCACTTAAGTACTTAGAAGTCATCTGATCAACAATGCATGAAATGTGCGATAAACTGTTACTATGTGAAGCGTCGATCTTGAACTTGCCAGCATAATACAAATATTTGCATATTTCAACTATGCCACACTTGTAAATATTCACAAAATCTTACCCCAAGTAGAAACAGACATTGGTTACAGGTCTAAAACTGACTTCTAGAAACATAGTATTAAAGCATATAATATTTCAGTAAAACACATGCCTTTTTTAAATGCTGATTTGCATCAGGTGCAGGAACAGCTAGATAGCGAGGAAGATGAACTTTGAACCAGTTGTGCTGACGAATCTCAGCAACAGTTATTCGTTTCATAGGGTCAACCACCAGCATCCTTGGGATCAAATCCCTCGCTCCAGGAGATAAATGACTTGGAAGGGTATAAATACCACCCTGAAAATCATTGTCGTCAACTAAATAATCAATCATCTAATGAAATTTTCGTCAATATTCTCAAAATAACCTGACAGTTCAAGGGTAATTAAGTCTATGCACCTTAATTTTCTTGAAGAGGTTTGGAATATTTTCATCATCAAAAGGAAGTGTACCACAGAGAAGAGCATACAAGATGACACCACAACTCCATACATCTACCTCAGGACCAGCATAAAGTTTACCAGAGACAACCTAGCAATTGAGTTAATGACAAGTTACACAACAGTGAACTAGACAGGAAAATAACCAACACAATTAAATTTGCTTAATGAAGAGCGCAATTATGATATACCTCAGGAGCAGCATAGTTAGGGCTCCCACAACTGGTCTTGAGAAAGTGCCCATCTCGCATAACATTGCTCAATCCAAAATCGGCAATCTTCACATTACCTCTAGAATCCAAAAGCAGGTTTTCAGGCTTAAGATCACGATGGACCACCATGTTCTTATGGCAATACTCCACACCAGAAATAATCTGTTTCAGTAAAAACAAAAACCAAACTGATATTTACAAGAGGGTTTGATCAGCATCT
Source organism: Leptodermis oblonga (assembly GCA_016801395.1). Classification (NCBI taxonomy): domain Eukaryota; kingdom Viridiplantae; phylum Streptophyta; class Magnoliopsida; order Gentianales; family Rubiaceae; genus Leptodermis; species Leptodermis oblonga. The sequence continues at coordinate 34,678,019 of CM028759.1, forward strand.
CTGGAACTATCCGTGCAGAGAAAAATAAAAAACAAAAAAATGCTCTATCTATTATATTAACAGTAGTTAGGAACCATGATACCTGCTGAAAGAAATGTCGAGCTTCATCCTCCTGTAACCTACCCTTTTCTACAATATAATCAAAAAGCTCTCCAGATTTCACATACTCCATGACCACATATATATCAGCTGGTGTCTCTATCACCTCATAAAGTCTTATGATATGTGGATGCACGAATAGTCGACATATTTTAATTTCCCTTCTCACTGCAGAAAAAGAGCGTATTCAATAAATTCAAAGAAAGTTCGACGCTCAAAACAAGTTATTCTATAATGAGGTATGAAAAAATGAAAACTTTCATCAAAAGGAAATTTAAGATCATCCATATGAAACTTCATTACCCTTTTCCTCCATATCGGGTGTCTTCATTTTACGACGGTTAAGAATTTTGACAGCCACTTTATAACCAGTAAGCACATGCTCTGCGATTTTGACCTTACCAAAAGAACCATGGCCTAGAGTTTTTCCAAGCCTATAGTTCCTTTGAAGTGCATCAACCGCATTACCACTTCTACCATCCATACTTCTGTTGAAAAACCAAACAAGAATGAGTTAACACCATAAAATTTAGTTTCTTTCACATATTACAAGCCTCAAGAACTAACCTTGTCTAAAACAAGGTATGAAAATTTTAGATATAAGATATAAACTAGAAGAGCCCTATGCTCGCACAAGAATTATAACAATTCTACCTGGACCAATGTATATACAGAAATTAGCTGTATAGTAGAATTAAAAGGGGGCAAAAAGCCATTTCAATCAGAGAGATCTGTTTGATTATACACAGATTGTATGTTCAGGATCAAATGATCAGAAAATTTACCACATTTTACAATTGTCCCAGGGATGGAAACAGCCGGACATGCACAAAATTTAGCCATCAACAAAATCACACAAACGTATTAAAAATCCCACTAGGGTTTAGCAAGAATTTCATAAGCTACAACGGAAAGCTGAAAAACTACACATAATCAAACAATTAATGCCCACAATGATTGAGTAACATCTAAAACAAAGTGACCAAATTTGACCCCATTACATCCTGGTACATTAAATCTAACCAAAACCCTAAAAACCCACTCAGATTTATCCAATAAGGAAATCACAAGATGCGAAAATTATCAATTTTTACTTTTTTTCCATGATGATGTAGCTGCCCTTCAATCACTACAAGACACGATTTGTAAATTGATTAAACGTAAAGAATCATTGATCACTCCGAAAACCCAAAGCATTCATTAATTTCTTCTAGTAGACAAGAGAATAATCAATGAATCAATCCAGGAAAGAGGAGACATTAATGGGAGAGAATTGAAACATCACCAATTCAACCAATCAAGAAAAAAAAAAAAAAAAGGGCAAAGAAACGGAAAAATAGGGAAGAAAGGAGCTGCTAACTACACAAACGATCATCAAGGAGGTAGTAATTACCAAATTAAATCAACAAAAAAGAAGCGCAAATTCAACGAAGTACTAGCTTATTATTAACGAAAAACAGAATCTGAAGATGATTACATTAAAACCTAAGCACTGTCAGTCAGAGACGCGGAGGTTCTGCTTATTCATGAATTGTATTGTAAATTTGTAACTGAAATGCGAAAAAGAGAGAGAAACAGATTTACATTATTAAAATAAAGCCAAAATTGGATTGATGACAAGACACGTGGATATGACACAATTTCCGTTTTTGTTTGTTTTGGTTTTTCGCATTTTCTATTACAATTGTCACGTTCAAAGAGAGATTTCGATATTTTCGATGATTTGTTTTGTTCACTCAAATTTATTTGTTTTGCTTTTTTTGTTACAATTGTCACGTTCAAAGTGAGATTTCGATATTTTCGATGACTAATTAATCTAATTTGTTTGTTTTGCTTTTTGATTTTCTATTACAATTGTCACATTTAAGTGAGATTTCAATATTTTCGATGACTAACTTTGTTTAGTTAAATAGTCATTGATGTGTTTAATGACTAGTTTGTTTTAACTTGATGTTTTCAATGGCTAGACACGGGATATGACACAATTTCTGTTTTTGTTTGTTTTGCTTTTTACATTTTCTATTACAATTGTTACGTTAAAAGTGAGATTTTGATATTTTTGATGACTAGTTTTATTTAGTCGAATTTGTTTGTTTTGTTTTTTGCTTTTTCTATTACAATTGTCACGTTGAAAATGAGATTTCGATATTTCCGATGACTAAGTTTGTTTAGTCGAATAGCTGTCGATGTGTTCAATGATTAATTTGTTTCAGCTGTCGATGTTTTCAATTACTAGACACGTGGATATGACATAATTTTCGTTTTTGTTTGTTTTGCTCTTTGCATTTTCTATTACAATTATCACGTTCAAAGTGAGATTTTGATATTTTCAATGACTAGCTTTGTTTATTCTGATTTGTTTGTTTTGCCTTTTGCTTTTTCTATTATAATTGTCACGTTCAAAGTGAGATTTCGATATTTTCGATAACTAGCTTCATTTAGTCGAATTTGTTTGTTTTGCTTTTTGCTTTTTGCTTTTTCTATTATACAATTGTCGCATTTAAAGTGAGATTTTGATATTTTTGATGACTAGATTTGTTTAGTCGAATAGCTGTCGATGTGTTCAATGACTAGTTTGTTTTAGTTGTCGATGTTTTCAACGACTAGACACGTGGATATGACATAATTTCCGTTTTTGTTTGTTTTGCTCTTTGCATTTTCTATTACAATTGTCACGTTCAAAGTGAGATTTCGATATTTTCAATGACTACTTTAGTTGAGATTTCGATATTTTTGATGAATGTCTTTGTTTATTTGAATAGCAATCGATGTTTTCAATTAGAGATGGCCACGGTTCCAGAACCGGAGAGCCGGTTTTGGAACTGGAACCGGAACCGTGGCCCCTGGTTCTAGAACTAGAACTGGACGGGCCTCTGACAGTTAAGGTTCCAGTTCCTCTTGTCTGAAAACCGAGAACCGGCGGGTCGGAACTGCCGGTTCCAACCCTCCGGTTCCAAGGGTCCAACTCTCCGATTTTAGTGTGAGAACCATAAAATAATTTTTTCCATTTCTCTTGCACAGATTCGAACATGTGACCCTTTGTTGGAATTAAAAGGTTTTAAGCAAAGTTGATTAACCACTTCAAGTATTTACTTTTTTGAACTTCTTTCTTATAATTATATTTTATGTTTAACATATAATATATAAAAACTATTTTTAAATATATATATTATAATAATATATAAACTAATAGTATATATATATATTATTCATATAATATAAATAAGCATTAAATTAAATTAAATTGATTAATTTTTAAATTAAAATAGATCCAACCGCAACTTCTACAAATGAGGAAGATGATGAAGATGAATTATATTGAATATTCAAGATATATTTATTTTGTAAAAGTTTCAATGCTTCAAAGTTCAAACTCTGATTTCTCACAATTTATAACAAGGTATCACTCTCTTGATTTTTTTAAAATAATATATTGAGGTATTATTCATCTATATATATATTTTTTCACAATTTAGTTATTATACAAATCATTTAATTGTTTAAATGTATGTATTGTCGCTACTGATTTTATTTTATTTTTGTAATTTTAATTATTTATAAATAATTGAGTTATTAATTGAGTCAAAATAAAATAACATTTATAAGTTAAAATTGTTAAATAAAAAAATTGTTAAATAAACGGAAAAGATTAGAATCTGAACGGGAACCGTGACAGAACTGGAACAGTGACAGACTGGAACCGGAACCGTGACAGAACCAGAATCTGCTGTTCTGGAACCGGCACACAACCGTCTCCCCAAGGTTCCGGTTTCGGTTTCCCTGATTCTTGAACCGTAACCGGCGGTTCCAAAACCGTGGCCATCCCTGTTTTCAAAGACTAGTTCTTTTTAACTGTCTATGTTTTCAACGACTAGTTTTGTTTAATCCTCGATGTTGCATTGTTTAGCCACTCGATGCACGACTTTGCCCCATTTTTAGGCATAAAGTTTAAAATTGTTAAATGATACTCTCTCTGTTCCATTAGAAGAGTTCATTTTGTAATATTAAAAACAATATTACTGATGTGACGCAAAACGTCCGGTGCTAGATGCTCTGTTCGGCCCAATGAATGTCTCGAAGGTTCAGGCCCAAAGTAAAAGTCTTTAGCGGAAGCAAGCAGCTGCAAGGAACGGATTTGGGCCTCTTTAGCTCGGATCAGCGTTGATGAGGAGGTGTAGCTCGGGTTGACCTAAGGGGCGCGTCGTCACCAGAAATAGTTAGCAAAACAAGCGAGGCTTTCCCCCCCCTCCCTCCCCCCCCCCCCCCCCCGCGTGTAACTCTGACGATCAAGTAAGTAAGGGTGAAGAAGATAAACTGTATTCACCGAGAGCATCAAATGTAAAAGATTGCGTACCGTATTAAGCCTTATGACTTAGTATTTATATCAAGACCTTTGACATGTCCGTTGCTCTCTCATCAGCACTTCCAACTGCTCTTCCTCTTTTTACACGATCTTGTCATCATGGCCTGACTTTTAGCTTCTTTCCCATCATCTTTCTGAGCACTTCCTGCATGTATTCAAAATGTATTCCTGATCTTATAATGATTTCTACCTACTGTGTTAGTGTCATCATTTATTCCGACCTAACTTCCCTGAACTCGGTTTTTATGGTGTCAATAAGGAAATCCCGTGGGACCGACCTAAGCTGACAACCGACCTAAGCATGTGTCTTTGCTCGGTTTCTGTAGAGTTTTTCCGACCTAAGCTTGTGCTTGAACCTTTTAGGCGTCTCTTCTTTCTTACTGTTTGTGTATTCTTTCTTCGATTGGGCCAGGCCCAATGAGGACTTAGTTTTATGCACACCAACAAGCCCCCTCAGTATTGTGTTTTACTGAGCTAAAACATGATTCTAACTATTTTATTTTTATTTTAGCTCTCACCCTGTCTGCCCCCCAGGGAATAACTAAGGCTGTGACTTAGGTATTCACTATGTTTTTAGCCATTCTATGCCTATTCCGATTATGAAAGTTTCTTTTTCCGACCTGCCTCCCAGAGAATGACTAAGGCTGTGACTTAGGTATTCACTATGTTTTTAACCAACCTATGCCTGTTCTGATTATGAAAGTTTCTTTTTCCGACCTGCCTCCCAGAGAATGACTAAGGTTGTGACTTAAGTATTCACTATGTTTTTAACCATCCTATGCCTATTCTGATTATGAAAGTTTCTTTTTCGACCCAAGTAAGTCATAAATTGTGAACCGTTCCGACCCAAACTTATTAAAAGTGTTAAACTATTCCATCCCAAGTGAAGTGATAAAAGGGGTACCGACCTATCGAATATCATAACTATCAAAGAGAAAGCATGAGTTACAGCTAATAAAAATCTGACCCAAAGAAAATAATTCGTTAGCTGATCCATAAGAAATTAATTCGATACTGACCCAAAGAAAGCGAATTCGTCAATAAATGTGTACCTTTGCGCCACGACCCAAGGAATCCGGCTTTTAAGACGGGACAGGTTCAGCGACTTTCGAGGCATCAGATACAACTTCTCACGCCTTTACGATCTTCGAGGCAGTATTAATTGCTTCAGCAGTTGGTTTGTTTCCTTGTTTGATTCACCTTCCCGAATCCTCCTTTAAGACGCGAAGGAGTTGCCTTTACGCTTCTAAAACAATTTTTTTCTCTTCTTCTCCTTTACGCCGTGCCTGTTCGTGCCGTCACTTCTCTCCGCCACTTTTTCATTGCTATTCCGTGGAACTCCATGGCCTAGGAAAGAAGCTCTGGTACTGGCATGCCCCCCCTAAATCCGACTTCAGGTTAGGCGGTCCTTCTCCCTTTGTGTAATGTTTTGTGACTACTTCGCCGGCTTAGGATTAGTTTTCCAGTAAGCATAATGCATGTTTTCTTTTCCGCCATTGTTTTCTTTGGATATAGGCTACAATTTCTCTGACTGTTAGTTGAATTGTGGTATATCTTGCACTGTCGAACTTGTAAAAACGTATCCATTTCCAACACTCGTGTAATTCTTTCCTGTAGATATGGGCGCCTATGAATTTCACCCAGATGAAATACCTTCCGAACTAACTAGGGTAGAATTAGAAACCCTAAAACTGACCCATCATTTTGACCCGGCTATCCCGAACCGACTACCCACAACCAAAGAACAAATAACCAGTACTTCCGGGGGCTGGGTCGGCGTATATGAGCACCATGTAAAATTTGGGCTAAGATTTCTTGTCTCAGCTTTTTTAACCGAGCTATGTAGCTACTTAGGTATCGGGCTGAGCCAGCTAGTGCTCAATGCACTTAGGTTCCTAGTGGGCTTCATGTGTGTCTGCTCGGGGGCGAAAATCTGACCTACCCTAGATATGTTATTCCAATATTATACCATCCACCACTATTCGTATGGGCCGGGGTGGGTTTCTTTGCAAAAGCGTAAGAATGGACCTATCCTTACAACTAACTCCCCAGATACCATAAAACATTGGAAAACCCATTTTTTCATAGTGAAGGCTGACGAAGCTAACCTTCCCTGCCGATAGTTGGAGTTCACTGCGCCGGCAGATCAGAACCTGGATAAGTCCAATCCCATAGTGTTGTCGGAGTATAAGATTTTAAATTCTTATACCAACTCAGAGAAATACTCGGTTAAATATCCTTTCGAGGGACTTCTTGTCTGGGCTGGGCTGAGTCAGGCTCCCAATGTTGAACCAGAATGTAATTACCTGCCTCTGAACTTTTTAACTGAAGTTTTATCTATCTTAGCTCGGCTTTGCTGATACCTTTGCATTTGTCTTTTCTGTTTCCAGGTGGCTTCAGTGGATATGGTCGAAAAAGGAAGTCCAACAAGCAGGCGGCAGCCTCAGGGTCTTCAAAAAGACCCTCCGCAGAGATTGACCTGACCCAAGAGGGAGAAGGGGCTGATCTTTCTGCCGGCGCCTTGATTCCTCAAGCTTCTAAGAAGAACGGGCTGACCCCCATGGAGGTCCAAGTGGCCAGAAGTGCTAAGGCTCCTCAGTCGTCCACCAACTCGACTTTTGGAGCCTAGATACCCAGCCCGAATGAGCTGCTGGGTCCTTTGGACTCTTTGAGCAAGGAGAGGATGATCATCCTGAAGGATCCAAAGGAGAGACCGGGCCCTCTAGCTCGGCCCATCTATCAGTCTCACTTGGCAGGGTCCCCACTTAAAGATGTCCGCCCTTATGCGGATATAGTGGCCGACTCCCATAGCTCCTTCACGGAGATAATTGAGGCGAGCAGCCAGATGCGGCAAAGCCTCGAGTAGTTGACGAAGCAGGAAGCCTTTTTGGCTTCGCACCTCAAACGAGTAAAACTCCTTAACTTGTCTTCTGAAATACATGAACACTTAGGCAATATTCTGTAGGGTTCACAATTGCGTTTCGCAGGTCTGTATAAATTACGGAGCCACGGCTAAGAGGACTATGGCTTTGGACCTTCTCGCCCAAAGCTACGAGCAGGAGAGGTTGAAGAGGCCAGTCGAAGAGATCGAGGACTTGAAGATGAAGCTGGGGGTCGAATCTAGCAGAGTCACTGACCTCTAGGCTAAGAATACTGAGCTCTACAAAGAGAACCAAGAGCTCGGTACCAAGGCTAGCCAGTTGGATACCAAGTCCCAGGGCTTGGTGGCGGAGGTGGAGGAGTTGAAGAAGGACAAGTCCGCCCTGGAGGAAGAGATCGCAGTCCTAAAGCAGGAGAAAGCCAACCTACGTAAGGCCTTGGAGGAGGAAGAAAAAAAAGTCTTCCGAGCTACTGAGCCTAGCGGAAGTGGAAGCGGCGCGTCAGGCTGCTCTGAAAACCTTCAAGGAGGGGCCGTTGCTGGATCTGATGAACTGGCGGTTTATGGAGCTGATCCAGTGCGGCTATACCATATGCTGGGATGAGTTTAAAGGCCCTAGGTCGGTGGATGGCCTTCTTGAAGACTCCTCGGCTCATGCTTCTCTGTTGGCTCAGGATCGGGATCCCTTCAACCTGATAGACGAGGTCAAGCATGAATGCCGAGATATCGGTATTCCTTTGCTAAAGAACGTAGAAGAAGAAGATCCCATGGCCGACCCAAATGGGACGGTTGATGAAGAAGTGACTTCTGAAGCCCCTTTTTCCGCCATGATCTTGACTTTAACTTACTTAAAGATAGTATTTTTTTCAAATGTGTTGCGTTCCAAGCTCGCGGAACTAACTGTCCCATCAAATCTTCTAACACGTAACTGCCAGTAGGTCGTGCTTCTATCACCCGGTAGGGTTCCTCCCAATTAGATACCAACTTACCTTGATCTTGCGGTTTATTGATAGCCCGGTTCCGCAAAACCAAGTCTCTCGGTACAAAGGCTTGATGCTTGACCCGGGCATTATAGTGTTGCCGAACTAAATTATTGTAATTTAGCTGATGTATGTAGGTCGTGTCCCGAGCTTCCTCCACCAAGTCCAAGCTAAGCTCCAAGTTTTGTTGGTTCCGGTTCCTTTCAAAGTGCATGACTCGGGGCGCACTACTTTGTATTTCGGGTGGTATGGCGGCATTGACTCCAAAGGCTAACTCGAAAGGAGTCCTTCCTGTAGCCGATTTAGGCGTGGTTCGATAACACCACAATACATGAGGTAACTGCTCCACCCAATTCTTGTCCTTGTCTTCTAGCCTGGCTTTTAGTCCGTGCTATAAAATTCGATTAGTAAGCTCCACCTGCCCATTTGTTGGAGCCACAGATACGAAACGCTGAGTGATACCAAACTTCGTACACAAGGCTGTAAATTCTTTAGATTCAAACTGAGTCCTATTATCCGAGATAACCAAATTTGGTACACCAAATCGACAAATGACTTGCCTCCATAAAAATTGAGCTACAGTTAGCCCGGTAATATTCGTCAATGCCTCGGCCTACACTCATTTTGTGAAGTAATCTATAGCCACGACCAGATACTAACAAGAGCCGACCTTGGAAAATGGCCCCATAAGATCTATACCCCATTCCGCGAAAGGTCATGGAGCAATTATCCCGGTAAAGCTGGACGCTGGCAACCTGTGAATCGGCGCGTTGTGTTGACAACTGGAACAATGGCGAACATACTTGACTCCCTCCTGGAATAACCGAGGCCAGTAAAACCCAGCCCCAATTACTTTTTTTGCCAAAATTTGAGCCCTGATATGAGACCCACAATCCCCCTGTTGTATTTCCTTAAGCATGGAAACCGCCTCTTCCGGACCAAACACTTTAGTAAGTGCATCAAAAACCCCTTATTGTATAGATCATCCCCGACTATTTGATAATGTTCGGCTTTCCTTCGTATTCGCTGCGCTTCCTTTCGTGAGTCTAGCAAGGTACCATTTTGTAAATACTGCCAGAGAGGAAATCGCCAATCTTGACCTTCACTTAGGGACAAAACTGCTGGCTCGGCCGTGCTCCTAGTCTGCACTTCTTCTACTAGAACACTTTTAGTTAAATGAGAGAAAATCGAAGAAGCCAATTTGGATAAAGCATCTGCATTTGTGTTTTTGCTCCGTGGAACTCATTCTATAACCCATTTTGGAAAAACCTGCATCTGTTATTGTACCAGTGCCAAATATTCCTCTATTTGTCGATCTTTAGCCTTATACTCTCCCAAGATTTGCTTAACGACCAACTGGGAGTCCGAACAAATTTTTAAATTTCTGACCCCCAATTTCTGAGCTATTTTCAGACCAGCCAACATGGCTTCGTACTCCTTCAGCTATGAAATCTGCTAACACCTGACCTTTGACTGGGGTACGAGGCGTGACGGTGATGTCGTATTCCCCTGGCTCGATGGCCCATTTGGTGAGACGACCTGAAATTCCTGCTTTTTGCAAGACAGCCTTAAGGGGTGCGTCGGTATAACGGTGACTCCGTGGGCGTCAAAGTAATGTCGGAGACGCCGTGTGGAGTGAACTAGGGCCAGGACTAACTTTTCTAGGCTGGAATAGTTTTTTTTTTCAGCCTGCAAAACTTTGCTAACAAAATATATGGGTCTTTGAACCTGGTTATCTTCTCGAAGTAGAACCGAGCTAATGACAGATTCAGTGGTAGCTATATACATGTACAATTGTTCTCCGGGGAATGGCATGGTCAAAGATGGTAAAGAAGCTAAGTACATTTTTAATTGTTCGAAAGCTGCTTGGCATTCTGAAGTCCACACAAATTTATCTGATTTTTTTAAAATGCTAAAAAATGGTAAAGCTCGTTCTGCTGACCGAGCTAAAAACCGATTTAAGGCTGCTAATCTACCCGTCAATTGTTGTACCTCATAAATTGATCTAGGAGGGTGCATTTGCAGAACAACCTCTACTTTCTTAGGATTAATAAAAATACCCCCTTCAGAAACCATATATCCTAAGAATTTACCCGAAGTAGCCCCAAAAATACATTTTTTAGGATTTAATCTTAATTTGTATTGAACTAAAGTTTCAAGTGTTTCTCATAAATCAAGTAAATAAGCGGATTCATCCCTACGTTTAACAAGTAAATCATCAACATATACTTCCATGTTTCGACCTAGTTGTTTTTTAAAGATTTTGTTTACTAGGCGTTGAAAAGTAGCTCCAGCATTTTTTAAACTAAAAGGCATAGTAATAAAGCAATAAGTACCTTTGTCCGTGATAAAGGATGTTTTTTCTTCATCTTCTTTAGCCATGAATATCTGGTGATAGCCCTTGTATACATCCAAGAAATTGAGGAAGCGAAACCCAACTATAGCATCGACCAGTATGTCAATTAAGGGCAAGGGGAACCAATCTTTGGGGCAGGCCTTGTTCAGGTCGGTGAAGTCGATGCACATGCGCCAGGAGCCGTCCGGCTTGGGAACCAATACAGGATTAGCTAACCACTCAGGGTAATCCACTTCTCGAATGATACGTACTTCCAGCAAAGCGTTTACTTCAATCTCTATGTATTTGCTGCGTTCTCCCCCAAGATTACGCTTCCGTTGACGAACTGGCCTATGACTGGCATCAATGGATAACCGGTGTACAATGATAGTTCGAGAAATGCCAAGCATGTCTTCCGGCCCCCAAGCAAAGACTTTCGCAAACTCACGCAAGAGGTTAAGTAAATCGCGTTGCAACTGAGGAGATAAGTCGACCCCTACCTTGATTACCTTGTTCGGGTTGGCAGCCAGAGGAACAGCTTTAACTTCAGCCCCGGCCTCAATGAATCGCTCCGAGCAACCCGCTAGGTCGGTGATGTCAATGGTGTGGGCAGTACCGCCCTTAAAAGGAGCTGGGGAAGCCCGGGATTCGGGGGTCGGTGCGACGACTGGAGCATCTTGCCCCTTTGACCTTAATGGCACATGTTCTTTTAGAGAGGCCGTGTAACACTGCTTAGCCTGTATGACATCACAACGAAGAGAAGCCACACCATCCATGGTAGGGAATTTTAAAAGCATATGCATAGTAGTTGCAATGACCTGAAATTGATTTAGTCCAGGCCAACCCAGATACACATTGTAAGGTGAGGGCTCATCAATGACCACGAAATCTATGGTTTCTGTTCTCGCCAGCTATTAATGTAACCGGTATACTTAACTATCCCACAGGAATAACATGGTGGTTGCCAAAGCCAATCAAAGGTGTGCGTACTGAATTTAAATGAGCCTTATACAATTGACATCCAGCTAATGCCTTGGTAGTAATTATATTACTAGAGCTACCAGTGTCTAATAATGTCCTTCGTACTTGATAATTAGATATATAACAATCGATAACTAGTAGGTCATCACAATTATAAGACAAGAAGTGGTCACTGTCATCAAAGGTAATAATCGAGGTCATAGGGTCGACTTTGTGCTTACCTAGGACGTTTTCCCTTTGACGATATACCTGTTTTCTTTGACGATTAGAGTCGCCCTGGGTCGGTCCTCCAGCTATGGTATTTACAACTCCAGCTATGGTTATGTGGGCACTAGCCCCCGCGTTTGAGGCACGAGGGTCGGGCTGAGAACACTCCCGAGCGAAATGGCCAGGCTCCCCACACCGGTAACATCCTGTAGATCGTTCCCGACCTGCTGGAATGGTAGGTTTGGGCAAAGGAGCCACTTGTGTATATTGAGGTAACTTCCCAGCTTGGATAAGTTTGGCTATTTCTACATCTAAATCTCTACAATCATTAGTATTATGGCCAATATACTTATGATAATTACAATACCTGCTTGGATTGAGTCGATCCGTGGGGCCCGTTAGGGGACGAGCTGGAGGCAGTAGCCCTTGATATTGAATGGCCGCATATATGTCTGCCCGTGGCGCTGAAAAGGGCTCGACCACCTGCAAAGCATTAATACCGACCCCTGCCTTTGGACCGTCGTTATTAGCACTTACAAAGTTCGGCTTCTTTCCTCCTCCGAAGGCAGGGACTGGGGAAGAAGCTTTTCTCTTACCGTAAATATCAGGGAGACCTCTTTCCCGTTCATGTTTAATTACTGCGGCGTCTTAAATTACGGCAAAGTTAACAGCAGTAACCATCATTTCATAGTAAGAAGAGGGGGGTCTAATGGCTAACTCAGTAGCTAGGGGTCCCGCCCGTAGTCCGTTAATAAAAGATTCCATCATAATCCTATCATCTTTCTCATGGCATTGTCTAGATTCTACATTAAACCGATCTATATAGGCCTGCAACCTCTCCCCTATCCTTTGGGTTATGTTCATTAAATGAGAAATAGGCTTAGATAATATTTTGTTACCCATAAAATTAGCTAAGAACAAATCACCAAACTGATCTAAAGAATGAATGGAATTACGCGGCGAAGTACAGTACCAATTAATAGCCTGACCTTTGAGGGTAAGATGGAATGTCATGCAACGGTTGGCATCAGACAAATTAGCAGCATCCATGACACTCATGCATTGCATCCAATGAGCCGTCGGGTCAGCAGTACCATCATATTTGTAGACCTTACCTAAATCTTTGTAGCCCGGTAGAAATAGAGCTGTTTGAATTTCCAAGCCAAATAGGTGAGAAACATGAGAGGTGGGCCCGACCCTTCCCAGTTGAGCATATTCAGATCCAGGTAATACAGATTGACCGGGCTAGGCATATCCCATTTGACCTAACGGATACCCCCCATTGCAAAATTACCCGTGTTAGCCCCAGTATAATAGCTCGGATTGAATAAGGGAGAATACCTAGGAAGAGGCTGCATAACCCGGTTTGTGCCTATACTATAATGCTGAAACTGGGCCAGATTTGGCGAAACTATAGGTCTGGGATATCCTAGTTGGCTAGTTTCGGGACCGAGGTGGCCAAACTGTCCCAACTGCGGACCTAGAGCAGGCTGACCTATCTGACCTAACTGCGGACCCAAGCCAGGCCGACCCAACTGCTGTCCTAACATAGGGAAAGGTAGACCCGACATGAAGGGGTAAGTATTGGGCTGTGCCGTAGGGACCGTGAAAGGAGCTAGGAAGGTGGGAGTAACCTGAGTATGGGCTAAAGTAGTGTAAACAGGAGGAGCGGTAGATACAACATGATTAGATCCTAAGAAAGAATGGGTTCCCCCAGAGTAAGAAGGGCACCCAGAAACAACACTAGGTTGGGGGGGGAGGGGGGGGGGGGGGGGAGACTGAAGACCAAAATAACAGATGGATCGACCATTGGGTTGAACAAAGTTCCTAGCAAAGGAACAGTAGGAACAGCCTGTGAAACAAGAGGTTTTCAATATTAACGACATCTGGAGTGGTGGTTGGAACACTAGAAACTGGGAGCCCTAAACTAAAAGTAGAGGTGACTGGAGGGCCATGGTTAATCAGGTGAAACAGTTGTGGAAACAAACGAAAAAAATTTCTCTTTCGGCTTACTCCTGCTGAGGGGTGAGGGACTCAGCGGTGTGAGATGCAGCCGCGGTAGTGGTAGCTAGTGGAGCGTTGGTGGTGGTAGAAACTATAGCGGCGGCAAGAACAATCATGGTCGTAACGGTGGAAGCAGCGGTGGTGCTGGAAGAAGAAGCATCCACTCTCGAACGATCTTGGTTTTGCGTCATGGTTTCAACAAATTTCTTTGTGTATGAAGAAATTTTGATGAAATAATTTTGATCAAATGTTCCCCACAGACGGCGGCAGTTTTGGTGTGCATAAAACTAAGTCTTCATTTGGGCCTGGCCCAATCGAAGAGGGAATACACAAACAGTAAGAAAGAAGAGAAGCATAAAAGGTTCAAGCCCAAGCTTAGGTCGAAAAAACTCTACAGAAACCGAGCCAAAGAAACATGCTTAGGTTGGTTGTCAGCTTAGGTTGGTCCCACGGGATTTCCTTATTGACACCATAAAAATCGAGTTCAGGGAGGTCGGAATAAATGATGGCACTGATACAGTAGGTAGAAATCATTATAAGATCAGGGATACATTTTGAATACATGCAGGAAGTGCTCAGAAAGATGATGGGAAAGAAGCTAAAAGTCAGGCCATGATGACAAGATCGTATAAAAAGAGGAAGAGCAGTTGGAAGTGCTGATGAGAGAGTAACGAACATGTCAAAGGTCTTGATATAAATACTAAGTCATAAGGTTTAATACGGTACGCAATCTTTTACATTTGAAGCTCTCGGTGAATATAGTTTATCTTCTTCACCCTTACTGACTTGATCGTCGGAGTTACACGGGGGGAAAGCCCCGCTTGTTTTGCTAACTATTTCTAGCGACGATGTGCCCTTTAGGTCAACCCGAGCTACACCTCCTCATCCGTGCTGATCCGAGCTAAAGAGGCCCAGATCTGTTCCTTGCAGCTGCTTGCTTCCGCTAAAGACTTCTACTTTGGGCCTGAACCTTCGAGACATTCATTGGGCCGAACGGAGCATCCAGCACCGGACGTTTTGCGTCACATCAATTACAAAGTGGACTTTTCTAATGAAACGGAGGGAGCATTAACATAATTTTAATGTGTTTTACTGAGTTTCAATTCAATTTACAGAAAAAAAAATTTATTATCAAAGGGTATATAATCAAAATGATTGGCCTAATTAAAAAAATAAAACAAAAATAAATTTAACAAAATTGTAAAAAAAAGTTGAAATTTCTGGATATGCAAATTGCGGGTGAAGATTTTCTATTCGAATAAGAATAATCTGAAGTCTTGAAATTTAATAACCAATAAGAGAAGTAAAATCATTCAATATTGTCTCCAAATATTGGTTAAATAAGAATACATTCTAATTGGACAAATAAAATAATTATAAGTAGAATTACAATTGACAGACCAATTGGAAAAAGAAGAATTTTAATGAGTGTAGAAATTCTTTTTTTTTTTTTTTCTGTTTTGACTTGGACATTTAAAAAAGATAAGAGAAGAATATTAGGATCAAGAGCATCTTATTTACATGAGTAATATTAGAATGACAACAATGAGAATCATTTGAATTACTAGTCCTTAGTTTAAATTGTTGAATGTGTATAATTGTAACTAATGATATTTAGTTTAAGTCAATTTTAGTAGTGGCAGTGAACTTTGTTCAATGTATGAAGAAGGTAGATAGAGAAAGTAAGATGAGAGAAAACGATTAAAGAAAGACTGAAAAAAATGCAAATGGAGAATGGGAAGATGAATGCGGAGAGAGAAAGAAAGAAAATGTAAGGGTCAAAGTAGAGAGAGAAATAAAGAGAAAGTAATATGAGCAAAATAGAGAGATATACTAGTACTCTCTCAATTTTAAAAGTAATATGAGCAAAATAGAGAGATATACTAGTACTCTCTCAATTTTAAAAATAGTACTATTCATTGCCATGATTATACATAAATAATAAGAGTTTTATTTTTATCAGGATCATCATTATGTAAGCTATATCAAGACTCTTCATACATCTAATCACAGGTTGTCACCTACTTTTTTATAAATTGATATATTGTAATTATTATATACTTATCCTGTGAAATCACTTTTTACCTTACTATAATTATTGAATTTACCACGGAATTTTTAGTTACAGATCTACGTAAACTTTTTACCAATTTAAATTAAATCACTTGGGATAGTTTAATAATTTTACCATTGATATTCATTTTTAACAAAATAAATCTCGTGCCTAAGGGTTCACTTATTTGTATATAGGGTATAGTTATTTAAAAAATTTTTAAAAAATTTTTTTTCATTGATATTCATTTTTAACTATTTAAAATTTATGACTAAGGGTTCACTTATTTGTATATAGGGTATAGTTATTTTAAATTTTTTAAATAATTTTTTTCATTGATATTCGTTTTTAACAAATTAAATCTTGTGACTAAGGGTTCACTTATTTGTATATAGGGTATAGTTATTTTAAAATTTTGAAATAAGTTTTTTTTCATTCATATTCATTTTTTAACAAATTAAATCTTATGACTAAGGGTTCACTTATTTGTGTGTATGATATAGTTATTTTAATTTTTTATATAATATTTTTATTAAAAATTGAAATTATAATAAAATACAAGATTAAAGAATATTCCATATAACTATATTTACGTTAGTAAATGTAAAATTTACTTTTAATAAGATATAAGTATACCATTTAATTAAAATATATCACTTTTGAAAAAATTAAGTGGCAACATCTGATTGGATATCTAATGAATCGTAAAATAACTTATTTCAAGATCATCCTGAAAAATATTACTCCCAAATAATAATTAAAAGTAACAGAAATATAGCACAGTATTACATCCAAGTTGATTTCTTTAGTTTTCATCTTTCTTCGGAGAATCCATTGCTTCGCCACCTAGTCAGTTTGAAATGATCTTCTTCCACCACCATCTAGCACATCTCCAACTTTCTTCTTCTTCCTTTTTTTTTTTTTTTTTTTTTTCTTTCTCTGTTAGGTGCTCACACATCTCTTTACTTCCTATCTATTTCAGTTCTTCTTTTCTTTCTTGTCATCAGCAAACATGTCGTGTTACAAGAGAAAATATACTGATGAGCTAATTGATACCTATTTCATAGTGGGCTGGTTGTTACCTGTGAATGATTAGGCATTTTCCCCTGATAAATCGAGGTACTTGTGCCAACTACAAGACCCCAAGCTTGAACCCACATTAAAATAAGCTCATACCATTTGTTGAGCCGCTGAGATGAAAGTGACTCTTTTAGTAAGATAAATCTACTATTTGTCGCTAAATCCATTAAAATTTTCTTACAAAATTATGTGCTATTGTAACTATCTAAAATCACATTTAACATCTTACTTTTAACTACCTAACTTATTTTTGTAGAAATTCTTAACTGTCATATATAATAGAAAGAATACAAAATGTTTAAGAATTAAATATTAAATAGATAACCAGAACAAGATCTTTAATGATTTTGTTTCTTTGAATTCCATATATTGCTAGAATGTCTTCTTTTCATATCATTTGATCCTATATCTAGCACAACTGTATACATATATGTTACATGAAATTAATATAATATGTTACTTCCTCTTCTTTTAAATAACATTATTGGACATACAATCAATTTTTTAGAAAGAAAAATTATAAACATGTTTAACTAGATCTTTGTGGAGATTCTACGAGTCGAACAAAACTTCTTTTGAAATTGAATTTCAATGTCAACTTTAAATATGTAGAGATGGTTGTGGAAATAGTAGAGTTTTCACAAGTGGAAATATTTTAATTTATTTGTTCTATTTTCAAGACTATGGAATAAAGGTAGTTATATAATTTTCATGTTGTTTTGTCATTTTTTGTTTGGTTCCTTTTTTATTTTTTATTTTGCGTGCATAAGCATCAAGGTTTACAAGTTTTGGCTAATTTTGACACTGAATTTCATAATTATATTTAGAAAAAAAAAAGTGCACATTAGGAACTAGTTCTATGATACTAATTTTTTAGTGCTAAACTAGAACACTAATTCAACTTACAACTTAATAAATTACTAAGCCACGATTATAGCACATCCTCATTGGTGAAAAAATTACGTAAAATGCATCAATTTTACTTAATTAAAAGTGCATTATAGTTTTAAAAAAGAAGAATAAAGAAGGTCATATTTGAGGAAAAAGAACGCATAGAATTAAGCAAGGCATAACTCATAATTGTTGAACAAATGTCTAGGCAAAAATATTGCATGCCTTCTGGCCAAAATATGCAAATAATGTTTATTTGCGCTCATCTCTACTCCACTCACTGCTCCTCAAAGTTAAAAAATTTATGGCATCGTTCATCGAATCTATCATATTCTAGCCCTATTCGTTTTTATTGTTTTTGTATGTATATTTTTACTATACAAACTTATATTACGCTTATGAGGGTGATCCTCGGATTTCTCCTTTGGTAAGTTTTCTTCCTCTTCATCATGCAAATCATCATAGTGATCACTTGAACATTGACTCTACTACTGAATCAGTTGCTTGGACAGTGCTATTCTTTTCTTCATCTACTTCCTGCCATACTTTCCCCTTCCTTTGATAGTGTTTTGGTTTTGCTTTTTGTTTCTATAATAAATTTAATATATTATAATATTTTTTTATCATTTTCAATACAATTTATACATTAAAAATATATATTCCAAAACAATGTTTTCAAAAACACAACTTAACAAACAGGCCTTATGTTTAATTTTGAATCTCCGACACCAGTAACCAAACAAGAGTTACCCAACAAAATATGTGGGTGATTTCTTCCATTACTTCACCAGAATGGAGTAATGTGAAAGTTTCATTTGAAATGTATCCAACAAAATAGCTAATTAATCAGGTAATTTGGAAAATTGTTAAACAAAAAAATATGATCCTATTTGAAGCGGGGGGAGGTGGTGGGGGGGGGGGGGGGGGGAAGGTGTTGGGATAGAATTATTACACAATTCATAATATGTTGAATAATGCTTAGGCACAAATGTTGCACGTCTCCTAACCAAAGACGACCCATTATTCATCAATTTCGGATATGAAAATTTTATATGGGACGGAAAAGAAACCCTTCCTTTGGGAAAGATATGGGGGCACTTTCTTCCACATTTACTACTTCACGAAAATGGAGTCATGTGAAAGTTTCATTACTAAATGTATCTCACAAAATAATTAATTATTCAAGAAATTTGCGTAATTCATAAACAAAATAGGGTGAATTCGATTATTGGTCAGCTTACTTTAAAAATCTTAAAATTGGTTACCAAACATTAAAAAATGCCTCTTTTTGGTGACACTGTTAAATTGCTACGTTAACTAAATAATTGAGCCATTTTTGAAGGGTAGTTTTGTCAAACAGTTCCAAATTTCTTAAACCCCTTATCTTAATTTTTTTTTCCAACCGTCACACTTTTTCTCTCTCAAATATTGTCTGACCACCACCACCACGTTCAACCTTCTGAGCCAACGAAGCCACAAATGTCCAAGCAAACAGTACTCGGTTTCTCGATTCCCCCCATCAAAGCTTCCTTCTTGGCCACTGTTTCTTTCCAGTTCTTCACTTTGTCTTCAAGGTCTCCCTTATCTTTGTTGGAAACCCACACTCTCTCAACTTGCACAAAATGATCACAAAACTGAATCTTCCTTTCTCACCAAATGCAGATTGAGAGACTACCCAAGATACCAAAACATTCACCTCAAAAGAATCAGCTTATTAAACATAATAGTAATTTTTAAACAATTATCTCATTTCAAAAATCAATATTCCATAAAACAATGGGATTTTTAAAGCAAACAAAGAAACCCAAAGTAGGGGCCTCAAAAATAACTAGCATTTGGTTAAACAGATTAACTTTCAATACCCAAATATTGCACACACGCAATTTCACAAGCATTTGCCCTATCAAACCAACAACATCTGAAATTAGAAAACTTCACTCGGACCTATCCTGCTGCACCCACCGCCCCCCAAAGACAATTACATAGAAAAAATGGAAAATATGCTAACTTTTTCCTAATTAATGTAATGGAGTGTGGCTTTCTCCTTCTTTTTTGCTGGGACGTTGGTGGTGGCCAGATAACATAGGACTCTATAGCCACCGAATTCCCATCCACCATGGGAGGAATCATGTGCTGCATTTCTTATTTCACCGGTCCAAACCTAAATGGGAGTGGAAATTTTGACCAACTGCTGCCGATAGATCACTATCAGGCTTCTCCGATGAACTCCATACCAGCATGGGATATTCTACCCTGTACCCACCCCGTTTGCTATTGGGCCTCACTCTAATTATAACATGTACCCGAACAGCCATGTCCGCGCCCATGCCCAAGCAATATACGCAAATGCATACCCATACCCTTTTTGTGAGAACAATTCAGGGAAGAGGTTGGTGAGGAACGTCATGCACAAATGTTGCACGCATCCTTCAAAAAAAAAAAAAGAGAAAAGTTTAGGATTAAGTTGCACAAGTGTTGCACATATCCTGTCAAAAGATGACCCAATATTCATTACTTTTAGATATGAAAAATTTGTATCGGGGGGAAAGTAAATCCTTCTTCTTGGAAAGATTTTATACTATTTGAAGAAAATCCTATAAAATTAAAATATGAATATTACAAAGAAAGGCATTAGCACAAGTGTTGCACATCTCCAGCTTTTCTTTTTGTTTGGTTGAATATAATTTTTAGTCACCTTACTTTCATAAAATTCATTTTAGTCACCTTACTTTAAAAAATGCTTTTTTTTTTTTTTTTGTCACTCTATTAAATTGTTCCGTTAAGTGGCTAACAAAGCCATTTTTGAGGATATTTTTGTCAAATTAGCTCCAAACTTGGTCAGCTATTTTTATCTCTCTTTTCTTCAGCCATCATTCCTTGCGCATGTCAAATTAGTTGGTGAAAAAAAAAAAGAAAGGGCTTTAGTCAAACCCATTTCATCTAAATTTGGCAAAATTACCATTCCCGAAGAAGGAGCAGTAGTTCTTAAGCTTGGCAAGAACTCAACACTAATGATATGCTCATCATCATCAAGCTCAAGCGTTCAACCATAGATTGCACTCTGAAGCATTTGGGCACAACAAAAAAAGGCAAGAAACAAATACTCAAACTCATTTTGGGATGGGTTGAAAATTACCAGCTTTAGGAAAAAACGAGCAAGGGAAATTGATAATCAAAACTTGAACCCAAATGCCAATATGAATTGAAAACCGGTTCCTTTAGATCTGATTTGGGCCCAGCCACCACTTCCTCATCCTCTTCCACATAACTCTATAGCCACCATAGAAGGATTCACATGTGACGTTCCTTATTCCAACGGTCCAAACCCGAATGGAAGTGAAAATTCATGTTTAGTAACATGACTCAAACCAAGGGCCTGTTCTCAGACCCGGTTCTGGCCTTTTTTTGGTCTCAACCCAAAAATCTAACCCTAAACCATGTTCTTTACCTGTTCTCAAACCCGGGTCACAAAACCAAAGTACCAATTACGACAGACGAATTAAGCCGCCGCTGAACTATACACGAACGCCGCAGTGAAAAAACAATTATTATTATTATTCTTCTTCATATGTTTTTTCTCTTCTTCTTTTTTATTATTTTCTTATCTTAACTAAAAGTGAGTACTCTTATTCTTATCAAATATTAAATCTAAAATAATAATCTCTATTATTATACTCACCCTACTCTTTCGTCTTTTCTTCTCCGCATTACAACTGCCCTAACGAGTAGAACATATTCTTCTTCTTTCTTTTTTCTTCTCATCTCCTTCTCGTGTCTCATCCTCACTCCTCCTTATTCTTCTTCTTATCTTCTCTAATCTCCTTCTCGCGTCTCCTCTCCTCCTACTTCGTCTTCTTCTTCTTCTTCTTCTTCTCGCGTCTCCTCCTCCTCTCCTCCTTCTTCTTATCTTCTTCTTCTTCTTCTCCTTCTTCTTCCCGCGCGTTGTGATTGTAAATTCCCCAATCAAACAAATGGGTTTGCTGGAAACAGAAAATTAAATCTTCAATCAAACCAAATGGGTTTACTGGAAACAGAAAATTAAATCTTCAATCAAACCAAATGGGTTTGCTGGAAACAGAAAAAAAAAAAAAAAAAAGAAGAAGAATTTTGGGGATTTAGGTTTTGGGCTCACTGTGGCGGCGGCGACGCGGCGTCGGAGGCGGCAGGGCAGACCCGAGTCTGAGAACGACGTTTCTTTGTTTTGGGTCTCAACCCATTCGGTCTCAACCTAAAAACTCAGACCTGGGTCTGAGAAACTTGAAAAGAACAGGCCCCAAATGTTTGAATCTCATTTTGCAATTTATAATAGTTTCTCATCATTCTCAATAAGTCTTTTTTTAACATTTCCAATAAAACTTTTTACATTACCAATATAATTTTAATTTTAAAATCACAATCCAAACGAAGATTTGAATCCAGTCTTGACACCAAGCGGGGCCTTACCCACCGCCGCCGACGCTGACAGATCACTATTAGGCTTCTCCGATGGACTCCACACTATCCTGGATTATTGTAGCCCATACCCACCCTGTTTGCTATTGGGCCTCACTCCAATTATAACTGTACTTGGATGCCGACGTCCACGCCCACGCCCATGCCCAAGCAATATATGCAAATACATGAGAACAATTCAGGGGAGAGGTTGGTGAGATTAGGAACTTCCACGACAAATGTTGCACGTTTCCTTCCAAAAAAAAGAATTTTAGGATCCTTAATTAGGCACAATTGTTGCACATCTCCTTTCAAAAAAGAAAATTTTAGGATCCTTAATTAGGCACGAGTGTTGCACGTCTCCTTCCAAAAGATGGCACAATATTCATCAATTTCCAATTTTAAAAATTTATATCGAAGGAAAAATAAATCCTTCTTCTTAGAAAAATTTTATACTATTTGAAGGAAATCCAATAAAATTAAAATATATTACAAAGAAAGGCACTAGCACGAGTATTGCACGTCTTCAACTTTTCTTTTTTGTTTGGTTGAATTTAATTTTTGTTCACCTTATGTTCATAAAGTTCAACTCTTAGTCACCTTACCCTAAAAAAAAAATGTTTTTTGGTCACTCTATTAAGTTGTTACGTTAAGTGGCTAACAAAACCATTTTTTCTGGATATTTCGTCAAAACAACTCCAAACTTGTTAAACCGTTTTCATCTTCTCTTTTCTTTAGCCATCACTCCTTCCTAGCATGCAAGACGGAAGAAAGAAGTTTTTACTTGCTTGCTGAGGTCTCTTGTGCTTGTCAAATTAACTGTTGGCAAAAAGAAAGAAATGGCTTTAGTCAAACCTATATCCCAAAGGAGGAGTAGTAGTGCTTTTTCTTGGCAAGAACCCATCACCAATTAAGGACATGCTCATCATCATCAAGCTCAAGTGTTCAACCATTGATTGCATTTTGAAGTGTCTGGGCACAATCAAAGAAGGTAAGAAACGGTTACTCAAACTCATTTTGAAATGGGTTGAAAATTACCAAGTTTAGAAAAAATGAGCCAGGGAAATTGATGATCAAACCATAAGCCCGAACTCGAACCCGAATAGGACTCTATTGCCATCAGATTCCCATCTACCATGGGAGGATTCATGTGTGACGCTCCTTATTCTAATGCTCCAAACCCAAATGGGAATGGAATTTTTTGCCAATTGACGCCGACATATCACTATCAGGCTTCTCCGATGGACTCCACACCATCCTGGAATATTGTACCCCATACCCACCTATTTGCTATTGGGCCTCACTCCAATTATAACCTATACTTGGATGCCTATGCCCACACCAATACCCAAGCAATATACGCAAATGCATACCCATACCTTATTTTTTAGAACAATTCAGGGAAGATGTTGGGGAGATTAGGAACTTCCATGATGAATGTTACACATCTTCTTCCAGAAAAGAAAAATTTAGGATTCTTAATTATGCACAAGTGTTGCACGTCACCTTCCAAAAGATGACCCAATATTCATCAATTTCAAATATGAAAAATTTATATCGTTCAGAAAATAAATCCTTCTTCTTGGAAAGATTTTATACTATTTGAAGAAAATCCTAAAAAATTAAAATATAAATATTACAAAAGAAAGGAGCATGCACGAGTATTGCACGTTTCTTGCTTTTCTTTTTTGTTGTACCAAATTATAACATTCCCTCCTAGTTATGTGCTTGATATATGCATAAATCTTATATTCTTAGTATTTTTTTTGCTAGCTTTATTTTATTGATTGTTTCTTTCAGTATTTCATTACTCTAGTCGACAAATTTTGGTTCGTTTATATGGTAATTTTTGTTTTCCAATAGCAAAACTAGACAGATCCTTGGTCAGACGGCCATAATTTTCTAGAACCTCAAGGAGCGTTTGGTGTATGTGATAGATTATCTACTATACCACTAGCATTCCACGAGAGGATTAGTTGATTGATTAGATTGAGACTCTCTAAGATATCAATCACTAAACTAAACAAAGTAGCGAAAATCATAAGAGAAGAGAATTTCACATGAGGTTGGAAAAGAGTACGCCGATTCATCAAGTTCTACCACTTAAGGGCCCAATCATAGTCAGAAGAATAGATTAATCCTGACTCAGAAGGAGCGCTAGATATATGCTTAATACATGAAAGTTGAAAGTTGTTTCGACCAATGAAAGGTACACATAAACGTCACCCTCCCTACTTTTCTTCTTCACTTTAATTATTAATGTTGTTAATACGAAGTTTTCACTCACAAACTAATCACACCTGGCAACACATATATTTCTTGTAATTTTTTCTTTGCGTTTATTTCTCTAACAATTTGAATCATGTTCTAAAAACAAATTGCTATAATTGGTTCTAACTATCTTAAATCACATCAAACGCCTTACTTTTAACTATTCCTTATTTTTATAACAATAGTTAACTGTCACTTAATAGAAATAATACAAAATGTTTAAGAATAAAGTAAAAAATAAACAACTAACTAGAACAATATACATTGAGACATGGTGCTCAGGTTTAACCTACAGTTAGTCAAAAGTTATGGCCCTGGAACAAGATGACCCAAGTTAATGGTTGAGCACCTCATGAAAATTGTATATTGATAGATTCATTCTTTTTAGGTTTCTTTATTTTCCAATTTTCATGATTTTATCTCTTTGAATTCCAAATGTTTCTCAAATGTCTTATTGTCATTTTATTCGATCACATATATAGCTCAGGCATATGATAAATTTTCTATAAAAAATATAAAATAAAAATATGTTTTGTACTATATCTTAATGGAGGTTCTACGAGTCGAACATAACATCTTTTGAAATTAAATTTTGATGTTCACTTTAAAGATATAGAGATGGCATTAGAAATATATTGATAATCAATGTGATTTATTCTTATTAAATTCATTTTATATATTTTTAGGATTGAATTTAACTACTTTTGTCTTAAATGCAGGTAACTTGTGATGAAGATTAAGACTGACTTCCTTTTGGTGCACAATTTGTTTCATGCATGCCACGTGAAAATTACTCTATGTCCACTTGATTTTTCTTATATGAATCATGTTACACTGATTATAACCAAATTCATTACATTAGATTATAGGTAATGATTTTTTTTTTTTTTTTGGTATTAATTCTATTTGAAAGCATCTGCATCTTGTATTTCTGTATATCAGGGTAAGACTCATTATGTCCCACAGTCACTTATTTTTTTCCAAAATTTTCATAAAGGGTCATTATTCCTCCAACCCATTAATCGGCTGTTCTCCCCACCCACCCCACCCACACACACACACACCACCCACACCCAAAAAAAAATAAAAAAATCATGTGTATAATTTTAGTGCATTGAATATTACTTTTAATTTTGGGAAATATTAATTTCTATTGACTGATTTATTTTGATGTTATTTCATTCATGTGTATCATTAAGTTATATTGGATTTAAATTCTTATATTTAATACTAATATATCGTTCAATTAAATATTAGGATGCTATTGAAGTGTTCCATTGTTGCAAATAGGACTTTTCAAAATAGTCTTATTTTTGTAAGACTTAACAGGACATTTCAAAAAAGTCTTATAAGTTTTTTAAATAAATCTCTTTGAAGATTCCTATTACGTTAAAAAACTAATTGTGAATAGAGCAAATAGGACTCTTTAATTAGAAAAGTCTTATTAGTTTTAGAACTAATGGGACTTATTGAGATGTACTATTAACTTTGTGAATAGAATTTTTGAATAGTCTTGTTATCACAATATATATTGAAACTCAAGCAATTAGAGCTCTTTCTATAGAGTTCTGTTAGTTTTAAACTTATAGGATACTTTCGAAAAGCCCTATTAAATTGTCAATAGGACTTTTTTGAAGAGTCATATACTTATTGAAACTCGAGCATATAACACTCTAAATAGAATGTCATAAAGCTACATGAGTCATAATATGGTACCGGATAGGACTCTTTTAGAGACTCCCAACAACTTGTCTTTGTTTCTTGAGTTTTCAGAGGTGAGAATATTTTATTTATTTGCCTTATTTTCAAGACTATGAAATAAATGTAGTTTCATAGCTTTCATGATCTTGTATAAAATTTGTTTGTTCCTATTTTATTGTATTTTTTGGAGCACATGCATCAAGACCATAGCTTATATAAGTTTTGGCTAAAGTTAACACTGAATTTATTTCTATATTTAGAAAAAGGATGTGCACATTAGGAATTAGTTCTATGATGCATATATTTGACTGCTAAACGAGAACACTTAATTCAACATGATAAATTCCCAAACCAGAACAATAGCACATCCTCCTTGGTAAAAATATTTACACAAAATGCATCGATTTAATTAATGAAAACTGCATTATAGTAGGATAAAAATGGTCCTATTAAGGAAAAATTACTTATAGAATTATGCATGGCAAAACTCATAGTTGTTGAATAAATGCTTAGGCACAAGTATTGCACGTCATCTAACCATAATATTATAGGAAACAAAAATTATGCACTTAATTTATCTGTACTCATCTCTACTCTACTTCACTCACTGCTCCTCAAAGTTCAAAAATTTAGGGTAAATTACATTTACCTCCCTCGATGTTTTTGCAAACCGCCAACAGCCCCTTGAGGTTTCGTTAAACTACTAACACCCCACTGAACATTCAAATTTTGACAAAAACTTGCATGCAACCTGCCAGATGGTTCGATATGCACCACTTTCACTTTTAGAAATATTGCAAATCTAATATTTTAAGAGCAAAAGTATTATCTGTCGAACTGTCATACAGTCTGCCAAGAGCCTAATAACAAAAATGTTTGAGTTTTGAATTTAATTTTTTGACTCACAAAGGGGCAAATGTAATTTTACGAAGCCGAAGAAGAATAATTACTATATTATTACTCAGTTCATGGGGGTGTTGGTAGTTTCATAAAACCTCAGAGGGGTGATGGTAGTTTGCATAAACCTCGAGGGAGGTAAATGTAATTTACCCAAAAATTTATGGCATCATTCATCTAACCTACACTCCGTCAACTTCTATAAAATGGTTTGGGTAATGAAGTATCTCTTGACAGCAATATCGCTCAATACGTGGGTCCAGCCATGGAAAAAATACATGATCGATCTTAGTATCAGTAAGGTTCCAAGGAGTTTCCTTTCCTCCAACACAGAAAGCAACATAAAATTACAAGGCAACATAAAAGTACAAAACTTCATCTTCCAATCTCACCAAATGCAGATTGAAAGACTATTGCATGCAGTTTTCAAAATATTCACCTCAAAATAGTCATCTTATTAAACATAATAATAATTTTAAAAAATAAATCATTTCACAAATCAATATTCCATAAAACAGCTGGATTTTTAAAGCAAGTGAAGAAACCCAAAGCATGCATGGGCCTCAAAAATCACTAGCATTTGGACAGACATTAACTTTCAGTACCCAAATACTTCACACACACACCCACACCCACACCCACACCCACACGCTATTTCACAAGAATTTGCCTCATCAAATGAACAACATCCAAGAATTAGAAAACTTCACTCATAACCATGTTGCTTTACCCACCGCCCCAAAGACAATAAAACAGGAAAAAAAAAAAGGAAAAATCGCTAACATTTTCCTAATTAATGTAACGGCTTTGGACTTTGGTGGCTACTCTAGTTTGTAAGGTTGAATGTGGTGGTAGTGGTCGGATAACATTTGAGGGAGTGGGTGTGACGGCTGGAAAAAAAAATGAAGAGTAGATTTAAAGGGCTTTAAAAAATTGGAGTTTTTTTGAAAAAAATACCCTAAAAAATGGCTTTGATAGTTAGATAACTGAGCAACAAAGCAGAGCCGCAAAGTGACCAGAAAAATGCAATTTTTAAACATTGGTTACCAAATTTAGGATTTTCAATGTAAGGTGACCAAAAGCTAAATGTTATGAAAGTTAGGTGACCAAAATTCAATTTCACCAAACAAAATATGATCCTATTTGGAAAAATAAAATAAACTTGTACAATTATTGCACAACTCTTAATATGTTGAATAAAGTGTTTCAAGTTGACTTCCAAAAGATGACTAGGTATACATCAAGTTAATATGAAAAATTTATACTGGAGGGAAGAGAAATCCTTATTCTAGGAAGATATGTGGGCACATTTCTTCTAGATTTATTACTTCACCGGAATGGAGTAATGCGAAAGTTTCCTTCATAACTGTATCCAAAAGAATAACTAATTATTCAGGAAATTTAGAAAATTCATACACAAAATATGATCCTATTTGAAGAAAGAAAAAAAAATCTATAGACTTATTGCACAACTCTTAATATGTTGAATAAATTCTTAGGCACAAGTGTAGCACGTCTCCTTCCAAAAGATGACCCATTATTCATAAATTTCAGATATGAAAATTTTTATATTGGAGGGAAAATATATTCTTCTTTTAGGAAACCCTCCACAAAGGATATGCCCATCATCATCAAGCTCAAGCGTTAAACCATAGATTGCGTTCTGAAGCATTTAGGCACAACAAAAGAAGGAAAGAAACAATTACTCAAACTCAGTTTGGAATGGGTTGAAATTTACCAACTTTAGAAAAAATGAGCCAGGGAAATTGATAATAAAACAATAAACCCGAACTTGAACCTGAATAGGACTTTGTAGCCACCGGATTCCCATCCACCATGGGAGGATTCGTGTATGATGTTCCTTATTCCAGTGGTCCAAACCCGAATGGGAGTGGAAATTTTTAGCCACCAATGCCGACATATCACTATCAAACTTCTCAAATGGGCTTCACACCATCCTGGAATTTTGTTCCCCACACCCACCCTGTTTGCTATCTAACCTCACTCCAATTATAACTCGTACTCAGATGCCTATGCCAATGCCATGGCCAATGCCCAAGCAATAGGTGCAAATGCATACCCGTACCCAATTTTTTAGAACAATTCAGGGGAGAGGTTGGTGATATTAGGAACTTCCATGACCAATGTTGCATGTCTTCTTCCAAAAAAGATATTTTAGGATTCTTAATTAATTATGCACAAGTGTTGCACGCCTCCTTCCAAAAATGAAATATTTAGGATTCTCAATTAGGCACAAGTGTTGCGCATCTCCTTCCAAAAAAAGAAAAGTTTAGGATTCTTAATTAGGCACAAGTGTTGCACGTCTCCTTCCAAAAGATGACCTAGTATTCATCAATTTGAAATATGAAAAAATTATATCGGAAGGAAAATAAAACGTTCTTGGAAATATTTTATACAATTTGAAGGAAATCCTATAAAATTAAAATATGAATATTACAAAGAAAGGAACTAGCATGAGTGTTGCATGTCTCCCGCGGCTTTTCTTTTTTGTTTGGTTCGATTTAATTTTTGCCTACCTTACTTTTATAAAGTTCAGCTTTTAGTCACCTTACTTTAAAAAAACACATTTTTTGGTAACTCTGTTAAGTTGTTCCTCTAAGTGGCTAACAAAGCCTATTGCTTGAGGATATTTTCGTTAAAAAAATAAAAATTGTTGAATCCTTTTCACCTTCTCTTTTTCTTTAGCCGTCACTTCCTTGCTTGCTTACAAGACTGAAGAAAGAATTTTTTGCTAGCATGCTTGCCGAGACCTATTGTGCATGTCAAATTAATTGCTGATGAAAAGAAAGAAATAACTTTAGCCAAACCCCCTTCATCCAAATTTGGTAGAACTACCATTCCCAAATGAGGAATAGTAGTGCTTCAGCTTGGCAAGAACCCCACACCTGGATATGCTCATCATCATCAAGCTTAAGCGTTCAACCATAGATTGCGCCCTGAAGCATTTGGACACAACAAAAGAAGGCAAGAAACAATTACTCAAACTCATTTTGGAATGGGTTGAAAACTACCAGCTCCAGAAAAAATGAGCCAGGGAAATTGATGATCAAACCATAGACCCGAACCCGAATGCCGATATGAATTGAAACCGGTTCCTCCGGATATGATTCGCCCCCCCACCCCCCCCCCCCCCCCCCGGCACCTCTTCCTCCTCCTCTTCCATAGGACTCTATAGCCTCTGGATTCCCATCCACCATCGTGCATGACATTCCTTATTCCAACAGTCCAAACCTGAATGGGAGTGAAAATTTTACCCCACCGCTCCCGACAGATCACTATCAGGCTTCTTCGATGAACTCCACACCATCCTAGAATGCTGTAACCCGTACCCACCCCATTTGCTATCGAGCCTCACTCCTATTATCACATGTACCCGGATGCCCACACCCATGCCCGAGATATATACATGAATGCATACCCGTACCCTATTTTTGAAAACAATTCAGGAGTGAGGTTTGTGAGACTAGGAACTTCCACGAAGAATGTTGCATGTCTTCTTCCACAAAAAAAAAAAAAATGTTTGGATTCTTAATTAGGCACAAGTGTTGCACATCTCCTTCAAAAAGAAAAAAAGATTTGGATTCTGAACTAGGCATAAGTGTTGCACGTCTCCTTCCAAAAAAAAGAAAAAAAAAATGTTTGGATTCTTAACCACAAGTGTAGCACATCTCCATCCAAAAAAGAAAAAAAGTTTGGATTCTAACTAAGCACAAGTGTTGCACGTCTCCTTCCAAAAGATGACCCGGTATTCATCAATTTCAAATGTAAATAAATTTGATATTGGGGGGAAACTAAATCCTTTTTCTAGGACAGATTTTATATTATTTGAAGGAAATCCTATAAAACTAAAATATAAATATTACAAAAAAAAGATACTAGCACGAGTGTCGAACGTCTCCAGCTTTTCTTTTTTGTTTTGCCAAATTGATTCATTCTCTTCTAGTTATGTGCTTGATATGTGCATAAGTATTATATTATTAGGTATTTTTTATTGCTAGTTTATTTCATTGATTGTTTCGTTTCATATTTCATTACTCTGGTCGACAAATTTTGTTTTGTTTGTATGGTAATTCATGTTTTCCAATAGCAAAACTATACAGATCTTTGGTGAAAAGGAACGGCCACAATTTTCAAAAACCTCAAGGAGTGTTTAGTAATTTTGAGAAACTTGGAGCGGTAAATATTATAAGTTACACAACAATTCTTGAAGTTCTTCTTCCAGAGTTGGTGTATATGATAGATTCGCGACCAATGATAGGTAAACAGTATTTCTCTTCTACACTTTATTAATTTTGTTAATACTATGTGCTCACTTACAAATTAATCACACATGGCGACACATAAATTTCTTTTTTCAAAAAACATTTCTTTGCGTTTATTTTTGCAACAATTTGGATTATGTTCTAAAAAACAGAGTTTGCTATAACTGGTTCTAACTATTAATAATTGTTGGAAAATAATAATTTAAACCAAACTTGTATTAATTAGGCAATTATAATTGTAGTAGGATTTATTATTTGTCTGTTTCCTATTCGGTTTAGTGTTTGTTTTGGGTAACCTATTTGTTTTAGGAAATAGTTCTGAATCAGATTTATGATAACATTCAGGGATAATTTAGCTTATAAATATATGTCTTGGGTTGCCATTGTAAACATAGAGAAAATTACAAAGAAATCAAAGAAGCCTTTCGGCTGGTTTTGGGTCGTGCGAAGTTTCGCAGTCCCGGGTTTGTTCGGTTAGCTTTAGCTTGTTTTTGCTTAAAGTTTGTTCTTAGTATTTGGTTTTGCTTCCTCGGTTCTAGTGCAATCCATCCAATTGTGCTAGTTTGGTTTTTCCTTGCTGCGATATAGATCAATTAATTTGAATTGATTTGTTTGTTTTGCTTCATCGATCGGCGTGCTTCATTAAGTTGGCGGTTTTCGTTTTTGGCACACAATTAGCTTTTGAGTTTGTTTTCCTTGCAGCTAATTTTGTTTCGACATTTGTGGGTTGATTAATTTATTTTGGATCCTACATCTGCTATCAGAGCCTGTGTTAATTTTTGGGAGTCAAGATGTCTTCTTTATTTAATCCTCCTGAGTGTCATGTATTTGTCTTTTATGGGAAAAATAATTTTGAAATTTGGTGTCAATTGATGAAGAATTTTTTCAAGATGGTTAGTATCTGGCATGTAATTGAGCCAGGTTTTGAAGAACCTGAGAAAGATAAGGAATGTGAAAAATCAACAGCTGAGAGAAGTAAAGAATTGGAGAAAAATCGTTCTCACAATAATCATGCACTCTATTATTTAAGAATGAAGGTTGGATTAGACATATGCAGAAGTTTAATAGAGGTAGAGACAGCTAAGGAGTTTTTGGACAAATTAAAAGTTATCAATCGAGGAAGTAAAAACGTTCAAAGAGTCAAACTACAGGAGTTACGGAGACAATTTGAGTTGGCAGAGATGAAGCCTAATGAAAATGTGCAAGAATACATGGCTAGGGTAAAATCCATAGTTGGTCAGATGAAGATTAACGGTGATAAAGTGACAGAAGAGCAGATAGCGTCTAAAGTTCTTCGGACGTTGACTTCGAAATTTCACACAAAGAAGGAGATTATTGAGGCCATTAAAGATCTTTCTACTTTTTCGTATGCTGATTTGGAAGGAGAATTGGTGACATATGAGATGTCATGTGACAGACCATTTGTTGATGCGGCATCAGAAGCATTGAAGGCTTTAGTATGTAAGCCTAAAGAATCCGATGGTTGTGAAACCAATCAGCAGGGCCAGAATTCTCAAGTGAGAGGACGTGGCGGTCAAAGCTTCAGAGGCAGAAGCCATGATAGAGGTAATTTTTCTTACCAACCAAAAGTTAATTCGGATGCTCAAAATAATGGGCAAAAACGTGATAGGCCTAAAATTAAATGTTATAATTGTGGAAAGATGGGTCACATAAAAAAAGATTGTTGGGGTCTTAAAAATAACAATACTGGACATGCTCAAATAGCTGAAAGTAGTGGTGATAATCATGAAACTGTTTTATTTATTACTGGTGCTGGTGAAGAAGATAAAAGTTCTAAGTGGTACATTGATTCTGGTTGTAGTAATCATATGTGTGGGAGAAAGGAAATTTTTTCTGATCTTGATGAGACCTACAGGAATACAGTGAGGTTTGGAATAATCATGTTATGTCTGTTGTTAGGAAATGTAGTATTCCTATTACTTTGAAAAATGGGAAGACCAGTGCAATTGGTGATGTCTATTATGTGCCTAATCTTAGTCAGAATTTGTTGAGTCTTGGTCAGTTGCAGGAGAAGAATTATGATATTAATTTTAGGCATGGTATTTGCACAATTCGTGATGAACGGATGGGGATGATTGCAAAGGTAGACATGAACAATAACAGGTTGTTTCCAATCACTCTTAATTATTATAATTCAGCTTACTTTAGTACCACGGGCTGTGATGAGAGTTGGTTGTGGCATATGAGATTTGGCCACTTTCATTTTGGCGGGTTGAACTTTATTGTGAAGAATAATGTTGTTTCTGGATTGCCATCACTTAACTTTAAATCTCGACAATGTGAGTCGTGTGTTTTGGGTAAGAAGCACAGGGAGCCTTTTCCAAAAGGTGAAGTTTGGAGGGCAAAGCAGCCACTGGAGCTGATTTATTCTGACTTGTGTTCTGTTGATGTTCCTTCTCGGGGTGGTAACAAGTATTTTATCACTTTTATTGATGATTTTAGTAAGAAGACCTGGGTTTATTTGTTGAAGTTTAAATCTGATGCATGTGATATTTTTAAGAGCTTCAAGACTTATGTTGAGAAGTAAAGTGAGCGTTCCATTAAAACTCTGAGAACTGATAGAGGCACTGAATATACGGTGTGTGATGATTTCTTGAAAAATCATGGGATTAAGCATCAGATGACGGCTAGGTATACTCCTCAGCAGAATGGTGTTGCAGAGAGAAAGAATAGAACAGTGATGGATATGGTGAGGTCGATGATGATGGCCAAAAGTATGCCTAAGGATTTCTGGGCTGAAGCTGTAGCTTGTGCAGTATACTTGTCGAACAGGTGTCCAACAAGAAGTATTGGTAATAAGACTCCATATGAGATTTGGTCAAGAAAGAAACCAAATATCTCACATCTTAAAGTATTTGGGTGTGTTGCATATGCCCATGTTCCCGATGCAATACGGAAGAAGTTGGATGACAAGGCAGAAAAATGTGTCTTTATTAGTTATAGCAGTGAAACTAAAGGGTATAAACTGTTCAATCCTGATACTGAGAAGGTAATTATCAGCAGAGATGTTACTTTTGATGAATAGGGAGTTTGGGATTGGAAAAAGAAGGCACCAGAAATTGTAAAACGATCATCAGCAGTGTATATTGGTGGAGATAATGCAACTGAAGAGCAGTGTCAGTCAGTTCAACAACCAGTTTGTGATTCTTCCACTTCTACAGCTTCCACCTCAAGTGGACGTCCGAGCAGAGAGTCAAAACTGCCAGCTCGTTTGAATGATTATATAGTTGGGGATGAAGTTGATAATTTGACTGATGAGGATGTTGTGAATTTTGCTTTGTTTGCAGATTGTGATCCTGTTAATTTTACATATACTGTTGGAGATGATCGTTGGGTGAAGGCAATGGATAAAGAAATTAATTCCATTGAGAAGAATAATACTTGGGAGCTTACAAACCTTCCGAGTGGAAAGAAGCCCATTGGTGTAAAGTGGGTTTACAAGACAAAGTACAAACCTAGTGGAGACGTTGATAGATACAAGGCAAAACTTGTTGTAAAAGGGTACAAGCAGAAGCCTGGAATTGATTATTTTGAACTGTTGCTCCTGTTGCTAGACTTGATACTGTGAGAATAATAATTTCTCTGGCTGCCCAAAATGATTGGAAAATTTTTCAGATGGATGCAAAGTCTGCTTTTCTGAATGGAGTCCTTGAAGAGGAGGTGTATGTTAATCAACCTCCTGGCTTTGTGAAAAGAGGTCAAGAAAAGAAGGTCTATCGATTGAAGAGAGCCTTATATGGATTGAAGCAAGCTCTGAGAGCTTGGTATACTCGTATTGATACCTTCTTTGTCAAAAGTGGTTTTCAAAGGTGTCTCTATGATGAGTTTGAAAGTAGAGGTGAAGAATTACTGCAAGTTGGATTCGCATGTTGTCTATACTGCGAAAGAGATTTCAATAGAGATTAAAGCTCATGATGGCGATGGAGCTGCTTTGATCCAAGTTTGGTTTAAGAGAGACTATGTTGAAAAATAATAATTTAAACCAAACTTGTATTAATTAGGCAATTATAATTGTAGTAGGATTTATTATTTGTCTGTTTCCTATTTGGTTTAGTATTTATTTTGGGTAACTTATTTGTTTTAGGAAATAGTTCTGAATCAGATTTATGGTAGGATTCAGGGATAGTTTAGCCTATAAATATATGTCTTGCCATTATAAACACAGAGAAAATTACAAAGAAATCAAAGAAGCCTTTCGGCTGGTTTTGGGTCGTGCGAAGTTTCGCAGTCCCGGGTTTGTTCGGTTAGCTTTAGCTTGTTTTTGCTTAAAGTTTGTTCTTAGTATTTGGTTTTGCTTCCTCGGTTCTAGTGCAATCCATCCAATTGTGCTAGTTTGGTTTTTCCTTGCTGTGATATAGATCAATTAATTTGAATTGATTTGTTTGTTTTGCTTCATCAATCGGCATGCTTGATTAAGTTGGCGGTTTTTGTTTTTGGCACACAATTAGCTTTTGAGTTTGTTTGCCTTGCAACTAATTTTGTTTCGACATTTGTAGGTTGATTAATTTATTTTGGGTCCTACAATAATCACATCAAGCATCTTACTTTTAACTATACCTTATTTTATAACAATAATTAAATGCCACTTAATAATAATAATACCAAATGTTTAAGAATAAAGTGAAAACGTTTTTTTTTTTTTTTGAGACAAACACACACACACATAGAATACACACACGGAGTGGAATAACCCACTAGAGAACCTCAAAAGCCATGGTAAGAATAAAGTGAAAACTAAACAGTTAAAATTAGAACCGATCGGTGCGGAGATGAAGGTATTACATGTCCTTAATAATAAATGAAGCCAGTGCGGAGATGAAAGTGGAACGAGGCTTATTACATGGAAATTAATGGATGAGCACATCAAGAATATTGTATTTGTTGGATTCATTCATTTTATATTAGTTTTCTTTATTTGCCTATTTTCATGATTTTCCCTCTTTGAATGCCATATATTTGTCAAATGTTTATTTTCGTTTTATCCGATCCTATATATTGCTCAACGGTATATATATATTGGATGGAACTAATATAGCATCATATTTCTTCTCTTCTTAACTTACATTAGCAGTCATATGATCAATTTTCTTAAAAAATATAAAATAAAAATATGTTTAGTGCCATATCTTAATGGAAGTTTTACCGATTGAACGAAACTTCTAATTGGGTTTCGATGTCCACTTTAGAGAAATAGAGATGGCAATGGAAATTGATGTGACGCAAAAAATACACTTCAGATGGTGCTTCTTGCGGCCCAGTAAAACTTCTTGAAAAATATGGCCCAATCTGAACGAAGCTTTGCCGTAAAGAAAGATGAGCACGCTGGGAAAACGATCTGGGTAGCTCGGATCAGCAAGGCCGATGAAGAGAAGTGGATCACACTGTTCCGGTGACAAATGGTAAATAATCAGGAAAAGGAGCGGGGCTTTCCCCCTGTATAGGCTCCGACGGTCAAGTTAGAATGGTTGGAGAAGATAAACAGTAAAGATGAATGCTTGAAATGGTAAAAATTGTTTACCTTACTAAGTCTGAAGACTTAGTATATATACCTCAAGTTGAAAATGTGTCTGTTGAGCCTTCATCATTGTTGTGTTTACCTGTTCCTTCTATTTAGCGTGGCGTGTACGTTACTATCTTGACCGGATTTCGTGGGTTTCTTCCTCTCTTAGAAGATCCGGAAATCACTGCGCATCATAGAAAAAATATACCTAATCTATGGCAGTTTTTACCTACTGTGTTAGTGCAACAGTGTAGTCCGATCTAACTATTTTAGCTCGGTTAGGCCGATTATCATGATGTGAATGTGAGGAACTAACCCATGCATTCTAAAGTTTAAAGTCCGACCTAACCCTTTACGAGATATACTGTTTGGCTTGGTTTTATGGTTTAGACCGACCTAAACTTGTAACAAAAAAACTACTTGGCTTGGTTTGGATGATCTATCCGACCTAAGCGGGGTTCTGGGCTTTCTACGCGTCTTTTTATCCTTCACTGTATCTTTGTTCTAATCCATTGGGCTAGGCCCAAAGGAAGTTCAATTTTAGGCACACCAACAAGTCCCCCCAGTATTAGGTTTTACCGATCTAGAACTTAATACTCTGTGTTTTTCCGAGCTAAAACTTTTTCTGAACTATTTCATGCATTTTCCGATATTAATCTGATCCGATTTTCCGAGCTATAATGTGATATTTACTATGTTTTACCAAGCCAAAAACGTGACTAAGGCATTTATCCAATATTCATCCGACCTATGTTCAGATACCTCTTTAAAGTTTTTTCTCCCGACCTATATATATCTCGTCAGCCGATTCACAAGTAATAATTGCAGTACTGACCTAAAGAATTTGAGCAGACTATTGGACAAATTAATGAATGCGGTAATAAAGGCATACCTTTGCGTTACCCAAAGTCTGGCTTTTGAAGAGTCGGGACGTAACTGGACACGTTTTCACGACTATTAAGGCAAACGGTACGACTTCCCATGCCTTTACGATCCTCGAGGTGGCATTAAAGGCTGCAACGATTGGCTTGCCCGTGTTTATTCGATCTCCCCGAGGCTTCCCTATAAAAGCCGTAGGAGTAGGCATTTGGCACCATTACACTATTCGCATCCTGAAAAAAGAGAGAGAAGAAAAAAATTTTTGCTCTCCTTCCTTCCGTCGGAGTCGTCGTGCCTTGCCGGAGTTTGTAGGTGTCGTCTTTCTGCCCTGCCAATTTTGTCTGCACCGTTGCTTCGCCGTCGCCGCGACTCTTACCTTCGTTCAATCGACTGCAATGGCTTCCGAAAGGAGTTCTGCCACCTGAGCCTCTCGCCAAAACCCATCTTCAGGTTAGTCCGTTCTTCCCCCTTTTTTTACAAATGAACTGCTGATTAGCTTTAAATTTCTGGCATGTTTGAAGCATGAACTCTTCATAGGATCTGTTATCTGGATTTATGCATGATTTTGGCACCTCTTTACTGCTTTCTGTAGATACGGCCGCCTTGTATGATTTTCAGCCCTAAGAGATAGCTTCCGAGCTGACTGGGGTAGAATTAGAAACCCTAAAATCGACCCACTTCCTTGACCCATCTATCAAAACCCGTCTACCCACACCTGAGGAAAGGATAACTAGCACTTCTAGGGATTGGGTCGGTATCTACGAACATCATATAAAATTCAGGCTAAGGTTTTCGGCTCCTGATTTTTTAAACGAGCTATGCGATTACCTATACATCGGGCTGAGCCAATTAGTACCTAACGCCCTTAGATTTTTGGTGGGGTTTATGTGTGTCTGTTTTGGGACTAGGATCCAACCCACCGTAGATTTGTTCCTTCAATTTTACACCATCCGTCAGTATCCTTATGGGCAGGGGTGGGTGTCGTTCCAAAAATGTAGAAACGGGCCCATACTTATAACCGACTGTCCCGACACTAACAAACATTGGAGGGCGAGGTACTTTATGGTGAAGGCCAACGAAGCAAATATCCCTTACCGTTGGTCAAAGTTTATAGTGCCGGCGGATCAAACCCGAGATAAGTCTAGCCCCATAGTGCAGTCGGACTATAAGGTATTAAGAAATTTCACCAGCTCGGAAAAATATTCGGTTAAGTACGCTTCAGAGGGTCTTCTGGTCTGGGCCGGGCTGAGCCAAGCCCCTGATGTAGAGGAAGAAATTAAATACCTGTCTCTAACCTTTTATTTATCGTCTTCTCATCCTTCCTAGATTGGTGATTCTGATCTTTGGGTATTGTTTGTTTTCATGTGGCTTCAGCGGATTTGGCCGGAAGAAGAAGGCCAGCAAGCTAGCGGCAGCTTCGGGGTCTTCGAAGAGACCGGCTGAGATCGACCTCACGGAGGAAGTTGAGGTTACCGATCCTCCCAGCTCGGCACTAGTACCTCGGGCTACAAAGAAAAGCAGGCCGACCCTTGCAGAAGTTCAGGCGGCTAAGGCTGCCAAGGCTCCACAATTGCTAATGGGCCCCACCACTGGAGCCGAGCTGCCGAGCCCTGATGAGCTATGGGGACCCGTGGACCCGTTATCCAAAGAAAGGGTCATAATGCTGAAGGAGCAAAGGGAGAGACTGAGCTCGCTAGCCCGGCCCATATACCAGTCCCATTTAACGGAGCCCCTGCCCGAGGATGTTAGGCCATATCAGGAGTTGGTGGTCGAGTCTCATAGCTCCTTCGGGGAGATTATTGAAGTGAGCAACCAACTCCGGAAGAATATTGACCAGCTGGCGCAGCAGGAAGCCCTTATAGCTTCACATATAAAAAGGGTAAGCTTCGAAACTCATAGTTAATTTTTTGAGAATAAATGATTACCTCGTGTGACACTTTTATAAGACCATAGATCGGATTTTTGCAGGTCGTAATAAACTATGCTGCTACGGCCAAGAGGACGACAGCTTTGGATATTCTGGCCCAAAGCTACGAGCAGGAGAGGTCGAAGAAGCCGACCGAGGCCATCGAAGCCTTAGAGATGAAGCTGGGGGTCGAGTCCAGCAAAGTAACGCAGCTCGCGGCCACCAACACCGAGCTTTATGCAGAAAACCAGGAGCTGGGTACAAAGGCCAGTCAGCTGGAGACCAAGAACTAGGGCTTGGAGGCGGAAGTGGCCGCCCTGAAGGAAGAGAAGGCCGCCCTGGAGAAAGAAAAGGCTGCCTTAGTGAAGGCCGCTGAGGAGGAGGCAAAAAAGGCTGCCGAGCTGCTCAGCCTGACGGAGGTCGAAGCGGCACGCCAAGCTGCTTTGAAAGCCTTTAAGGAGGGCCCTCTGCTGGACCTGATGAACCGGCGCTTCTTGGAGCTGATCCAGTGCGGGTATACCTTGTGCTGGGACTACCTAAAAGGTTCCAGGTCGGTAGAAGATGTTCCTGCGGATTCTATGGCCCAGACTTCCTTGCTTCCTCAGGGTCGCGATCCTTTTGATCTGGTAGAGGAGATTAAGCAAGAATGCCGAGCTAATAGCGTCCCCCTACCGGAGAATGCAGAAAAAGATCCTGAGGCCGATCCCAAAGAGGCAGCAGATGAAGCGACCTCTCAAGCTCCTCCTTCCTAGCTTTTCTTTGTATTTTTCCTTTTGAAGAATTTTTGTAATTTTGGATCGGCTCTGTTCCTGGGCTCGTTTATTGAATAAACACCTTCTTTTTTCTTCTTTCGTCATCTTAAATTTGCTACTTTTCCCGCCTTTAATTCTAACTGCTTCATAGATAGTATTTTCGTAAGTGTGCTGCGTTCCAAGCCCGCGGAATCAGCTGTCCTTGCAAATCTTCCAAAACATAACTTCCAGTAGGTCGGGCTTCGATCACCCGGTAAGGCACTTCCCAATTAGATACTAACTTGCCCTGTTCTTGCAGTTTGCTGATAGGTCGGTTCCGTAAAACTAAGTCTCCTGGTACAAAGGCCCGATGTTTAACCCGAGCGTCATTGTGTTGCCGAACTAAATTTTTGTAATTTAGTTGGTGTACATAGGCAGTGTCCCAAGCTTCTTCCATCAAGTCCAAGCTAAGCTCCAAGTTTCTCTGATTCTGGTCCCTTTCGAAGTGCATAACCCGGGGGGCACCACTTTGTATTTCTGGGGGGATAACAGCATTTACCCCCAAAGGCTAACTCGAACGGGGTCTTCCCCGTAGCCGATTTAGGCGTAGTCCGATGGCACCAAAGTACATGAGGCAGCTGTTCTACCCAATGTTTGCCTTTATCTTTTAGCCTGGTTTTCAACCCGTGCAACAAAGTTCGGTTCGTGAGTTCCACTTGCCCATTTGCTAGAGGATGAGCTACAGATGCGAAACGTTGGGTGATACCAAGCTTTGAACACAAGGCTGTGAACTCCTTGGATTCGAACTGGGTCCCATTGTCCGAGATAACCGAGTTGGGCACGCTGAACCGACAGATGACTTGTCTCCAAAGGAATTGAGCTACGGTTCGTCCGGTAATGTTTGTCAATGCCTCGGCTTCCACCCATTTTGTGAAATAGTCATGGCTACAACAAGATAATGACAAGAACCGATATTAGGAAATGGTCCCATGAAATCTATCCCCCATTCCTCAAAAGGCCAAGGGGCAATTATCCCCGTAAAGCTGGAGGCCGGCAACCTGTGAATTGTCGCATTGTGTTGGCAACTGGGACACCGTTGAACATATTCTACTGCTTCCTGAAATAATCGGGGCCAATAAAACCCAACCCCAATTATTTTCTTGGCCAAATTCTAAGCCGCAATGTGAGACCCACAATCCCCTTGATGTACTTCCTTCAGCACGGCTTCTGCTTCTCCCGAACTCAAGCACTTTAGTAAGGGCATCAAGAAACCCTTTTTATACAGACCCTCCCCGATTATTTGATAGTGTTCATCCTTCCTTCGTATTCGTTGTGCTTCCTTTCGTGAATCTGGTAAAGTACCATTTCGTAAGTATTGCCATAGAGAAAATCTCCAATCCTGACCTTCACTTATGGATAAGATTGCTGGTTCGGCTGTACTCCTGGTCTGTACTTCTTCTACTAGAACGCTTTTAGTCAGATG
The DNA here is from genome assembly GCA_016801395.1 of Leptodermis oblonga. NCBI lineage: Eukaryota > Viridiplantae > Streptophyta > Magnoliopsida > Gentianales > Rubiaceae > Leptodermis > Leptodermis oblonga. The sequence continues at coordinate 34,719,993 of CM028759.1, forward strand.
AGAGAAAACCGAAGAAGCCAATTTGGACAAGGCATCTGCATTTATGTTTTTACTTCGTGGGACCCGTTCTATAGTCCATTTTGAAAAAAATTTAAGCTGCTGCTGCACCAGTGCTAGATATTCCTCCATTTGCCGATCCTTAGCCTTATACTCCCCCAAAATTTGTCTAACTACAAGGTGGGAGTCTGAACAAATTTTTAGATTTCCGACCCCGAGTTTCCGAGCTAACTTTAGACCGACTATCATGGCTTCGTACTCTGCTTCATTATTTGTGGCCGTAAAGCAGAACCGTATAGCATAAGTGTGGACTTCTCCAACAGAGCTGGTGAGGATGATCCCCGCACCCGATCCAGACTGGCTAGAGGCACCATCTACGTAGAGTGTCCACGAGTCATCACCTTTTATCACGGTTAAAAGAAGATCGGTTTCTCGTGATGGGCCAGGCATGCTTTCTTGGTTGTCTGGTACTCCTTCAGCTATGAAATCTGCTAATACTTGCCCTTTGACTGTGGTGCGAGGGGTAAAGGTGATGTCATACTTCCCTAATTCGATGGCCCATTTGCTGAGACGACCAGAAATCCTGCCTTTTGTAGGACGGCTTTGAGAGGTGCGTCGGTATAGACGGTGACTCCGTGGGAGTTGAAATAAGGTCGGAGATACCGCGTGGAGTGAACTAGAGCCAAGACTAGCTTTTCCAGGCTAGAATAGTTTTTCTCAGCTGCCTGCAAAACTTTGCTAACAAAATAGATGGGTCTCTGAACCCGATTATCTTCTCGAAGCAAAACTGAGCTAATTACGGATGCAGTGGTAGCTATATACATATATAATTGTTCTCCAGGAATAGGCATGGTTAAAGATGGCAAAGAAGCTAAATACGTTTTTAGCTGTTCGAAAGCAGTTTGGCATTCCGGAGTCCACACAAATTTATCTGTTTTTTTTAAAGTGCTAAAAAATGGTAAGGCTCGCTCTGCCGACCGAGCTAAAAACCGATTTAAGCCTGCTAGTCTACCCATTAATTGTTGTACTTCACGAATTGATCTAGACGGATGCATTTGCAGTACAGTTTCTACTTTCTTTGAATTAACCGAGATACCCCCCTCAGAAACCATGTAACCTAAGAATTTTCCCGAAGTAGTCCCAAAAACATATTTTTTCGGATTTAACCTTAATTGATATTGGACAAGAGTTTCAAGTATTTCACGTAAATCAAGCAAATAGGCAGACTCATCCTTACTTTTAACAAGCAAATCATCAATATATGCTTCCATGTTCCGACCTAACTGGTTTTTGAAAATTTTGTTTATCAAACGCTGAAAAGTAGCTCCGGCATTCTTCAAACCGAAAGGCATAGTAATAAAGTAATAAGTACCTTTATCCGTGATGAAAGACGTTTTCTCCTCGTCTTCTTTAGCCATGAAAATCTGATGATAGCCTTTGTAAGCGTCCAAGAAGTTAAGGAAACGGAATCCAGCTATTGCATCGACCAGAACGTCGATCAAAGGTAAAGGGAACCAGTCTTTGGGGCAGGCTTTGTTTAGGTCGGTAAAATCTATGCACATATGCCACGAACCATCAGGCTTGGGAACCAACACAGGGTTAGCTAGCCATTCAGGATAATCTACTTCACGAATGATACGTACCTCCAACAGGGCATTGACCTCGATCTCTACGCATTTGCTGCGTTCTCCTCCAAGGTTACGCTTTCGTTGACGAACCGGCCTATGATTGGCATCAATGGACAGCCTGTGTTCAATGATATTTTGAGAAATGCCAGGCATGTCTTCCGCCCCCCAAGCAAAGATTTCCGCAAACTCACGCAAAAGGTTAAGTAAATCATGTTGTAACTGAGGAGGTAAATCAGCCCCAATCTTTATTACCTTGTTTGGATCGGCAGTCAGGGGGATGATTTTCACCTCGACCCCTGCTTCAATGGACCGGTTCGATCTACCTGTCAGGTCGGTGATGTTAACGGGATGAGTAATATTTCCTGGGGGGGTAGGCGGCGAAGCTCGGGTCACGGAGGTCGGAAGGACTGTAGAGGCAACTTTTGATTTCCGATCTATTGGTGTCGGTTCCCTCAAGGAAGCCGTGTAACATTGCTTAGCCTGTATGACATCACAACGAAGAGTAGCTACCCCACCTATGGTGGAGAATTTTAAAAGCATATGCATGGTAGAAGCAATGGCCTATAACTGATTCAATCCAGGCCGACCTAGGTATACATTATACGGTGATGGTTCATCAATGACCACGAAGTCTATGGTTTCTATACGTTTTAGCTGCCCAGCCATTAACGTGACCGAAATGCTCAACTGTCCTACAGGGATAACATGGTGGTTGCCAAAGCCAATCAATGGTGTCCGTACTGAATTTAACTGTGCCTTATGTAACTGACATCCGGCCGGTGCTTTGGTTGTAATTATATTACTGGAGCTACCGGTGTCTAGCAATGTCCTACGTACTTGATAATTGAAAATATAACAATCGATCACTAGTGGATCATCACAATTGTAAGGCAAGAAGATATCACTGTCATCAAAAGTAATTACTGGTGACATGGCTTCCGCTTTGCGCTTACCTAAAACGTTGTTTCTTTGTCGATATACATGTTTTCTTTGGCGATTAGAGTTGCCCTGGGTTAGTCCTCCAGCTATGGTGTTCACGACCCCAACTATGGTTAGGTCGGCTCCACCCCCGGCGTTTGGAGCTCGGGGGTCTGGTTGGGGACATTCGCGAGCAAAATGACCGGGTTCTCCACACCGGTAGCATCCGGTAGGTCGTTCCCAGGCTGCCGAAGCCGCAGATTTGGGCAAAGGCGTCACTTGTGTATATTGGGGCAGTTTTCCAGCTTAGATAAGTTTAGCTATCTCTGCAGCTAAATCTCGATAATCATTAGTGTTGTGACCAATGTGTTTATGGTAGTTACAATACCTGCCCGGATTTAGCCGATCAGTGGGGCCCGTCATGGGGCAGGCTGGGGGTAGCAACCCTTGATGCTGGATGGCTGCGTATATCTCGGCTCGTGGGACGGAGAAAGGCTCGGCCACCTGCACAGCGTTAACACTTACCCCGGTCTTCGGGACAGGGTTAGTAGTATTCACAAAATTCAGCTTCTTATTTCCTTCTAGGGGAGAAATCGGGGAAGAAGCTTTCCTCTTACCGTATAGGACGGAACAACCTCTTTCTCGTTCCTGTTTTATAGCTGCAGCATCCTCAATGACAGCAAAGTTAACAGCAGTAACCATCATTTCAAAATAGGAGTGTGGGGGTCGGATGGCGAGTTCAGTAGCTAAAGGTCCCGACCTTAACCCGTTAATAAACGACCCCATCATAATTCTATCATCTTTTTCATGACATTGCCTAGATTCTACGTTAAATCTGTCTATGTAGGCTTGCAACCTTTCCCCTACCCTTTGAGTTATATTCATCAAGTGTGAGATAGGCTTGGATAGTATCTTGTTACCCATAAAATTAGCTAAAAACAAATCACCGAATTGATCTAACGAATGAATGGAGTTTCGAGGCAGAGTACAATACCAATTTATAGCTTGACCTTTGAGAGTCAAATGGAAAGTCATGCAACGGTTGGCATCAGATAAGTTGGCGGCATCCATGACACTCATGCATTGCATCCAGTGAGCCGTGGGGTCGGTAGTCCCGTCATACTTATCAACCTTACCTAAACCTCGGTATCCTAGGGGGAATGGTGCTGTTTGAATTTCCAACCGAATGGATAAGATACCCGAGAAGAGGGCCCGGCTCGTCCAAGCTGCGCGTATTCAGATCCAGGAAGGACTGTTTGAACCAGCTGGGCGTATCTGGTTTGGCCATGGGGGTATCCCCCTATCCCGGGATAAGCGGGTAGCGATCCCCCAGGTGCTAAGTTCCCTACGCCGGGCCCGGGGTAATAGGTCGGGTTAAGTAAGGGAGAGTATCCTGTGGGAGGTTGCGTGGCTCGGATGGTGCCTATAACATAGTGTTGAAACATAGCGGGGTTTGACGGAGCTAGATATCCGGGGTATCCAGGGTAATAACCTGTTTGAACTATCTAACTTTTCTGTAGGCCCAGACCAGGCTGACCTAACTGACTCACTTGTTGTCCTATCATGGGAAAAGGTAGACCCGACATAAAAGGATAATTATTGATCTGAGCGTTGGGAACCATGAAGGGGGCTGAAAACATAGGAGTGACTTGGGTATAAGCTAAGGTGGTGTAAACAGGAGGTGCGGTAGAAAGGGTAGGAAGACTAGCTACATAACTAGACCCGAAAAAAAGATGAGTTCCCCCAGAGTGTGGAGGACATCCCGAAACAGCGATGGACTGGGGGGAAAGACTAGACATCAAAACAACGGATGGATCAGACATGGGATTGAATAGAGCCCCCAGTGGGGGAACAGTGGGGACAACCTGTGAACTAAAGGGGTGTTCCATGGTAGCTGCATCTGGGGCAGTGGTTGCAATACTGGAAATGGGGAGTTCCACATTGAGAGTAGAGGTAACCGGAACGACATGGTTCATTAGATGAAACAATTGTGAAAACAAACGGTAAAACCTTTCTCTTTCTGCTTGTTCCTGCTTGGGGTGAGAGATTCAACAACGGTGGCGGTAGTCGGTGGATCATTGGGGGGGATAGAAGTGGTGGTGATGACGGTAGGAACCATAACGGTTGTAACGATGAGATCAGCGGCGGTGTTAGAAGAAGAATACCCATTCCTGAACAATCTTGAGTTTGCGTCATGGTTTCAACAAATTTCTTTAAAAGTGAGAAAATTTTGATGAAATAGTTTGATCAAACGTCCCCACAGACGGCGCCAGTTGATGTGACGCAAAAAATACACTTTAGATGGTGCTTCTTACAGCCCAATAAAACTTCTTAAAAAATATGGCCCAATCTGAAAGAAGCTTTGCCGTAAAGAAACATGAGCACGCTGGGAAAACGATCTGGGTAGCTCGGATCAGCAAGGTCGATGAAGAGAAGTGGATCACACTGTTCCGGTGACAAATGGTAAATAATCAGGAAAAGGAGCGGGGCTTTCCCCCCTGTATAAACTTTGACGGTCAAATTAGAATGGTTGGAGAAGATAAACAGTAAAGATGAATGCTTGAAATGGTAAAAATTGCGTACCTTACTAACTCTGAAGACTTAGTATATATACCTCAAGTTTAAAATGTGTCTGTTGAGCCTTCATCATTGTTGTGTTCACCTGCTCCTTCTGTTTAGCGTGGCTTGTACGTTACTATCTTGACTGGATTTCGTGGGTTTCTTCCTCTCTTAGAAGATCCGGAAATCACTGCGCATCATAGAAAAGATATACCTAATCTATGACAGTTTTTACCTACTGTGTCAGTGCAACAGTGTAGTCCGATCTAACTATTTTAGCTCGGTTAGGCCGATTATCATGATGTGAATGTGAGGAACTAACCCATGCATTCTAAAGTTTAAAGTCCGACCTAATCCTTTACGAGATATGCTGTTTGGCTCGGTTTTATGGTTTAGACCGACCAAAGATTGTAACAAAAAAACTACTTGGCTTGGTTTGGATGATCTATCCGACCTAAGCGGGGTTCTGGGCTTTCTACGCGTCTTTTTATCCTTCACTGTATCTTTGTTCTAATCCATTGGGCTAGGCCCAAAGGAAGTTCAATTTTAGGCACACCAGAAATCCTAGAGTTTTCTGGGGTGGAAAGCTTTTAATTTAGGGCAAATTATATTTACCTTCTTGAACTTTGGGTAGAATTACAAAATCATCCCTGCTATCACTTCTACAAAAAGGGTGTTACTACAGTGGTTATTTCATTGTTGACACTGCAGTATATGTGGACGTCATAGAAAAAACACAAATTTACTATGGCGGATGTACCTAAAAGTACTGCACTTTCAATGACGGAATAGACAAAACCGCTATAGAAATACTTTCTATGGCGGTTTTGTCTAAGCAACAATAGAAAAGTAAAATTTTTGTTTATAAAAAAAATTAAAATATTAACAATTGTCACGTTCAAAGTGAGATTTTGATATTTTCGATGACTAGCTTTGTTTATCTAATTTGTTTGTTTTGCTTTTAGGTTTTCTATTACAATTGTCACGTTTAAAGTGAGATTTCGATATTTCCCCGTCTCTGTGGATCGATCATGTGCTTTCCTATACTATTTATAGTTAATAATTTGCAGGTATAAAAATAGTGATTTTTACTATATTTGGTATGACCCGAAAAAGTCGCTTATCAAATTGGCGCCATTGCCGGGAATGATTACAATCATTTTAATTCTTTTTCCTTTTAATGCATTTGGTGTTTTCTTGTGTTGTGCATGAGCAGGAGTTCTCGACCTGTATTACTCAGTGATCCAGAGATCGAAAGAACCTACAAACGTTTAGCCAAGGAAGCAAGGTCGCGAAAGTTAGCAGAAAGGGCAGAATCAGAATCTGTCCACCGATCATTTGCCCAAACGGAAGGTAGAGCTGATACAGATTTGCAGAACTCTGAATCTGAGTCAAAAAGAATGTGAAACAGAAACGACAATGGTCAAGGAGACCCACCAGAACCCATTTTGAAGGATCTGAATAGGGCTGAAAATGAACACGAACAAGTTCGGGATCGACTCGTTAAAAGCTCGGTTCGAGATCGTTTATTTATTAATAAACGAACACGAACAAAATTTTAGGTTCGATTAATAAACGAACAATAAATGAACAAAAGAGAGCTCGGCTCGATTACATTCGTGAACAGCTCGATAAGAAAAAAATAATTTTTAAGAAGGATAAAATACATATATAATTTATCATTCATACATATAACATGAAAATAAATTTGGTGCAGTGGTAAGACATCAAAAGAAGAAACAAAGAAACTAGGGTTTGAATCTTCACAAGGCCAAATTTATTTTATTTCACAAATTTGAGGTGAATTTCACCCAATCTCACATCGAAAATGAACAATTTTGAGGTGAATTTCACCCAATCTCACTTCGAAAATGAGAGAAGATTTGGGAGAAAAATTCCTTATAAATAGATGAGCATGACACTTATGGCTGAGAACGAACATGAACAAGCTCGGCTCGGCTCAATTAATAAATAAACGAACATGAACAAAATTTTAAGCTCGATAAATAAATGAACAATAAATGAACACGTCAAAGCTCGGCTCGACTCGTTATCACCCCTAGATCTTAGTACTCAAGAAATTGCTGATTGAGCGTCAACTATAGTTACACCCACACTGCCGGGAGGTTTTCCACTGAAGAATGGGTGGCTGAATGGGATTCCCAAATTTCATGGGAATAGAGGTGATAATCCACATAATTTTCTGGATGAGTACATAAAAAATTACAATGTGGGTAAAATTCCAGTGGGGGGCCCCTTGATCAGTTGAAGCTAGTGGCATTCCCGTATGTTTTGACGGGACAAGCAAGCACGATGGTTCTCTTCACTGCCAGCAAGAGCGATCACGACTTGGCCACATATAAAGGGGTTATTCTTGCAGAAATATTTCCCATCCACGAAGACGAACTCAATGATGAAGGAGATCAGTAGCATCCAACAGGAGGTGGATGAATCTCTCAGCAACTATTGGATGCATTTTAACAAATTGGTGGAAAGCTGCCTGAACCATAAGTACAGTGAGGGGCAACTTTTGCAGTACTTCTACCATGGTATGATATCGACTTATCGGAATTTGATGGATTTAGCAAGCAATGGGGCGTTCCAAAACAACACAGTGACGTCAGCCGAAAAGGTTATCAAGGATACAATTGAGTTGCGAAGTCAATTTGTGGAACTCGTCCGTTTGGCCAAGGCGCAGCCAACACAGAAATCTCTAGCTTCCGTTTTGAAGTTTAAAATGTAAATGAATGAGAAGCATAGAATCTGTTCACTGGTAATTTAATACCGTCAGAACTAATCACTAGAACTATAAGGTAATGGTTGAGTGATTTACCAAGATAAATCTACCCAAAAAACCAAAAGGCTAACATCAAATCTTCACAAATAACATACCATTGGCTCCATGAACTCAGCTCCTAGATAGCCGCTTGCAACAAGAGAACGGTTGTCATATAGCAAGTAATAAGCGACAGTGGCCTAAAAGATGAGGAAAACAAACAGGGTAAGATGTGCAGCAACCTTCAGTATCAAAATAAAAACCATAATTAGCAAAGGAGCAAACAGATTGACATTATTTTGTATTCTATTCTGAAGAGATTCAAGTAGCTGCGTCTTGTCAAATCCCATCCTCAGAACTTGCTGAATGACTTCCTCATCAAGCTGCAAAAAGTAACCAAAGTAACCATTCAATCTGATAAACATCACAGCAGTAATGTCACGATACAGTTAAAAGATCATAGAACTCCTTTCCAAAACAAAAGGAAATAGAACTCTTTAAGCACATGCAGAAAAGCAAAAGGGATGAATCATTATTAGATTCACTAACAAAACATTGGATTACAAAAATTCAGCACACGTGTAATTCAAAACGAGTGGTATCATTATGTAGGAACTAAGTAATAGAGAAAGCAACTTTTGATAATCATTCAAAAAGCAGAAAACATAGGTATGATTTAGGATGAATCTTGTCTTTACAGAGGAAGAATTTAATTGAGAAAGCAATTGTTATTTATTGTTCAAAACGAACAGAAAGCTGAAAACACAATTAATACTGTTTCTAAATTAACCATTCCACAAAAATTACAGAAAGCTTGAGACATGGATTTTGCAGATTCTGAAAAGGTTGAATACAATGAACTATAAACCATAAAAGATTCTTTCCACCAGGAAAGTAAGCTAAACTAAAACACATGCATAAAAGGAAAAGGGATGAATCATTATTGGATGAATCATTATTAGATTCACTGTAGAAACATCGGATTTCGAAAATTCAGTACACAGGTGTAATTAAACGAGGGGTATCATTATGTAGGAACTATTTAATTGAGAAAGCAACTTTTGTCAATGGTTCAAAAAGAACCAAAAGAAGCAAACATAGGTCTAATTTAGGATGAACTCTTGTTTTTTCTTTATAGAGGAAGACTTTAATTGAGAAAGAAATTGTTATTTATTGCTCAATAAGAACAGAAAGCTGAAAACATAATTAAGACCGTCTCAACTAACCATTCCACAAGATGCAAAGAGCTAACTTATCTAGTGTCTTACTTCACATTAACTAACTGGTTGAATTTTGAATAGATTCAATTACATGCGCGCACACAAAAAAAAAAGAAAAGAAAAAAGAAGGTGAAATCATGCCTCCACTCAAGGCCTTAGAAGTCATCTGATTAACAATGCATGAAATGTGCGATAAACTGTTACTATGTGAAGCGTCGATCTTCAACTTGCCAGCATAACACAAATATTTGCATATTTCAACTATGCCACACTTCTAAATATTCACAAAATCTTACCCCAAGTAGAAACAGACATTGGTTACAGGTCTAAAACTGACTTCTAGAAACATAGTATTAAAGCATATAATATTTCAGTAAAACACATGCCTTTTTTAAATGCTGATTTGCATCAGGTGCAGGAACAGCTAGATAGCGAGGAAGATGAACTTTGAACCAGTTGTGCTGACGAATCTCAGCAACAGTTATTCGTTTCATAGGGTCAACCACCAGCATCCTTGAGATCAAATCCCTCGCTCCAGGAGATAAATGACTTGGAAGGGTATAAATACCACCCTGAAAATCATTGTCGTCAACTAAATAATCAATCATCTAATGAAATTTTCGTCAATATTCTCAAAATAACCTGACAGTTCAAGGGTAATTAAGTCTATGCACCTTAATTTTCTTGAAGAGGTTTGGAATATTTTCATCATCAAAAGCAAATGTACCACAGAGAAGAGCATACAAGATGACACCACAACTCCATACATCTACCTCAGGACCAGTATAAAGTTTACCAGAGACAACCTAGCAATTGAGTTAATGACAAGTTACACAACAGTGAACTAGACAGGAAAATAACCAACACAATTAAATTTGCTTAATGAAGTGCGCAATTATGATATACCTCAGGAGCAACATAGTTAGGGCTCCCACAACTGGTCTTGAGAAAGTGCCCATCTCGCATAACATTGCTCAATCCAAAATCGATAATCCTCACATTACCTCTAGAATCCAAAAGCAGGTTTTCAGGCTTAAGATCACGATGGACCACCATCTTCTTATGGCAATACTCCACGCCAGAAATAATCTGTTTCAGTAAAAACAAAAACCAAACTGATATTTACAAGAGGGTTTGATCAGCATCTCTGGAACTATCCATGCAGAGAAAAATAAAAAACAAAAAAATGCTCTATCTATTATATTAACAGTAGTTAGGAACCATGATACCTGCTGAAAGAAATGTCGAGCTTCATCCTCCTGTAACCTACCCTTTTCTACAATATAATCAAAAAGCTCTCTAGATTTCACATACTCCATGACCACATATATATCAGCTGGTGTCTCTATCACCTCATAAAGTCTTATGATGTGTGGATGCACGAATAGTCGACATATTTTAATTTCCCTTCTCACTGCAGAAAAAGAGCGTATTCAATAAATTCAAAGAAAGTTCGACGCTCAAAACAAGTTATTCTATAATGAGGTATGAAAAAAATGAAAACTTTCATCAAAAGGAAATTTAAGATCATCCATATGAAACTTCATTACCCTTTTCCTCCATATCGGGTGTCTTCATTTTACGACGGTTAAGAATTTTGACAGCCACTTTATAACCAGTGAGCACATGCTCTGCGATTTTGACCTTACCAAAAGAACCACGGCCTAGAGTTTTTCCAAGCCTATAGTTCCTTTGAAGTGCATCAACCGCATTACCACTTCTACCATCCATACTTCTGTTGAAAAACCAAACAAGAATGAGTTAACACCATAAAATTTAGTTTCTCTCACATATTACAAGCCTCAAGAACTAACCTTGTCTAAAACAAGGTATGAAAATTTTAGATATAAGATATAAACTAGAAGCGTCCTATGCTTGCACAAGAATGATAACAATTCTACCTGGACCAATGTATATACAGAAATTAGCTGTATAGTATACTTAAAAGGGGGCAAAAAGCCATTTCAATCAGAGAGATCTGTTTGATTATACACATATTGTATGTTCAGGATCAAATGATCAGAAAATTTACCACATTTTACACTTGTACACTCACAGGGATGGAAACAGCCGGACATGCACAAAATTTAGCCATCAACAAAATCACACAAACGTATTAAAAAATCCCACTAGGGTTTAGCAAGAATTTCATAAGCTACAACGGAAAGCTGAAAAACTACACATAATCAAACAATTAATGCCCACAATGATTGAGTAACATCTAAAACAAAATGACCAAATTTGACCCCATTACATCCTGGTACATTAAATCTAACCAAAACCCTAAAAACCCACTCAGATTTATCCAATAAGGAAATCACAAGATGCGAAAATTATCAATTTTTTACTTTTTTTCCATGATGATGTAGCTGCCCTTCAATCACTACAAGACACGATTTGTAAATTGATTAAACGTAAAGAATCATTGATCACTCCGAAAACCCAAAGCATTCATTAATTTCTTCTAGTAGACAAGAGAATAATCAATGAATCAATCCAGGAAAGAGGAGCCATTAGTGGGAGAGAATTGAAACATCACCAATTCAACCAATCAAGAAAAAAAAAAAAAAAAGGGCAAAGAAACGGAAAAATAGGGAAGAAAGGAGCTGCTAACTGCACAAACGATCATCAAGGAGGTAGTAATTACCAAATTAAATCAACAAAAAAGAAGCCCAAATTCAACGAAGTACTAGCTTATTATTAACGAAAAACAGAATCTGAAGATGATTACATTAAAACCTAAGCACTGTCAGTCAGAGACTCGGAGGTTCTGCTTATTCATGAATTGTATTGTAAATTTGTAACTGAAATGCGCAAAAGAGAGAGAAACAGATTTACATTATTAAAATAAAGCCAAAATTGGATTGATGACAAGACACGTGGATATGACACAATTTCCGTTTTTGTTTATTTTGGTTTTTCGCATTTTCTATTACAATTGTCACGTTTAAAGAGAGATTTCGATATTTTCGATGACTTGTTTTGTTCACTCAAATTTATTTGTTTTGCTTTTTTTGTTACAATTGTCACGTTCAAAGTGAGATTTCGATATTTTCGATGACTAATTAGTCTAATTTGTTTGTTTTACTTTTTGATTTTCTATTACAATTGTCACATTTAAGTGAGATTTCAATATTTTCAATCACTAACTTTAGTTAAATAGTCATTGATGTGTTTAATGACTAGTTTGTTTTAACTTGATGTTTTCAATGGCTAGACACGGGGATATGACACAATTTCTGTTTTTGTTTGTTTTGCTTTTTGCATTTTCTATTACAATTGTTACGTTCAAAGTGAGATTTTGATATTTTTGATGACTAGTTTTATTTAGTCGAATTTGTTTGTTTTGTTTTTTTGCTTTTTCTATTACAATTGTCACGTTGAAGATGAGATTTCGATATTTCCGATGACTAAGTTTGTTTAGTTGAATAGCTGTCGATGTGTTCAATGACTAAATTGTTTCAGCTGTCGATGTTTTCAATTACTAGACACGTGGATATGACATAATTTTCGTTTTTGTTTGTTTTGCTCTTTGCATTTTCTATTACAATTATCATGTTCAAAGTGAGATTTCGATATTTTCAATGACTAGCTTTGTTTATTCTGATTTGTTTGTTTTGCCTTTTGCTTTTTCTATTATAATTGTCACGTTCAAAGTGAGATTTCGATATTTTCGATGACTAGCTTCATTAGTCGAATTTGTTTGTTTTGCTTTTTGCTTTTTGCTTTTTCTATTATACAATTGTTGCGTTTAAAGTGAGATTTCGATATTTTTGATGACTAGATTTGTTTAGTCGAATAGCTGTCGATGTGTTCAATGACTAGTTTGTTTTAGTTGTCGATGTTTTCAATGACTAGACACGTGGATATGACATAATTTCCATTTTTGTTTGTTTTGCTCTTTGCATTTTCTATTACAATTGTCACGTTCAAAGTGAGATTTCGATATTTTCAATGACTACTTTAGTCGAGATTTCGATATTTTTGATGAATGTCTTTGTTTATTTGAATAGCAATCGATGTTTTCAATTAGAGATGGCCACGGTTCTAGAACCGGAGAGCCGGTTTTGGAACTGGAACCGGAACCGTGGTCCCCAGTTCCAGAACCGGAACTGGACTGGCCTCTGACGGTTAAGGTTCCGGTTCTTCTTGTCTGAGAACCGGGAACCGGCGGGTCGGAACTGCCGGTTCCAACCCTCCGGTTCCAAGGGTCCAACTCTCCGGTTCTAATGTGAGAACAATAAAATATTTTTTTCCATTCCTCTTGCACAGATTCGAACATGTGACCCTTTGTTGGAATTGAAAGGTTTTAAGCAAAGTTGATTAACCACTTCAAGTATTTACTTTTTTTGAACTTCTTTCTTACAATTATATTATATGTTTAACATATAATATATAAAAACTATTTTTAAATATATATAATATTATAATAATATATAAACTAATAGTATACTTTATATATATAATTCATATAATATAAATAAGCATTAAATTAAATTAAATTGATTAATTTTTAAATTAAAATAGATCTAACCGCAACTTTTTCAAATGAGGAAGATGATGAAGATGAATTATATTGAATATTCAAGATGCATTTATTTTGTAAAAGTTTCAATACTTCAAAGTTCAAACTCTGATTTCTCACAATTTATAACAAGGTGTCACTCTCCTGATTTTTTTAAAATAATATATTGAGGTATTATTAATCTGTATATATATTTTTTCACAATTTATTTTTGTATCTTTTATTATACAAATTATTTAATTGTTTAAATGTCTGTACTGTCGCTACTGATTTTATTTTATTTTTGTAATTTTAATTATTTATAAATAATTGAGTTATTAATTGAGTCAAAATAAAATAACATTTATAAGTTAAAATTGTTAAATAAAAAATTATTAAATAAAAGGAAAAGATTGGAATCTGAACGGGAACCGTGATAGAACCGGAACCGTGACAGAACCAAAATCTGCTGTTCTGGAATAGGCACAGAACCCTCTCCCCAGGGTTCTGGTTCTTGCTTCCCTGATTCTTGAACCATAACTGGCGGTTCCAAAACCGTGGCCATCCCTGTTTTCAAAGACTAGTTCTTTTTAACTGTCCATGTTTTCAATGACTAGTTTTGTTTAATCCTTGATGTTGCATTGTTTAGCCACTCGATGCATGACTTTGGCCCATTTTTAGGCATAAAGTTTAAAATTGTTAAATGATACTCTCTCTTTTCCATTAGAAGAGTTCATTTTGTAATACTAAAAATAATATTACTGATGTGACGCAAAACGTCCGGTGCTGGATGCTCCGTTTGGGCCAATGAATGTCTCGAAGCTGTAAGGAACAGATTTGGGCCTCTTTAGCTCGGATCAGCGCGGATGAGGAGGTGTAGCTCGGGTTGACCTAAGGGGCGCGTCGTTGCTGGAAATAGTTAGCAAAACAAGCGGGGCTTTCCCCCTGGTGTAACTCCGACGATCAAGTCAGTAAGGATGAAGAAGATAAACTGTATTCACCGAGAGCTTCAAATGTAAAAGATTGCGTACCGTATTAAGCCTTATGACTTAGTATTTATATCAAGACCTTTGACATGTCCGTTGCTCTCTCATCAGCACTTCCAACTGCTCTTCCTCTTTTTACACGATCTTGTCATCATGGCCTGACTTTTAGCTTTTTTCCCATCATCTTTCTGAGGACTTCCTGCATGTATTCAAAATGTATCCCTGATCTTATAATGATTCTACCTATTGTGTCAGTGTCATCATTTATTCCGACCTAACTTCCCTGAACTCGGTTTTTATAGTGTCAATAAGGAAATCCCGTGGGACCGACCTAAGCTGACAACTGACCTAAGCATGTGTCTTTGGCTCGGTTTCTGTAGAGTTTTTTCGACCTAAGCTTGGGCTTGAACCTTTTAGGCGTCTCTTCTTTCTTACTGTTTGTGAATTCCTTCTTCGATTGGGCTAGACCTAATGAAAACTTAGTTTTATACACACCAATAAGCCCCCCCCAGTATTGTGTTTTACTGAGCTAAAACATTATACTAACTATTTTTTGTTTTTTAGCTCTCACCCTGTCTGCCCCCCAGGGAATAACTAAGACTGTGACTTAGGTATTCACTATGTTTTTAACCATTCTATGCCTATTCCGATTATGAAAGTTTCTTTTTCTGACCTGCCTCCCAGAGAATGACTAAGGCTGTGACTTAGGTATTCACTATGTTTTTAACCGACCTATGCCTGTTCCGATTATGAAAGTTTCTTTTTCCGACCTGCCTCCCAGAGAATGACTAAGGCTGTGACTTAGGTATTCACTATGTTTTTAACCATCCTATGCCTATTCTGATTATGAAAGTTTCTTTTCCGACCCAAGTAAGTCATAAATTCTGAACCGTTCCGACCCAAACTTATTAAAAGTGTTAAACTATTCCATCTCAAGTGAAGTGATAAAAGGGGTACCGACCTATCGAATATCATAACTATCAAAGAGAAAGCATGAGTTACAGCTAATAAAAATCCGACCCAAAGAAAATAATGCGTTAGCTGATCCATAAGAAATTAATGCGATACTGACCCAAAGAAAGCGAATTCGTCAATAAATGTGTACCTTTGCGCCACGACCCAAGGAATTCGGCTTTTAAGACGAGACATGATGGGACAGGTTCAGCGACTTTCGAGGCATCCGATACAACTTCCTATGCCTTTACGATCTTCGAGGCGGTATTAATTGCTCCAGCGGTCAGTTTGTTTCCTTGTTTGATTCACCTTCCCGAATCCTCTTTTAAGACGCAAAGGTGTTGCCTTTACGCTTCTAAAACAATTTTTTTCTCTTCTTCTCCTTTACGCTGTGCCTGTTCATGCCGTCGCCTGTTCGTGCCGTCACCTCTCTCCGCCGCGCCTGTTCGTGCAGTCACTTCTCTCCGCCACTTTTTCGTTGCTATTCTGTGGAACTCCATGGCCGAGGAAAGGAGCCCTGGTACCGGCATGCCCCTCCCTAAATCCGACTTCAGGATAGGCAATCCTTCTCCCTTTATATAATGTTTTGTGACTGCTTCGCCTGCTTAGGATTAGTTTTCTGGCAAGCATAATGCATGTTTTCTTTTCCGCCGTTGTTTTCTTTGCAAATAGGCTATAATTTCTCTGACTGTTAGTTGAATTGTGGTATATCTTGCACTGTCGAACTTGTAAAAACGTATCCATTTCCAACACTCGTGTAATTCTTTCCTGTAGATATGGGCGCCTATGAATTTCACCCAGATGAAATACCTTCCAAACTAACTAGGGTAGAATTAGAAACCCTAAAACCGACCCATCATTTTGACCCGGCTATCCCGACCCGACTAGACACAACCAAAGAACGAATAACCAGTACTTCCGGGGGCTGGGTCGGCGTATATGAGCACCATGTAAAATTTGGGCTAAGATTTCCTGTC
This sequence comes from Leptodermis oblonga, assembly GCA_016801395.1. NCBI lineage: Eukaryota > Viridiplantae > Streptophyta > Magnoliopsida > Gentianales > Rubiaceae > Leptodermis > Leptodermis oblonga. The sequence goes on from CM028759.1 coordinate 34,736,512, forward strand.
CCAGCTTTTTTAATCGAGCTATGTAGCTACTTAGGTATCGGGCTGAGCCAGCTAGTGCCCAATGCACTTAGGTTCCTAGTGCGCTTCATGTGTGTCTGCTCGGGGGCAAAAATTCGACCTACCCTAGATTTGTTATTCCAATATTATACCATCTGCCAATATCCGTATGGGCCAGGGTGGGTTTCTTTGCAAAAGCATAGGAACGGACCTATCCTTACAACCAACTCCCCATATACCATAAAACATTGGAAAACCCATTTTTTCATAGTGAAGGCTGACGAAGCTAACCTTCCCTGCCGATGGTTGGAGTTCATTGCGCCGACAGATCAGAACCGGGATAAGTCCAATCCCATAGTGTTATCGGAGTATAAGATTTTAAATTCTTATACCAACTCAAAGAAATACTCGGTTAAATATCCTTCCGATGGCCTTCTTGTCTGGGCTGGGCTGAGCCAGGCTTCCAATGTTGAACCAGAATATAATTACCTGCCTCTGAACTTTTTAACTGTAGTTTTATCTATCTTAGCTCGGCTTTGCTGATACCTTTGCATTTGTCTTTTCTGTTTCCAGGTGGCTTCAGTGGATATGTTCGTAAAATGAAGTCCAACAAGTAGGCAGCAGCCTCAGGGTCTTCAAAAAGACCCTCCGTAGAGATTGACCTAACCCAAGACGGAGAAGGGGCTGATCTTTCTACTAGCGCCTTGATTCCTCGAGCTTCAAAGAAGAACAGGCCGACCCCCATAGAGGTCCAAGCGGCCAGAAGTGCTAAGGCTCCTCAGTCGTCCACCGACCTGACTTTTGGAGCCGAGATACCCAGCCCAAATGAGCTGCTGGGTCCTTTGGACTCTTTGACCAAGGAGAGGATGATTATCCTGAAGGATCCAAAGGAGAGACCGGGCCCTCTAGCTCGGCCCATCTATCAGCCTCACTTGGCGGGGTCCCCACTTGAAGATGTTCGGCCTTAGGCCGACTCCCATAGCTCATTCGCGGAGATAATTAAGGCGAGCAGCCAGATGCGGCAAAGCCTCGAGCAGTTGACGAAGCAGGAAGCCTTTTTGGCTTCGCACCTCAAACGGGTAAAACTCCATAACTTGTCTTCTGAAATACATGAACACTTAGGCAATATTCTGTAGGGTTCACAATTGCATTTTACAGGTCTGTATAAATTACGGAGCCACGGCTAAGAGGACTGCGGCTTTGGACCTCCTCGCCCAAAGCTACGAGCAAGAGAGGTTGAAGAGGCCGGTCGAAGAGATCGAGGACTTGAAGATGAAGCTGGGGGTCAAATCCAGCAGAGTCACTGACCTCCAGGCTAAGAATACCGAGCTCTACAAAGAGAACCAAGAGCTCGGTACCAAGTCTAGCTAGTTGGATACCAAGTCCCAGGGCTTGGTGGCGGAGGTGGAGGAGTTGAAGAAGGACAGATCCGCCCTGGAGGAAGAGATCGCAGTCCTAAAGCAGGAGAAAGCCAACCTGCGTAAGGTCTTGGAGGAGGAAGAAAAAAAGTCTGCCAAGCTGCTGAGCCGGGGGGAAGTGGAAGCAGCGCGTCATGCTACTCTGAAAACCTTCAAGGAGGGGCCGTTGCTGGATCTGATGAACCGGCAGTTTATGGAGCTGATCCAGTGCGGCTATACCATATGTTGGGATGAGTTTAAAGGCCCCAGGTCAGTGGATGGCCTTCTTGAAGACTCCTCGGCTCATGCTTCTCTGCTGGCTCAGGATCGGGATCCCTTCAACCTGATAGACGAGGTCAAGCAGGAATGCTGAGATACCGGTATTCCTTTGCCAGAGAACGTAGAAGAAGAAGATCCAATGGGCGACCCAAATGGAACAGTTAATGAAGAAGTGACTTCTGAAGCCCCTTTTTCCGCCATGATCTTGACTTCAAGTTACTTAAAGATAGTATTTTTTTCAAGTGTGTTGCGTTCCAAGCTCACGGAACTAACTGTCCCTACAAATCTTCTAACATGTAACTGCCAGTAGGTCGTGCTTCTATCACCCGGTAGGGTTCCTCCCAATTAGATACCAATTTGCCTTGATCTTGCGGTTTACTGATAGCCTGGTTCCGCAAAACCAAGTCTCCCGGTATAAAGGCTCGATGCTTGACCCGGGCATTATAGTGTTGTCAGACTAAATTCTTGTAATTTAGCTGATGTATGTAGGCCGTGTCCCGAGCTTCCTCCACCAAGTCCAAGCTAAGCTCCAAGTTTTGTTGGTTCCGGTTCATTTCAAAGTCCATAACTCGGGGCGCACTACTTTGTATTTCGGGAGGTATGGCGGCATTGACTCCAAAGGCTAACTCGAAAGGAGTCCTTCCTGTAGCCGATTTAGGTGTGGTTCGATAACACCACAATACATGGGGTAACTACTCCACCCAATTCTTGCCCTTGTCTTCTAACCTGGCTTTTAGTCCATGCAACAAAGTTCGATTAGTGAGCTCCACCTACCCATTTGTTGGAGGATGAGCCACAGATGCGAAACGCTGAGTGATACCAAGCTTCGTACACAAGGCTATAAATTCTTTAGATTTAAACTGAGTCCCATTATCCGACATAACCGAATTTGGTATGCCAAATCGACAAATGACTTGCCTCCATAAAAATTGAGCTACAGTTAGCCCGGTAATATTCGTCAATGCCTCGGCCTCCACCCATTTTGTGAAGTAATCTATAGCCACGACCAGATACTGACAAGAGCCGACCTTAGAAAATGGCCCCATAAGATCTATCACCCATTCCGCGAAAGGCCATGGAGCAATTATCCCGGCAAAGCTGGATGCTGGCAACCTGTGAATCGGCGCGTTGTGTTGACAACTGGAACAATGGCGAACATACTCGACTGCCTCCTGGAATAATCGAGGCCAGTAAAACCCAGCCCCAATTACTTTTTTTGCCAAATTTCGAGTCCCGATGTGAGACCAAAAATCCCCCTGGTGTATTTCCTTAAGCATTGAAACCGCCTGTTTCAGACCCAAACACTTTAGTAAGGGCATCAAAACCCCTTTCTTGTATAGATCATCCCCGACTATTTGATAATGTTCGGCTTTCCTTCGCATTCGCTGCGCTTCCTTTCGTGAGTCTAGCAAGGTACCATTTTGTAAATACTGCCAGAGAGGAAATCACCAATCTTGACCTTCACTTAGGGACAAAACTGTTGGCTCGGCTGTGCTCCTAGTCTGCACTTCTTCTACTAGAACACTTTTAGTTAAATGAGAGAAAACCAAAGAAGCCAATTTGGATAAAGCATCTGCATTTGTGTTTTTGCTCCGTGGAACTCGTTCTATAACCCATTTTGGAAAAACCTGCAGCTGTTGTTGTACCAGTGCCAAATATTCCTCTATTTGTCGATCTTTAGCCTTATACTCTCCCAAGATTTGCTTAACGACCAACTGGGAGTCCGAACAAATTTTTAAATTTCTGACCCCCAATTTTTGAACTAATTTTAGACCAACCAACATGGCTTCGTACTCCTTCAGCTATGAAATCTGCTAACACCTGACCTTTGACTGCGGTATAAGGCGTGAAGGTGATGTCGTATTCCCCTAGCTCGATGGCCCATTTGGTGAGACGGCCTGAAATTCCTGCTTTTTGCAAGACGGCCTTAAGGGGTGCGTCGGTATAAACGGTGACTCCGTGGGCGTCAAAGTAAGGTCGGAGATGCCGTGTGGAGTGAACTAGGGCCAGGACTAACTTTTCCAGGTTTGAATAGTTTTTTTTGCAGCCTGCAAAACTTTGCTAACAAAATAGATGGGTCTTTGAACCTGGTTATCTTCTCAAAGTAGAACCGAGCTAATGACAGATTCAGTGGTAGCTATATACATATACAATTATTCTCCAGGGATTGGCATGGTCAAAGATGGTAAAAAAGCTAAGTACATTTTTAATTGTTTGAAAGCTGCTTGGCATTCTGAAGTCCACACAAATTTATCTAATTTTTTTAAAATGCTAAAAAATGGTAAAGCTCGTTCTGCTGACCGAGCTAAAAACCGATTTAAGGATGCTAATCTACCCGTTAATTGTTGTACCTCATAAATTGATCTAGGAGGGTGTATTTGCAGATTTGCCTCTACTTTCTTAGGATTAACAGAAATAACCCCTTCAAAAACCATATATCCTAAGAATTTACCCGAACTAGCCCCAAAAAACCATTTTTTAGGATTTAATCTTAATTTGTATTGAACTAAAGTTTCAAGTGTTTCTCGTAAATCAAGTAAATAAGTGGATTCATCCCTACTTTTAATAAGTAAATCATCAACATATGCTTCCATGTTTCGACCTAGTTGTTTTTTAAAGATTTTGTTTACTAGGCGTTGAAAAGTAGCTCCAGCATTTTTTAAACCAAAAGGCATAGTAATAAAGCAATAAGTACCTTTGTCCGTGATAAAAGATGTTTTTTCTTTATCTTCTTTAGCCATGAATATCTGGTGATAGCCCTTGTATGCATCTAAGAAATTGAGGAAGCGAAACCCAGCTATGGCATCGACCAGTATGTTAATTAAGGGCAAGGGGAACCAATCTTTGGGGCAGGCCTTGTTCAGGTCGGTGAAGTTGATGCACATGCGCCAGGAGCCGTCCGGCTTGGGAACCAATACAGGATTAGCTAACCACTCAGGGTAATCCACTTCTCGAATGATACGTACTTCCAGCAAAGCGTTTACTTCAATCTCTATGTATTTGCTGCGTTCTCCCCCAAGATTACGCTTCCGTTGATGAACTGGCCTATGACTAGCATCAATGGATAACCGGTGTACAATGATAGTTCGAGAAATGCCAGGCATGTCTTCCAGCCCCCAAGCAAAGACTTCCACAAACTCACGCAAGAGGTTAAGTAAATCGCGTTGCAACTGAGGAGATAAGTCGACCCCTACCTTGATTACCTTGTTCGGGTCGGAAGCCAGAGGAACGGCTTTAACTTCAGCCCCGGCCTCAATGAATCGCTCCGAGTGACCCGCTAGGTCAGTGATGTCAATGATGTGAGCAGTACCGCCCTTAAGAGGAGCTGGGGAAGCCCGAGATTCGGGGGTCGGTGCGATGACTGGAGCATCTTGCCCCTTTGAACTTAATGGCACATGTTATCTTAGAGAGGCCGTGTAACACTGCTTAGCATGTATCACTTCACAACGAAGAGAAGCCACACCATTCATGGTAGGGAATTTTAAAAGCATATGCATAGTAGTTGCAATGGCCTGAAATTGATTTAGTCCAGACCGACCCAGATACACATTGTAAGGTGAAGGCTCATCAATGACCACGAAATCTATGGTTTCTGTTCTTTTCTGCTGGCCAGCTATTAATGTAACCGGTATGCTTAACTATCCCACAGGAATAACATGGTGGTTGCCAAAGCCAATCAAAGGTGTGCGTACTGAATTTAAACGAGCCTTATGCAATTGACATCCAGCTAATGCCTTGGTAGTAATTATATTATTAGAGCTATCAGTGTCTAATAATGTCCTTTGTACTTGATAATTATATATATAACAATCGATAACTAGTGGGTCATCACAATTATAAGACAAAAACTGGTCACTGTCATCAAAGCTAATAATCGAGGTCATAGTGTCGGCTTTGCGCTTACCTAGGACGTTTTCCCTTTGACGATATACCTGTTTTCTCTGACGATTAGAGTCGCCCTGGGTTGGTCCTCCAGCTATGGTATTTACAACTCCAGCTATGGTTATGTCAGCACCAGCCCCCGCGTTTGAGGCCCGAGGGTCAGGCTGAGAACACTCCCGAGCGAAATGGCCAGGCTCCCCACACCGGTAACATCCTGTAGGTCATTCCCGACCTGCTGGAACGGTAGGTTTGGGCAAAGGAGCCACTTGTGTATATTGAGGTAACTTCCCGACTTGGATAAGTTTGGCTATTTCTGCATCTAAATCTCTACAATCATTAGTATTATGGGCAATATGCTTATGATAATTACAATACCTGCTCGGATTGAGTCGATCCGTGAGACCCGTTAGGGGACGAGCTAGAGGCAGTAGCCCTTGATGTTGAATGACTGCATATATGTCTGCCCGTGGCGCTGAAAAGGGCTCGACCACCTACAAAGCATTAATACCGACCCCTGCCTTTGGACCGTCGTTATTAGCACTTACAAAGTTCGGCTTCTTTCCTCCTCCGAAGGCAGGGACTAGGGAAGAAGCTTTTCTCTTACCGTAAATATCAAGGAGACCTCTTTCCCGTTCATGTTTAATTGCTGCAGCGTCTTCAATTACGGCAAAGTTAACAGCAGTAGCCAGCATTTCATAGAAAGAAGAGGGGGCTCTAATGGCTAACTCAGTAGTTAGGGGTCCCGCCCGTAGTCCGTTAATAAAAGATTCCATCATAATCCTATTATCTTTCTCAGGGCATTGTCTAGATTCTACATTAAACCGATCTATATAGGCCTGCAACCCCTCCCCCATCCTTTGGGTTATGTTCATTAAATGAGAAATAGGCTTATATAATATTTTGTTACCCATAAAATTAGCTAAGAACAATTCACCAAACTGATCTAAAAATGAATGGAATTACGCGGCGAAGTACAGTACCAATTAATAGCCTGACCTTTGAGGGTAAGATGGAATGTTATGCAACGGTTGGCATCAGACAAATTAGCAGCATCCATGACACTCATGCATTGCATCCAATGAGCCGTCGGGTCAGCAGTACCATCATATTTGTCGACCTTACCTAAACCTTTGTAGCCCGGTGGAAATAGAGCTGTTTGAATTTCCAAGTCAAATAGGGGAGAAACACGAGAGGTGGGCTCGACCCTTCCCAGTTGAGCATATCCGGATCCAGGTAATACAGATTGACCGGGCTGGGCATATCCTATTTGACCTAACGGATACCCCCCATTGCAAAATTACCCGTGTTAGCCTTGGTATAATAGCTCGGATTGAATAAGGGAGAATACCCAGGAAAAAGCTGCATAGCCCGGTTTGTGCCTATACCATAATGCTGAACTGGGCCAGATTTGGTGGAACTATAGGTCTGGGATATCCTAGTTGGCTGGTTTCGGGATCGAGGTGGCCAAACAGTCCCAACTGCGGACCTAGGGCAGGCTGACCTATCTGACCTACCTGCGGACCCAAGCCAGGCTGACCTAACTGACCCAACTGCTGTCCTAACATAGGGAAAAGTAAACCCGACATGAAGGGGTAAGTATTAGGCTGTGCGGTAGGGACCGTGAAGGGAGCTGGGAAGGTGGGAGTAACCTGAGTATGGGCTAAAGTAGTTTAAACAGGAGGAGCGGTAGATACAACATGATTAGATCCTAAGGTTAATCAGGTGAAACAGTTGTGGAAACAAACAAAAAAAAAATTTTCTCTTTCGGCTTGCTTCTGCTGAGGGGTGAGGGACTCAGTGTGTGAGATGCAGCCGCAGTAGTGGTAGCTAGTGGAGCGTTGGTGGTGGTAGAAACTACAGCGGCGGCAGGAACAATCATGGTCGTAACGGTGGAAGCAGCGATAGTGCTGGAAGAAGAAGCATCCACTCCCGAGCGATCTTGGTTTTGCGTCATGGTTTCAACAAATTTCTTTGAGTATGGAGAAAATTTGATGAAATAATTTTGATCACACGTTCCCCACAGACTGCGCCAGTTTTGGTGTGCATAAAACTAAGTCTTCATTGGGCATGGCCCAATCGAAGAAGGAATACACAAACAGTAAGAAAGAAGAGAAGCATAAAAGGTTCAAGCCCAAGCTTAGGTCGGAAAAACTCTACAGAAACCGAGCCAAAGAAACATGCTTAGGTCGGTTGTCAGCTTAGGTTGGTCCCATGGGATTTCCTTATTGACAGTATAAAAACAGAGTTCAGGGAGGTCGGAATAAATGATGGCACTGACACAGTAGGTAGAAATCATTATAAGATCAGGGATACATTTTTAATACATGCAGGAAGTGTTCAGAAAGATGATGGGAAAGAAACTAAAAGTCAGGCCATGATGACAAGATCGTGTAAAAAGAGGAAGAGCAGTTGGAAGTGCTGATGAGAGAGCAACGGACATGTCAAAGGTCTTGATATAAATACTAAGTCATAAGGCTTAATACGGTACGCAATCTTTTACATTTGAAGCTCTCGGTGAATACAGTTTATCTTCTTCACCCTTACTGACTTAATCGTCGGAGTTACACCGGGGGAAAGCCCCGCTTGTTTTGCTAACTATTTCTAGCGACGACGCGCCCTTTAGGTCAACCCAAGCTACAGCTCGTCATCCGCGCTGATTCGAGCTAAAGAGGCCCAGATCCGTTCCTTGCAGCTACTTGCTTCCGCCAAAGACTTCTACTTTGGGCCTGAACCTTCGAGACATTCATTGAGCCGAACGGAGCATCCAGCACCGGACGTTTTGCGTCACATCAATTACAAGTGGACTTTTTTAATGAAACGAAGGGAGCACTAACATAATTTTAATATGTTTTACTGAGTTTCAATTCAATTTACAGAAGAAAAAAAATTATTATCAAAGGGTATATAATCAAAATGATTGGCCTAATTAAAAAAATAAAACAAAAATAAATTTAACAAAATTGTAAAAGAAAGTTGAAATTTCTGGATATGCAAATTGCGGGTGAAGATTTTCTATTCGAATAAGAATAATCTGAAGTCTTGAAATTTAATAACCAATAAGAGAAGTAAAATCATTCAATATTGTCTCCAAATATTGGTTAAATAAGAATATATTCTAATTGGACAAATAAAATAATTATAAGTAGAATTACAATTGACAGACCAATTGGAAAAAGAAGAATTTTAATGTGTAGAAATTTTTTTTTTCTTTTCTGTTTTGACTTGGACATTGAAAAAAGATAAGAGAAGAATATTAGGATCAAGAGCATCTTATCTACATGAGTAATATTAGAATGACAACAATGAGAATCATTTGAATTACTAGTCCTTAGTTTAAATTGTTGAATGTGTATAATTGTAACTAATGATATTTAGTTTAAGTCAATTTTAGTAGCGGCAGTGAACTCTGTTCAATGTATGAAGAAGGTAGATAGAGGAAGTAAGATGAGAGCAAACGATTAAAGAAAGAGTGAAAAAAATGCAAAGGGAGAATGGGAAGATGGATGCGGAGAGAGAAAGAAAGAAAATGTAAGGGTCAAAGTAGAGAGAGAAATAAAGAGAAAGTAATATGAGGAAAATAGAGAGATATACTAGTACTCTCTCAATTTTAAAAATAATACTATTCATTGCCATGATTATACATAAATAATAAGAGTTTTATTTTTATCAGGATCATCATTATATAGCTATATCAGGACTCTTCATACATTTAATCACAGGCTGTCACATACTTTTTTATAAATTGATATATTTTAATTATTGTATACTTATCCTATGAAATCACTTTTTACCTTACTATAATTATTGAATTTACCACAGAATTTTTAGTTACAGATCTATGTAAATCTTTTACCAATTTAAATTAAATCACTTGGGATAGTTTAATAATTTTACCATTGATATTCATTTTTAACAAAATAAATTTCGTATCTAAGGGTTCACTTATTTGTATATAGGGTATAGTTATTTAAAAAAATTTTAAATAATTTTTTTTTCATTGATATTCATTTTTAACTATTTAAAATTTGTGACTAAGGGTTCACTTATTTGTATATAGGGTATAGTTATTTTAAATTTTTTAAATAATTTTTTTCATTGATATTCGTTTTTAACAAATTAAATCTTGTGACTAAGGGTTCACTTATTTGTATATAGGGTATAGTTATTTTAAAATTTTGAAATAATTTTTTTTCATTCATATTCATTTTTTAACAAATTAAATCTTATGACTAAGGGTTCACTTATTTGTGTGTATGATATAGTTATTTTAATTTTTTTATATAATATTTTTATTAAAAATTGAAATTATAATAAAATACAAGATTAAAGAATATTCCATATAACTATATTTACGTTAGTAAATGTAAAATTTACTTTTAAAAAGATATAAGTATCATTTAATTAAAATATATCATTTTAAAAAAATTAAGTGGCAACATTTGATTGAATATCTGATGAATCCTAAAATAACTTATTTCAAGATCATCATGACAAATATTACTCCCAAATAATAATTAAAAGTAACAAGAAATATAGCACAGTATTACATCCAAGTTGATTTCTTTAGTTTTCATCTTTCTTCGGAGAATCCATTGCTTCGCCACCTAGTCAGTTTGACATGATCTTCTTCCACCACCATCTAGCACATCTCCAACTTTCTTCTTCTTCCCTCTCTCTCTCTTTTTTTTTTTTTTTTTACTTGTTTTCTCTCTTTTAGGTGCTCACACATCTCTTTATTTCCTATCTATTTCAGTTCTTCTTTTCTTTCTTGTCATCAGCAAACATGTCGTGTTACAAGAGAAAATATACTGATGAGCTAATTGATACCTATTTCATAGTGAGCTGGTTGTTACCTGTGAATGATTAAGCATTTTCCCCAGATAAGTCGAGGTACTTGTGCCAACTACAAGACCCCAAGCTTGAACCCACATTAAAATGAGCTCATACCATTTGTTGAGCCGCTGAGATGAAAGTAACTCTTTTAGTAAGATAAATATACTATTTGTCGCTAAATCCTTTAAAATTTTCTTATAAAATAATGTGCTATTGTAACTATCTAAAATCACATTTAACATCTTACTTTTAACTACCTAACTTATTTTTGTAGAAATTCTTAACTGTCACATATAATAGAAAGAGTACAAAATGTTTAAGAATTAAATATTAAATAGATAACCAGAACAAGATCTTTAATGATTTTGTTTCTTTGAATTCCATATATTGCTAGAATGTCTTCTTTTCATATCATTTGATCCTATATCTAGCACAACTGTATACATATATGTTACATGAAATTAATATAATATGTTACTTCCTCTTCTTTTAAATAACATTATTGGACATACAATCAATTTTTTAGAAAGAAAAATTATAAACAAGTTTAACTAGATCTTTGTGGAGATTCTACGAGTCGAACAAAACTTCTTTTGAAATTGAATTTCAATGTCAACTTTAAATATGTAGAGATGGTTGTGGAAATCGTAGAGTTTTCACAAGTGGAAATATTTTAATTTACTTGTTCTATTTTCAAGACTATGGAATAAAGGTAGTTATATAATTTTCATGTTGTTTTGTCATTTTTTGTTTTTGTTTGGTTCCTTTTTTATTTTTTATTTTGCGTGCATAAGCATCAAGGTTTACAAGTTTTGGCTAATTTTGACACTGAATTTTATAATTATATTTAGAAAAAAAAAAGTGCACATTAGGAACTAGTTCTATGATACTAATATTTTAGTACTAAACTAGAACACTAATTCAACTTACAACTTAATAAATAACTAAGCCACGATTATAGCACATCCTCATTGGTGAAAAAATTATGTAAAATGCATCAATTTTACTTAATTAAAAGTGCATTATAGTTTTAAAAAAGAAGAATAAAGAAGGTCATTTTTGAGGAAAAAGAACGCATAGAATTAAGCAAGGCATAACTCATAATTGTTGAACAAATGTCTAGCACAAGTATTGCATGCCTTCTGGCCAAAATATGCAAATAATGTTTATTTGCGCTCATCTCTACTCCACTCACTGCTCCTCAAAGTTAAAAAATTTATGGCATCGTTCATCGAACCTATCATATTCTAGCCCTATTCGTTTTTATTGTTTTTGTATGTATTTGTTTTTACTATACAAACTTATATTACGCTTATGAGGGTGATCCTCGAATTTCTCCTTTGGTAAGTTTTCTTCCTCTTCATCATGCAAATCATCATAATGATCACTTGAACATTGACTCTATTACTGAATCAGTTGCTTGGACAGTGCTATTCTTTTCTTCATCTACTTCCTGCCATACTTTTTCCTTGCTTTGATAGTGTTTTGGTTTTGCTTTTTTTTCTATAATAAATTTAATATATTATAACATTTTTTTATCATTTTTAAAACAATTTATACATTAAAAATATATATTCCAAAACAATGTTTTCAAAAACACGACTTAACAAACAGGCCTTATGTTTAATTTTGAATCTCCGACACCAGTAACCAAACAAGAGTTACCCAACAAAATATGTGGGTGATTTCTTCCATTGCTTCACCGGAATGGAGTAATGTGAAAGTTTCATTTGAAATGTATCCAACAAAATATCTAATTGATCAGGTAATTTGGAAATTTGTTAAACAAAAAAATATGATCCTATTTGAAGGGGGAGAGAGGGGGAGGGGGGGGGGGGGGGGGGGGGGGGGGGGGAAGGTGTTGGGATAGAATTATTACACAATTCATAATATGTTATGTTTTATTGAGTTTCAATTCAATTACAGAAGGAAATTTTTTTTTTATCAAAGGGTATATAATCAAAATGATTGGCAGAATTAAAAAAATAAAACAAAAATAAATTTAACAAAATTGTAAAAAAAAAAAAAACGAAAAGTTGAAATTTCTGGATATGCAAATTGTGGGTGAAGATTTTCTATTCGAATAAGAAAAATCTGAAGTCTTAAAATTTAATAACCAATAAGAGAAGTAAAGTCATTCAATATTGTCTCCAAATATTGGTTAAAAAAGAATATATCCTAATTGGACAAATAAAATAAGGAGAATTATAATTGACAGACCAATTGGAAAAGATGAATTTTTATGAGTGTAGAAATTTTTTTCTGCTTTGACTGGGATATTGAAAAAAATAAATAATAAGGGAGGAATATTAGGATCAAGAGCATTTTATTTACGTGAAGAAATATTAGAATGACAACAATGAGAATCATTTGAATTACTATTGCTTAGCTTAAATTATCGAATGTATATAATTGTAACTAATGATAGTTAGTTTAGCTTAATTTTAGTAGTGGCAGTGAGTTAAAATTTCATTAAAACTCTTTTCAATGTACAAAGAAGGTAGATCGAAGAAGTAAGATGAGAGAAAACTAGCAAAAAAAAAGAGAGTGAAGAAAATGCAAATGGAGAATGGGAAGATGGATGTGGAGATAGAAAGAAAGGAAATGTAGGGATCAAAGTAGAGAGAAAAAAAAGTAGGAGAGAGAGTAATATGAGAAAAATAGAGAGAATTGAGTAACACACTCTCAATTTTAAAAATATATTACTATTCATTGTCATGATTATACATAAATAATAATTAAAAGTAACCAGAAATATAGCGAAATTAAGTATTACATCCAATAGTTGATTTATGTAGTTTTCATCTTTCTTTAGAGAATCCATTGCTTCACCACCTAGTCAATTTGAAATGATCTTTTTCCACCACACATCTCCAAGTTTTTTTCTTTTTTTTTTGGTGTTAAATAATTATTTCTCATAAAATTATATGCTATAACAGGTTTTATAACTATTTAAAATCACATCTAAAATCTTACTTTTTACCACCTAGCTTATTTTTCTAAAAATTCTTAATTGTCGCACATTATTAGTCATACAATCAATTTTTTAGAAAACAAAATTAAACATATGTTTACTAGATCTTTGTGGAGGTTCCACAAATTGAACAAAACTTTTTTTTGAAATTGAATTTCAATTGCAACTTTAAATATATAGAGATGGTTGTGGAAATAGAATTTTCACAAGTGGAAATGTTTTGATTGATGCCCTATTTTCAAAACTATGAAATAAAGGTAGTTGATATAATTTTCATGATATTTGATCATTTTTCTGTTTTTGTTTTTGTTTTGTTCCTTTTTTATTCTTCTTTTTTTTTTGGGTGCAAAAGCATCAAGACTAGGCTTAATTTGACACTAAATTTTATAATTATATTTAGAAGAAAAAAAAAGTGCACATTAGGATACTAATATTTTAGTGCTAAACAAGGACTTAATTCAACTTAATAAATTCCCTAGCTAGCCACGATTATAGCACATCCTCATTGGTGAAAAAATTACATAAAATGCATCAATTTTACTTAATTAAAAGTGCATTATAGTGTGTGTGTATATATATATATAAGGTGCTATTTGAGAAAAAGAACCTATAGAATTAACCACAACTCATAATTAATTGTTAAATAAATGCTTAGGCACAAGTATTGCACGCCGCCTACCAAAATATTGTAGGAAAAAAACCTGTCCACTTAATTTATTTGCGCTCATCTCTACTACACTCACTGCTCCTCAAAGTTAAAAAATTTATGGCATCGTTCATCGAACCTATCATACTCTGGCTCTATTCATTTTCATTGTTTTTGTTTGTATTTTTTTTTTTACTATACAAATCTACATTATGCTTATGAGGGTGATCCTCAGCTTTCTCCTTTGGCAAGGGTTCCCCCTCTTCATCATGCAAATCATCATAGTAATCACTTGAACATTGACTTTATCTACTACTGAATTAGTTGCTTGGATAGTGCTATTCTTTTCTTCGTCTACTTACTGCCGTACTTTTACCTTGCTTTGAACGGTGTTCTGATTTTGTTTTTTGTTTCTATGTTTAATCTTTTCAAAAACATGACTTATCAAACATGCCCTATGTTTAATCTTGAATCCCCAACCCCCAGTAACCAAACCAGAGTTACCCAATAAAGGGGCATACTATTTGCAGTAACCAAATTACTATTTACAGTAATATTTTCTTGTGAATAGTCTATTTTGTCCTTTAGCTAAAAAAAAAATCATTTACACTCTACCTATTTACACTCATTCGTTTTTCACTCACAAGTGTATGTATACATTTTTTTTTACATAAAGTTTGTTTGTTAAAAAAAAAAAAAAAAAACCCGTCTGGCCAGAAATTTTGCCCAAAAAACCACAAAATAAACTAGATTTTTCCAGAATCTCACCCCCTATTTGCAGTAACATTGTTGAAAATACCGCCCACTTCTAAAATACAGCCCGGGCAGTATTTTGATGCAAAATAGGTCAAAATACCGCCCCGCCCAGGCGGTATTTTGGAAGAAACAAAATACCGCCCACTTTGGGCGGTATTTTCTTCTAAAAAAATTCCATCTCCAGATCTTCTAAAAAAAAATTTCGGCCCGCTGCCCCGAACCCCGCCAACTCACCACAAAGTTGGATCCGCGAAAACTGTAATTTGATTAAATTGCCTTTGATACCACGTTAGAAATGTTAGAATTTGAGAAGAGAAGAAAAGAACATGAATAATGTATAGATTTTTTTTTTTTTTTGTTAAAAAACCAATTTTACGTAAAAAAAAAATATATAGATTGTTTACTTACCGTGTAATATGGATTATCCTCGTGACTATCGGCCATAATTAGAGTGAAAATGATTTCTTTTATTTTTTAAAAAACCTAAGGGGCATTTTAGACATTTTACAGAAAAATGTTACTGCAAATAGTAAATTGGTTACTGCAAATAACAATTCCGCAATAAAATATGCGGATAGATTTCTTCCAAATTTATTACTTCACCGGAATGCCGTAATGCAAAAGTTTCCTTTTTAAATGTATCCAATAAAATATTAAATTATGGAGGTATGTTGGAAAATTCTAATACAAAATATGATCCTACTTGAGGGGGGAGGGGGGAATCTTATTAGAATTGTTTCACAACTCTTGATAGGTTGAATAAATGCTTAAGCACAAGTGTTGTACATCTCTTTACAAAAGATGGCTCATTATATATTCATTAATTTCAAATATGAAAATTTTATATGGAATGGAAAAGAAACCCTTCTTTTGGGAAAGAGGGGCGCATTTCTTATTTATTACTAGGGTTGTTCAGCCTGATCCGAAATTCGGCGATCCGATTATACCCGAACCGAAATTTTCGGATTGGATTAGTCGAATCGGATCATAACGGGTTTTCAGATCAGATTTCGATCCAATATGATCCGAAACTTTAAAAAAAAAAAAAAATCAGTTTGGCTTACTCATTGATCTGATCTGCAACAACATCTCAAATTCTCAATCCTTTGTGGGGTTTCTTCTTCTTAGGAATCCGCAGCAATTTTTTTGCATCCCATCATTGTCATTCTTTTCCTCCCCGTCGACTGGGTTTTTTTTCTCTTCTTCCTTTTTCTTCTCTTTCGCACAGACAACTGCCTGGAAGCTCCGATGCCGTCTCCGTCGAATTCTCAGCCGCCTCAGGCTCTGAACAGAAATCCATTCTCAGAATTTCATAGTGATTTGTTTCCTTAAATTTATTATTGTTATTCTTTGTCCGTCTTACTAGCCTAGCTATTTCCCTGATTCTTTTTATTTCTCCTTGTTCTTCTCCCCAATTGTGATGCCGATGCCCAGAACCCATTTTCCTTCCTTTTTCTTCTTTTCAATAGTTGTCATGGTGGTGGATAATCCATAAACAGTAGGACCCAAATACAGTATCATTGTTCTTGCCCCGGGGATCTGTGCTTCTCGACAAGAGGAAGCTCTGAATCAGAAGAAATGGCTAGCAACCGAAAGGTGAGGAAAATAAAATTGAAATTTCGAATCAGTTCTGATCGGACTGATCCGATCCGAACTGATCTGATCCGTTCGATTTGGATTGGATCGGGTCGGTTCGGGTCGGTTTTCTCTGTTTGAGCAGCCCTATTTATTACTTTACGGAAATGGAGTCATGTGAAACTTTCATTCTTAAATGTATCTAACAAAATAGTTAATTATTCAAGAAATTTGAGAAATTCATAAACAAAATAGGGTGAATTTGATTATTGGCCACCTTACTTTAAAAATCTTAAAATTGGTTACCAAACATTAAAAAATGCCTCTTTTTGGTTACACAGTCAAATTGCTCTGTTAACTGAATAATTGAGCCATTATTTAAGGGTAGTTTTGTCAAACAATTCCAAATTTCTAAAACCCCTTATCTTTATTTTTTTTCCAACCGTCGCACTTTTTTCTCTCAAATATTATCCGACCACCACCACCACCACCACCACCTTCAACCTTCAGAGCCAACGAAGCCACCAATGACCAAGCAAACAACACTCGGTTTCTCAATTCCCCCATCAAAGCTTCCTTCTTGGCCATTGTTTCTTTCCAGTTCTTCACTTTGTTTTCAATTCCCAGCCTAGTCTCCCTCACCTTCGTTGGAAACCCACACTCTGTCAACTTCCACAAAACGATCTAGGTAACGAAGTATCCCTTGAAAAACATAAAATTACAAAACTGAATCTTCTTTTCTCACCAAATGCAGATTGAGAGACTACCTAGATACCAAAACATTCACCTCAAAAGAATCAGCTTATTAAATGTATGAGTGAATTGCCAAAAATGTCACTTTACTTTTCCAGAATCTATCGTTTGGTCACTGAACCTTTTTTCTTCCCCAGGAATGTCATCATACCTTCAAACACGTGCCGAAATGTCACTTACCATTAGTCCACATTAGTCTTGACGGAATGGCCGGACATGCTTCTCATGTGCCAATTTCTAAGGGTATTTTTGTCATTTCCCTTTTCTTTTCTTTTTTTGATACTGTTCACCTTCTTCCTCAACATTCCTCCTCCTCCTCCTCTACTTTTTTCCGGGTTTTACTTCTTCCTAAGCACCAACAAACAAGAAGAAGATGTGCCCCGAAAGCAAAGAATTGTAGGCCCTTTTAACTTCATTCCAATTTTATCCTCCTCTCCCCTCTCCTCTCCCCCCGTTCAACACCAACCCATCCCTCTGTTAGGCTCTGAAGCATAAGATCAGACCCAATGAATGGGTTTTCTCTTCCAGTCTTCCTTTATCCATTAACAAAAAAGCAACATATATTCTAGCATGTATATATATTAGATATATTTGGAGATTCCTTGACCAAGAGTTAAAGTTTGGGTTTTGCTTTTGGGTTCAGATATTGTGAGCAAGATAATCGAAATTGCTTCAGTGCCGGCGGTAGTATGCGGCTGTTAGCGGAGACCGATCAAATATTGGCGGTCAATTTTGAGTTCCCCGGAGTCCGAAGACGTGCACCCTTTCTCCTCGGATGAGTCTTCTTCATCCCGTTTAAAAATGGCAGTGTCGCCGCCCCGTCCTCAAGCTCACCCTTGTCGGAAAATTCTCTTCTACTTTGTCAGAGGAAAGAGGTTGCAGTACCTTTTGGAAAGCAAATCAGTCACCATCCTCTTCCTCACCTTCTTTCCCCTCATCTCCATCTGGTTTACTCGCTTTATTTATTGTCAACATAATTTGGCGGTGGTGGTGATGGAAAAAGCGTGGCTGACGATGAATGAGAGTGGAAAGACAAAAATACCCCTGCAAATATGCACATGAAACGTGCGTGAACGGCTTCTGTCTTGACTAACGCTAACTAACTCTAAAATGACATTTTTGGCACCTTTTTAAAAGTATAGTGACATTCCTGGGGGAAAAAAAGTTTAATGACTAAACCAGAGATCCTGAAAAAGTATAGTGATATTTTTGGTAGTTCACTCTAAATGTAATAGAGTGTGATTTTTCCCTAATTGATGTAATGGAGTGTGGCTTTCTCCTTCTTTTTGCTTAGACATTGGTGGTGGCCAGATAACATAGGACTCTATAGCCACCAAATACCCATCCACTATGGGAGGATTCGTATGTGACGTTCCTTATTTCAGTGGTCAAAACCCGAATAGGATGGAAATTTTTACCCACCGCTACCGACATATCACTATTAGGCTTCTCCGATGGACTCTACACCATACTAGAATATTGTAACCCATATCCACCCCGTTTGCTATCGAGCCTCGCTCCAATTATAACCCATGCTCGGATGCCTACATCTGCGCCCGTGCCCAAGCAATATACGTAAATGCATACCTATACCCTTTTTGTGAGAACAATTCAAGAGATAGGTTGGTGGGGAACTTCCTGAATGAATGTTGCATATCTCCTTCAAAAAAAAAAAAAAAAAAAAGTTTAGGATTCTTAATTAAACACAAATGTTGCACATCTCTTGTCAAAAGATGACCTAGTATTCATCAATTTCAGATATGAAAATTTTGTATAGGGAAAATAAATCCTTCTTCTTAGAAAGATTTTATACTATTTAAAGAAAATCCTACATAATTAAAATATGAATATTACAAAGAAAGGCATTAGCACGAGTGTTGCACATCTCCAGCTTTCCTTTTTTTGTTTGGTTGAATTTAATTTTTGGTCACCTTACTTTCATAAAGTTCAGTTTTTAGCCACCTTACTTTTTAAAAAAATGCATTTTTTTCAGTCACTCTATAAAGTTGTTCCGTTAAGTGGCTAACAAAGCTATTTTTTCAGGATATTTTCGTCAATTAGCTCCAAACTTGTTCAACCATTTTTATCTTCTCTTTCAACCATTTTGCTTTCTTGCTGAGGCCCCTTGCGCATGTCAAATTAACTGTGGGTGAAAAGAAAGAATGGCTATAGTCAAACCCATTTCATCTAAATTTGGCAAAACTACCATTCTCGATGGAGGAGTAGTAGTGCTTAGGCAAGAACTCAACGCCAATGATGTGGTCATCATCATCAAGCTCAAGCATTCAACCATTGATTGTGTTCTAAAGCATTTGGGAACAAAAGAAGGCAAGAAACAGTTACTCAAAATCATTTTGGAATAGGTTGAAAATTACTAGCTTCAGAAAAATGAGCCAGGGAAATTGATGATCAAACCATAAACCCGAATTCGAACCCGAATGCCGAAATGAATTGAAAACTGATTTAGATCCGATTTGGACCTAGGCACGACCTTTTTCTCCTCTTCCACATTACTCTATAACCTATGGGAGGATTCATGTGTGACGTTCCTTATTCCAGTGATCCAAACCCAAATGGGAGTGGTAATTCTTACCCACCGCTGTCGACAGATCACTATCAGGCTTCCTTGATGAACTCCACACTATTCTGAACTCCACACTATTCGGGCCTCACTCCAATTATAACAGTACCCAGATTCCCACGTCCACACCCACACCCACGCCCAAGCAATATATGCAGATACATAGCCGTACCCTATTTTTTAGAACAATTTCAGGGGAGAGGTTGGTGAGATTAGGAACTTTCAACAAATGTTGCATGTCTCGTTCAAATAACGAAAATTTTAGGATCCTTAACTAGGCACAAGTGTTGCACATCTCCTTCCAAAAAAGAAAATTTTAGGATCCTTAATTAGGCACAAGTGTTGCACGTCTCCTTCCAAAGAAGAAAATTTTAGGATCCTTAATTAGGCACAAGTGTTACACGTCTCCTTCCAAAGAAGAAAATTTTAGGATCCTTAATTAGGCACAATTGTTGCACATCTCCTTCCAAAAGATGACACAGTTTTCATCAATTTCAAATATGAAAATTTTATATCGGAGGAAAAATAAATCCTTTCTTTTTTGAAAAATTTATACTATTTGAAGGAAATCCAATAAAATTAAAATATGAATCTTACAAAGAAAGGCACTAGTATGAATCTTACAAAGAAAGGCACTAGCATGAGTGTTGCACATCTCCATCTTTTCTTTTCTGTTTGGTTGAATTTAATTTTTGTTCACCTTACTTTCATAAAGTTCAGCTCTTAGGCTCTGTTCTCCTTTGACCTTTTCCAAAGCTGCCCAGAAAAAAAAATGGAGGGAATGTTGGCGGGTGGATTTTATGAAGGCGGGGAGTGAAACCGCGTTTCACCCAAGCCACGTGAAGTCCAGAAAATGAAAGCCTCTAGGCTGACGTCAGCACTGGCCCCATTTCCCCTATACAATGCCACATGCATTTGCACTGTATATTGTCAGCATGAATTTGGCTACTTTACTTTATTTGATACCAATTAATTACCGTACATGACTAGTAATATATATTTTATGGTGGTAAAAGTATTAGCGAATAATTAAATTGATTATGGTACATTATATTTCAAGCAATGAAAAAATTCCATATGCATAATTAGACACGAAAAAAATTAACACGCATTAATATGATTTACTTGATGCAAAAAAAAAACACCCGTTACAAACTCTTTATTATGAATAGAAACGTACTAACGACTTTTCATAAATGAAAAAAACCACCATCTTCAAGACTTCCTTGTACAACATAACGCATTCCGCAACGGACAATCATTCATGAAATTCGCCCTCCAAATTAATGTAGATGCCTCGACCCGTGCCAGATTTGGGATGCGATGTCGTCCCGATATGCATTCCAAGCAATTACGGCAGTAGGGGATGTGTCAAACATCGTCACCGTCCCTTCTTGGTCATTGTCAGACTTGGTTGCCGAATCTATTTCCGCATCCTCCATCTCTGCAAAGTACTCATCATTAGGCAACTGCTCCCTAATGAAATTATGGAGTGCAGCACAGGCAACTACCATTAATGCTTGCCTAACTACCATGTAGTTAGGCATGGGGCCCGCAAGATACTGAAACGTTTTTTAAGTACTCCGAATGATCGCTCAATTACATTTCTGATACATGAGTGCCGATGATTAAACAACTCCTTCCATGTCCTAGGGGCTCTACCTCTACCACGGTAGTCCTGCAGGTGATATCTATGTCCCCTATACGGTGCAAGAAAACCAGGAACATTTCTATAGGCAGAGTCCACCACATAATATTTCCCTGTCATAACCGAAACGTCACTGAAATTTAATGTTTTTTTTTTCATACCATTCCAATATGGCCGGCGAAAATGTACTGGAACGAAAGTGTTGCGTACCTTCTGGCGGCATTGGAAAATTAGAATTGGCTCGAGTAACTGAGTCTAGAAAAACACGGGCGTCATTTGCACTCCCTTCAAACCCTGCTCGTATGTAAACAAACCGCATGTCGTGGTCACATGCAGCTAGGACGTTTTGACTAATTTGACCATGCCTATTACGAAACGCATCTCTACGACTAGCCGGCGCCCATGCCGAAACGTGTGTACCATCAATTGCTCCAACACAATCCTACAAAAAAACAATATTAAAATGCCCTTCTAACGAGAGGCTTGGACAGAAACGCCATAGAAAAAATGTGTACCTTGCCTAGGGTAACATTTGAACTGTACTTTACCTTAAACCATGGGTACAACCTTTGGTTGTGACGTATCCTCGGATGTGTCACATTTTCATTCCTCGGACATATCAGATACTTACTAAACAGGACAATTGCACGAACAACTTCGCGTATATGTCGGTTTATAGTTGCAAGAGAGTGCTGAAACCTTTCCGCAAGTAAACGTTGCCTGCAATTATGGCTAACCAGCACCAAAAACATGCATACCTTCTCCTCAATGGAAACGTGCGAGTTATCCTCAGTTAAGTATCCTCCTTCCCGTAGACACTGACAGAACCTCATAAAAGTTTCCAAATCTAGCCTGCAATTCTCGAATAGTCGCGTATGGTTCCCGTTCACTAATTCCCTAACCCATTGTCGGCCGGTCAATGCTGAGTTTCGGCATGGTTGTCGTGGGATAACTTCGGGTTCATCTTCTTCCATGAGCCATATTGCAATCAGAAAGTCAACGAATTCTTCTTCCTCGCAGTTAGTGACTAAACCTGTTGCCGAGGCAAGGTGCGAAGATGATCCGGCCATAGCAACCTTTCAATAATGAATTAGGTTTCATTATTCATCATACAAAAAATTACAACTCCAGAACAATTGCAATTATACAAAACGTCTAATTCCTAAGGGGGTGCAAATTTGAATTTAGATTATCAAACATACCTTAGAAATAATTCAGAAATATGTAACTCCACTCCACTGCCTTTGAGGGATGCAAGTTTGTGCCCCATTTCATTTCATTGTCAGCATGCAAAAATAATTACATTTGCACAAACAAACTGTAGCCTACATATACATCATTACGCATGATGCATGAATATTCCACACATCCAATAATTATGCATGTAGGGACCCATAGTTTCTTTTCCTATTCATGGATTCCATTTAACTATATCATGCAAGACGCATGGTGATCAAATCTTTATAAGATTTTTGCTCAACTGTACAACAATTTTGTGCAGAAGGTCATAGGATATAGACATAGACATACACAGTCCACAGCCTTCATAAATCATGAAAGGCTATTATTACACAGTATAATTAGCCCTTCATTCAAGTGAAGGACAAGCTGAAAAATGCAGACATTTTAAATACAGGAGTAATTGATTCGCATACTCCACAGGAGCCGGGCGAGAGATATACTCAGCAATGCCTTCTGTGCTCTCCATGTACTCATAAACTAGCAATTATTGGTTCCCCTCGATGCAGCATCCGTAAAGCTTTACAAGGTTGGGATGTTATAGACCTGAAATCATGCCTATTTCATTCACAAACTCACGGTTCCCTTGATTTGATTTTGAAGATAGCTGCTTCACAGCAATGATAGTTCCGTCTCTCAGATGACCCTATACATAGAATCATCAACTTAAAACAAACATATCAGATGGGCGACTCAACTCCATAAATTTGGGAAAATGATCATTTGTTGCAATTACCTTGTACACAGAACCAAAACCACCTTCTCCAATTTTGTTGGTTGAATCAAAGTCATTTGTAGCAGCTTTAATTTCTCTGAGAGTGAATGATCCAGTTTGCAAGTCTAAACCCCTTACATCTACCATAAAACTCGTAAGCAGGTCTTATAAGTTATACATTATTTAGAGGAAATCCATAAAGATTGGTTTACCTAAACTTAAAAACCAGCAGAGAGAGGATCAAACAAGAAACATCACAAACAATACAAACAATACAATATGGAATTCAATTTCGTACAACTTTCACTTTCTTAAAACAAGGATAGGCTCCCAACTCTGTAGAAACAGAACCAGAACAACACTCATGGTTCCAATGTGCAGCTTCCTAGCTTCAATCAAATAATAACTGACGGCAAAAAAAACCAAAGCAGAAAAAAAAGAAGAAAATACAAACCACAGTAATTGGGAAAAAGACAATATACAAGGAGTTCATGAAGTCAAAAAGGAAACCAAATGATTACACTCATTCAAAATTTATGGAGAAAGCAACAAAAAAAGAGAAAAGTAGGGCTGGAAGAAATGAATGAGAAGAGAAAGCGAGGGGCTGGTTGGAGTAGGGAAAAAAGGCCTATAGACACGAATTAAAAAAAAAAGCAGCACTCATTCTCTGTTTTGTTCACAAGACATAGTGGCGGAAAGCAGGGTAAAAAAAAAGCTGTGGGGCTGCAGGTATCAATGTCAATGTCTTGAGAGTTAATAAAGCAAAAGGAGCAAATTAATTTAAGCAAAAATAGTTGGCGTGGGGCTGAAGGTCTGCAGGCTTTTCTCCAGCTACAAGATTGACTGCAATTGCTCCTAACTGAAGAGATGTAGGAACTTAAGTAAGCTTTGAATTTTATAGTTTGCAATTAATCAACAGTCACAAAGAATACTTCAAAAGGAAGAAGCAATATGTTGCTGCAATCAAATAATTAAGTATTAATTCATTCCCTCAGGTACTTTTAGAAAAACAGCTCAGCTCAACTGGTAAAGAAAATTAAAAAGATGCCAGAAGGCTCTGGAGAAAAAGAAGGAAAAAAAAAAATAAGCACACCAATTTGGAACATAGTGATATTATATCCCTTCAGAACCTTTACAAGTTCTGACTAAGATCCAGATCAGCATAAGCAACATTTGCCAAGAAGAATCTTTGTCATAAAGGATATCCCAAGGTATGATAAACAAGTTTCAACAAATTAGCAAAGATAAGTTTTAAATTCAGAAGTAGTTCAATTTCCTTGTCTACACTGAAACATTATCCTGTAATAATATTAAAGTTTCAATAACTGGGAAATTGGAAGGTATACAATATGAATTACCTAAATGCATAATAAAATACACACATCGATGCCATCTACCTTGCCAAGCAAATTATAATCAGAGTTGCAACAACTGCTGCCGACGTTCTATGTCAGACATTGCCATTTATATTTTACAAAATGAGCCTAGAAAAGTTTGTGGAAAGAAAAAGATTTACCTTATCCCGTCCAAGAGCAGCATAATGTTGCAGGCCATTGCAGGAACCATCCTTGAGAGAAGGAAAACGCAATTCACATTAGAATTTGGACATTACTTTCAATATTGATTCACAATGTGAATTGCTAAAACCAGAAAAAAAAAAAAAAAAGAAAAAGTAAAGAGCTAACAGGCTTTGTTTCAGATGGATGAAAATAGGTTACAGACAGGCACAATTTCCAAAATCGTGACAAATGAAATGTGAGTTGATAAAGCAAATGGAGCAAATTAAAAAAGGAGAAAGGTTACCTGCTTCAACGGCATTAATAGCAGCTAGCTTAAAGTCATTAACAATCTGAGGAATTTCTTCAGTGCTTAACTGGCGTGGCGGTGAAAATTCTGCAACATCAACACCATCTGATCGAATTTTGGGAGTTAATCCCTTGTCTGTAGATGACATTGGAGCTTGTCCATTGGGTTGAAAACCTGCAAAAGAAAGTCAGTCATATGGATGATGTTAGAAGAAATAAAAAAGATTCTTGGATTGCCAGCAAAATCTGGGATCAGAATGTGAGAACATACCATAATTTGAAACTCTTCCTACATGACAAATCTCGCAAAAGAAGACACCGCCTTTGGCATGAACTGCATCTACAATGGGTTTCCAAGCCTCAACTTGTTGCTTAGTCCATATACCAGGGGTGTCATTATACCTATATGCATAATAGATATACAGAAAACTACCAAAAACCTGCCTACAAAACAGCAAATATGGTGCAGAAAAAATTTTTGCAAAAAAGGACACCACATTGAAATCCAAATGGGGGTGCATAAAAAAACCACAGCTCCATATACACAGACTCATCGGTACATAATTAAAACAGCATTGCAGTTTAATAAATACACGAAATAGAACAACAAACATAGCATAATAAAGTACGTTAACTCAATTTGTACACTGCACTAAGTGGAATGAAGAAGAAGTGCCAAGCGACAACCCGGCTCGGTCAACTTGAAAATGACTCGGTTCATTGGCTCGCGTAAGAAATTGATTGCCTTGAAATAGACAGCATCGTCTGCGATCCCCATTGCATTCAGAATGCCCATGCTTTCGGCAAGGGAGACATTATCCTCCGCATTACCCTGCTTAGCAAGTTGCGCATGTGCCCAGCACTCGAGTGCCATTCCAATGGATTCATCCCTGCTCTTCTTTGATGACCGGCCCGAATCTGCCCCTCCACTTGCCACAGGCCTCTTACCTGCTCTTCGTGAACTACCTCCCACATCTGCCACTCCACTACCTTGCCCAATCTGAACGGCCTGGGCAGGAGGACTAGCACATTGTTGCCAGGACATTGATGCAGAACCTTGGTTGTAAAACCTGTTCTCCATTTCTCTTTCCTCGTCCGAATCAGCGGGGGCTTGACCTTGTTCAATGTTGATGTCACCGATTGCAGTATTATCCTTGAACAATTTGGTCAACTCATCGTAACAGGGAGGACCTTGTTTCCTGAATTTTCCAACACTGGCGTTGCGCTGATATTGACCCAAGAAATTGCAGAATTTATGGTCCAGTTTACATAAGAGGAGATGAAGTACAGAATTTAGTATTACAACTAATTCAGAAAAGGTGTAAGAAAAAAAAAATGCGTACAGTCATGCTTCAATTGAAGTAATGGGAGAATGTAATGCACAATCCGGAAGCAAAAAAAAAAATTACACGAAAAAAGAAACAGCTTCTTTATCGGTCATTGCCAGTGAAATGCAAATAAATGATGCTGAAAAACTCAGTAAGCAAAAAGTGGGAAAACAGTATTAGGGATGAAATTGTTTACCCTTAACCAATTAGCCCATTGTTCTTCGTCCGCATTAAGAGCCCCGGTATGGGTTCAACTGACACGCCGGTGAATCCCTTCATCCATCTATAATTTTTCCAGTCCGTCCTTAAATTATTGAACTTCTTGCGGAGGAATTGGTGGCTGAATCTGACCTTGTAAAGATCAAATAATTTATCCGACACTGCCTCAAACTGTTCCTGTCTGAAGGAATTAGAGGTTAGCTCCCCGTTGTCCTTCATTTCCACCATTAATTCCACGAAATGCCAAAGGTGTGCCGGGTCCATTTTCTGGGTCCGTGCAGACATTGCCTATATGACACCTCTATCATCAATAACAAACACCTAAAATTAAACCAAAATAAAACATAGAAAATATTTTCTTAGTTCTTCTACCTCTTCATAATTTTTAGTGCAAAGTTGAACATCATTTGAGTCGGTTTCAGAGTGAATGAGGCTTATTGGGGAAGACGGGGTATCCCCCTTATAATCAAAAGGGCCTATAATATGAAAAATGAGGTCAAATGTTTGATGACAACTGAAATGCCAAACTATAGAAAGGGGATTAGGGATATGAAGGACATACTTGTGTTGGTTGTGCAACACAACCTTGTATTGGTTGTGCAACACAACCTTGTATTGTCCATTCCATTAAGAGAAACCAAATCATCTCCACATTCCCCCATGGAAACCTAGTTAGAAAATAAGGCCGAAAGATGTGTGTTTTCAGAAATGTTAAACTGGTTGAAGTACATATAAAATAAGTCAAGCGGGGAGGAAGTGAGAGCAATGTATTAGGGCCAATGGAAAGTAGGGATGAAGCCTAGTACAAATTGAATAACAGAGCCTGACAGCCTAGACAATATACATGGGCATACATGATTATGGAAGCCAAAATGCATAAGCTGTACCCCTGTAACCGTCCAAATGAACAGTTAAAAATGGGAAATATTTAGGGGAAAGGAACCTAAAATAACAACCTATGTAGTTTAAAGGAGATTTTTCTGCATTCAGCACCCAACCAGAAGCAAAAATTGACAAATCAAGACCTAATTAGGCTCATTCAGATACAGAGGTTAGCTCCAAAGACTTGTTTCAGGAAAAAAACAGACGCAGAAATCGGCAGAAAATTGGGAGCAACACAATGCCCGCATCCTGCAATCGACATATTCCAAAGTTCAGGAAGATAGCATAGACCTATGCATTCAGTTTGCAGGGCAGCTTCAAGAAGATTTAAACAAGAATTATATACTCCCTCTGTCCCCCATCTCTGTTATTGAGACAGAGGGAATAATAGTCATATGAACACTTTATCTTACATGAGGGAGCAAAGAAAAAAAAAAGTGAAGAAGCTCGAACAATCAGAGTTAGATAAGCAGATTTTGAAGCAGAGTTTTTTTTTAAGCATCAGAAATCATATTTTTTAAAAGCATGAGGAAGAGGACATAATGTGATATTCAAAGTGCAGAAGTTCAAACACTAGAGAAGCAGTAGTAACAAAAAGATCAGACTCTATGGATGGAAGGGAAGATAAAGGTCCAAACCATCTCTGACAATAAATCAAAATCATGATTGTTCAAGCATTTGCAAATTCTGTAAAAGTAAAATTTCAAAGAACCATACCTCAATTTGCAAATTCTGTAAAATAATAAAGCATACACCAGCGTTACAGTGATCAGTCATATATGTTCGGAGTTCCATCACCATGATAATCACCACAAAGTAAGATTAAAGCCACCTCTTAGCTAACAACATTTCAAAATTTCTTATTTGCATTACTTCTTCCTCCCTTACTCTTCATTTCAATCACACGGCAAACAAATTTGAACTTAATTAAATCCTATAACTGCTTTCTATGTGTTTCAAATTCATGGACATGGATTAATAAAACAGAAAATGAAATCAAGAGTTGTTTCCAAAAAAATTGCATATGGAATTAAAAATTCCCAAAACATTGAAGTGCAGAAGTGTCAGTTTCACTTTCTTTGTTTATGTCCCTCTTTCTTTAATGGAAAACGAAAAGCACAGCTTCAGCTTTTCTAGCTAGACCTCTTTTCTTCTTTATCGCTTTCCCCTTTCCTCTCAGCCTTCTTTCTCCTCAACGACTAAATCAACCACTAATCAACAATACAATGACAGAAATCGCAAAACCACACAACTACACATTTGCAAGATTCTGAATTTGTTCACTAAAAATTGAAAAAAAGAAGATAATTAAATGGGAAATAAACAATATGTATAATAAATTGGGAAAAAAGAAAAAGCAGTACCTCTAAACTTGAAATATTTGTGCAAGGCTGCAAAATCTGAGAACTTGAAGGAATCCGCTAAAGTCCTGCTCTTCAAGGCCTGGGTTGAAGTTTGAAAGAAGTTCAGAAACCCGCGATTTCACCCCCAAGTGACAAGCTCCGTAGGGTTGTGGAATGAAGTAGGAGGATGTACGGATCCCGGTTGGTCGACCGTCGGAGATTTCCCGCAAACATTCGCCAAAGCAATGAACTGGTTGAAGGGTTCGGCCGATTTATAGACGTGACTTCTCAGAAAAATAGCCAACTGAAGATGAGGTAGTCTTTGGGGCTTTAGATCAGACACACTAATGAAGAGCTTTTTCTTCACGGGTGGTTGTCGGGACGGAATCGCAGCGTTGATGGGAGGCTTCAATGGTGTCGTTGCAGAAGGCAGAAAATTGCGTTAAAGGCAGTAGGGGAGTGCCTTTTGCAGCTTTTCATATTTTTCAAAAGACACTGTGCAGGTCAAAGGCAGTTAATACTTTTGTGTAGTTTCCCTCCTTTCTGAGAAATAATCCACAAAGAAACAGAGCCCAAACCGTAGAAAGTCAAAATTCCCCATTTTAGGACAGAAGAGAACAGAGCCTTAGTCACCTTACCTTAAAACAAAATTTTTTTTTTTTCTGGTCACTCTATTAAGTTGTTACGTTAAGTGGCTAACAAAGCCCTTTTTTCATGATATTTTCGTTAAAACAGCCCCAAATTGTTAAACCGTTTTCAGCCCTTGCTAGTGTGCAAAACTAAAAAAGAAGTTTTTGCTTGCTTGCTTGCTTGTTGAGGCCCCTAGCGCATGTCAAATTAACTGTTGGAAAATAGAAAGAAACTGGCTTTAGTCAAACGCATTTCATCTAAATTTGGCAGAACTGCCATCCCCAAAGGAGGAGCAATGGTGCTTAAGCTTGTCAAGAACCCACCACCAAGGATATTCTCACAATGATCAAGCTCAAGCGTTAAACCATTGATTGTGTTTATGCACAACAAAAAAAGGCAAGAAATAGTTACTCAAACTCATTTTGGAATGATAAAAAATGCCGACATATCACTATCAGGATTCTCCGATGGACTCTATACCATCCTGAAATATTGTACCCCCTACCCACCCCGTTTGCTATCGAGCCTCACTCCAATTATAACCTGTACTCCGATGCCTACGTCCATGCCAATGCCTAAGCAATATACACAAATGCATACCCGTACCCTATTTTTGAGGACAATTCAGGAAGGAGGTTGGTGAGATTAGGAACTTCCACGATGAATGTTGCATTTCTTCTTCCAAAAAAGAAAAATTTAGGATTCTTAATTACGCACAATTGTTGCACGTCTCCTTCCGAAAGATGACCCAATATTCATCAATTTAAACTATGAAAAATTTCTATCATTGGGAAAATAAATCCTTGTTCTTGGAAAGATTGTATACTATTTGAAGAAAATCCTAAAATATTAAAATATGAATATTACAAAGAAAGGAACATGCACGAGTATTGCACGTCTCTTGCTTTTCTTTTTGTTGTACCAAATTATAGCATTCCCTCCTAGTTATGTGCTTGATATATGCATAAATCTTATATTCTTAGTTGATGAAGCGTGATTTGCCGGTGAGGGTTTAGGGTGATGATGCATAATTTGCTTGATTTGCTACAGACAGTGCCAGTTGATGAAGCGTGATTTGCCGGTGAGGGTCTTTGGGTCGAACTAGCTCCAATTCGTCATCTCCGATACCTGTATTAATCGGGGACTACCCTCGATTAAATTCTGATGCCAAAGTTAGCATTCAGATGTAGAGAAAATATAAGCTAGAGAGAAAAGTGGTAAAAAAGCGTCCTCTATAAATGGGCTGAAGTTACCAATTTATAGGAGATCGGGTGTGTGGTTCGGACCACCTGTCATTTCGTGTCACCCGATAGGACGAAGCGTGGGATTGTCCACCTGTCCTTCCATGTCACCTGTCAAGTCGAGACGTGGGATTGTCCACTGGTTTATTACATCTGTCTCCCCAGTTGTCTGGGTAGAATTGATCTTCCGATAGTGGGCCGACTTGGGCCAGATCGTAATTTTAATAATTGGGCATCGGGTTGGGCCGAAGGATAAAACGGGCACACCATTTGTGTTTTTTCAGCTAGCTTTATTTAACTGATTGTTTCTTTCCGTATTTGATTACTCTGGTCGACAAATTTTGGTTTGTTTGTTTATATGGTAATTAATGTTTTTCAATAGCAAACCTAGATAGATCATTGATGAAAAGAAACGGTCATAATTTTCTAGATCCTCAAAGAGTGTTTGGTAATTTTGAGAAACTTTTGAGGGGTAAAAATTATAATTTATACCCAACAATTCTTGAAGTTGGTGTATATCTAGATTATCTACTATACCACTAGCTCTCCATGAGAGGATTAGTTGATTGGACTGAATTGAGACTCTTTAAGATATCAATCACTAAACTAAACAAAGGAGAAAAAATCATAAGAGAAGAATTTCACAGAAGGTTGAAAAAGAGTGCGCCCGATTCATCAAGTTCTACCACTTCAAGGCCCAATCATAGTCAAAAGAATAGCTTAATCATGGCTTAGAAGGAATGCTAGCTATATGCTTAACACATGCAAGTCGAATGTTGTTTTGACCAATGAAAGGTACATAGAGATGTCACTCTCTCTACTTTTCTTCTTCACTTTATTAATGTTGTTAGTAAGATGTGCTCACTCACAAACCAATCACACCTGGCAACACATATATTTCTTGCAATTTTTTCCTTTGCATTTATTTCTATAACAATTTGAATCATGTTCTAAAAAAATTTATATGCTATTCTAACCATCTAAAATCACATCAGACGTCTTACTTTTAACTACACCTTATTTTTATAACAATAGTAAATTGTCACTTAATTAATAATACAAGGAATGGAAGCTTACACGCTGATGAAATGAGGTGAAACGAGACTTATTACATGTAAATTAATGGTTGAGCACCTCATGAAAATTGTATATTCATAGATTCATTCATTTAGATTTCTTTATTTGTTTACTTTCATGATTTTGTCTCTTTGAATTCCAAATATTTCTCAAATGTCTTATTTTTATTTTAATCAATCATATAGAGCACAACTCTATATATGTGATATGGAATTAATAAAACATATTTTTTCTTCCCTTTTTAAATTACATTATGAGTCATATGATCAATTTTCTTTAAAAAATATAAAATAAAAATATGTCTTGTACTATATCTTAATGAAGGTTCTACGAGTCGAGCAAAACATCTTTTGAAATTAAATTTTGATTTCCACTTTAAAGATATAAGGATGGCATTAGAAATATATTGTTCATCAATGTGATTTATTCTTCTTGAATTCATTTTATATATTTTTAGGATTGAATTTAACTACTTTTGTCTTAAATGCAGGTAACTTGTGATGAAGATTAAGACTGACTTCCTTTTGGTGCACAATTTGTTTCATTCATGCCACGTGAAAATTACTCTATTTCCACTTGATTTTTCTTATATGAATCATGTTACACTGATTATAACCAAATTCCTTACATTAGAATGTAGGTAATGATTTTTTTTTTTTTTTTGTATTAATTCTATTTGATGGCATATGTATCTTGTATTTTTGTATATTAGGGTAATGCTCATTATGTCCCCAACCACTTTTTTTTTTCAGAATTTGAATAAAGGGTTACTATACCCCCAACCAATTAATGGGCTGTTCCTTCCCCCCAAAAAAAAGAATATGTTACACTGCTTCAGAATAGTATTACTAGTATTCTGTTTCCACTTACTCTCTTGATGTAATAAGTTTAGTGCATTGAATATTACTTTTAATTTTGTGAAATATTATTTTTATTGACAGATTTGTTTTTATGTTATTTCATTCATGTGTATCATTCAATTGTATTGGATTTAAATTCTTATATTTAATACTAATATATCGTTCAATTAAATATAAGCTTAATAGAATGCTTTTGAAGTGTTCCAGTGTTGCAAATAGGACTTTCTAAAATAGTCCTATTTTTGTAAGACTTAAGAGGACCTTTCAAAAAGTCTTGTAAGTTTTTTTTTTTTTTTTTTGAAAAACTCTTTGAAGAGTCCTATTACCTAAAAAACTAATTTGGAATAGTGCAAATAGGACTCTTTAATTAGAAAAGTATCATTAGTTTTAGAACTAATGGGACTTATTGAGATGTACTATTAACTTTGTGAATAGAATATTTAAGAGTCCTTTTATCACAAAATATATTGAAACTCAAGCAATTAGAACTCTTTCTAAAGAGTTCTGTTAGTTTTAAACTTATAGGACACTTTTGAAAATCCCTATTAAATTGTTAATAGGACTTTTTTAAATAATCATATACCTATTGAAACTCGAGCATATAAGACTCTAAATAGAGGAGTCCTAAAGCTACATGAGTCATATTATGCTACCAAATATGACTCTTTAGACTCCCAACAACTTGTCTTTGTTTCTTGAGTTGGTGAAAATATTTTAATTTATTTGCGCTATTTTCAAGACTATGAAATAAATGTAGTTTTATAGCTTTCATGATCTTCTATCAAATTTGTTTGTTCCTTTTCTATTTTATTTTTTGGTGCACATTCATCAGGGTCATAGTTTATATAAGTTTTGCTAAATTTGACTTTGAGTTTTATTACTATATGTAGGAGAAAAAAAATGTGCACATTAGGAATTAGTTCTATGATACATATATTTTAGTGCTAAACAAGAACACTTAATTCAACATGATAAATTCCCAAACCACGACTATAGCACATCCTCCTTGGTAAAAATATTTACACAAAATGCATCAATTTAACTTAATGAAAAGTGCATTATAGTAGGAAAAAATGGCCCCATATAAGGAAAAATTACTTATAGAATTATGCATGGCAAAACTCATAGTTGTTGAATAAATGCTTAGGCACAAGTATCTGACCATAATACTATAGGAAACAATAATTGTGCACTTAATTTATTTGCACTCATCTCTACTCTGCACCCTAAAACCACCGCCCCAAACACAATAAAACAGTAAAATGGAAAAATCGATTGCTAACTTTTTCCTAATTAATGTAACGGCCTTGGACGTTGGTGGCTATGCTGGTTCGGAAGGTTGAATGTGGTGGTAGTGGTCGGATAACATTTGAGGGAGTGGGTGTGACAGCTAGAAAAAAAAATGAAGAGGAGATTTAAAGGGCTTTCAAAAATTGGAACTTTTGTGAAAAAAAATACCCTAAAAAATGGCTTGGATAGTTAGATAATTGAGCAATATAGCAGAGCTGAAAGTGACCAGAAAAATGCCATTTTTAAACATTGGTTACCAATTTAGGATTTTCAATGTAAGGTGACCAAAAGCTTTACATTATGAAAGTTAGATGACCAAAATTCAATTTCACCCAACAAAATATGATCCTATTTAGAAAAAAAAAAAAAAAAAAAACTTATACAATTATTGCACAACTCATAATATGTTGAATAAATGGTTATGCACAAGTGTTCCACGTTGACTTCCAAAAGATGAATTGGTATACATCAAGTTCGAATATGAAAATTTTATACTGGGGGAAGAGAAACCCTTATTCTCAGAAGATATGTGGCCACATTTCTCCCATATTTATTACTTCACAAGAATAGAGTAATGCGAAAGTTTCCTTCATAAATTTATCCAAAAGAATAACTAATTATTCAGGAAATTTAGAAAATGCATACACAAAATATGATCATATTTGAAGGGGAAAAAAAAAACTTATAGGCTCATTGCACAACTCTTAATTTGTTGAATAAATTCTTAGGCACAAATGTTGCAAATCTCCTTCCAAAAGATGACCCATTATTCATAAATTTCGGATATGAAAATTTTTATGTTGGAGGAAAAATAAATCCTTCTTTTAGGAAACCCACCACAAAGGATATGCCCATCATCATCAAGCTCAAGGGTTCAACCATAGATTGCGTTCTGAAGCATTTAGGCACAACAAAAGAAACCAAGAAACAGTTACTCAAACTCATTTTGGAATGGGTTGAAAATTACCAACTTCAGAAAAAACGAGCCAGGGAAATTGATGATCAAACCATAAACTCGAACTCGAACCTGAATAGGACTCTGTAGCCACCGGATTCCCATCCATCATGGGAGGATTCGTGGGTGATGTTCCTTATTCCAGTGGTCCAAACCCTAATGGGAGTGGAAATTTTTACCCACCAACGCCGACATATCACTGTCAAGCTTCTCCACTGGACTCCACACCCTCCTGGAATTTTGTACCCCATACCCACCCCGTTTGCTATCTGGCCTCACTCCAATTATGACCCGTACGCGCCTATGCCCAGGCAATACACGCAAATACATACCTGTACCCTATTTTTGAGAACAATTCAGGTGAGATTAGGAACTTCCACAACAAACAGAGGTGAAAAATAGTGAGGGACGGGATAGGCCTGGCCCCCACAAGAAATTATTTTTTTAATAGTATATTTATGTTTCAGGCTAATATATATATATATATATATATATATGTATATGTATATATTTGGCCCCTACGAAATAAAATTGGCCCCTCCAATTTATTGAGTCAAGTTCCGCCACTGACTACAAATATTGCATGTCTTCTTCCAAAAAAGAAATTTTAGGATTCTTAATTAGGCACAAGTGTTGCACATCTCCTTCCAAAAAAGAAAAGTTTAAGATTCTTAATTAGGCACAGGTGTTGCACGTCTCCTTCCAAAAGATGACCTAGTATTGATCAATTTGAAATATGAAAAATTTATATCAGAGGGAAAATAAAACCTTATTCTTGGAAAGATTTTATATGATTTGAAGGAAATCCTATAAAATTAAAATATGAATATTACAAAAAGGAAGTAGCACGAGTGTTGCATGTCTCCTGTGGCTTTTCTTTTTTGTTCGGTTGAATTTAATTTTTGCCTACCTTACTTTTATAAAGTTCAGCTTTTAGTCACCTTACTTTAGAAAATGCATTTTTTGATAACTCTATTAAGTTGTTCCGTTAAGTGGCTAACAGAGCCAATTGCTTGAGGATATTTTTGTCAAAAAATTCAAACTTGTTGAATCCTTTTCATGTTCTCTTTTTATTTAGCCGTCACTTCCTTGCTTGCTTGCAAGACTGAAGAAAAAAGTTTTTACTAGCATGCTTGTTGGGACCTCTTGCGCATGTCAAATTAATTGTTGATGAAAAGAAAGAAATAACTTGAGTCAAACCCATTTCATGTAAATTTGGTAGAACTGCCATTCTCAAATGAGGAGTAGTAGTGCTTCAGCTTGGCAAGAACCCCGCACCAAGGATATGCTCATCTTCATCAAGCTTAAGCGTTCAACCATAGATTGCGCTCTGAAGCGTTTGGGCACAACCAAAGAAGGCAAGAAACAGTTACTCAAATTCATTTTGGAATGGGTTGAAAACTACCAGCTCCAGAAAAAATGAGCCAGGGAAATTGATGATCAAACCATAGACCCGAACCCGAATGCCGATATGAATTGAAACCGGTTCCTCCATATATGATTTAGGCCCAGCTGCCACCTCCTCCTCCATTGGAGTCTATCGCCTTTGGATCTACCATAGTGTATGACATTCCTTATTCCAGCGGTCCAAACCCAAAAAGGAGTGAAAATTTTACCCCACCGCCTCCGACAAATCACTATCAGGCTTTTTCGATGAAATACACACCATCCTGGAATGTTGTAACCCGTACCCACCCCATTTGCTATCGAGCCTCACTCCTATTATAACATATACCCGAATGTCCACACCCACGCCAATGCCCAAGCAATATACACAAATGCATATCCGTACCCTATTTTTGAGAAGAATTCAGGATAGAGGTTTGTGAGATTAGGAACTTTAATGAAGAATGTTGCATGTCTTCTTCCAAAAAAAAAAAAAAAAAAAAAAAAGTTTGGATTCTTAATTAGGCACAAGTGTTGCACGTCTCCTTCCAAGAAAAAAAGGTTTGGATTCTTAACTACGCATAAGGGTAGCACATCTCCTTCCAAAAAAAAAAAAAAAAAAAGTTTGGATTCTAACTAGGCACAAGTGTTGCACGTCATCCGGTATTCATTTATTTTCAAATGTAAAAAATTTTATATCGGGAAAACTAAATCCTTCTTCTAGGAAAGATTTTATATTATTTGAAGGAATCCTATAAAACTAAAATATAAATATTACAAAGAAAGATACTAGGACGACTGTTGCACGTCTCCAGCTTTTCTTTTTTGTTTTGCCAAATTGATTCATTCTCTTCTAGTTATGTGCTTGATATGTGCATAAGTATTATATTCTTAGGCTTTCTTTTCCTGCTAGTTTATTTTATTGATTGTTTCTTTTCATAGTTCATTACTCTGGTCGACCAATTTTGTTTTGTTTGTATAGTAATTCATGCTTTCCAATAACAAAACTAGACAGATCTCTGGTGAAAAGGAATGGCCATAATTTTCAAAAACCTCAAGGAGTGTTTAGTAATTTTGAGAAACTTGGAGCAATAAATATTATAAGTTACACCCAACAATTCTTGATGTTCTTCTTCCAGAGTTGGTGTATACGATAGATTAGCGACCAATGACAGGTAAAATGTACTTCTTTTCTACACTTTATTAATGTTATCAATACTATGTGATCACTCACAAATTAATCACACATGCCACACACACACACACACACACATATATATATATATATATTTAAAATTTCTTTGCATTTATTTTTATAACAATTTGGATTATGTTATAAAAAAAACAAATTTTGCTATAACTGGTTCTAACTATCTAGAATCACATCAAACATCTTACTTTTAACCATACCTTATTTTATAACAATAATTAAATGCCACTTAATAATAATAATAATACCAAATGTTTAAGAATAAAATAAAAACTAAACAGTTAAAATTAGAACCGACATGTTATGTCCTTAATGTATAGAGGCATACTAAATGCAATAATCATTTTACTAAACGTAGTAACATTCTCCTGTAAAAAGTCTATTTTATCCTTAAGTATTAAAAAAAAATTCCATAAAATTTCACACTATTCAAGGAACATTAGGAAAATACCGCCCTTTGTGGGCGGTATTTTCGTAAAAATTTAATCCCGTTTCAAAAAAATGTGTAGGTTATTTACATACCGTGTAATATGGATCGTACTCGTGACTAGAAAATTAAATGTTGTGCGGTATTTTTTTTTTATCTAAAGGGTAAAATAGATTTTTCATAAAGAAATGTTACTACAAATAGTAAATCTATATATATTATCTATAAGGAGGGAATGATTCCAACAGCGCCAGTTTAGGTACGGTAGCCGGTCACCAAATTTGCACGCGTCTTCTCGTTGCTTCTCCGCGTCAGGTTTTTCTCCTCTCTTTTACGCTCTTCGGTGGCCTTGCAGCAATCAGCCTTCTCGTTGCTTCTCCCCATCAGGTTTTTCTCCTCTCTTTTACGCTCTTCGGTGGCCCTGCAGCAATCAGCATAAACATTTATCGCTGCCGATAACCGTGTTACCTTAGATGAACGGCCAGAAAGCGGTGATGGTGTGCCGATCCTTTGTGCTACCTCTCCTGTGCCGCTGATTATGAGAATTTGTTTTCTCAGTTCTTCAAAATTAGGTAATTATGGTATAGTATTTTTATTTAGGATTCTATTTGTTTCTGTATTTGCTTCTCTTTTTGGGGTTATATTATTTTTTGTTATTGTCTATGTATTAATTGAAGCTTTTGGATGTTGAATTCCTTGTGCTTCACTGTGTGTCTCTCTGTTTAGATGGATTTGTATAATGAAATGTTATCATAAGGTGGATGTGAAATATTGTATTCTATGTGTTTGATTATATGTCTATTTGAAAATTGAAGCATGCCATGATACCCACGGGAGTTTATGGCCTTGGTAGATGACATTTGATTCCTTGAACGAATCTGCTGCTATTACAATAGTATTTCCTTCTTATAATGTGAAGTTTTACAAAATAATGTGAAGTTTGATTCCTGGAGTTTGTAATGTAGCCATAAACCCCTTACGTATTTGTTTGTTGGATGGTGATGACTTTATGCTTTCATTCCTATATATATTTCACATCTCTCGTCACAAATTTTGAAAGGAACACATCTTTTAAGTTTGTTTCGGAAGGAGTTCTGAGTTGCATGTAACTGTGTTTTGCCTAATTTTTTCTTGATTTCCAGATTACCTAATAATATTGTGATATTAATTACTAGAAGTCCTGAGAATCATGGTGATGAATGTCCAAGCTCAATGAATCCACATCAGCAAAGAAGCCTAAAACTACGTCAGAAATAAAATTTCATGCTCTTCAACCCAAAAAATCCCTACTTCTTTGTTCTACTTCTTGGAGGGTTGTTGCAAGGAAATTCAAGAGAAGAATCCAGCTATAAAGTCAATGCGTAATGTAAGTAGCATAACATTCATCCTATTTCATCTCTTCTTTGACCAAGTTCACTATTTTTTTCTTCTCTTCTTTTCTTTTATATGAATGCTCCTTTGCACTAGATCGGCAAAGCTTGCGAAGAAAAGTGGAAGATGGTGAATTATGAGCGTCTTCTGCCCTGTTTGTAGTGATTACTGGGAGAAAGTGGATCTACTTAGGTACGATTTTTAATGAGTGAATAGACTAATGAAAAATAACGGGAAAAAAGTGGATATCAGAGTTTAATGTAATGATTGTAAGAGGCTAAATTAGCAGCCCAAATTTATTAGTCTCAAGAAAAGTAATTAAAAAATTAATAATATAATGCAAGCCGAGGCTGGATTGGCATCGTGCTGCGGAACTGACTTTTTGTAAAAGTTGCGAACAAGAAGTATTTTTCTTCCTTCTCATATAAAAGTTATGTTTCTAATATTGGAAATGGTATTAGAAAACATAAAGCTTTATCTTACAGTAAGTGCACCAATTATCTGCTAACACAATGTATAGTGTAATGTAATGATATTAAGGCTAACATAGAAACTATACCAATGTTTTTTACCAGCAGCCAATCAATTTGTTTATGAATTGGATTATAACATTGATTTTGTAAGGAAGTGGTATATGTATGGTGTATAGTATTGTTGCAACTACAGGATGGAGCCATTAATTACAATTAAGTTGTGCAAGCCATTGATGATAACTGTAGAAAAGTCATTCACTAAGATATTGCCACATTATTTTTTATAAAATTTTTTTGGGTCGTACATTTCAAATCATAGGGTATCAAAGTTGAGTTTGGAGAAGCGAGTTTTGATCAATCACAAACAGGAGAGGCAAAGTTGATGATGAAAAGATATCAATGTTTTGTAGTCGCGATCAAATAGTTTATTACATTTTTGAAATACGGGACAAGCGACTCTTTTCTTTTTGAAGATGGACTTCGGACATTTAACTAATTGTAAAAGGTATATGTTTGTATCTGAATATTTGATTGTAATAGATATTAACTTATTAATGCAAAAGTTTTATTTCCACTTATGCTTCAGACATGCCCATATTGAACAAGCAAATGAAGAACATGTCAAATTTGCTCATCATCCAAAAAATGCCATATTTTTTAACTTTGAATATATTTAATGAAATTAATGTTTATTAGGGAAAAAAAACTATAGGTTTTAAGATGATTATAAAATAAAAGTTTGACAGATTTAACAAGCAGTATTTGATGAATTATATTTCCACAATATATTCTAATTATTGTATCCATTTAAATGTTACAATTCTGAAGGTTTGGTCCGGACAAGGATTGCACGAAGTGCAGTATACCAACACTAGTAATTAAATGTTTCAATTCTGAAGGTTTGGTCCGGACAAGGATTGCACGAAGTGCAGTATACCAACACTAGTAATATATAAAGCTAGTCTCAAATCAGATTAGAACAACATAGCCCATGCAAAGATGAAGGTGGAACAAGACTTATTACATGGAAATGAAAGGTTGAGCACCTCAAGAAAATTGTGTTTTCTTGGATTCATTCATTTTAGTTTTTTTTATTTGCCTATTTTCATAATTTTGCCTCTTTGAATTTCATATATTATTTCTAAAATGTTTTATTTTCTTTTTTTTTCGATCCTATATATATTGCTCAACAAGAAGTTTTGTTCGACTGGTAGAACCTCCATTAAGATATAGTACTAAACTTATTTTTATTTTATATTTTTAAAGAAAGATGGAATTAATATAACATGTTATTCCTTTTTTAACTTACATTATCAGTCATATGATCAATTTTCTGTAAAAATATAAAATTAAAATATCCTTGTTATCTTAACGGAGGTTCTACCAGTCGAACAAAACTTCTTTTGAAATTTAATTTCGATGTCCACTTAGAGATATGGAGATGGATTTGGAGATGGCAGTGGAAATC
Organism: Leptodermis oblonga; assembly: GCA_016801395.1. Taxonomy (NCBI): domain Eukaryota; kingdom Viridiplantae; phylum Streptophyta; class Magnoliopsida; order Gentianales; family Rubiaceae; genus Leptodermis; species Leptodermis oblonga. The sequence continues at coordinate 34,777,752 of CM028759.1, forward strand.
TTGTTTTTAGGGGTGGAAAACTTTTAATTTAGGGCGAATTACATTTACCTCCTTGAACTTTGGGTAGAATTACAAAATTATCCTTGTCATCACTACCACAAAAAAGGTGTTACTATGACGGTTTTTAGACCTATATGATGGCGGTTATTTAATTTTGACACCGCAGTATATGTGGGCGTCATAAAAAAAAAACACGGATTTACTATGGCGGATTAGATAAAACCGCCATAGAAAATACAAGGTGGTTTTGTCTAACCCGCCATAGAAAAGTAAAATTTTTATTTATAAAAAAATTAAAATATCATTATGGAAGAGTTTCAAATATGGAAATATTTTTCTTTCCTTGCGCCATTTTAAATTTGTCAAAGAGACTAAAGTCAATACACGTTACATCAAAGGCAAAACTAGATAAGAGATACTTTAACAACTAAATACTTAATTGCGATACAACATCAACTAATTTCAATACACCAGAAGTCAAACTCAATGCGCCTACTTTAATAACATAACCACGATACATCAGAGAATAAGCTCGTTATGCGCACCCGTAGATCATCAGAAGCGTCAAATACAAATTTTTTCATCTAAACTAAATACTAGTAATAAAATCATTATTGTCATTGTGAGGAACAGCTCAGTTAAATCCATTTTTATTTCCATTGAAGATCTTATACCCTGCTCACCTTAGGGCATCCGTAATGGTTTTACCTCTAAAGGAGGTATTTTGTTGCTACATCATCTGCTACTTCACTTAATATCTTTAAACATATTTCTCTCTAACAATTCTACCCAAAAAGTAGGTATTTTATTGCCACATTATCTCCCAATATCAATTATCATATACATCTTATTTATATTTACTCATTTATTTTATCATTTTTAATTGTGTATAATTAAACATCATTACTAATATTTTAATGAACATATTTTATTTTTAAATTATATATTAATAATATTTTAATAAACACATTTTATTAATAATATATTAATAAATATATTTTATTTTTAAATTATATATTAATTAAAGTTAATACATACATAATTTAACTAAAAGAAATTCCCAAAAAAAATATAAATGCATTGAACGGCTAAACCATAAAAAAGCAACCAGATTAAAAAATTAAAAAAAGGCAAAAAGCTGAAGTGACCCACTTTCTTTCTGTCTCTACCTAGGCTAGGTATAGAAAGCTCGAGTTTTTTGCCAAAATAACATTTTTTACAAAACTAATTGCCAAAATAACACAAACTCAAATTAAATTATCTAAATAACATCTTTTTGCCCAGTCAGCTTCTTCTTCTTTCCTCTTCTTCTTCTTCTCACCCACCGCCGCCCACCACCGCCCACCGCTGCCGCCGCCACCAACAACAAACTCTCATCTTCTTCTTTTTCCTTCTTCTTCTTCCTCTTAAAAGAAATTCCACCAACAACAACAACAAACCGTCGCCGACGGCGGTGGGTGGCGGTGGGAGAAGAAGAGGAGATGAAGAAGAAGAGGAAGAAGGAAGAACAAGAAGGAGAAGAAGAAGGAAGAAGAAGAGAAGAAGATGGAAGAAGATGACAGTGCTGAAGCTGATTGAAGAAGAAGAGAAGAGGAGAAAAGGAAGGAGAAGAAGAAGGCGAGAAGGAAGAGAAGAAGGAAGAGAAGCAGAAGAAGATGAGAGTTTGTTGGTGGCGCGGCGGCGGCGGCGGTGGGCGGTGGTGGGTGGCGGTGGACGGCGGTGGTGAGAAGAAGAAGGAGAGGAAGGAAGAAGAAGCTGACTGGGCATTTAAAAGCTGACTGAGCAAAAAAAATGTTATTTAGGCAATTTATTTTAAATTTGTATTATTTTGGCAATTAGTTTTATAAAAAGTGTTATTTTGGCAAAAAACTCGAGAAAGCTCTACCTCAAAGTTTCTACCCCCATTTTCTACCTTTGACTCACAACGGTTCTACTTCAAATGGTGGCAGTCAACTTCTACCCACCGTTATGGATGCTCTTATGCTAGATTTTGTCCAATTGTATAATATTTTCAGTGTATTTAAAATGATACTAGGGTTTAAAATGTTTTGGATATTGTTAATAAATTGGCCCATTTATTCTTGGGCTGGGGTTCTCTAATCAATGCCATTCTAAATTTGGATCTTTTAGGGGGGGAAATGGACTCTAATTTCACTACCATTGTTCTACTACATACACACGACAAAGACACATTGCTCAATGTCAGGCAGGAATCGAGATATATCATTCGGGGCACTACCAAAATTCTATGAACTTGTTCGGAGCAACGCGTGGTATGGATTTGTCAAGCAAATTAGACATCATTTGGTGTAAGGGGTTAGATTTAGAGAAAATTTACCAAAATGTGAATTCACTCAAGTCTTGCGCTGGCCAAAATTGAGCACGTTAAAAATGATCATCAATCTATCTACAGCCCTAATTAATATATACTCGATCTCCTAGATTTTTTTATTTTATATATATATATATACTCACTTGGTTTAGTTCTTGCTTAGATGTATTATTTTATTGTCATATATCTAATTAATTTCAATCATGCATGTATAATTAGTGGTAAAATCAGAGCAATATCTTTGATATATCCAATATATGATTATTTTTACAAGTAAAACATACATTTTTTTAATTTTAACAATTAAAAATACTCTACTAATATGGCTAGGAAAGGGAGTTGGAGTCCAAAAACCACCCCACCCCCTTGTATCTGTCACTGTGTATAATAATATATAATAATATACTAGATGGAATGCACGGTGAATGCCCAATATGCACGTAAATGCCCAAGAATATGGAGTTTGTGTATTCATAATATTTCAACCAATTGAATATATGTGTATAATTATGCCTCAATAATATGTTAAATAAAAGAACATAAATATTTGTTATGAGACGATATCTAATATAATAAAAAAATTTTTAAAAAACCACTTAAAAATTATATTATTTTCGCGTCTTATTAATGTCAGTGTTAAAACTAATAATATTTATATATAAAAGTTATATTGATTTATCCGTACATTAGAGTTAAAACATTCTTATAATCCTCAAATTCATTCTAAAAGTTTATTAAGTATATAGTTCAAACCACATTTCCCTGTAAGCATTATTTTTTCAAACTATCAACTTATTGGTAGCTAACTTATTAATAAGAAATTGTTTGAAAGAACTTCCCATGAATAAACATATTAAAATCAATAGCAATTGGGTAATCTAGGTACAAAATTTTGAATAAATTGAATTATATATAATTATAGGCATCATTTATTCATAATTTGCATCCATAATCATTTGAACAGAAAATAAATCATAAGAAAACACAAAGTTTTGCTAAACTAATACGATTCAGTCTAAACATAAACATAATTAGCGGATCCATTACTGATGTTGGAATAAGAAAAACAATATCAAAAGAAATGTATACCTCGTTTTCCATTGAACATGTAGGCACTTGCAAATTTGAAGAAGAAATCGAGGGAAATTAGGAAAGATATGCATTTTAAAAAATTTCTCTCAATAATCTCTATACATCCATTTAGAACTACTTTTATATGCATTGTGTATAAAGTTGCACTTAACAGACATGAATAGAGCTTATTTTTTGTTTATAAATGGAAGTTATATATAGGTTGGAAAGTGATCAACAAAGTGTCTATTCATTTTCTTAGTGTAAATTCCCAATAATTTTCAAATAAATAATCATTTACTAATGGTATTCTAAATGAAGTAAAATTGATGTGAATAATTTAAATAACCATAGTATAATCAATAGTCTTATTAATATTTGAAAGTTATAGTAGAGGAAAAGTCACAAGATTAAAAAAAAATTAATTAGTGAATGAAAATAATAAAAATATATGTAAAGAAATGAATTAAACTAATACACATTCATTTCACTCATTGTTATATATATATATATATATGTATATAAACATATGCATGCATCACATTAAAATTTTTATTAATAAAAGATAAATTTATTTGTTCAGAATAAATATTTAATATTTTACAAATGCACTTTAGACGTTTACAACTTTATATTATTATGTTTATTGTATATATATATATATATATATATATATAAATAGGTATATATACTGTTATATTTATATATATATAGATATAGATAGATAGCACATGCATGATGTGCACGTACTTTATATAAATATTTTATATATATATATATATATATATATGTTTCTATATATAAATAGAAGTGAAATAGCAAGAGTTCAATGCTTTTAAAATATAAAGTTTAATTTATATTTAAGTTTGAAAGAATAAATGAAGAAGTTAAAAATGATACAGGTGAGAAAAATGTTATTTAATTAATTAATGTGTAAAAATAAAATTCATACACTCAGTAAACACTATATATATAAAAGTGAAGGAAGAAGAGTTTAATGCTCTTAAATTATGAAACTTAATATGATATAAAAATTTTAAAAACTAATTAAAGAAGGTAAAAAGACAAAGGGAAGAAGAAATATAATTTAATTAAATGACAGAAAATAAAATTAAGACCCTTACAGAAAATAAAATTCAGACCAATGGGTCCTATAGAGATAAGTTTTAGGTTAGTTTAACTTATTAAATTATAAACTTATGTGGCAGCCACGTGGCATTCAAGCTTATATGAAACATACAATTGGACCTTATGTGATTATGTGGCAGCCTTAACATTATTAAATATTTAATATATGTGGCAGTCACATGGCACTCTAAAATCAAGTCTATCTTACTTTCTATTATATATGGTATATATATATCTTATATATATCTTATCTATATGATGACATAAATAGGGAATGTGAGAAAATTCTAGTGTTGAGATTGATTTGGTGGTAGTCCTCTTTCATCCGACGGCTAGAGGTTTTTCTACTCTAAATTGCCTCTACATAAACAAATAGTTGCATCTCTTAGTCTAAGGTAGCGAAGAACAGAATGGTTAACAACAGTTACAAGAAATAAATAGGGGATCTTTTAGTTAATATTATCATTATTACTTTTAATGTTCTCATTAACTAATTATTTTGTTTCAGTAGCCATATAATTCGAGCCTAGGTGCAACCATATTATTTTGTTTCCGTACTTGTGATGGTGTCATAGAGGTTTGATCGGGTAAAAGGTTGCAATAAATGATGCTAATGTTTATGAGACTAAACCAATTGTCTATGAAAGGCAATTATTTCACATATTAAGTTTCCTATTCATGCTTAATCTTTCACACACTCATTGATCAAATCATCTACAGTCAGACCACTGCAAATTTTATATTTCATATGTTTACAGATTTGGATGTGTTTGGTTTGATTGGGAATATAAAGTATCTTATTTTGTGCGAAACACTATGTTTATTTTATGATGATATATCATGTAAAAATTTATTGAATATTCAACTACTGAATTAATTACATTATGTTAAGAGGGCACCGTGGCTACGCCGGTGTCAATCTCACTAGTATATATAAAGGGCCGCTCTCCGTAACTTGATGGACGTTTCGTCACAGAAAACATACCTTCTGTAGGTGTCCATCTCGGTAATTTCGCATGAGGTTATGAAACTTAAAAATTTTTCTTTTCATTATTTTACTATTTTTTCCGTCTTTGATTGCCTAAATTGCCCTCCTAAACGGCAACGGAAATCAGGTTGAGAGTCTGTTGAATCCCACTCTTTACACAGGCATTTTCGTCGTCCTCCTCCTCCATCACACACTCACACTCCTCCTTCCCTAAATCACTCTGGCTCTCCCTTCTTATTTTTTCGGTTTGCCGACATTCTGCTTTTCGCTCCTCAACTAGCCCAGTTTCAGGGAAGCGACATCACACCCATCGATCATTTTTGTGCCGCCTTAGATTGCAGAAGCAGCAGCCCCTGCCGCCGCAGGAAGAAGAGTTACCTGAATTGAATAACGGGTCGAGGAGGCAATCGAAGGATTTTTTTTTGTTTTTCCAGGTATTTTTGAGCCGGTTTGGTAATTCTCGTGAATTAGGGCGCGACTTCTTGTTGAGGTGGTCTATTCTTCTCCCCCATTTTGATCGCCGTCCGGGACTCCAGAACACACTAATGCATACCATTTTGCAGCATTTTGCAGGTGTTATTAAAACTTCGTTGTAGAGTGGGATCAGGTTTGTTTTTTGATGCATTAGTCCAAATTATAGTTCTTGTGTTCTTTCATGAACTTTAACCATGGTATTTTAGCAAAATTTTCATGGTTCTGTAAATTGAATCTTATAGCATGTTGAACTTCTGGATGGTTAAAATTCTGAAATTGAATTTGCATAGGGAATCTTCCACCTTTTCTTACTGAAAAGAAAAGAATGAATTGGCATGTGCATCTCATAAATATAACTTTTGTTATACACCAAACATATATGACTAAGAATCCTAACTTTGTGAAGGCAGTTTTGGCATACTTCCGTAAAGATGATGAAATCATTGTTGTAAGTGCCGATGATTTCCCTTGGGATAACTTTATTTCTTTCATTCACAATTGCTCTTGGGATAACACCTGAGGTAGAATTACTTCTGTACCAAAAACAAGATTGTGTAAACCATCTATTATTCATTATTAGCTTGCAGATATTACTTTGGGTTTTTTTTTTTTTAGTTGCTTCTATTTTTCTCCTCTCTTTTTTGTTTTTGGTTTACTTGTAGAGGTTTGGTTCCTGTGTCTGTGATTCGATATCTAAAGCTACATTATGTTTTCTGTCTTTTGGCTATTATGGACATTTAGCAGATGTTGAGATTTAAAATTCTTACAACTTCTGCTTATATTACTAGCAGCCTTGTAACTTTGTTTCATCCTGTTTAATTGACTGATTTATCTTTCAGTCGACATAATCATGAAGATTTATCTTTCACTCGACAGTAGAAAAAGACTGGGGGCACAAAGAAGCACCTTCCTTAGGTTTGGTATGCTGGAGTGAGAAGAATCACCATACAACAGAAATCTGATTTTTGAGCTAACACTCATCAATTGTGTGCGAATATAGCTCAACAGATTCATGAATCCAAAAGGTGATAAGAGCAATATGCTCTTCTTTGGCATACTGTGTGTGACTTGTGTATCTTTCACCATTCAGTTTTTAACCTTAGATGCTCAAGAAAGTTGCCTATTTCACCCTTTCTTTTTTCTTTGTGTTCACCTACATTTTGCAACAATCTCCCTGCAGTTTGCCATGCACACTTGGTTGTGGCTCAGATGTCAGAAGTAGGCTAATGCAATTGCTCAGTGGAACAGAAGAATATTTTAGAATCGTGATTACCTTCTAAAGCTTCAGGTAGTGATTTCTTCTTTCAGTTTAGTATGTTGTCTCCAACTTAATAGAAAATTATATCTTTCTACGGGCACCAAATAATGGCATTCATGTTTGATAATTGTGCAACTTCTTGCCTTTATTATAAATTTGCTTAATTCAGGGGATATGCTTCAATGGAAAATGAAACAATTTCAATTTCATTGTCCAGGAAAGCTGTAATATTGTTTCTCAATAAGTATGTTATATATTTTTTTAATCCTTTTCAAGGTTGACAAAGCTTTACAAAGCATGGAAGATGTAATATTGTTTCTCACTAGGTGTGTTATATTCTTTTTTTATCCTTTTCAAGGTTGACAAAGCTTTACAAAACATGGAAGATGAGGCTGATTGGATGTAATATTGTTTCTCACTAGGTGTGTTATATTCTTTTTTTATCCTTTTCAAGGTTGACAAAGCTTTGCAAAACATGGAAGATGAGGCTGATTGGATATACAAAGACGAGTGTGAATTGATTCTTGATGATGAAGCTGCTTCCAAAAGAGAAGTATGAAAGTATGACTGATGTATTGCTATTACTTTGGCAATTTTGATTCAACTGTATTTAAAATTGTGAAGTTACTTTTGTTTGTGAAAATTGAACGGGATATTTTTTTGTTTGCTTTCTAATTAGATTAGTACTTCTTTTAAGCTGGCATTTGTTGATGAGAAAGAAAAAAACACACTCCATTATGGTTGAGCAGTGTTCTTATTATCGTGGTTGAAGCCAACCATTTGGAAAAGAATGTCTAAAGTAAATTTCATTAGTATCTCACTAACTTCTATTTTAATACATTCCGGTATATCTTGATAATTAAGGTAGTCTGAGGAGAACACTGGGATATATGGATTAATACTGGTACGTAGGTAGTTCATTGCTGTGGTTTGGTTTTATTAATTAACACGTAAAGGACAAATGGTATGCATGCATGAGCTAGCTAAGCTTAGACGTACGTACAACTGGCCTATATGCATTTGCCTAGTTTTTTTAACGAAATTGTTAAACATAGTAACGGTTTTACTAAATACAGTAACATTTTCATATAAAAAGACTAAAATGCCCCTAGTACAAAAAAATCTAAAAAATACTGTTCACCAGTGGGTGAACAGTAACCCGCGTAAAAAAAGTGAAAAAGAAACCCACTGGGGTACTGAACAGTACCCGAGAGGAAAAAAAAAAAAAAAGAGGGAAACATTTCCCCGGGTTGCGTCTATAAATAGGCGCAACCAGAGGAAATGAAATGCAAGTTAAACTAAGGAAACTCTAAATTAGCTAAATCGGATAAAACGGTTACTGCGAGTACGATCGACTAAAGGTTCGTGCCTCAATTTAATATTTCTTTCGATACTGTTTTATTTGTGAGATTATTTGTTTGTTAGATTAATTTAGTTAGAGGCATACCAAAGTTTAGTTAGAGGTTATAATATATCCGAATTGCTAGTATTTAACCCAAAAATAATATTTTTTTTCCCCGGGTCGTTGTAGATTCGGCAGATTGTCGCCGAAATGGAATGAAATACCGGCGGTCGCCGGCGGAATTTCAAAGAAATACCGCCAGCGACCATCATTGATTTTCTGCCGGAAATACCGCCGTTCCCCGGCGGAATTTTCGCCTGAAATACCGCCGGCCGGCGGCGGTAGTCCGGCGAATTCGTACGGGGAGACAGTCTCCCCGTCTGAAATGTTGCAGAACCGGCACAAAACGTCCGAATAATCGCAGCTCCGGAAAAAAAATCCCCCCAATGGGTTCTTTTTTCCGAAAATCAAAGTGAAACGGTATATACATAATTTATGCAAACTACTATAAATTAAAAAAATAAATACAGTGTTACTTACAGTGTAATATGGATCGTACTCGGGTATACCGGCTATATTTGAATGAACGTGTCAGTGATGAAATGGAAAACAAGTGTTTCTGCAGTTTAATATAAATGGAAAACAACTAACTCTGAAGGTTTAAAGAATGTACTGAACTTGACACCTTACTTATAGGTAAAAAAATGGAAAAAAAAAATTTTATTCATAAAGGGCAATTCGGACTTTTTACAGGGGAATGTTACTGCGTTTAGTAAAACCGTTACTGTATATAGTATGCCTCTTTTTTAAATGTTAATGTAATAAATAATTCTTTCATTTGTCCTAATAATAGAGTTTTATTTTGAAAATGTGTAAATTTTTATGAGTTTTTATAGTGAAACGTGACTCTTTAATCTGAGGAAAATATATTATTATTTTTTCAAATTAATATGACTCTTTAATCGGTTGAGATGAAGTATACATGTTAATTTGTTTATATTTTTTGTGTTTTCAAAATAATTTATTAGACATTTAAAATTAAAACTTTCAAATATAACTACGTTGAGGCCACATCATTCACTCACTTTCACTCTATATTTTTACTCTTCCAACCATTTTCCAATATATATATATAGGATGCAAATCATTAACTGAATGTCAAGGCAAAATGGATAAGGGTGGACGGATACATAATAATTAAGCATTATAATGAGGATATATTTAATTAGGAGTGATAAATATTTAATATAATATAATGATTCCTTTGATTCTAAAAAACATATAATGATTTGTTTAGATTATTCATATATCAAATTATATTGATTTATCTAAGTCTACTCTTGCCTTTCTTTCTAGTTTATATTACAAAAAAAAGATTAAGGACAAGATAAGGTCAACACTAGGACTGTTCAAAAGCAAAAATTTGACCCGATCAGACCTAATCAGAACAGATCAGATCGGTTTCAAATCAGTTATCCGAATTTTCAGATCGGGTCAGATCAAACTTTTTTTTTTTATTTTTTTTTTTAAAGGTTTTGGCCATCCAACTCAAACCCACAAATGATGCGTTGTAGGATCGAAGGCCCGCACTCTTACCGATTCTCTCTACTTCTGAAGGCCCCTTTTCCTCTATTGTTGTAGAATCAAGTGAAAGTTATAATTTTATATTTATTAAGGTATGGTCACCCAATTTTTGTTTGAATTCAGATCTTCTGACATCGGATATAGAAGGAGAAGGGCCTTGTTTTCTCATTCCAGTCATCGGATTTGCTTTCTTGTTTGTTTTTGCTTTCTTGTTTGTTTTTACATGGTGGTTGTTGTTTTTAAGTAATTCTCTGCAGATGTTGATTAAGTTGTTGACGGATGAGATGATTATTTAGGGTAATTTTTAATCTCTCAGTTTCTATTTGTATGATTTCAGTCTTTCAAATTTGTCTTAAGTGTATGATGTTTTAAGAATTTAAGAACAAATAATGTATTTTGTTCCTTATATGCCCTTATTTATTGTAATCTTATTATTTATTTATGTGGTACATTTTTAAGGCTAAACTCATTGAAACTACAACTTATATAAAAAATATAAAAAAAAAATTTAAAAGTGTAACATGTTCACTTTATCATTAAATAAGGTTGCAAAGCTCTATGTTCAAGACAAAATGTGTTAGTTTTATCATTAATAATGTTAGAATAATTACACAATTCATGATATTTTGGGATAATCAAATAAGTTTAATGAGGTTAACCATTTAATTTTTTCAATTTTCTTAATATGTGTGCAACAAGTTAAAACATCATACTTTTAAAAACATAGTGAGTATGATGTTAGGGATCTGTGTTGTTGTATGAGGATGTGTTCCTTCCGGAGAAGGGCATATTTCATGAATCTAACTGAGAAGCTCTCTCCCTTCCTCTCTCATTTTTCTTTTTTTTTTTTCTTTTTTAAGTTTGGGATCGGTTCGGATTTTTTCAAAGTTTGGGATCGGGTCGAATCAGAGCTGCCAATCCAATCCGAAGCCGGTGCCGATCCGAAATTTCAGAGATCGGATCGAAGGATCTGATTCGATTAATTTATATTTATATATATATATATACTAAATAATTTCTTGGAGTTCAGTATCTTTTTTCTTTTTTTTTTGGGAAACAATAACCACTTAATACATTTTATCATATTGATATATACTTCCTCTCATGTTTCACTAGAAGAGTCCGATTTTAAGATATATAATTTATTATGGAGTTTAAGGTACAACACCTAAAATAACTAATTTGCCACATTTTATTCTAATAATGTCTTTACTTTCTAAATGTGTGTTAATTATGAATTACGCATTGTAATATTAATAAGAGTAAGAAAGAGTAAAAATTTTGAAATTATACTCTTCTATTGTAACTAATTTTTTTTAAAGGTGAACTATTTTAGTAAAATAGATGAAGTATTAATCAAGGAAATCTCAATTAAGCCTGAATCTTGATTCTTACAACCTAACCGATTAAATAGTTTTTTAAATCAATGTCATAAATTCAATGAGTAAAAAGAAAAGAAAATTAAAATTAACATATATATATATATATATATATAATTATATATAGACTTATTATGTTTTTTTTTTTAAGATTTGCTTATTGTGATGTAATTCTGTGTCATTTATGGAAGCATACTGTATGAGTAATAAAAAAATCGACCTCAAACTTCTCAACAAAAAAAATAATAATAAAAAAAAATTCGACCTCAAATACTTAAATTCTTCAAAATGAATCTCATCTTTTCTTTCCTTTGTCTTTTTTGTTGATGACATGTATAATTCCAATATCACTTAAACAAAAATACTGATCGAACTCCCGTACATTAAGAGAAGAGATCCGATCTTCTGTTTGTCCAAATTACGTCTTCCCTCATTTATTAGAATGAGACCCACATTGGATTTCACCTTCCAGTGTGTTCCAATGTGAGAAGGCAAAACAAAAAAGACATGATTTTGATAGATAGAAGATCTCATGCAATAAGAGACACTCTACTATTACATCGTTCGATGATTCGATAAATGATACTTTATTTATTTCTTTAAATAAGCAATATTTTTTTAAACGGATAATACATTAGAGGTTATACACGATATATGATACATCAGATGTACTATACATGATACACTATATTAGTTTAGCAATTAAACTCATAATTGTGATACATCAGCAACTAAATTCAATGTGCGATACATCAGTTGCTAAACTTAATGCGCAATACATCAGAAACCAAAATCAATACACTTATTTTCATAATATACAACCGTTACTTTTGAAATTAAATTCCATACGCACGTCATCTTACCGATATGTGCACCATGAGACAGTCAAACGCATCCCATACAAATTTTTCTTTCGATAAATTAAATATTCTTTTCAATATCTGACTTGATATATATTTAATTATCATATCCATTAGTGTATATTGCTCCTAAACGCATAATATTGACACTTTACCTGTCGATATATACGGTTAGAATTGTTTATATATATATATATATAAAAGCAGCAAGTAGGCAACAGCAACAGGCTAGTACACATTATATATATGCCATTTTAACTAATCAACTGGGCAAGTGTTTAGGTCAAAAGAATTGCACAATATATAACCACTCATTATGGCCTGAATGCACCATCATCTTATTCCCTTTCACTCATTGATCAATTAAAAATACCTGCCTAAATTATTTTCCCTCGTATTTTACATATTGTTTGACTTCTTTCCTGTACTTTCTTTTCAAAATACATGTTTTACCCACTCAATTGTCACTATTTTATACACACACACACACACACAAAAAGACACTATTGCCTTAAAACGCATCTTAAAATTGGGGTAATAAATTTTTTTTTTTTTTTTTGGTAAAATAGTGACAACTTAGGGGACAAAGATGTATTTTGAAAACACAATGGGTAAAAAAGTAATTATAACAAATTAAGATTGTATAAAATATAATGAATATATTTACTCCATCCATTCCACTATAAGAGTTTAATTCAAAATATTTTTTATCCATTAGAAGAGTCAAGTTTTGATTTTTTTACTTCTCATATTCTTATTAATATAATTATGTGTGATTCATAACTAATTCACATTTAGAACATAAAAACGTTAGCAAAAAAATATGAGAACATACTTATTTTGTGTGTTGCACATAGCATTCCATAACAAGTTATATATTTTTCAAATTTGATTATTCTAATGAAACAAAATAAGTAATTCCTCTGTTTCATTAGAAGAGTCTACTTTCTAATACTGTTTTCAGTATTACAAATTAAGTGGATTCTTCTTATGGAACAGAGGGAGAGTATAATTTTTCTTGTTGATTAATATTGGATTTATGTGTGTGTAGTGTGTAGTGTGTGTGATGGGGTCTTTAGTTGCTTGGAGGGTAGATTGTCACCACAACAAAAATCTCAGAATGTGACTTTTGAACTTATAAATTGCCATCTCTCTCTCTCTCTCACACACACACACACACATATATATATATATATATATATATTTGTTGAAGGGTTTTGTTTTACATACTATATATATACTTTTGATATATATTTGAATGGATGTTTACTTAGACATCCCTTCTTAGCTAATTTTGGAGATGTTGATTGCCCTACTAAAACTTTTTTGGTTTTTAACTTCCAAGCAAAGTGAACTTTTTGGTAATTAATTATATCTATATATTTGGTGATCATTGAGTCTAGGAAAAGAGAAAAACTAATAATTTGGTTTTGGATTCTTTACATTTTTATTATTCTTATTATTTTTTACCATTTCTTGAAGAGGTTGACATTTATATATGTTCATATGAATCATATAAATAATGAAAAGTCACATAATTTATTGATGAAATTAATCTGACAATTTACCCTGGAGATCCCCAATATATGGCGTGGTTCCGTTGCTTCTTGCTTAATTAATTACGCAATTATTATTATTATTTTGAATCATTTGGAAAACAGTATTGATTCCATCAATTTATTCGAATAAATTATTCCCAAGATTCCAACTTGTAATCCAGCCATGAGGGTGTTTCTAATATTATATTCCAACTGTTATGTTTTATAATCCAACCATGAAGCTCGATCTAGTCAATATTATCTTAGATATCTAATAAAACTATCATAACTCTTAACGATGACGCATTTATGAATACATAATTTTGGATTTTAATCGTATTACTTTCAATAATAATGAAAGTAATACGGATAAATAGCGATAATTCAGGGTGATGAAAGATGTGTTTTAGAAATATAAAGGGCAAAAGTCAAATTATCGGATAAATGCAATTGGTCAAAAGTGCGTAATTAAGGTTTTTTTTTTTTTTTTCTAGCAAATTATTGTTAGAGCTCTAGAAGCATTGTGTTCCAAGTATCGTCCATGCTTTCTCATTCTTCATGCTCTGCTCACCTTGTATTGTATAGGTTGGTGAATTTTTGTTGCGCAACTTTCTTTTATAGGGGTTTTTCTTTTACTGCTTTGACTCATTTTGACCTACTTGATTCAGAGGTTAGAGTATCGCTTTTATACTACGAAAGTTATTGGTTCTAATCCTATCTAATAGTGACATTTCAGAATAGGTTCTTTGCTCGTGTTCTTGGAGAGGTGTTCCAACTCCAAATATATTTGAAGATATTCTCAAGTGTATATAATACCTCAATATATATAAAATTGTCCTTTGTAAAAATCTTATTTCGAATTATTACCTTGAACTTGTTAATGGGATGAGATTGGGGGAGTATTAACTATCATTGAATTTAAAAAATATGTCATTGAAATATCGTTTTTCACCACAAATTTTTTTTTTTTTTTTATAATTTTTTTAAAGCAAGCATTCTGATTCTGTAAACAGTTATGAAATCTTAGAAGTTAGTGTATAAATTTTGAATGAAATAACACAATAACAATCCACACAAATGTGATTTAGGAAATGAAAAAAAGTTTACGTTTTCGTTTTGGTTTCAACAGTAAATTTAATATATTATAATTAGTTTTCATCATTTCTAATACAATTTTTTACTATTCAGCTATATTTTTTTATGTTTTCAATACACTTTTTACATTATAAAACTATTTTTACAATGAGAATTCAAAATGAATTTTTTCAGTGACTGGTAAAAAAATATTAGATTAAGTGACTCCAACCATATGATACGCTCTTTACGTTGGGGGGTTAAAGAAGGTATATATGTAAATATATTCTTACTTAAAATATGTTAAAGAACTTTGCTTGTGATGAGATATTAGTCACAATCTTTTAATATCATGTAAAGAGTGCATTCTCAATATATATTTAAAAAAGGTTGGAACCCATTGAGTGCATTATAAGCCATCAAAATTTGCCTAATTCTCAATGACAAGCAATACATAATAAAATTAAATACAAAATAAAAAATTAAGCAATAGCAAGAAGAGGGGTCATACCATTTATGATGTTATATTTTAATCATCATGAAAAAGTTGGTCTTTCCAACCTCCTCCTAATTTTATTAAGTCAGCCATGGCTTTCCTTGGAGATTACAAAGACAAGATTTCTTACATTAATTACTCCAAACAAAATTCCTAGGTGATCATAACAAAGCTCAAATCAAACAACAACAACAACAACTCCTCCAAAAATCCATCCTTGTGGGATTTGTTAGCCTTTGGTGGTTGGCCAATCCATTCTTCCTTCCAAAACAACTCCTTCAAGAGATCCATAAAACTCTGCCTTTGATCTGAAATCCCAATTGAAAAACATCAAAATTATGGAAGAATCTTCAAGAATTCCAATGGGGAAAACAGTGAGGATACTCAGAAGATCACTTTACACATTTCTTCAAAAGTATCAATCTTTCACCACAACTGCAGCTGTTCTTGCTCTACCATTTGCAGTTTTGGTTTTGCTGTCTGAATCTGTAGTTCCCACCTCTTCTCTTCTTCACGGAATCCACCACCGCCTGCGAATCCTTTTCGATGCAGCAGGCTTCCCAGGTTCATCAGATTTCTTTGCCATTCTTAACCTCAAGCTTTCTCAGACAATTGCCACGTCTTATCTTGTCTTCCCTTTTACTTTCACCTTCCTCCTCTTTGCCAAGGCTTTTGTAATTCATGACTTCTCCAACTGGAAGGCTAATTCATCGCTGTCGGCTTTTACCTTTTTCAATTCCCTTTACAGTCCCCTCTTCCAGACTCAGCTCTGCAACATACTAATCCTCATCTCAGCAAATGCAACTTGCTTCTGTCTCCTGTTCTTCGCATTCAACTGCATTGATGGATTAGGCTTCGTGACCCCGAGAGCGATGCTTGTGTTGTCAGCTACAGGAGCTGTTCTTTACTCCATAGTTCTTGCCAATGCCCTCATCATTTGCAACCTAGCATTAGTCCTCTCAGGGATGGAAAATTGTGGCGGGTTTATCGCAGTCCTTAGGGCTTGTGTTCTGATCAGGGGAAGAACAGCAACAGCATTGTCCTTGGCTCTGCCAATCAACATGGCCTTGGCTGCAATTGAAGCTTTATTTCAGTACAGAATTGTTAGAGAATTTCATCATCACTCAGAAACTCCCATTTTTTCCATGGTTTTCGAGGGAATGTTCATTGCCTACTTATATGCAATTCTCCTTGTCTTGGATACTGTTATTGGCTGTGTTTTCTACAGAAGCTGCAAAGAAACAACTCATATAGATCTTCGAAACGAAGGGGAACAGATTTGTCGGATTGAGTTTGAAGGTAAAGATGCCAATGTTTTTTCCAAATGGAAAACATTGGAAGATCTTCCTTAGTTTTAGTTCAGTCATATGAATTCAGGCAATAAAAGGCCTGTTTTTTCTTTTTCTTTTTCAAAACTCCTTATTGTTCATACACAGAGGAAAATTCCCAATTCATAGCTGTAAATGTTTCTGAGAGATTTAATGAAAACTCAATTCACTAAAGGCAAAACTTATGTCAATTGTCACTTTTCTGTACAATTCTAATTAATGTACTATAGATTGATCATTGTAGTTTCTATTTTTTCCCTCTTTAGGATGTACTCTCTATGTCTCATATAAAGAGTCTCGTTTTGAGTTGTATCTTGTGACTTTGAAACGGTTGTACTATTGGACACTTTTAATGGAACGGAAAGAGGAATATTTCGTTTGTTTTTTCTTTCTACGTATTGTACCATTGAGGAAAGCAAGTGTAACTGACTCTGGATATTAAAACAGAGTTGGAAAACTTAACACGGAAATCATTATTTTTTATTCATCATTTGGGATAAGGATGTTTACGTAACGTTCATTACTTCATCTTGTAGTGCCAAAGCTGGAAAAAAGATATAAACAGTGATTTCATCAAGAACTTTATGATCAGACTAGATTAAGTATGAAAAAAATAATCGGGGTTTTAATATTCTTTAATTCTGTTTTATATAAATAATCGGGTTTTTAATTTACTATTATAGACATGATTCTTTGATTAAAATAGATGAAAATTTTACTTTTTTATCTCATTGAAAGAGTTGTGTCTATAACGCTATAGGTAAAACTTGTTTCAAGACGAAGGTATGGTAGGAATGAATGTTGAAATAATGGTCATAGTTTTGGTGGGATAAAGAGGGCAATTGCTGCCGGGTGGAAGTGATGGTTGAACCAACTCTATCCGTTTATTTTACATATGAGTAAACCACAAAAATTTGATTTATCCAAGGCTTAATACTCCCATATATATACTCCTATTTTGTTCTTTGAATTGTTGTCATTTACATGTAAATTTTCTTGTTATTCTCAATTTTATTAATATTAGCAATATATTTTTGTGTATATATATGTATGTTCTTTAGTTTGGACTTGACCTAGTAAAACAAACCCATAAACATATACGTGGCCTAGTAGCGGACACGTGACATTGATGACCGAATGGATAGTCATAAAAGGAGCTCATAATACCCGTAATCAAAGTCATTATGAGTTTATGAAGGGAGTTAGCAGTTACAGTTTAATAAGAGTCAAGATTCGCACTTTTATGTATTGATTATAAGAGTTACTACTCACTCTCTCAGGCTCAGCACCGTTGTGTCATGGTGACGATCGCGTAAGGGTAAGGGTCAAGATCAGGTCGGATCCGTTACCCATTAATTGGACGAGTTATTACGGCCGTTAGGAAATGACGTCCCAACATTAAAGACCCGATGAGATTTCATCATGGTAGAAGGATAACTCTTTCACTTCTTTTATTTATAAATAGGAGATTTGAACATTCTTTGAAGGTAAACAAAATACGATCTATTATTGTTCATACTAACTTGGGGAGTGTAACTGAGAGACATTCCTCGCTATTGTAGGTATCTCGAATAGCCAATATCCGAAGTTCATCTGTCACAGTATATTTCATCACCTTTTAAAACAATTGTGTTAATTAAAGGGTAAAAATCAAACCAACTATAAACACCAGAACTAAAAATAATTAAGCCTTTTACCAGTACTACAAATTACTACAAGTAAGTTTCTGAGTTATCAAAGGAAGGTCGAAATTAATGTTGTGGCACTTCAACGGTGAACTCTCAACCATAATTAGGTCATCATCCTCTGGGTGTTTTGTTCGGTACAAATTAGTGTTGACTTCTTTTGTAGTTTGCCAAAGTTATACATGGTCAAAGTCTTATGCTTCCTAGTATTGTTGTTTTTTGAACTACTTTCAGTCAAAGTTCCACTTGTAATAATAAGAAATATAGTTTATATAATACCCAAAATGTCAACCACAAATTGGTGAGCAAACCATTCATCATGTATGAAAATAAACTTTTAAATGATAAAATGTGTATAGAAAATACAAAATAGTTAAATGAAAATTTTATTATTAAATATAATTGTGTTTGAGAACGAAATAATTGAAGTGTACACGTTACAATAAACAAAAACATAACTGAGGTTTGACCGCCTAGCCTTTAAGACGGATGCCTCCGTCTTATTCCATGTTATCAATACTTTTCTGTTTTTATCAACAAGTAAAATTAAAAATAAAATAAATAAATAAAAGGTTTCTGCTGTTAAGTTTCAGTTTCGATGGCAAAACATTCATATGTAGTGTAGGTATCAAATCTAAAGAATCTTGAATACAAGACTCACCCAAACCAAATTACTAATATTGAGTAAAAGGACTTTAATCCAATGTGCAATTTCTTGATTGAGAAAAATAAACAAACTTCATTTCATTAAAATTGTTCATTCTTAAAACTGTATTAGAAACTGAACTCTCCTAATAAAACGTACTAAACAGTATTACAAAATAAACTCTTCTAATGGAAAAACCAGAATAAATAGTAATATACACAGATGCAAGTGTTTACTACTACTTGGGAACTTCCTGCTGAAAAGCATAAGAAGTGGGAATAGATTTATTCAAAATTGGCAGAGATTTACAGTTCTGATCATACAACAAACAAATGAATAGGCATAGGTTTAAGAATGATCTTTCTGAGCAAGAACCCTTGCTCTTCTTGTCGGAACCAAAGACTCTTTTTAGACTTTCCATCAAGTAATAATCCCAAAAATAAATCGAATCGAATCTCATCTCTCTATAAGCCTTGCTATAACCTGTTTACATTCATTCCTATGACCTAAAACAAACTAACTTCATCTATCTCCTTTTCTCCTCTAAATGTGAACCCTCCCTATACAACAAATATGTGGTTGGTTGGTTCCCCTTCAAAACTGATTAGTAAACAGGGGAAACCAATTTCTATGATACATCAAAAAGAATCACCTAGGATCTCTAAATACAGAGTTAGTTCAGAGCTTTATACAGTTTCATGGTACATTCTGGTCCTTCACTGCACACCTGCCATCCATCAGCTCCCAAATGTTTTGCAAAACAAATGTGTTTGTGCTGAAATTCACCCAGCTCCCACACTTCTGTCGCCTCTCATTGCGTTCCAAATTTTTTATGATTTGTAGCAGGAATTCGCGTATTGTTTTCTCCACCTGAGCCCTGTGAAGCTTTCAAAGCTCAAGCAAGGATAATAAATCCTGAAAGCTTGCAAAACCATGTAGAGTCAATGGATTCAACGCTATCGCTCTCCCTCGACCAGCTGAGTGGATGGCTGATGACATGCCTTGTTGCACTATCAAATGTGACGCCGACTTTACCTGCCAGGTCACAACCACACCACCTACCCCTTTCAATCTTTTTCCTTGAAATTCCACAAAAGCCCAAGCGCAGGAGGCTTCTGGTCTGGTCTCAGAGGCGGTGTCCCTGGTCTAACATTCTTAATCGTGTTGAGACCATGCGGAAAACCATCAATTCTTGGGTCAGAATAAACAAAGCAATTCTTTCCTATTTCTTATCCCCCTCCTTTGTCAGATGTACTTCCTTCTCCTTTGCCTCCTCCTTCGCCTCCTTCGCTGCCTCCTTCGCCGCCTCCTTCGCTGCCTCCTTTGCAGCCTCAGCCTCTTTCTGAGCTTTCTTCTTTTCCATTTCCTCTTGTTTGCAGTTCTCCTCGTGTGCCTTTCGGAACAGTCTCACGAAGTTTAATAGTGTAGCAGCAACTGCAGATAATTTTAATATGCATCAAGAAAAAGGTTGATAAATCAAACATCATTAAGCACTTCAAAAGTAATCAATAGAAACTTTTCAAGAGAAACAAAAGTTTCTCATGAAGATATAGAACAAACAAAGCATTATAATGACTCACTTTGGGTGGAGTATGTTCTCTAAGAATGAAGTTCAAAGCCGCCAGAGTTACCAAGTTGTATGTAAGTAAAGCAATTTTAATATTCAGAGGTTACACATAAAAAGAATACAGCAAAGGCACGAGGAAGCTAATACATTTATCTCATGGTGTCATTCCACTCCACTCACTTTTTCTTTTGCACTACCAAGACATATCAAGACATTCGCAATTTTTTTAATGAATTTTAAATTAACAATAACTCATTATTGATCCCACTATGTGGGGTCAACTGTATGGATCACCTCACCATTGTGCCCAGTCGCTAAGCATCGTATCTTTTATGCTAAATATATCAAGTCCTTCTCGTTCCAATTCTTTTTAGATACTCCCTTTCCCCTTTTGATATATTAGTTGATGTTTCTTTATTTTTTACCTGTCATAATGAGGCATCTAAGGGTCTTCTACATATATATCTTCTCTCAATTTTTTAATCTATTGGGACTACTCTTTCTTTCTATCTAAGGCATTCATTACTTGGGGCATATAAGGTATAAAAATGTGTTTCAAATTTGCTTTTTATATTAAAAGTGTGACGTAACAAGCGTATTGGAAATGATGAAAATTTATTACAATATAGAATAAAAAAATGTGTTTCAAATAGACAAAATGGGGTTGTCATACAGCTTAGTGTATCCACATCCATCACAAAATTCTGATTTCTGCTACCCTAATTTTTTGTCCGTGTTTATATTTAGCGCAAATAACCTCATCGACCTCTAAACTATTTGGATAGTATATTTTTGCCATTCAACTTTTTTTGTAACAATTTTAATCTTTAACTATTGAAACGATTATTTTTTGGCCATTCGACAAATTTCTAGTATTGGATGTTTGGAAATTGGGCTGGACCATTCCTTTGATCTAATGTTAGAATCCATCAAATAGCCAAAAGTGACCATTTTTGATAATTAAGTGTTTAAATTGTTAGAAGAAAATAAAAAATTGAGAGGCCAAAAGTAAAGTATCTAAAATAGTTTAATGGAAGCATAGATAATTTGCCCTTATGTTTATTGCCGAACACTGCCAGTGTAAAACCTCACTGGTCACATAACTGTTTTATTTTAATTCAAAAACAATAATTAATCCTTGGTCCCACTACGTGGGTCAGCTATATGTATCATATTTGGCCATCTTATACGGTCGAGACCTATTGATTCATTTATATTCAAATATAACATGTCATGTTTTAAAGTTGTTTTCCAATTCTTTTTAGATGATCTTCTACCCTTTTTAATATTAACTAAAGTTTCTCTGTTTTCTACCCTATTTTCTAACCATCTCACTGGGGCCTCTAAGGGTCTCCTACATACATGTTCAAACTATCTTATGCCTCTCTTTTTTTTCATCTATTGGAACTATTCCTGCTTTATTTCTAAAACAGGCATTACTTATTTTATCTAACCTAGTATGCTCACACATCTATCTCAACATTATCATTTCTGCTATCATCATTTTTATCACCCAACACTATGAAACATAAAGCACCGCCGGTCTTAGAGCCATTTTATAAAATTTTCCTTTTAGTTTTTAAGACACTTTACGGTCGCAATGTATAGAAGACGCACTTCTCCATTTATTCCATCCTGCTTTAATCCTATGTGTTACATCATCATCAATTGCTCTGCTTTTTCTATTATAGACCCTAAGTGGTTAAAAATTTTCAATTCATTTAATTCATGTAGGTTAAGTTTTATCGTATTGTTATCTACATGATTACTAAAATAGCATTGCATATATTCAGTTTTTACTGTACTTATAGTAAAATATATAGATTCCGATGCTCTTAATTCAAAAGGGGAATATCCTAATTGTCATCTGCACTCTCCCTCAACACTAATACCACAAACCACCGACACATCTTTAGATGAAAGCTAGGTGTGATTTGAGTGACTGGAATAAGAATGGGTATAATGGTAGGTTGGAATTGAATGGGAATCAAATTGAAGCTCACCACCCTTGACAAGTTTGGTCCATTTTCAATCATGTGGGTTCGATTCCATTTTCTCGTTCCCAACCCTCAAACCAAACACCCAATCCAAATGGCAGATGACAGTTAAAATTCCAAATCTGCAATAAGAGTGCTAACCATTCCAGTTTCCACCCGCTTACACACAACATTACAGACATTACCCTTCTCATCCACCAAAAAAACTGCTCACTGTATGTTTGTCCATGTTTTGGTTCTGTTTTTGTTTTCAATGATACTTTTCATACTTTATACTCCCTCTGTCCCAATGGAAGAGTACTGTTTAAAACATGTAAAACCTATTATGGGTTTAAAAGTACAACACCTAAACTAACTAATTAGCCACCATTGTTTCCACTCATGCCCTTACCTGTTAAGGGTGATTTATTATGGACCACTCACCATTATGTTAGTAAGGGAATGTAAAACAAAAAGTCCAAAAAGAATTCTTCCACTGGGACATCTTTTTTGAAACATGACTCTTCTATTGGGACAAAGGGAGTATAATTTTCAATACATCCTTTCCAAAACACATTTTCAGAACATGGTACAGGGCTAATATTACAAGCCCAACAAGGCAAACACAAGCCATTCACTGAATATATTAATCTCTAGCTACATCAGAGAAAATAGGTCTTTCTTAGCTCTTTCAAATATTAATATCACAAGTTGAATGAGAAAAACCAAACATATCATATCAATTAAGGTCTCATATCTTTGGTCCAAACATTGTTTAAACAAAAAATAGGGAAAGCTTATTGACATGCAATGGTCAAGACTAATTTTCCAGAATGTGATTTATCACTTTGGTATCTTTATGTTCACTTGGTATACGGAAAATAAGACATGGTTCTAAGTTTGCTATCTTTAAATTCCCAACTATTTGTTGGGCTTATAGCATATAGCAGGCATACCTTAGTATAAATTAGTCTAGAGCAAGGTAATTACATCAAAATGAAGCCAAATAATGAGATTTAATTAATTGCACATTACCCTGCTCAAATGGAACACGGGCAGGATCCTCACCAAAATATAGTGCTAATGCATCCGCATTTTTTCCCTGGTCCATCAATTACCAAAGAAAAGGATGAACATAGAATACAACAAGGCAGATCAAAAGTCCAACAAACACAGAAGATGACAGGCAAATAAAAAATGATATTTACCACAACTGAATATAAAGTTGTTACAGAGGTAACTTCCGTCTCAGCAGATGTAACAAATTCCTTCAATGTCTTTGTGGAGGAAGATGTGAGAGGGAAAAAACAATTAGTCAGGGAAAAATGGAAAGATCAGTAATTCCGGGCAATTGGAAACATTATCATCAGTACTGAAATATTTTATACTTCATACTCAGAGCTTGGAGGGGGGGGACCATAATCTTAATCCTACCCACAATGATTTTTCAGGAGTAATAATGCTATCATCAAATCTGGAAAGCATAAATGCATGATTTCAGATGCATTCCAGCCCACTAGATGACCGAGACTCCAATGTGATACCTTCAAACCCTTTTAAGAAAACATGAGGTTACCTTTCTAAAAGTTTCAGATACAGGGCCATCACTCTCAGATGCAGCAGATTCCTGCTTCACCTTTTCCAATCCCTTCGTAATAGCTTGCATTTCTTCTGCTAGAGCTTTCAATGGAATCTGCAGAAAGGCTCAATCTAATTAATTTCCCAACAAAATACTCATCTGAAAATGAATATCTGCCTTCACTTTCTGTCACCCAATAGTAATTCACTCTTAAAAGTAAAGCAATTTTAGGGTAAGAAACTCCTGGGCTTCTAGCCAATTTCCTGAAGAGAAAAACTTAACAGTTTGGGAACCTCTTTTAAGAATGAATTATAGAAGCCAAGAGACTCAAAAAGTTTGACCAGGAAAAAGAAATGAATTCTTAAAATTAACATTAATATAAACCATTCACCTTTGATGCAACTTCCAGGCTAACGAGATCTGCATAAAAATCTAAAAGAGCAGGTGACTTAGATGCAAGTACCTGAAAATCAAGTAAGAGTCAGTAGTGAGACCAAAAAACACTAGCAGAAGTTGACATTAAGAAAAAATAAGTGATGAACATTCAATGAAGAGAACAGCGTATCAATGCACTTTGAGGATAAAACAGACAACAGTTCAAGAACAAAAATATGAATACCAATTATATGGGCACACAGTGCTAATAGATCAACCATGAGAATAACTAATTCACATAATTGACACCATTTCAGATGCTTTTGCCATTCAACAATTGAGACAAGTGCTGCTTCAAGGAGGCAGTATTTGAGTTTCCAGCTTATGTCTCAATGAAGCTCAATGTTAAACCCTTTGTTCAAAGTAGATCATTCATCTAGAAATGAAGTTCTTTAACAATACATGATATTTATCCTTTTCAATTAAAAGCTCAACAAAATCGCAGAAGCAGATATTGGAATCTGGTAAAGATGGCCTTGGTTCCGGTTTGAACCGGAACTGGCCCGGAAGTTCCTGAACAGGAACCGTAGCCGACATTTCAGGAACTGGGACCAGAACCGGCCTCAGGTGGGCCCGGTTACGGTTCCACAAGGTTCCACCATTTGTGGAACCGGAACTGGTGGTTTTGGTTCCAGAACAGGTCTTTCAAAAAGTATATTATTTATTTTAAATCTTTGTTAAATATAATATCATACAAAAGTTTTAGTATTTTTTTATGTTTTATAAATCATTCAAAGGTTATTAAGTAGAAATATTTAATTTTGTAGCTTGTTATCTTTTTCATTCTCATTACTCTGTATGTTGTTTAATATATAGTAGAAGATAGAATTATATCTACTAACAAAAATCTATGAAATAAGATAACAGCAATTGAATTGAGAATATAAGAAACTAAATTATAAATTAATCAATGAATTGATGAAACATGAAAATATTTAAAAAGGTGGGACTCCAAATTTTTTATTTTTTGAATTTCAGCATACAAAAGAATTTCAAACCCGTAAAAAAGCGAAAACGAAACCGGCGGTTTCTGAACCGGAAGTGTGGCTGCAAAAGTCTGCAGTAATATAAAAAGTAAGGCACGGTGGAAACTCCATGTGCATAAAATTGTTCTCTTTACCTGTAATCCTCTTATTTAATGCTTTCTCTTTACAAATTACGGCCAGAGAAAATACCAAATAAAAATTGAAAAATGGGCATTTTACTCTACATTAGCAATAGATGCCTTGAAATTGAAAACCAAAAAAGAAACAAAACTATGATTTCCACATCCAATTAGCATATAATTCCAATCCAATGCACCTTATTTCAAGAATACAAATTTTGTAAACAAAAACCAAACTGAACCATCATATTCTTCCAAAGTAGAATCAGAAGACATGAACTCTAGAAGATCTAGTGAACTAAAGTTGGATCTGAGCCAAAGACCTGATGGTGATTTTAACACCTTTCAAAACTTTTCGATTAAAGTAGTAGTCAAACAATAATCATTAGCCCACTAGTGAATTCATAAATCTAAATGCAATGAAACAGTGTAACCCAACTAACACAATTGACCAATCTTCCATGGAAGATGAAATAAAAGTTAACAGATTGAGCCAGCATGCTTGCTCTCTAAGTTTAATTTTTCTTCCATTGAAGGTCAGTTAATCACCAACCTACCATCCTTTAGTCTCCTAAGTTAACATTTTTTTTCCCTTTAAAAAGTGCCTGCAATATTGAGTTTTCATACATGCTGATAGCAATAATTGATGTATAGGTATCTACTGAATAAGTCAAATGGAACCTTGCAAAGATAGTGCATAAGAGTCATCTTGCTGTTGGCAGCACGTGTATCTGTGAGTTTTAGAAGACTATCCAACTTGAATCCAACAGCAGCACCTATAGAACCATAGCAGATTTCAACTTAGTTCAAGCTATGAATTCAGACTGCAAAGTTCATAATGTGCAACTAAGTTTTATACAGTTTAAACCGTGTGGAGAAAAGAGCGAAAAAGGTTTCTCAGCTGGTACTTACCTCTAGCAGTTCCCTGGTTTAATGTATTTCCTAGATATAAAATCTTCTTCATAATTTCCTTCAACTTGACAGAATTCCGAACCTAAGAATAGAAAGAACATCAAACCTTTAAAATGCACATGAAAAGACAACAGAAAAAAGAAATAGCATTGAAGGAATCAGAAAATATACCTCATCACAAGCAGAGTTTACCAAGTTCAAACTTTTCTTGAAATCTGAAGCCTGAGGTAGATGTAAACTTCAGAAATCGTAGTCAAGAAAGCAGACTTAGAAATTTATGAATGCAAAGCAAACCTGAGCATTAAACTGAATTTTGAACAAGAAAACTCTAAGTTTAGATTCCACGCGGGGGACCTTCATCAACTCCAGAAAAAACTGGAAAAGAAAAGAAAAATCAGAAAGAACTTCAACACCTCCAGAGAAAACAAAACAGTAATACCCATGTTACAAACGAAAGATAAAGGACTTCTGTAATTTACACCATAGTTATCCATGTGGGACCGCACCAACTACACACAAAAGTCACCCACCCATATCGACTAGTTAAAGTCAATTCACCTAAAACATTTCAGAAATTTGCGACTTCAGAACCAAGTTAATGCACAGAGAGGAGTTTCTCCAACGAAATAAATATCTAAAAGAACAGTGAGAAGCCAGAAATCAGCAAATATTCATCAATCATGGTTAACATACAGCTATACACAACTGAAGATTCAGGCCAGCCAAAATTACAAAATTCATAATGGCAAGACCTCTATAAGGATTTTATAAATCTACAATATGGTGAAACCACACAACTTAACTTCAGATCTTCAAGTCTAACTTCCATACTTCAAAAAAATAAAAATAAAAAACCTCACCCGAACTAAGCCAAAGCACACAGTTCACATTCGATACATTCAAGCAGTATGCAACTATCTCAGGTTAAGATAAGGATAGAATTCAATAAAATGAGAAAAATATAATAATACAGAAGCAAAAAAATTCCAGACAATCCATCCAAAGAAAATCATAAGCAGACAATACACGTGCAAAGATAGAACAAAATCATATCGGTAACTCCAGATAACAGAGAAAACAAATAATAAATCGCAAACATTTGTCTACCTGTTCACATTTCCCAAGCTTGTCCAGGTCACCAGTGTAATTCTACACATTAGATGAACCAAATCAGTTGATATAAAAAAAAAATTTAAAAACAAAAAAGAACTGATTATAATAATAATTCAAGGATGGAAAAACAAACAAAAGTTATGAAGCCAGAAATGGCTGCAACATGAACCCTTTTAAAGATAATATGGAACGGGAACTCTAAGCCAAATAAGTATTCTAAATTCACCTTAAGAAGTTCCATCTCTTCTTTTACTGGACAGAATTTGATAAGATTTTCTACTTGGTCAGCATCCAAGATAGACTCATCCATTGCAAGTGCTGCAGCCTGTGGGAGGGGGGGAGAAATTAAGCCTCAATATTGGAAAGATTGTACTTAGTTGTAGTCGTAGTAACAAACTTTTCACAAGCTACAGTTTCAGAAGTTGACCGGCTTCACCATTGAACATATTGATCATGTCAAAGTTTGAACCAAATGCCTCCAGAAAAATGGAGGGGGAGGGGGGTAGATAAAAATGTTTCACTCTTGCCCCATTAATAACACCAGGTCTAATCCTAATTTAATAGAGACTGTGACAAACTCTATTCCCAACATTTAAACCAGTTATTTATCTCTATCTATGTAAGTAACCTGTTTTGAAAAGCTAAATGTTTCTGACTTTTTCACCCACAGAATAATCTAGAGGCAGATCCCAGGAATCCAAGTTCCTGACTAAAGAGTTAAACAGTTCAGCGGAACCACAATATGAGCCTAATCCAACAACCAAACTTACATCCATCAACAGTTAGATATACAATTTTCCAAGCAAAAATCTCACTTATCAGAACAATAATCAACGGAAATAAAGGAGAGGAGCAGTACAGAGTGTTGTCAAACTCACCATCATGTCAGGAAGTGGCATCTTCACTTTTGTGAGCATTATTTCAGTGTTATTGGCCCGCCTCAAGTCAACCTACAATGCGGTAAAATTCATCCATAAACTGAGATTGATACGTCACTAGTAATAAATTCCTCAAGAGGGAGAAAGGCAGCATCTACATTTTATTCCCCAATTAAACTAAATAAAGAAGAAAATCACCCAGTGATCCAAGTCTAAGTGGAAGCATAAATAAGTATACAGCAAGAAACATGCTAAGTTAACTTGTTCTAGAGTATATCCACTGTTATGCCCTCTAGAGATTGTTTGATTCCCACAATAATGTACTAAAGCATAAAGCTTTTATCTAGCATCTAAATTCCTATCTCTAAGATACACAAGCATAGGAAGTCACTATTTACACATCTAAACTATTTTCCCTTCTTAGTAAAACAAAACCTATATAACACTTCTGATCTCGGGGGAAGCGCAAATAATGATCAGAAATTTAAACTCCATATAACACTGGCCACCAAAAGCAGAAATGCTAGAACTGACCCATTATTTCAGTGAAACAGCCAATAATACATTTACAAGTGTAGCACATGCATGCTTCATTACCCTCATTGGACAACAAAGATAACATGGAATTCCATTACCAGATGAATTATTTCAGGTTTATTTCCAGCAGCTTTCTTTTTATCGTCAGCTTTGCTCTTTGGCTTTGGAACTGTGGCAGAGAAGAGAGTTTCAATCTCCGACACATCAAATTCTGGTGCACTAGAAAACAAAATGCCAAACATCATTCAATGTGTAAATAGGAAAAAGCAAAGTATTTAGAAAACCAGGAAATTACAAACCATAACTCAAATTTTGGGAAAATAACTACAGTCAAGTACAAGCATGTCTTTTTCTTCTTTTTTTTTTTTTTTTTGGTAAAAAACAAACCATTCAATTACAAGCATGTCAATTTGAAAGGAAACACTCATTTTAGGACATCTCGTAGACGGAAAGGTGATCTAACTCCAAAATCTTGAAAAGATGAAAATCATCAAATATAATTAAGAAAAAATATATTAACTGCAGCAACTAACTTCCAAGAAAGTTCAATACCTTTGAGGATCTCCAAATCTCTGCAACTCTTCCCATAAGCTCCCTTGTAATGCCCTCGTAACCTTACTCCAATGCAATGGCTTTAAGGTGGATTTCTTAGTAGCCGGCATGCTAGCAGGACGTCCAAGCCCCCTCCCTCTTCCTAAAGGTGGGGGAGGAGCACCTCCAGGTCCACCACCAGGCCCTGGGGGTGGAGGAGGTCCACCACGGCCTGGAGGCCCTGGGGGTGGTGGAGGGCCAGGTCCTCCACCTCCTGGAGGTGGTGGTGGAGGCGGTGCTCCTCCTGGAGGTGGTGGTGGTCGCGGTGCTCCTCCTGGAGGTGGTGGTGGAGGCGGTGCTCCTCCAAAAGGTGGTGGTGGTGGAGGTGGTGCTCCTCCAAAAGGAGGTGGTGGTGGAGGCCGAGCTCCGCCAAAAGGTGGTGGTGGTGGAGGTGGTGCTCCTCCAAAAGGTGGTGGTGGTGGAGGCGGTGCTCCTCCAAAAGGTGGTGGTGGTGGTGGAGGCGGTGCTGCTCCAAAAGGTGGTGGTGGTGGAGGCGGTGCTCCTCCAAAAGGGGGTGGTGGAGGAGGTGGAGGAGCTCTTGGTAATGGAGGACCTCCACGCATAGGGGCTTTTGGGGATGGAGGTGCCGCACCACTTAATAGAGGTGGTGGAGGCGGTGGAGGTGGCGCACCACTTGTCCGAGGGGGTAGAAGTGGAGCACCACTTGGTTGAGAGGGTCGTGGTGGCGATGGAGGTTGAGCACCACTTGACCAAGGGGGTGGTGGTGGTGGAGGTGGAGCACCACTTGGGCGAGGGGGAGGCAGTGATGGTGGAGGTGGAGCAAGACCTGAAGGAGGTGGGGGAGGCGGGGGAGGTGGTGAAGGGAAAGCACTACTTGATTGAGGTGGAGGAGGTGGAGGAGATGGAGCAAGACCTGAAGGAATGGGGGGAGGTGATGGAGGTGGAGCACCATTTGAAGGAAGTGGTGGTGGAGGCAGTGGAATGCCATGTGAAGGAGGAGGTGCAGGCACTCTTATAGACACTATAGCTGCTCCGTTAGTTGGAGGTGGTGGTGGCGGGAGTATGCCATGGGTCGGAGGTACAGGGGGAGGAGGAGGAATGGATGGAGAAACACCATTAAAACTTATAGAAATCGATACATTTGCAAACGGAGGGGGTGGCGAACCAGTCAAAGATGGTGATGCAGAATAAACAACTGACCAAGGGGGAAAAGAATGTCCTGGTTGCAAAAGCTTACCAATATCCAGTGTAGTAGATGAAGATGGAGATTGAGAAGGTGGTGGAGGTGGAGCTGGAGAAAGTATTGAAGGAGTTCTCCCAGAGATTGCCGGTGGAGGTGGAGGCGGAGGCGGAGGTGGAGGTGGAGGTGGAGACACAAGCTGCCCAAATCTTGAATCTGACGGTACTTGTGACGGAAGAGATGGTTCAGGGAAACAACCTGCAGCACGAGTAGCTGGCAAAGGTGGAGGTGGAGGTGGAGGCAAGCACAAATTAGAAACAACAGCTGCAGTCTGAGTGTAGATTGAAGGCCCTTGTGCAGGTGGTGGTGGCGGTGGAGGTGGAGGTGGAGGTGGAGGTGGAGGTGGTGGAGGAGGTCCTTTAGAACTCAAAACTGCATTTTGAGAAGATAGAGGTGGGGTGGGTGGTGGAGGTGATGGTGGTTGTACAGATGTTGTAGGATCCTCTGTAATATGATCAGAGGTGGAAAGTGAAACTGAACTTGGGGGAGAAGACAAATTACTGCCTCCATCCTCAATACCCGACCCAATAGAAGAGAATGGCTGAGAGGAGAAATCATGTAACGGAGAACTGGAAGAGGTTGATATTGGCGAAGGTGATGGAGGAGAATCGACATGAGAGGTAGGAAGAGGTTGAAGTTGAGTAAGCTGTGCAGCTTGACTTTCCCCTTGTGATGGAGGCGATGAGGTAGGAGAAGGAACCAATTTGGAGCTGTCAATCAATGATGGACAAGAAGAAGAGTGTTTCTCTGGTAAAGAACCTACTCCAGGACTACTACTTGCAGAATGCTTCGCACTAGATGTCCCCTTAGATTTTCCCCCACCTTGAGATTCCTTTGACTGGGTTAGGGAAGCTGGAGCACTATTCTGTCTTGAAGGTGGATACGACACATGCATTGAATCAAAGTACGAACCTTTGTTAGAAGGAATCCATCTAGATACTGCATTAGGTTTGGCCTGCCTCAATTTTGATTTGGGACCAACAGCATCTGCTGCCGATTTTGTGCTGGATATTGATTGTTTCCTTGCCGTGGAAGTGAGTGCCTTCTCAGACTTTAGTTTGCCTACATCGGCACCCACCTTAGGTTGTGAACCTTGCTTATCTATCTTCTTCTGTACAGAACTGCCTTCTCTATCAGGTTTCTTGTTCTCGCCCTCTTCTAACTTGTCATGAGCACCCTTGCTACCTGGCTCAGGCTTAGTATTATGGGATTCATCATTCTCCAAGACATCAGTTCTCAAGCCATTCCTATCCAAATCTACCCTAATATCTTGTCTCTGGCTCCCTTCATCAGATGCACAGTCTTCAAAAGAGTGCTGGTCCAGCTCATCTTTCCATACCACCTCCTCTTCATTTTCACTATCCTGACTAGATTCTTGTACTGAACTAGTATCAATGTCTATGTCTACCTTTCCATCCGGTGCATCTACTGCATTGCTGAAGATCTCTTCCACCTCAAAAAACTCATCGGGTGTGACACTTTCATTCTCAGTTTCATCATCACTTGCCACGTCTGTTGCGATAATAGATGGAACAGCATCAGCATCGGAAAAGAGTACCTGATACAGATATGAGTATGCTTTCAACTCCTAGAGCTTTGGAGAAAAGCGCAAATTACAAGAAAAACAAGACCGTACCTCAGCTTTGAAGTCCCGGGGGAATAACTCTTTTGCATCCCACAAAACATCCACTTCGTCACGAGTCAGCACTAAAACATTAGACCTTATGAATGCGGTGTGAAACATAATTCTGAACATCATTTCCTCCCCTGCAAAATCATCATCTAAATGTACACACTCAAGTACAACATCCCCTTGAACACGCCGTTGAATATCTATTTTCACAAGGGCACACTCTTCCTGCACCAGGAAGTTAAAAAAATGCTTCAAAGAGTAGTTCACTAATCGTCATATTTTTTCAAAAATAAAAAATTACATTACCCGTCGGTAAAGGCGGCTATGTTTTTTTGTCCTTAAAGTTGTAAACAAAAGCTTAGAGCTCCTATTAGAATTTGTTGATGAAGGGTCCTGACCATAAACACGAACTAGTGGGCGACATCCCCTCCCACCATTAAACAACGGGAGGTCTCTAAGTATAATACAATCCAGAGCCAAAGGAGAGTCTGATGGTGGCCAATCCGAACCAATATTTCTCCTAGAAATATATTGAAGATACCTAAGGTGGGAAGGCTGAGGATTCACAGGAGACAATAGATGAAGAAGCTCCCTAGGCGCTTGCTTATATACCATTTCTAGGGTCTTCTGCTCACCATGATACTGTTTTCGGTACAAAAGAAGACCAGCAAGCATAAAAGCAAGTACAGGCCATCCTCCCCTCTCGCAATGCATCAAAAGCACATTCTGTTGTCCCTCCAATGACAGCCAGCTCTCACTAGAACGCAAGAAGTGGTGGATCATCTCCAATGGCAACAGCGAACAACCCTCATACTGCCGAGGGTAGTCCATGACTGTCATGTCGTACTCGGACAGAATGTCAGATATTTGGCTCCTCTTGATTCCCTCTCTGAAATTGAAAACCATGAAAGAAGCATCTGGATAGTGATCCTGTAACTGAGCTACGATGCCACCCAGGTAGATTTTGTACTCTTCTTCATTCAGCACATCCGTATTGAAGCAACAGTCAAAAACTGCAAATCCAGTAAAGCAATTTGTATCACCAGAGAGTAGGTGAACAGAATGATCGTTCACCATGCACTATGGATTCTCCTAAGCACTTTGAATCTCA